>PVHT021183666.1:25028571-25144554 GCA_004024745.2 Catagonus wagneri | reverse complement strand
TTCAGATTTGAGGGAGAGATCAGAACCTTTACAGATAAGCAAAAGCTAAGAGATTTCTGCAACACTAAACCAGCTTTACAACAAATCTTAAAGGAACTTCTCTAGGCAGAAAAGAAAAGGCCACGACCAGAAGCAAAAACACCACAAATGACAAGGCTCACCAGTAAAGGCATATATACAATAAAGATACTCAAGCATCCATGCACAACTATGCTACCAAAATCAGAAATCATGAGAAGAGAGCACAAATGCAAGTCACTGGAAACGCACGTGCAATTAAGAAACCAACAACTTCAAACAATCTCATTTGTATATAGACTCCTATATCAAAACTTCAGGGTTAAAAAAAAAAAATAAAAGCAACAAAAACCCAAAACAGTTAATACAATGGCAATAAGAACATATATACCAGTAATTACCTGAAATGTTAATGGACTGAATGCCCCAACCAAAAGACATAGACTAGCCGAATGGATACAAAAACAAGAAAACAACCAACGGATCACTGAAGAAATCAAAGAGGAAATTAAAAAATACCTAGAAGCAAATGACAACGAAGACATGACACTCCAAAACCTCTGGCATTCAGCAAAAGCAGCGCTAAGAGGAAAGTATATAGCAATACAAGCCAACCTCAGGAAACAAGAAAAAGCTCAAATAAACAACCTAATTTTACATCCAAAGCAGCTAGAGAGGGAAGAAGCCAGGTCATGGAAACAACCAAAATGCCCACCGACAGAGGAGTGGATAGGGAAGATATGGTACATACACATAATGGAATATTACTCAGCCATTAAAAGGAATGGAATAACATTTATAGCAACATGGATGAACCTAGAAATTATCATTCGAAGTGGAACCAGTCAGACAATTAGACAGCAACACCCAATGCTACCGCTTACATGTGGAAACTAAAAAGACACAATGAACCTTCTTACAGAACAGACAATGACTCACAGATTTTGGAAAACCTTGGTTTTTCAAATAAGACAATCTGGGGGGTGGGGGGATGCACTGTGGTTTGGGACACAAAATCTATCGTATTGACTTATGATCTTTGTACACCTATAACTGAAATAAAATTCATTGTTAATATGAAAAAAATAAAAGTAAAAATAACAACAACAAAAAAATGGAAACAGATCATGGCAAAGAGCAAACTTGGAGTTCCCAAGGGGGAAAGGGGAAGGAGTGGTATGGACTAGCATCTGGGGGATTTTCTGGATTCAAACTATTATAATGGATGATCAGTGGGATCCTACTGTACAGCATGGGGAAATATGTGTGAGTGGGTCACTTTGTTGCACAACAAAACTTGACAAAACATTGTAAACAAACTATACTTTAATAATCTTTTTTTAAAAAAGTTGTTAGCTTTGATCAACAGAAACCAACTCTAGATAATTTAAGCTGAAGGGGTATTTATCAAATGGAAATAGTTAATAGCTCCCAGAATGGCAGTGTAAAGAAATCCATGAAAACTCTGCAGAAAAAAAAATTAACCAGTAAAAAGTATAAAAACAACAAGACCCATTTAATCTTTGGAAATTTTCCTAAGGACATACAGCAAATGAATAAACAATTATTTAATAAAATCTACTAAGTCTCATAAAAATCATATATGTATGCCTGTATGTATGTATGCATAATTGGGCCACTATGCTCTTACAGCAAAAATTAACTCAACATTGTAAATCAATTATACCCTAATAAAAAATACGTGTGATTTTTTTAAAAAAATGTAAGCTATACTGACAAAGATTTTAAAAAACAGAAAAGACTCATATTATTTAAAAATTAGAGAGGGTACATCACTACCAATATTTCATAAATAAAAGGGATCATGAGGCAATATTACAAACCATTTATGCTAACAATGTAACTTAGATGAAATGGACAAATTTCTTTAAAAAGACAAACAACTGAAATTTATTAAATAATAAATGGAAAGGGTGATTAGACCTATACAATATAGAGATTAAATTAGTACTTTAAAATTTCCAAGAAAAAAAGTCACAGGCTCAGACAGCTTACCTAGTGATTTCTACCAAATACTTAAAGAAGAGTTACTACCAATTCTTAAAAGTTCTTCCAGAAATACAGAAAAGGAGAAAATATAACCCAAATCATTCTATGACCCCAGTATTACTCTAATAACAAAGCCAGACGAAGGCATCAAAAGAAAACCTAACACCAATATCTCATAAATAGATGGAAAAATTTTCAAAGAAATAACAAAGTAAATCCAGCAATGTATAAATGGAATTATTACCCCAAATGAGTTGGGATTTACCCCAGGACTTCAATTTTGTTTTAACATCTGAAAATAAATTAATGTAATACACCATATCACAACACAAAAAAACACATAAGTGGCTCAATAGATGCAGAAAAAACATGTGACAAGATTCAATATAATTTCATGATAAAACACTATACAATCTAGAAATTGAAAAGAACTCCCTCAACCTCACAAAAGGCATCTACAGAAAACCCAGAACTAAGATCATACTTAATGGTAAACTGTAGAATGATCACGAAAAAAATAAGTATTTTCACTCTTGTCACTTTTCTCCAACTTTGTAATGGAATTTGTAGGGAGGACAATTAAGCAAGAAAAGGAAATAAAAGACATTTGACAATGGATTCTTAGTTATGATACCAAAAGCACAAGCATCAAAAGAAAAAAACAGATAAACTGGATTTAAACAAAAGTAAACACTTTGTTCTTCAAATGCCTACAGAATGAGAGAAAACATTTGCAACCATATATCTGATAGGGCACTCGTAATCTAGAATATACGAAGAATTCTTATCACACAACAGTAAAAATATGGTAACAAGTAAAAATGAGTAAAGGATCTGAATAGACATTTCTCATAAGAAAATATACAAGTGGCCAATAAGCATACAAAATATGCTCAACATCATTAGGAAAATGCAAAACGATCCCACAGTGAGAAAATACTTCACACACTAGGATGGCTAACAGCCTTGCTGAAGTTGTTCCTCAAAAATGGAAAATGAAACTTGCTTTGTCATCGTTACAATCAGTGGAAACTGGGACTGCTGCTTCCACTGCAGTTGCCACAAAGAGTGATGTCTTTGGTCAGTGTCTCCAGATGAACTATGCCTAGTGGGTACATCTGATTAGCTGAGGTTGGCTTACTTCTCTATGCACTAGCTGCAGAGATTCTGGGCAAGTGATAAAGTATCTCTAGCCTAAAAATCAGATGCAAGTCTTGTTTTTCACAAAGACTTGAAATAAAGAATTCTTCAAATTGAACAAATATACAGATACTGGGCAGTGAGAAATTCTAAAAATGCACATCCTGGTATGGATACAGATGTGGGCACTTACGTGTAAAACAAGCTATGCAGACCACTATCATATTCATATATGTATATGACACATTGATTAAAAAGTTGAGAAGATTGTAATACCAAAGTCTCATTGTTTTTTCTGCTTCTACTAATTAATATTTTATGAATATTTAAATCAAATAAGCTTTTTTCATTTTTTAAAGTTTTACTGAAGTATAGTTGATTTAAATTGTGATAATTTCTGCTGTACAACAAAGTGATTGTACAACACACACACACACACACACACACACTCTCTCTTTTTCAGATTCTTTTCCCATACAGGTCATCACAGAACATTGGGCAGGGTTCCCTGTGCAATAAAGCAGTCTACATACATTACTGTGTGAAAATGCCAATCCCAACACCCCAGTTCATCCTCCCCATCCTACCAGTCCCCTCTGGTAACCATAATAACTTTGTTATCAAAGTCTGTGAGTCTGTTTCTGTTCTGCAAATAAGTTCATTTGTATTCTCTTAATTAGATTCCATATATAAGTGATAGCATATGATGTTTATCTTTCACTATCTAACTTCACTTAGTATGGTAATCTCTAGCTCCATCCATGTTACTCTAAGTGGCATTATTTTATTATTTTGTACAACTGAGTAATATTCCATATGTATGCACCACGACCATAATTTAAAAATATACATGTACCCCAGTGCTCACTGTGACACCATTTACAATAGCCAAGACGTGGAAGCAACCTAAATGTCCACTGACAGAGGAAATGATAAATAAGGTTTAAATGTAAAATCACTTTAATTATTTTTAAAATATTTACAAGGTAATCGTCACTGATCTTTTTATAATTTTAGTTCTCTCACCTAGTTGGCAGGAATGCTCCAGTTGAAAATTATAGACACAGTATATTATTCTATTTGAATAGCTTGCTTTCATTCTAATTAAATTTCTAATATCATTCATGGCACCTAGCAAATGACTGTTTTCTCACCTATGCATTTTTGAAAGCATCACATATAACCGTTATCTGTCATTCCTGGTTCAATTATATGCTCATAAATCTTCCACAGACAGTGTCATCTATTCCTAATGAAGGCCTTCAACTTAGTATAAGAAGCATTCAACTGAGGCATTTTCAGAATCTTCTTTCATTCAAATCGCTGAGGAAGCTCTAAGTACCCTGCTGTCCAAATGACTTAGTGAAATTAATGATCCAAAATAAAAGTTAAAACCTCTATAGTCCTTTCAAGAAAGAAAATCAGAGCACGAAAGGCTGAAGGAAAGTATGCCAAGAAGGTCTCACTCTCAAGCCAGCAGTATCAGTGCTTTTCTAAGGAGCCAATAAATCAACATAATTTCAGATTCTCAGGGTCCATTGAAAAGAGCAATTATATTAGTCAAATAATAAGGTTGAGGCTAGGATCTGAATCATATGCCAGGTGTGATGGGAATGTATATATTGAGGATTCAAGGCAACTGAATAATTTTTTTTCAAATGAGATATGAGTTTTTGATAAGGTTAAAACACAGGCAGTACAATTAAAAAAATGTAGGTTCATATCTGGACACAATATTTGCATGATCTTACCAAAAGAAAAACTTATATGAAAACAGCATGCTTTAAAACAGACTATTTTCTGCCCTAACCAGGAAGATAAATGACTTGACTATATCTATAACTTTACTCCACAGGCAAATGGAACAATTAATTCACATAATTTAATAATTAACTTTCAAGAGGCTCCTACCTCTGAGTTATTCACATATTAATTAATTCAGTAAATATTTACTGGGCACCTACCATGTCAGATTCAGTCTCTGAATTAATTTAACAGATTAATACTTCTAAGAAATATTTCAGCCATGTGATTCCCGAGGTCTTTCCTGAGCTGAAGACTTCTAAATAACATGACAATATATCAGTCATAACAAAAAATCTGAATAGCCTTAAGTCATCTATAAAAGGGAAATTGTTTTCAATTAGGCTGGGAAAGATTCAACTATAATCTTTATACAAGAGAAACACTTGAGAAAATAATTCAGAAAGACTAAACAAAAAGATAAACAAACATATTTTAGACAAAGCAAAACACTAAAACAGGCAGCGCTCTGCCAATTTCAAAGTAATATTTATATTAAAAAGTATCAAATTCAAAGAATGATACTTTATTAATGATAAAAGCTATACTTCAGAACAATTATGTAATAATTATGAATATATGTATAAAAAGTGACAGCAACTTTATTATAAGGGAAAAACGATAGGACCTACAAGGATACACAGATTAAAGTACATTAATAGAATGATTTTAGAGTCCACTCCCTGTACAAGACACATTAAGTGGCCAGAAAGTAAACAAGAATACTGAGGACTTGAATAATATAGTCAATCCAGACAATTTTACATTTATGTATTGAATTGTGTCCTGATAATAGAGAACATAACGTTCATCTCAAGAACACTTGCAACAGTCACAAAAATTAGTCGTATGTAGACCAAAAAAAAGGATTAATAAGCTCTGTAAAGTAGAAATAACAAACATGGATCACAAGGTAATAAAACCAGAAACTAACAGCAATATAAAAATCAAAACCCTTCAACTTGAAAATTAAAAAGGCATGTAATGAACAATGCATGGCTTATAGCAGAAGGAAAAGCCACAATTACAAATTTTCTAAAAATAAGAAAATACCATATATCAATCACTGGGACCTGATTAAAGACTGATCAGAGAAAATTTAAACATAAATTAAGATATTCAATAACCAGAAAATAATAAACAGCGAATTAAGTTCCCAGATAAAATTCCAGGAGAAAAGAGAATACTGAAATTCAAAAAGGCATAAACAAGCCTAAATTAAAAGCAAAAATTGTTAACGTAGAACATAGAAAAATTTAATAAGTCAAAATCCTATTTTTTGATTAATAAAGCAGAGAAAACCACTAGTTAGTCACAGGAAAAAGAAAACACAAATATACAATACAGGAAATGACAAGGGGAAAATAATCATGGAAACAGAAGAAAACTTTTAAAACTCTAAGAGACCATCTTCTAGATTGTTGTGACCACAACAGGAAGGTAATATATAAACATAAATCTGATAAATATTGACAAAAGGAAACTTACATAACTAATATCACATAAAACTACTAAAGACTTCTTTAATAGAACTCAACATCACAAAAAGAAAATAATGCATCATGATCAAATAAGAAGTATGCAGTATTTGCTTACGATTAGGAAACTTATTACTATAAAATACTGTATCAATAGATCTAAGTAGAAAACCATAGGACTATGTCCATAGGTTTTTCACAAACACACTCATTTGTAATTTCTAAACAGCTAGCATGTTGGAATTGTATTCTATGGTCATTGGATGTTATTCTATATGTAATGGGAAGTCAACAGAGAATATTTAAGCAAGGCAGTAACATCTGATTTATGTTTCAAAGACGTATCATTCTGGGTTTTGTTCAGTCAATTCCTAAAGACTTGTCAGAACCCTGACATAATATACATTACAGAAGAGAAGAAAATGTGATCCCTTCAGGAAACCACCTTAGAAAAGGTCCTTACCTATTTTCAGGTCAGAGGTTGCAATAAAAGCCACCAGAAATCCTGGGAAGTTAAATATTGTGACCTGTTTTATGCTGTTTCTTTCATACAAAAAGTTTTAATTGCATGAGTATTTTACTAGACAGTGCAAGGTATAAACTATAACTTCCCTAAAAGAGAACCCTCAGAATTGTGTTAAATATAGGAATTCCCATCACGGCTCAGCAGAAACAAATCTGACTAGTAACCACGAGGATGTGTGTTCGATCCCTGGCCTCACTCAGCCGTTAAGGATATGGGCGTTGCCGTGAGCTGTGGTACAGGTTGCAGACACCACTAGAATCCTGTATTGCTATGACTGTGGCATAGGCTGGCGGCTACAACTCTGAATCAATGTCTAGCCTGGGAACTTCCATATGCCATATGTGTGGCCCTAAAAAGACAAAAAAAGAATTGTGTTAAATATAAATACCCCCACAATGGCTCTTTTCATTCAGTTGCTATTAAAATGTTTTTAAAAGTATTTATGTAGACAGCCACAGTTAGATTTTATTGATTTACATTTTTAATTACATGTTGCATGACCGAAAGTTAATCTGATGATGATCATTCATTGAGTAAATACTGAGGAGTAAATACAAGGTTAGAGATTCTCCTGAGTAATGGCAGCCAGGGTAAAGAGATCATTCTCTCTACTGTAAATAGTATAATTGCCATATGAGACTGAAAATTGCATAGAATTTGTTAGTAAGCATACAGATCAGGCCCTGTCTGTGTTTCCATCAGAAACCCTAAGCTTTAGGCTGGAACTTGACATGCAAATTAATATGGAAGACGACTTTGAATGACACGGCTTGGGAACTAGGATAAGTAAACCTAAAAAAATAAACAAGTAAGGCTCCCGCTTGCCTTTAAGTCAGAAAATCCTTTTGATCAGAGACATTATTTTCCTTACCCTTTTTGCTAGTAATCATTATGTCAGCCAAACTTATTTGGTTCATATTTTTAAGCTCATTGTATACATGTACATGAAAAAAAATGGTGTGAATGGCTCTCAACCCTGCTTCAAGAGGACATTTTTTCTGTTGATTGAAATTCTGCTGCCCTTCCCTCAAAAGAAGCTGAGAGACCCATTTTTCTGGTTTTCTCTCAACTCAAATTTTTTTTGTTGTTGTCCAAGGAAGTAATCGTGTTGTTTCTTCACTTAAAATCCTTCAGAACTCCTAAGCAGTTGCAGAATGAAGCCCATGCTTTTCACACTGTTTCCAAAATCCTTAACTTCACAGTTACTTTACTAATGCCACCAAAACTCTCCTCTGATCTTTCCCAGTTCTGTATTTTGGGAAATATTTTCCCCTTCACTTGAAAGAGCGTGCTCATATTTCTCTATTTGATGACATTCTATTCATCCATCAAAACTGAACTCACATGTTATTTTCTTTACCCAGAATTATTTGGCATAGACATTACTTCTGTGTATCCATAGCACTTGGCCCCAAGTCTTTATTACAGGATTTAAAAATTACTTTATTATTGTTTATATGTTTATTTCTACCCAATATAATGAGTTATTGGTATTAGAGATCAAACCTTCATTTTTAAGTTTATTTATGTTTTTGTTTATTCAAGAAATATTTGTTGCGTGTCAACTGTGTAGCAAGAAGACATGAGGTGATGAAGAGTGATGGAGGAGTGAGCCAATAAGAATCTGTAAGAGGAGAGAGGAATTGGATTCAGTCTGATACAGAAATAAGACTGCCATGCTTGAGAACAGGAAGGAGCCAGTGAGACTGGAACAGAATGAGGGACAGGGAAAATGGTCATGTGACCAAATTCATATCTGCTTTCATAGACCTCTGGATAAGCTTGACAAACAGAAGAATTTATCAAAAGTAGCTTCCCTAATAAATGCTGCTAACAAGATGTCTTCATTAATCATTAAGTTGTTTAGAATAACATGATTTAATAAATTATGGTGTATTGAGCCTCTATAAAATCATACCTTTCGTCATAAATGAGAAGAAGAAGGCCTACCTAAAACCTGAGTCTTATTCTTGTTGACCTAAAACAAACAAAGTGCAAGATATTTCCCCAACAAGATAGGCTTATTTGAGATCCACAGAGAATTGCATTTTTGAGTCTGCAACAGTGGTGAGCTATGTGCAAGTCCCTCCCCGCCTCAAGCTACATGATAAGGGGAGGAGAACGGTTTTGTAAAGGGGAAAAAGAAGTTGAGAGAGCTCTAGGAAACAAAGAGTCCATGGCTTTTACCTGGCCGAGTCATTGCTGGGAAAGACTAGGAGTCTTTCTTCTTGCCATTGGTCTCTGCTCTTGTCACAGGGTGTGAGGGCTCCCTACTGTGACCTCCTGACTCTGTGTGACTGAGGTTTCTGTTTATTGTGTTTTTTATGTTCTCTAAGAGAAATTTTCCCCATGAAATCTTTTCCCAAAATTAGAAAAGATATGGACAATATTTTCAACCGTGATTCTACTGGAGAAAAAGAAATGCTTCTCATGGTTACTTCCTAGGCCGATCCTTGATTAAAACTCAATGCTTATTAAATTATTATTCAGTGATGTACCAAGAATCAATTTAATAAAGTCCAAATAGAAAGCTTTTTGATTATCTAACATAATTAAAGGGTAAGTCTTAGAAAATCCGGAAGGATAGTTTTCAAACCATGCAAAGCCTAATATTTAGGGAATTCCAAAGGGCTGAGGGCCCAGCTGGATGACTGGGTGTATGACTCTGAATTTTACCTTTTCCTAAATAAAACCAATCCTCCTTTTATCTATTTACCTATCTATCATTCATCTATCTTAGATTTCTATATAAGGATCATTTGCAAAAAGGGGTTATGTTACTTAAAAAAAACTTAGGAAACTAATGTTCTAATAATATATTTAGTTATCGACTGAACTACAATTTCCCTTCAAGACACTTTAACATCTAGTACATCCTTTTCCTGGGCACAATATTATAGGTCAGTGCAAGAACATAGTCAACCTTAAAAGCTGTATTTCTGAAACAGTTCCTTTACATTTCTTAACATGGTATTCCAACCTGTTACTGACCTTCTTGATACAACCTATATATTTAATGAGTCACTTCTGTCTTTCCTGTCTTGACCTTTGGACTTTGTATTCTTTCACCATTTCCCTGGCTATAAGTTTTGATTTTAACTCCCCTCCACAACTATTTTGCTTTCCCCCAAGTTATACTGTTTTGGGCCACACATTAAAACACCTGTTCTTTCAATTTGGTAGTATAACCCTCCTAACTCTTGTATATCTCCCAGAAATAGTGCTTCCACCAAGCCCAACCCAAACCCCCAGTGAGAATGACCATAAAGAGGAACTCTGCAATGAGTGGCCTGATGTTCTGAAGTACTAATTTTTTTTTAATTTGACCTTCCCTAGAATCTACTCTCTACTGGATTCCCTCCTTACTCTTCTTACTTTTCTCATTTCTTACTATGAGACCATGGCTGCTCAGTCATTGCAGGATTGGAAAGTACACAGTTATTTAATGATAGAAAACATACATTTCCATCTATGAGATCTTGAACAATCACCAAATATATCATAGATCTCTGTAATTATCCCTATTTCATGCTTCTGGATGAATGATATCATATCATATATGTAAAAACAATTCTGAAAGTACAATTGGGCACATAATGTTAACTCTGATTGTATTTTAGCTATAGACTTGAATTTCAAACTACTTGCTTTTACAGGGGTACTTCCTATCTGTTCTCAGCCCTTTGCCTTTCAAAAGACACAGATCAGGAGTTACTGTCGTGACTAAGAGGAAATAAATATGACTTGTATTCATGAGGACGCAGGTTCGATCTCTGGCCTTGCTCAGTGGGTTGAGGATCCAGCATTGCCAAGAGCTGTGGTGTCGGCTGCAGACACAGCTCAGATCCTATGTTGCTGTGGCTGTGGTGTAGGCCCGCAGCTACAGCTCCAATTTGACCCCTAGCCTGGGAAACTCCATATGCTGAGGGTGTGGCCCTAAAAAGACCAAAAAAAAAAAAAAAAAAAAAGATACATATCAAATCTCTGAGTCCATCTTTTATGAAAATTGATAGCCTATGTGAACATATCTTAAGGCCTATAAGGGCTTGGAAGGGGCAAGTGGGAGGCCCTGATATTGATGCTCATTGAGCTTCATTGTAAATCTACTTATGGGGAGAAGAATTCAAGCCAGGCCGACATGAAAGTCATGGACTGTTGACCTCTGAACCTGGAGACAACTGCAGTTCACCTGTATTCTAACTGAGTGTTGCTCTGTCCTATCTTTATTCAGCTTCATTGTAGTTTTAAAAATAACAAACATATCCTTTAGCAAATCCGTCTACTCACTTTCACAGCCTGAATTGATGCAAAAATGTCACTCCATGATCTATATCCCATTTTCTTATGGTGTCCCATTATCTCTAGAGCTTGTAAACTGTACTTTTTCCAGTTTAATCCTATTTAAGTTCTACTACAAATTAATTTAGATAAACTAAGTCTATTACATGATAATATGTGGTGATTATTCCTTTTATAAACCCAATTTTCATCCATTTTATTCAGTTCAATGCTTTTCCAAATGCATTGAACGAAATGAATGAAACTTTCTTCTCTTATTTTCACCTTGTTCCAAGTTAAAGTAAAGAATAAGATGGTACTGAAAAAGTAATTGTGTGGTGTACAATGATTTTAAATGATCCCCAAGATTCCTGCCTTCTGTTGTTCATGCAATATGTAATCCCCTTTCCTTGAACACAGGCAAGGACCTTCGAATGTGATGAGATATACTCCCCTAGTTAGGCTATGTTTTGTGGCAAAAGGTGAAGTGATTTTGTAGATGCATCAAAAGCCCCTAATCTATTGTTATTAACTTAAAAGTGTGAATATACTTACTAGGTCTGGCCTGATCAGACTAGCCCACTAAAAAGTGTTTTAATGGTCAGTGAGAGAGGAAGTCAACATGATTAGAATCATCAAAGACTGTCTTCTGCTAGCTTTGAAGAAGTACTCAGCCACGTGACAGAGAAAGCCATATTTCAGGGAATAGTGGTCTGGCCTAGAAGCCAAAGTCCTCAGTCCTACAACCACTAGGAACTAAGTTCTGCCAACAACCAATGAATTTATAAGAAAACCGCACAAAATCAGGTTATATCACCGCCCCAGACAACTCCTTGATTTCAGACAGATAAGACCCTGAGCTGAGTTTCTGGGCTGAGATCCCTGACCATAGAAACTGTGAGATAATTAGGTTTGTCAATTTGTTATGCAGCAATACAAAACGGATACAATCTGGTTTAAACTAAAAGGTAACAAGGTAAGCCAATATACTGGGAAATTAAAATTCATAAAAATAATTACTATATATTACCCATGATGTATTAATAGAATATCTCTTTGGGCCTCAGTATTTTCCCACCTGTGAAGTGATAATGTGAGGAATAATCTTATGCTTCAGTAGTGGCTTCTAGACTTTTGGGTTTTATGGAACAGTATAACATTATATTTGAGACTAATATAGAATTTTCAACTTTTTATTTTACTAAATATATAGCTATTATTATTAAAGTAGTATGAAAGACAAAGCATTTTGTCACACAATTGGTGATAGTCAGTTTTATGTGTCAGCTTGGCTAGGAAACAATCCCAGTTATTCAATCAAGGTGCTGTGTAAACATACTTGTAACTGTGATTAAGGTCCATAATTCATTAACTTTAAGTAATGAGGAGTATCCTAGATAATCTGGGTGGTTCTGAATTTGATCAAGGTTTTGAGAGCAGAGCTGAGGTTTCCCTGAGAAAGAAGAGATTCCATCTGTGGATAGTAACTTCAGCTCAGCCCCAAGAGTTCTAGCCTGCTTTTCCTGATAGCTTTCAGAGTTGGTCTGAAAGTCCTCACAGTTCTGAAAACCAGTATCTTGCAATGAATTTTTTAATATATATCTTCTATTGATTCCATTTATCTGGTGGGACCCTGACTGATACATGAACACAAAATAATAGAATAGTAATAAATTTAAAGTTAGGATGACCTTCCATACCATGATCATTTTTATTCATTCCTTCATTAATTGACATTGAGATAAGGTTAGCCCCAGCATTCTTTGATTTCACTGTATTGCTTTCAACTTTCTAATCATTTCAAGCATCCATATGCATCAGCCTAAAAAAACAAAACAAACAAAAAACCACAATATCTTTACTTTGTCTAGCTGGCAAATAGGTAAACTGGGTAGGGAAAACATACAGATACCTCAAGGTTCTATGCTAGAGAGAAAAGAAAGGGGAAGGATTAAATAGGGAAGAAAAGGTATTAGCAACCTTCTGATTCCCCCATCTTCTGAGTTAATCTTACCATCACTTGGAAGGCTCTATCAAGTATATATTTCACCTTGGTGAGTCACAGTCATAGCAAACTCTACTCCTGGTTTACACATAGAAGAGCAAAATTCAGGATGATTGCAATGACCATTCTCTATCATAAAGCTCAGCAGAATTCCTATTAGAAATACAATAAGCAATACCATTCTCCACTTCTGGGAAGTGTCTGTCCTGCTGATTGCTTAAATTACACACATTACTTTCAAAAGCTGGGGTTGACTTTGGCAGAATGTTCAATATAAAAATAGTGTTATTCAGAGGAAGTGCTGTATTTTCATAATAATTACATTAGTCCTTGTTAAGTACTTTGTAGGGTACATGAGAGAGGAACATCTTGTTTAAAAGCATAAAATTTTATTGATACCTCACAATTCCTAGAATGCTTTTGCCGAAGACTTGGTAAGCTAGATTTCCTGGTCAGTACCCTGGCAATTGTTTTAGAGCTACGTGGAAATTTTTAAACTGCCCTTAAGTTCTTCAGGCCATGAAAGCTCCGTTCTGCTCAAGTAATGTTTATTGGTGATTTTACAATCCAGAGCAGCAACTTGTAAACAAATAATTGCAACTAAGTGTGATAAGTTCAATAATATGGGACCTGAAGATGTGAACGCCTGAGAATCCTGAGGTAAGAGCAATAACAACAATAACAAAAATCCAAGTCAAAATCCATTCACTGAATCTGGGAAATTGTTTTTATACATCTGAAGTCAAAATAGCCTGTAATCAAGCTCTTTTCAAATTTGTTCTTTTTGACTGAGTTAAAGATTACAGAAATCATGACTCAGCAATTTCTAGCAAGAGGAAGGGATTTTAATATGCACATTTTTCAGAATCACTTTTATTATATCAGTTTATATATATATATATATTAATTAAAATCAATTAAAACAATACTATAATATTCTTTATTATATTTGTGGAAAACAGCACTTTCAAACACTGAATCACCATTTTGATTTTCTAGGGCCCAAACCAACATCTAATTTTTGGAGGCCTGAAGTTCTTTGGACTACTGAAAATTTTAAAGTAAAATGGATCACTTAATTTTAAAGGGATATAGATTCTTATCCAGCCCATAAGAATCCACAGCTCAGACAGATGTAAAAATTAACTAGAATTCACCATAGCAATTATTAGACTAATGGGAGATGCAAAAGGAAAGTTTACAAGTAAATATCCTCCCATCAAAAATAACTTTAAAAAGTGAAAAAACTATATGAAGTAACATTTTTAAGGTATTGAACAACAGCACAGGCACACTTAAGAGAAGGCCAACACACAAAGTTAGATTGTCTTTCCAAATTGCTGAAGAGGGTTGTGGAGCCCAAACAGAGAGCATGATAGTGTCGTTTAACTACACAGATCATAATTTAGGGGTCTACCTGGTCAAGCAGCCAGGATTTACAAGATTAGAGGAGAAGTAGAAGAGAATTCTGTGCATAAAACAGCTCTACAAATCTGCATGGCTATTACTTTGAGGACTTAGTCAAATAGTAAACTGGGTAGTCATAGAATGAAACTGTATGTCGTGGCACAGAACAATTACTGGGAGGCTATGAATTGAATGGAAATTGTAGAATAGGGCTGAAATCAGCCAGAGTGGAGAGAGTTGGAGAAACCTAATTTAACACCCCAGGCATTATTCAGTTGATACCCTGGCAAGGACATACCTTAGAATGTTATACTTACATCAGAATAAGGGCTATTCTAGATCAATCCTAACAAAAATTAAAACTACACCTCCATATTATAAAGCTAATTCTCCACTAAATTAACAGCTTTCCAGAACAAAATTCAACAAGGAAGAAAATAAAATTCCCTCTCTCAACAATGTAGTACTCATTGTGTCCACTATAAAATTAAATGTTACCAGATATGCTAAGAAATAGGACGACATTACCTGTAAACAAGAGAACAAATAGTCAACAGAAACAGATATAGTGATAACACAACTGATAGAATTAGCAGGTAAGGGCATTCAAGTATCGCACTTAAGTACTTAAATACAGTCATAATGAATGAAGAAACTGGAAAAAATAAAATGTAAAAGAGAAACAAAGTGAAACTACAGAACTAAAAATAAATACAATGAAAAATCCACTAAATGGGATGTTTAGCAGATTGAATACTATAAAAAAAGTGAATATGAAATACATGTCAATAGAAACCAACCAAACTGTAGCATAGAAAATAAGAAATACTGAAAAAAAAAGTATACCAAAACTACTGTAAATAGTACACCTAATGAACTTCAAGTACTGAGGACTGACAGATGGACTGACACAGAGGTAGGAGGGGCCGAGTCATGTCAGAGCATCTGCAGCTGCTTCTCCTCTGTGGCCAGAGGTGCTCTTTCCCCATATCTATGACTACAGTTCATGATTCTATGATTCAAGAGGTTAGGTGCTGATTTGTCCTCCAACCAAGCTTAATCCATAACTGAACCCAATGATGTGGTAGCTGCAGGGAGCTGGGTGGTCTTCATGGCTGATGCTGTTTAAATAACAAAATGGTGTGTCTGTGGCCTCTCATGTACCCACGTTCACCCTCAACAGCCTCAGTTGTTATCAAGAACACTCTTGGTGCAGGGTCAAGGCCCTACCCTGTCATTAGACTGCAGTCAGCATGGATAATATCAAGGTCACCTTGAAGTGGTCAGTACTCTAGGCTATAGGCAGGGGCCAAAATGAGATCTAATAAAATTGAAGAATTAATAAGAAATAGATCTGTTGGGGAAAAATGGATGTCATCTACCTTAATTCCAGCAGATTGTATCTTGGCCTAAAGGGGTCACTTTTAAAATATTGAATGTGATGGCCTCCAGATCTCACTTGAAATTATGAAACACATACTGTTCTTTGATATTGGTAAGCCAAGAAAAGCTAAGTGCACAGACAAGGTCTTAGCTAATGAGGGAAGTAGCTAAAGATCAAGCCAAAGGCTAAAAAAATTGAGAAAATAAACCTTCAATAAAAGTCAGAGAACAAAAATCGCGGTTAGAGGATATTTTTGTAGAATCACACAGAAGACAGTGGTAAATAAGATTTGTTGAGTACAAATCCCAGCCCAAGTCAGCCAAGTAGTGACTCTAGATCCATGCCATAGAGAGCTGAAAAATACGAGTGTATGTACAAGAATCTAGGCTGAGGCTCTATTCAGATATCAGCAGGGAAAAGGAATAGAGTTTAGAATAGAACAGTGACATTTTAACATTTTCTTTTCTTTTTAGGGCCACACCCATGGCATATGGAAGTTCGCAGGCTTGGGGTCTAATCAGAGCTGCAGCTGCCAGCCTACACTACAGCCATGCCAACACAGGATCTGAGTTGCGTCTGTAACCTACATCACAGCTCATGGCAATGCCAGATGCTTAACCCACTGAGAAACACCAGGGGTCAAACCCGCACCTCATGAATACTGGTAGGGTTCACAACCCACTGAGCCACAACAGAAATTCCCATTTTAACACTTTTTCACAGCAATAAAATCATCCTGTTTAAACAGAGTATAATTGTAAGAAAAAGATGAAATTTCTGGTTGAACCGAGGGCCATGTTCTGGGAGACACATAAGCTCTGCCCTCTGAGCTTCCATATCTTTTTTACAGCAGAACTTTAATTATTCCCACAGAAATATAGCACTTGAAGAAACAGTTTTGAAAGACATGGGCATGGATACTGAAGGTACCATCTGAAAATCTGGAACTTGAAGAGAAATAAAGCCAACAACCGTCATGTGGCAGAAGAAGCGAGAATTTTAGAATCTAATAGGCATAGTTTCAAAGTCTAGTTCTCAATCTGTGTGGCATTGGGAAAGAGGCTGTTCCCCACGCTTAAGATTTCTGCACTTTGGCTTGTGATGAAAGGTCTGGAAAGGTATTTGTGAGACCTCTCCTTGATACATGAGGCCTTCGCTAAATTTCTCCCACTAGCCTTTTTTAATTTTATTCCTTTCTACGTCCTAAAACTTGGGGCTGATATTCATCTGGTACAATGTAGCAGAGCTGTCTCAGTTGTTAGATTTATGGAGATGTACCTGTGCTACCGATTTTAAATGTTTAGTATTTCATTCCAGCCAACAGTGGATTGATGACTGCCAATATGAGACTGCCAACTATGTTATGTTAGGCATGGTACTAATATGATACACACATGAACTCAGATTACCCTCACCTTCACCCTCTGAAGTATGGATATTACCACCATGTTATAGATGAGGAAACTCCAGTTAGATCCTTTCCCAAAGTCTTAAATTAAGAAGTGATGGTGCTAGAATAGAAACCCAAATCCCTTATATGCGTTTCTTTGATGTTTCCACCCAAACATATTCTCTGTCTTAGCACAGATATTTCATAAGGAAGAAGCCCTAAAACAAATTAAAAGAAAATCATGAGACCTATATAGAGTTCAGGAAAAAAGTAGCAGCCAAATATACCCATTAATGGCTGAATTTTAATAGATTTTTAGCTGGAATACAAGATAATTGGAAAAAATAAGCAAAAATTGATTGTACATATGGTAAGGTTTTTTGGGTGTTATTTCAAATGGGCATAAAACATTAATAGTGTCAAACTCTTGAGCAGTTAGGAAAAATTCTTAGTAATTTGTTGATTTAACTAGCTTTTGCAACATTAAGTTGGATGAAGATATAGACCTTATTGAAAATGGCAAGGGAGTTTAAGAAAGTTCTATTAATAGTGTTAAATATTAGCTTAGTAACTAGGATATAATTATATTTCGTGTCTGTGGGTTCATAGAGCATTAGTTTTATGGTGAATAGCTTATTTGCCTTAGAGCTGAAAAGACTTTTTTAATTGTGTGTCTAAATAACACTTTATGGTGAAACAATCTCCCATCAAAATGTTTGCAAGTTATTTTCTTCCTCTAGATGGCCAAAGATAAGGATGAGCATGATCTAGAGCAAAAAGGAACATTAACTATTACAGATTTTCTGCTGGGCTCAAGAAGAAGATGATCTTGTGTTTGTTCATTTGTTTTTGATTAAAAGAAATGCAGCTGTCCTTCTATAACTTAAGTGTTTAGAAGAAATTTAATTCATGGCTACCTCCTCTGATTCTTCCACACTTAACTGGGCATTTTGAAAGACTAAAAATATTTGGCTTGGAGATATGAGAAAATCTGTTTCCATTTAATTGAATCTCTGATTTTGAGGGTACAGACAAGAGAAACCTAGCATCATTTTATATATGCAATAGGGTCAGTTGTATTTGGTCAAATGCACTGAGTTTGGTGAACCGGATTAAGATTCCTTATGACTGACAAAGGTCCTACTGAATCAGCAGTCTCAAATACTATTAGTTTCCTACCTGTCTTCAGCCTTGCAGAATTCTGTGACAGTTTTCCTCTCAACTGAAATCCTACCTCCAAACGGACAAAACTTTTCTGGATTTTGAAGGTCTCAAAGATGGCAACAGAAGTAATCCTCTTAGTTCTTACATGGGCTTAATTCTGCTTGCTCATCAAGTTTATTTCATGCCCCACCTCCACATTCTTTTCTGTGCCCTTGCAGCATTCAGAAAAGAAAAAGCAAAAGAAAATCCTCTTTGAAAAAATATGTGAGTTCCTACATTATGGCAGGGATAAACACTTATTAGGTTATCACACACAGTAGTAAGATGTCCTAGGGAACTAGAGTTCAAACAGCTTTCTCACTCCACCCACTGTGATTTCCAGAGGGATCCTGCTGTTATTTGCAATGGAAATAACACCCTCATGACTTAGCATGTTTCAACATAGACTCCAAAATCTGCAAGCCATGTGTCTGTTTATCCAAGACGACAAGAATGGCTTTTCTTTCTATTTCTGACTATCTCTAGTTATTAAATCCTTTGCTCAAGCTCTTTCAGTTCAGGCAATTAATATAGGGAAATATTTAAACAGCTTCCTAAACTAGAGTATTCTAGTGGTGACCTTTACTTTTATGCTGTTTGATTTTATTCATGTGTATAATTTCAAAAATCTGGAATGCTCTTAATGAATCCATATTCCTAAACAAATTGAACTTGACACTCCACTAAGAGATCTCTATTAGTAAAATTCTGCTTGTCACAGAAATAATTGATATTGATAAGTCATCAAAACATTAATTATACTCAAGAGAGATTCACCTGCTCATTATTAAACTTTTAATCTGTTATCTTTTTACATTGTATAATTACACTTTATTAAGTTTTATATTTAATTAACTAGGGAATTTCCTTCTACAATAAATTTATGCAACAGCAAGAATACTGAATTGAATTTACACTATATATGATACAATCTGTATAGTAAAGGAGAACTAATGTTTCTTCAAAACTACTATATTTGGAAATGAATATTCCCTAAAATAAACACTGTAATTTAGAATAGTTTTAGGTGTATAGGAAAATTGTGAACATGTTTCAGAGAATTCCCATTTATTCCACATCCAGTTCCCTCTATTATTAACGTCTTTCAATAGTATATGACATTACAGTTAATAAACCAGTACTGATATATTTCTACTAACTAAAGTCCATGGTTTACAGTAGGGTTCATCTGCTATACAGTTCTATGAGTTTTGATAAATATATGATATCATGCACTCATCATCATAGTATCTTACGTAATAGTTTCGCTATCCTAAAAATTCACTGTGTGTCACCTTTTCATTCTTCCATCTCTTCAAATCCCTGGTAACTACTGATCTTTTCATTATCTTTATAGTTTTGCCTTTTCCAGAATACTATATAGTGGGAATCATTTAGTATGTAGCATTTTTAATACTGGCTTAGTCATAGACACTTGCATTTCCTTTATGCCTTTTTGAGGGTTGTATTTACTGATAATATCCCATCATATGAATGTACCTCAGTTGATCCATTCACTAATTGAAAAGCATTTGGTTGCTTTCAAATTTTGGCAATTATGAATAAAAACTCTCAAGATTTTTTTTCAAATCAACAAAATAACTTGTTGGGATTCTGACTGGAATTATTTTGAGTCCACAGAACAAATTAGGAAGAACTGACATTTTAACAGCACTGAGTTTTATTTAATCCATGTACATAAAATATATTTATTTAGATCTTTGATTTTTGTATCAGAGTTTTACAGTTTTCTTCATATACAACTTGATTATATTTTGCTAGATTTATACCTATGTATTTCAAAAGGGGGTAATGTAAATGCCGTTGTACTTTAAATTTTAAATTTTGATTATTCACTCTTGGTACGTAGGAAAGACAGCAATTGACTTCTGTATATTAACCTTTTATCCTGCAACCTTTCTATAACTGCTTATCAGTTCCGGGAGGTGTTTTTTTTTTTTTTTCAGTTGTTGTTAATTCTTTAGGATATTCTACATAAATAATCATGTCACCAGCAAAAATAAAAATAAAAAGAATTTTCTTACTTCCCAATCAATATATCCTTTATTTCATTCTCTTGTCTTATTGCATTAGTTAGGACTTCCAGTATAATGCTGAACAGAAGTGATAGGAAAGGACATCTTTCCCTTTTTCCTGATCCCTTGGGGGGGCTACAAGTTTATCACAATGAACTATAATTTTAGTTTGAATATGGTTTATTTTTCTTTCAACATCTCAAATATTTTACTCTATTCACTATTTGCTTACATGATTTCTGATAAGAAGTCTTCTGTAATTCTCATTGTTCCTTTATAGGTAGATTCTTTTCCCAACTATTTTTCTAAATTTCCTCATTTTCTTTGGTTTTCTGAAATTTGCCTATGATATGCCTACTGTTTTGCGTGTGTGTGTGTGGGGGGAAGGTATTGGCATTTGTCTTGCTTGGTGTTTTCTGAACTTCCTGGATCTGCAGTTTGATATCTGTGATTAATTTACTAAGGTTCTCATTCATTATTTAAATATTTTTCTGCTCATTTTCTTTGTCTTTTCCTTCTGGTATTCTAATTACACGTATGTTACAGCTTTTTATATCGCTCCATACTTCTTAGATGTTCTGCTTTACATTTCAGTGTGAGAAGTTTGTGTTGACCTATCTTCAAGCTCAATGATTTTTTTCCCTAGGTTGTGCCCAGTCTACCAAAGATTCCATCAGAGGCATTTCTTTATATCTGTAACAGTGTTTTTGATTTCAACATTTTCTATTGATTTTTTTTATTTTTTTCATCTATCTGCTTACCTTATTCATCTATCCTTACATGTTTCTTTTTTTTTTCCATGATAGCTCTCATGAAATTATCATAGTTTAGTCTGTATCACATCTGAGTTTTGTTCTAATTATTGCTTTGTCTCTTCAAATGGCTGTTTTTCCTCCTTCTAATCCCTCTTTCCCTCTTCTGCACCCTCCTCCTTCTCTTTTTCTTCTTTTCTGTTGGCATGCCTTGTGATTTTCTTGTGAAAAGGTGAGGATACTGTATTGGCTAAAAGGAACAGAGTTTAAATAAACTTTCAATGCAATTTAATTAATCTAAATAGGTGTTAGGCTCTGATTAATGTTTCCTGTAACTATAGATACCAAAACTTCAAAGCCTTTTAATATCGTTTCTCCCCTCTTCCTCCTAACTTCAGCTTTCCCTAAGTATATCTCCTCAGAGACATGCCATAAAGTTTTTCAGCTGAAACCCACTGCTATTTTACCAAAGACTTCTTGACATGGTACTAAAGTGTGGTAAGAGAGGGAACTTTCTAAAATTGTGCAATTAAATTTCAGTCTTTTAGGGGGCCTATATCTTGGCATTGTAACCTTTGCAAATCTTTATCCAGTGATACGGCTTTTTCTCCTCTGACCCATACTCCCTTCCCTGGCTTCAGTACCACAAATTTATTTTTATGAAGCCTTGACTGGTGATGTATATATTTTCCCTGTCTTAGCTGAAACAGGAAGTCCAGAGAGGGGCTGGAGTAAGAGGAATTTCATTCTGACCACTGAAATAAGGCATGGGCTTGGTCTTTTCTGCTAAAGAGTGGGTCTTTGCTGTGAATAAGTCTCTGGATATACGTTTGTGATGATTAATCTTTCCTTCTCCAGACACTTAGGGATCTCTCTTGCTTTCTTAGGTTTTTCTCACAGAAACTGAGAATGGGTCATAAAGGTAGAGCCTATGAAAGTGTGGGGGTGTTCATAAGACTGTAGCCACCAGAAGATTCTTTCAGACTAGTCCATACTTAACCACTAGCAACTCATCAAAATTACCACTGAAATATTCTTATCATTCTATGGCCCAGTTGATTCTTCTCCAGGGAAGCATACCTCAGCTACTTTTCTTTGGATATGAATAACCTCTCCAGATTTGTGCGTGAAGCTTTACCAACCATCTCAGTTCTCTGAGAGATACAAAAAAATTGATTTTCAGTTTGCCCAATTTTTCTTGTTGCTAAGACTTGGGGGTGGTGAATTTCAAGTTCTTTACATGTTAAAACTCAAACTTAACAACAGTTTCTTTAAAACATATTATTTCATTTAAACTTTACATTAGTATTAAGACATAGGGAAGTAATTTGACAGACACCATCCAGTTAGCAAGACAGAAAAAGGAACTGGGGTTTAAATTCAGATCATCAGAAACTAAAACTTTCTGTTATGCCATTACCACATGCTGTTTTTGCACATTCTGTGTGCTCTCCTTAGGATTACCAAGAGTGGCAAAGGAAACATGACTCGATGTGAATTCAGAAGGCAGTGGTTTAAACAAGCATGTGAAATCTGTAATTATTTTAAGCTGAAATATAACTTAATCCAATAACTACTATTCAAGGAAAGGTCAACTCATTTCCCACTGTACTTAGTGATAGATATTACAGTTCAATAGCTTTCACACGGGGAGTTTGTAATGTGGTCATAGACCTTGTACATTGGCACCTGCATTATAAAGAAGTAAATTTACTCCATAACTGAAAACTCACAAACAGTGTAATAGGGCAACACCATATATTGCACATCCATTCAAAGGCCAATAAAAGCAAATGCTATAGCATTTGAGAGCTAGAGAAAGAGAGCAAAAGAGCAATCAAAATTCTCTAGGTAATTTTTTAAAAACATTCTATTAGTTCCCATATACAAAAAAAAAACCATACACTACTATTATTATTTATAACCACCAGTTGTAAAAATTTTTATTTGTGTTATGATTACTCTCACAATACATTCAAAACAAATACTATCATCTATACCTATAAATAAAGAAACCAGGCTAAGTAATTTGCCTGGGTCAGAAATTTTAATTATCCGAGCCCAAGAATTGACCCCAGATTCATTATTAACAAAGCCCATTTTCCTTCTACCAAAGAAAGTTACAGAAAAATTGATTTTCATGTGCTTTATGTGGGAGAACTACACAAGTGGAGTTTAGTGAAGAGGGAAGAAGGTGACTAACACTGATGAGGTGGTGATCTATATGCTATCTAACTCTTTTCTCTGGCACCCTTCAGTTAGATTTTCCCTGAGGATATTGTGTAGGCAATAACAAAAGTGAGCTCCTGGATTTGGTAAGAATAAATGCACAGATACTCTCCAATGAAAACTAACTCACTATTCACTTTAATTCAGGAATATCCTGGGAGTATACTTTTCTCATTTATCTGAATGGATATTCTATTTGTGCATGTATATGTGGTCTTGACAAATAAAATACAGTTTTTAGTTAGTTTTCGGAATTGCTTTTATTCACATAATAAGCCAGAATCTCTTTTATGCACTCCTTTATATTTTAAATGCTAAGCCAAAGCACATTTCAAATATCTGATTGCATACATTTTGGTTTATATTAAAGTTATCCCATGAAATTCAATAGAATTGATCATGTAATGATATAAACAATTTTACTAGTCTTACGTATAATGTCTATGATTCTCTTATTTTAAATTCAACTTTAAACACTTTATCATTTTATTACTATTATCATTATTATTATTATATAACCTACATTGAGTCATGAGAGTTCTAACCTTTAGTAAACATTTGCAAAGGGTATCTAAGGCAGAAAGAGTTGTGAATAGTTGGAACATCTGTCTGCACAATCTTTTAGTTTTTTGGGGAAGTCTTCTACCTAAAATTATGCCTTACTACCTATTTCAGTATAGGTTTCCTAACATTAGAGATCCAATTCCCTAGTTTATAAAGAAATTAAGTCTGAGGATTTAAGAATATCTTTATATTCAATGAGCTCCTGCTGTATTAAAGAGTTTCAATTAGTGCAAAGAAGTGGAAATTATAAAGAACATTGAGATAAGACATGAAAATGAATATATTATACAGTACTATGTGATTAAAACCTTTTAATCTGTTTTTTTTAATTTACATATATCTATGAGGAACACCACTTTATGTTTAGGAATCAATAAGAATCTTTACATCTAAGAGGGCTGCCTTGTAGTAATTAGAAAAAAAGATACTAAGATATATGTCATGATATAGATATGATCTAATAGACATTTATTCATAAGGAAAGGAGAAAGGAATCCTATATGGGAAGACAAGGCTTGAATGATTTCTGAAGAAATGGAATTTCAGGTGAGGTTTGATGAGAAGACAGGGAAACATAGTTAAAACACATGTCTGAAGTTAATTTAATATATCAATACACAGAAATCTGTTGTGTTTCTATATACGAATAACAAACTATCAGAAAGAGATACTAAGAAAACAATCTTCTCTACAATTGCATAAAGAAGGATGAAATAATTGAAATAAATCTAATTATGAATTGAAAGATTTTTACTTTAAAAAAGATAACACGTTGATGAAAGAAATTGAAGATGACACAAACAAATGGAAAGATATACTTTGCTCACCATTTGGAGGAATTAATGTTATTAAAACCTCCATACTACCTAAGGCAATCCACAGGTTAATGTAACCATATCAAAATATGGATGGCATTTTCATAGAAATAGAACAAATAACCCTATAATTTGTATTGATCCACAAAAGATTCCAAATAGTCAAAACAATCTTTAGAAAAAATAAAGCTGGAGGTATAAAACTATACAACAAAGTTACAGTAAGAAAAACATTATGGCTGTACTATAAGGAAAGGCATATACATCAGTGGGACAAAATTGAGCAACGAGAAATAAACTGTTTTTATATAGTCAATTATTCCACAACAGAAGAGTCAAGAATAAACAATGGGGAAAAGATAACCTCTATAATGGTGTTAGGAAAACTGGACAGCTACATACAAAAGGATGAATCTGAACCATTCTCAAAGTATATACAAAAATAAACTCAAAGTGGATTAAAAACAAATGTAAGACCTGAAACCATAAAAATTCTAGAAGAAAATGCAGGCAGTATATTCTTGGTATTAGCAATGTTTACCTTTACAATATTTTTCTTAGCAATATTTTGATGTTGGTCTTAGCAAAATTTTTCTGTATTTGTGTCCCCGGGAAAAGGAAACAAAAGCAAAAATAAATAAATAGGACTAAGCAAATTAAAAGGTTTTGGCATAGCAAAGGAAACCATCAACAAAATGAATAGGGCACCAACTTAAAGGGAGAAAATAAGCAAATGACATATCCAATAAGAGGTTAATATCCAAAATATATAAAGAACTCACAGGAATTAATTTCAAAGAAACAAATTATCTGATTTTAAAAAAAAAAAGTTAAACAGAGGACCTGAAGAGATATTTTTCCAAAGAGGACATACAATGACCAACAGACACATGAAAAGATGCTCAGCATCACTAACCACTAGGGAAATGCAAATCAAAACCACAATGAAATATCACCTCACACCCATCAGACTGGTTATCATTCAAAGACCAAAAAAATATCAAGTGTTAGTGAGGATATGGAGAAAACGAGCATTTTTGCACTGCTGATTGGACTGAAATTGGTGCAGCTACTAGAAAAATGGCATGGAGTTTCATCAAGTAATTAAAAATAGAATTGCCATATCATCTGGTAATCTCACTTCTGGATATTCACTCAAAAAAAAACAAAAACACTAATTTGAAAATACACATGCAGCCCTATGTTCAATGCAGCATTATTTACAACAGTCAAGATATGGAAGCATTCTAAGGGTCCATCAATAGATGAATGGATAAAGAAGATGTGGAATGGGATATTAGTCATAAAAACAATGGAATCTTGTCATTTGTGACAACACGGATGGATTTAAAGGGTATTATGCTAAGTGAAAAAAATCATAGAGAGAAAGACAGATACCAATGATCTCACCTATATGTGGAATTTAACACCAAAAAAACAAGTAAAAAAAAAGTAAAACAGACTCAGATACAAATTACAAACTTATAGTTGTCAGAGTGGCTGGGGATGGGGGAATGATTAAGAGGCACAAATTTCAGTTATAAAATAAATAAGCCACAAGGATGTCATATACAGCATAAGGGATATGTTCAATAATGTAATAACATTTTATGGGGACAGATGTTTCCTAGAATTATTGTGATGATCATTTTGTAACATATTTAAATGTTGAATCACTACATTGTACCCATGAAACTAACATAATATTATGCATTGACTATATTTCAATTTTAAAAATTACTTTAATTGCTGTTTAGGGAACTGATTCTAGGAGGGAAGTATAAGAGTAGGGAAGAAATTGGGAAGTATAATAATCTAAACGAGAGAAGATGGTATGTTTGCTGAGTGTGTTAGATTCACTACACAGTGAAGTGGTGAATAGTAGTTAGTTTCACAATATATTTTATAGATAAAGACTACAGGACTTTTTAATGAATTGAAAGTCAGATATGAGGAAATACATAAAGCAAAGCAACTCTTGGGTTTTGAGCTGTAAAACTATAACAACAGTGCCATTTATTCAAATAAAATCTAGGGGATAAGCAATTTTGAAAGCAGAGTCAATCAAGAGTTAAACTTTGGCCATGCTTAGTTTGAAATGACTATTACACATCAAAGTAGAAATCTAAGTAGCCTCTTAGAATCAAAGTATATTCTTCTGCAAATTAATATTATTGTTTAGCAGTAAAAATCATTGTACTGCCCAAGCTCTTTCAACTTCCTTCCTCCACTATTGACTATATCTCCTCAAAAGTCTGCACTGAGATTTAGTCTCCTTTAGCAGGACACGTGTACCCTTGCACCATACTTCTTTGTTACTGCCCCGTGCTGATGCAGACTTCATAGTCAAATATGAATAATAGCAATAAAAATATTACATTCTACATTGTAGCGTATTGTGCATTTCTATCATATTCACATGTCATCATGTTCTATTTTTCTAGAATAGATGGTTTAATATTTGTTGGATACTTTCACCTCAAATTCCTTTAAATTTCTCTTAAATTCTGTTGAGGATAAAAATAATAATGGCTATGGCATATCAACTGATCCACTTAAATTGAGAAAAAATAAAACGTCCACCCCAAAGTAGTACAAATTTAAGAACCTAGGGCTGAATTCAGAATAGAGATGATAATTCCAGGCTATGTCTAAGTAAGTCACTAAGAATTAAAAAAATATTTGCCCTAAGATAAACTTCTTTCACATGATTTGGTGATGTGACGTGAGGATCCAGATGGCTCATGAAAATGTATATTTTTTATTTATGGGGCCAGCATTACACATCATACAACTGGTTATCTGAAGTGTCAGCCGTCCTAACTGGGACATTATTTTCCCTCATTGTATTTTCCTCCACATCTGTAGGCAATAATCACCATCATTCTTAGTAGTCTCACAGTTTCTACTTCAATACATGCCTGAGTAGACAGTGTTGGTGACTTCAATTCTCTTTCCCATTGCCTGCTTGTTGTGGGTGGGCTTGGGAGACTAATTATTAAATTTCTCTGCTATTGGTATCAAAAGGAGCTTATGTCCGTATCAGCCTGATTAAAGACACTTCTTGTTCCACAGTTGAACTACTCTGTTTCCTCTAAATGAACTTACATAAAAGACAGATCTGACAAAAATCAAAGAAAAGGAATTTTTAATACTGCTGCTCACTCTCCACAGACCTAGTTGTTTGATAGGAATCCCTCACCCAAAAGGAAGTAAAATATTACGATCTTCTCACACTCTAGGATACCAAAATGACCTTGCATGTTGATGCTAACCAAGTGGCATTCTTCAGGAAGCCAGGGACCAGGGACCAGGTGGATTTATGTGTTTTACCCACTTAAACTCTACCTACCTTTTGAGTAAAAATATCATGACATTATTGTGAGTCTAACCATGGTTTTTTATTGCCATATCTTGATACTCAATCTACTTTCAGTTATAGGCTAGGATCAGTCCTTCCTTAATTGGTTTCATCTTGCTATGGATACAGAGTAGTGTTACTCTGGTTCAGAGGAAATGTGAAATATAGCTTTTGATGGATATTGTGATTAACTCCCAATCCCCATTACACCTTTGAAAATAATTGACCTATGCACAACAATGCTCATGATCAAAGAGGCATGAAGAAAAGTCACCAGGATGGGAGTTAGTCTAGAGAATGTCTCCTCACTACTAAGAGAAAGTCTCAGAAAGAGACCATCCCTTTCCTTCATCCAGATGCCGTCCTCTCTGAATGTAATTGTACAAATGATACAACCATATACCTATCCAAACTGAGGGGGAAAAAACATCCCAAAGATGGGAGAATAAAAACATAGAAAGAATCAAGGTATCTAAAGATTCTGTTGATCCATTTATAATACCATTTTGGAGCCCACACTATCTCTAGTATTCCAATTACATGAGATAATAATATTTCTTTATTGTTTTCTCATATTATGAAAGAGGATTTTTCTCAATGGGAACAAAAGAATCTTATGGATAGATAATATTAAGGGCTTCAGTTAACGACCCGGCCCACTGGGGATTCTTTCATGATGAAGTCTAGAGTCTTGAAAAGATGACAATACGAAAGCATCCATAGGCAGAGGATGATTTCTTTCTCATTTATAAAAAGTTAAGATTTTTTTCTTTTTATGGCCACACCTGAGGCACTTGGAAATTCCCAGTCAGAGGTTGAATCGGAGCTGTAGCTGAGGCCTAAGATACAAGTTGCATCTACAAACTACTCCTTAGCTTATGGCAACACGAGATCCTTAACAAAGGTCAGGGATCAAAACTGCATCCTCACAGAGACAATGTCATGTCCTTAACCTGCTAAGCTTCAACAGGAACTCAAGTTACCAATTTAAAAAATTTTTTAATTCCTGGAATTCCCATTGTCAGTGGGTTAAGAACGCAATTAGAATCCATGAGGATGTGGATTCAATCCCTGGCTTCACTCACTGGATTAAGGATCCAGTGTTGCAGTGAGTTGTGGTGAGGTTGCAGACAAGGCATGGATCTGGTGTGGCTGTGGCTGTGGTGTAGGCCACCAGCTGCAGCTCTGATTGGACCCCTAGCCTGGAAACTTCCATATGCTGCAGGTGTGGGCCTAAAAAAAGAAATTAATTCCTTAAGTGCCTGGGCCAGCTTTTCCCTGTGTTATCAATAGATATGTTTTTCTGTAAGTGGAAGTATAAATTTTCAGATTTGAATTAAGTGCTATGAAATGGAACCTTTATCCCACACCCTAAAGAATTATACCTGAAATAACTTGTTTCTGGTTTTGAAAGTAACAGTCAGAAAAAAACAAAATAGAGTCATAACATTTTATTAATAGCTTGGGTCTCCAAAAGGTGTTGAATAAACTGAAGAATGACTGTGAAAAAGAATTTAGATTAATTCCTTGGTATCTAACACTTTCCTAGATGCAACGCCTCTTCTGTCTGAACTTGCTGGGCCTCAGGGGAACCCTGCTGAAAACCTACTGACCAAAATAGAAATTAGGGCATTCTAATCATCCTCAGGGTCAAAATGCAAAAGACGCAATAGTTGGAGTTTGCAAGGCTTATAAGCTTGCTTTATTTTAGTTTCTAACAGAGCAGTTTGGTATTTTCTCTTTAATTATTGATAAAAATATAATTATATCTTATGTGATGCTTATTACATTAAGAGAAACGTGACATCCTAAATATTGTGTTTACTATAAGGTAATTCTATCAATTTGAGATGTTATATGGCATGCTATGAGATGTGTATCTTGAGATGTTGTATGGTACATCATAATATGTTATATGGTATGTCATGCATTATGTATGGTACATTGTTGGAGTGAGAATGCTGAGTTCTCATAACTTTTCTGTGTGATATGGGGCAAGTCAACTTCTGTGAATCTCATTTCTCTCATCTCTAAAGTAAATATGATATTTGACCTACTTCTTATAGCTGTTGTAGGATCATGTACAGTACTGTAAGAAATATTTTCTAAATTATACGCATAAAAAAGTAGTTGTGTCTCTCACACAATGCCAGGTTTGGCTGAGACATAAGAAGCTTCTTTAATGAAGAAAATAAATATATTGTCTATTGGAATCTCAGCTGGGGGATGGACTAAGTGGTGAGACAGAGCTACAACGGTAGGACTCTGCTATCTTTCAGGTTTCAGAAACACTCATCTGGATAAAAAGAAGCCACTAAAAGATTTTGAGCAGCAAAGTGACATGGTCAGATTTGCATTAAAACAATACTGATAATTACTCAAGCATCTATGTAGAGCACAGCAGGAGGGGAGTTCAACCTAAAGGATAGAATTCAGAGTATGACAAAATGTGAGGAGTCCGACAAAAAAGAGCAGCAAAGAAGCTGGCAAGTGGAGCTGATGGGGGTAAGGGGCCTGAGTGAGGGAGTGGAGGGTAGTAAGAGATGAGGTTAGTGGTGCAACAGCATTCAAGATAAGAGGCCAGGTGGCCAAGAAAAAAGATAAAAGAATGTAGCATTTCCCTGGAAAGACATAAGGAGTATTGGAGGATTTTAAAGATGGTGACATGATCACTGGTTGAAAATTGATTTTGACCTAATTGCAGGTAGTTTCATCAATGAGTGACACCTTAGGAAAGATTCTTGGCTCAAAGGGAATGTTTCTTTCATCCGGGGGGCCCTTGGGCAGAGAGCTGGAACAACTGGTTCCTGACATCGCTGTCAGAGCTCCAGTTTCTAGGGCATGTTGATCAATTCAGATTAATAAAGGTATGGGAGTTCCCGTCATGGCACAGCGGAAACAAATCTGACTAGGAACCATGAGGTTGTGGGTTTGATCCCTGGCCTCGCTCAGTGGGTTGAGGATCCAGCGTTGCTGTGAGCCGTGGTGTAGGTGGCAGATGCGGCTTGGATCCTGCATTGCTGTGGCTGTGGTGAAGGTCAGCAGCTGTAGTTCCTATTCAGCCCCTTAGCCTGGGAACCTCCATATGCTGTGGGTATGAGGAAGGAAGGAAGGAAGGAAAGAAATGGAAAGAGGAGATAGGAAAGTCTGATTTACAGAAAAACATTTAAAGAAAAAATAAATAAATAAAGGCAAATACCCTGCCATACATAAAAGAAAGGATCTCAAAGCCAAAAAATCAGCCAACTTTTCATTCAGGGAAAATAAATAATGCCTTATCCTTTTTGAATGTAGTCAAACAAATAGTGCCTCCGCCTATGTGTCTATTGTTGGTTGCAGTAACTATGCACCTTGGATTTCCTACAAAAGGCCCAGTTTAATGTATTTGGCACTGTAGCCATGCATCTAATGTTTCTGTGACCTATGTTTTTGGGGGAAGTTCAGTCATCATTTTAATTCCAACTCTCTTTCTAGTTTCATTAGACCTTAAATAATTTAAATTCCAAGTTTATTAAAGTGAGCATATATGTAGTTACAATTAGATAGATCTATACTATACCCAAACAGTGTCAGACACATAGTAGACCTTCTGCAAAAGCTAAAGCTATTTGGCCTTTTCCAATGGTCTTTTCTCATTTTAAAGAAGGAAGAGAGAAGGCAGAAGAGCAGAAGTGGACGACATGTGGTCCCCAAGCTGCCATTTCCCTGCCTGCCTTCATGGCAAACGTTCTAATCAATTTTGTTTTGAAACCAAAAGGAGTCTCAGAATCATTCACAACACAGAAACTTGAGCTGCTTCTACCAGCTACATGAATGTGCCATGAATGTGGCACTTGAGATGAAATCTATCTGCTACCCCTAGACTGCGTAATCTCTAAGGTTGCAGCTAAGAAAATCTGAGCCCATAACAACTAGAGCCCAATTTCCCAAATCAGACAACTGAGTAAAAGGGACATTTTTCAAAACTATATAAACAATAAGATGCATGGAATAGCCTCCGGATGGAGACTTTTGGGAAAACATGATAGAGGAAATGGGACCAGAATTGGTCTTGGTGGTAGGCAGAATGTTGACCCCAGAAAAGCTATCTATGTCTTAATCCCTGGAACATGTGAATATATTGCCTTACATGCAAAATAAATTTTTCAGTTGTGATAAAACGTCTTCAAATGGGAGGATGATCCTAGATTATCTAAGCAGGCCTAATATGTTAACAGGAGTCCTTATAAAAGAGAAACTGACGCAAGAGAGTAAAGGCCAGAGGAGTTGTAGAGATGGAAACAGGGGTCAGAGATGCCCCAAGCCAAGGAATGCAGGGAACTTCTAGAACCTGGAAAAGGCAAGGGATTGATCTCCCTCAAGAAGTAATGCAGCCCCGCTGACATTATGATTTTACCCTTGTAAAACCCACAGGTGAACTTGACTTCCAAAACTATAAGTTATAAATGCGGGTTGTGAGCCACTACATTTACGGTAACAAGCTACCATAACTAGTGGGAAATTAACATAGGCCTTGAAACAAGGGGTTGGATAGAAAATAAGGAAGGACAATTTGGGTGAGTGGCAGATGATGAACAGAGGCTTAAATGTGAGAACAAGCGAAGTATATGTTAGAGAAGTGCAAATCCTGGCCAACTTGAAGAGGTGGGGCAGGCTGTTGACAGGAAGGAATACAGCTCAGGATTAAGCCCTTGGACTGATGTGACAGGCTGAGTTTGAATCCTACCTACTGAGCAACTTTGGTCGTTACATAACTCCTCTAACCCTGTACTGTTATCTATAAAAAAAAGAATACCACCACTGCCCAATTCCTAGGGTTAAATGAGGTAGTAGATGTAGCGTGTCCCGTACTAATTAGGTGCTATATGATAGAAGCTGCCATTTTTATGACTGGAGGGTAAAGCTGAATTAGCAGTTTACCAGATTATAGAAAACGCTGAATAGCAGGATTAGATAAATAAACTTTACCTCTTAGACAGTGGGTGACCATCAGAGGATCTTGAATAGGAAAGTAACTTAAAAACACAAAAAGACTCAGTGGCAGATTAATATGGCAAAGACAAGAAAAGGGCAAAAACATCTACTAAAGGGAAAGCTGAAGGGATAGAGATGGATTTGCACATTATTTTATGAAAAGTGAGGCACCTATTGCTCAAGCACCCTGGATGAAGCCATTAGATGGCTTGTTTTAGGGGCAGAACTTTGTGGTGGAAACACCACAAGCCTGGGAGTTAGGAGATAAAGATTCTTACTCTGGACGTGTCAGCAGCAGCTTTGAAAAAGCCCCACAGATACAGGATGGATGTGGTTTGGGGTTTTCCCTGGTAAACTCAAATAGTCTTTTGGCTCAGCATTTGCCGAGACCATGCTATTTCCAAGTCATACTTCTCTTGGTCTTATCTTCTCTATGACCCTGAGGTCAAATGATTTACTTTCAGAAAATGGCAGGGATGAAAGAGTCCTCCTGAAAAGCAAATTATTTCTAATTGCTATGAATCTCAGTGACTATTTAACACTGCACTTACCAAATAATTAGTTAGTTTATATGGATGTGAAGAATAGCTACAGGACATTAAAAAGGTATAAGCCAACATGTAAATATTGCATTTTGGGTACAATTAGATCATTTCTATCTAGCCTAAGCATCTTATGTATTACACTTCTTGATCAGTCTTTTGCCTAAAACAAGCCAGAGAAAGGGAACAATTTCAACAATTTTACTCTAATGTATCCAAACCATAAATGTGTCAAAAACAGCACAATTATTAGTGCAATAGAATTACCCTCATCAGAGAGAAAATCTCCAGTATAAACTGTCCAAACAGCATGTGAAATCAGAAAAAGATAAAGACTTTGAGCAGATCTAGGTCAAAATATTTTTCAATAATAAGTGGAAACAGAATGCTTCCTGTCTTTAGCTAGTAACCCAAGGCCTAACCTAAGCTTTGCTGATGATAATTTGAAGGAAAGTACAGCCATCGACAGCCAAGGGTCAACAGTCAGGGCACCTGTGACACTAAAAGGAAGCTATTTAAAACCCTCATCTTTAGAAAAGTAAATAAATAATACAGCAATGCACAGGGAAGTCTATAGACACAGGTGCTATTTGCATTACCCAAACATTGCTGAATCCTCCAGTGTTTTGAGACTTTCTTGCTTTAATATCTAAATGAAAGAACTCCAGACTCTAACTTCATAGAGTGTAAGAAGTCTAATGCCTTGCCAGGTGTTTGAGAATTCCTGGAATACAGGAGGATGCAGTTTTATTTTTTTTACTGTCCCAAAGATTGTTGCAACTTCCAGCTCAGTTCTTGCTCCCCCTGATTGACCCTGCCACCCTGCCAGGATTCAGAGCTGCCCCAAACTCTCCAACTCTCTCTTTGATTTGCTTCGCTCCAAAAGTTAAGCATGTTGCCCCTCGCCCCGAGTGCATTTTCTCGTTATTAGTTACATAAGTTGTCTATGTAGAGTTGTTTTGATTTATTTTGTTTTGTTTTTGTTTTTTCTGTTTTTGTTTTTGTTTTTTTGCTTTTTAGGGCTGCACCTGTGGCATATGGGAGTCCCCAGGCTAGGGGTTAAATCAGAACTACAGCTGCTGGCTACACCACAGCCACAGCAAGGTCAGATTCAAGCCATATCTGTGACCTACCCCACAGCTCACTGCAATGCCAGATCTTTAACCCACTGAGGGAGGTCAGGGATCAAACCCACATCCTCATGGATGCTAGCTGAGTTCACAACCTGCTAAGCCACAACCAGGACTCCGTCTCTATGCAGAGTTTAATGGAAAATTGAGGGAAAACAACGCATAATTATAAAACTAATCAGAAAAAAACATTAACATTGAATGCCAGACCTCTGTGAGGTGAAAGCTTGCCTATCACATCAGTCTCCGCAGGCCATGGCTTCCAATCCTGTTGCTGAGGTCTGATTTACCCTCACTTGGGAAACCTGTCTTCAAATCTTGTCCTCCACAGATGCCTAGAAACATCACTCCTGATTTCTTTGTTCATGAAAGGTAAATTTTAAATTCCTAATACTTTATTACAAGAACCATTTAACTCCTCCAAACAAAATTTCAGGAGCTCTGCCGTGGCTCAATGGTTAACGAACCCAACTAGGAACCATGAGGTTGCAGGTTCCATCCCTGGCCTTGCTCAGTGAGGTAAGGATCTGTCGTTGCTGTGAGCTGTGGTGTTGGTCGCAGACGCATCTCAGATCCCACATTGCTGTGGCTGTGGTGTAGCCCGGCAGCTACAGCTCTGATTAGACCCCTAGCCTGGGAACCTCCATATGCTGCGGTTGTGGCCCTAGAAAAGACCAAAAAAAAAAAAAATTTCAGGAGCTGCATTACTTCATGAACATGCCCAGTTAATGACTTTTCTCCAACTAAATTGCCCTCTAACCTGAGGCTCCATCCTTAGCGTAAGACAACCAGCAGCATGGCGCTAGGTGTTCAGGCCATGGGTTTAGGATTAGGTGCTTAAGTATAAGTTACCTACATCTGTATGTGTGAGTGTGGGGGGTTGTGGGACGGGGGTGGAGTGGGAGGATAAAGAAACTCCACTCTTTCCACCAGAAGAGACCCCATATATGCCACATTTTGTTTGGGTCACTGTTGCTTTCATTCCCCTCCTCCATTCTCTTTCCCTTTCCTTCACCGTCCTCTAGTCTTCCTTCCCTTGCCTTCTTCTTCCTCTTCCTTCTACTTTTCTTTTATACCTCCTCTATCTCTTATATTAATTTCTAAGAACGTTAATTCTACTTGGTGTGTGTGTGTGTGTGTGTGTGTGTGTGTGTGTGTGTGTTTTTAGGGCCATACCTGCTGCATGTGCAAGTTTCCAGTCTAGGGGAAGAATCACAGCTGCAGCTGCTGGCCAACACCACAGCCACAGCAATACCAGATCCTTGACCCACTAAGCATGGCCAGGGATTGAACGGGCATCCTCGTGGATACAAGAACATTAATTCTAAAATGAATCCATGATTTATTTTACTAAAGAAAATCCAGAATATTTAACCTGTCTCCAAAGCTCTCTGCAATAAGGAAAAACCTTCCTTACTTCCCAATTAATCCCTTTGCAGAGCCTGGGTTTTAGAAAAATTGAATCCTTTACCGAACCCTAATCTCTGCTACAGCGGAGGCCCTGCTCATTGTATCTATACTATAATATTCAGGGTTCTCCAGAGAAACAGAAACAATAGGAGTACATCATTTCTATCTCTCTCTCTCTAAATAGATTCATAGATCTACATATTTATATCTATAGATACACAGGGGAAAGAAGATGAAGAGGGATGGAGATGGGGGGAAGGGTGGTGGGCCGGGGGAGAGACTCATGAGGAATTGTCTCATGGGATTATGGAGACTGAGAAGTCCCGTGATTTACTGCCTGCAAGCTGGAGACCCAGAGTACTTAGTGGTGTAATTTGATCTAAGTTCATCTGAAGGCCTGAGAACAATGGGATTCACACAGAAGTCTCCGTTGGAGAGCAGAAAAAGATGAAGGGAGATATTCCAGCTCAGATAGTGAGGAAGGAAAAAAGGATCAAACTTCTTTTTCCCTCCACTTTTGTCCTATGAAGACCCTCAGTGGATTGGATGATGCCCGATTAGGAAGGGCAATTTACTCTGCTCAGTCCACCAGTCCAAATGCTAATCCCAACCAGAAACACCTGCACAGACATACTCAGAAACAATGTTTAATCTGGGTACCATGGCACTCAGGCTGAGACACAGAATTAATTAACCATCACAATATCAATTCCATATTTCTAAACCCAGCCTGCTTTTGAAGGTTCAGTTCAGTGCCACGTTTATCATTACTCATGTATAGATAACAGCCCTACTTTGATCATCTTTCATGCATCTATACAGCCCTGTTTCATGTATACAGATAGCAGACTCCCTCAATCTGCTTTCCGATTCTGCTGCCACGGGTCGGCTTATGGAGTCAGAAAGACATGCATTTCAATTTCACTTCTGCTTCTTCCTTGTAATTGTTGGTTCATTTTTACCGTGGGTAGACTAGTTTACTTCTCTAGGTCTCATTTTGCTCACCTGTAAATGGAGATTAAAGAGCTATGGGGCGGATAAAATAATTTAACATGCATTCCTTAGCACAGTGCCTGTCACAGAGAAAGAGCTCCATAAGCACTAGCTATGCATCACTTTCTCCTAACATTTGAATAAGACTCTTGGTTTAAAAGCATTTTTTCAAGTGTATTAGCTCTAAACATCCTTCCGAAATCAGTAGAACAAAATTTTTATACATATTTTACAAATAAGCAAACAGGGTCTTAGAGAAAATAGGTAACATCACCTGGACTCCAGCAAAAATTAAAAGACAACCCGTCTGCCTCATTGGTTTTGAATCTGCATTTACTTATAGGTAAACTACATCTCGAGCAAGACCTTTGTTCTTTAAGAGATCCCTCTCATAGAAATGTTCTACATATATGGAATAGAAAGTACGGCTGTGTGGTTGGAAGGAAGGAAGAAGGGTTTCATCTCTGGTTGTAAATTCCCCAGGGGGAAAAATAATTGAAGAACTGTTTATGATAGAAAACTCTAATTAGGAGTAATGGGATGAAATTAAGGAAAGGGAAATAACAAGTTTATAATAAGGTTCCAGAATGAGGTATTCAAATTTAATTGTGTTTTTTAAGTAATGTCAGACTCCCAGATGTTGTAGTGATGAAGACTGTATACAAATGGTTGTGAAAATCAATGACTTTATAAACAACACAATCAAATCGGGGTGACTTTTAAGCCAAGAAGCCATTTTATAACTACACGTTTAAAATAGTCATGGCAATATGCAAAAAAATAAATTTCAGTTTGGGCTGAGAATTCAATTGTTTCCTATTTCCTATAATTTACTAATCGGAAGGGGAATATCCCTCCTATTGTGTGAGCCCACAGGTGCACGTGTATACACTCACAGCCCAGTGTCTTTAATTTATTAGATTTGCATAAGTTGTGATCCATTTTTGAGTGGAAGCATCTATTTTTCAGATCCTCAGAGACCTAAGGATTAAAGGGAAAGAAAGACACTCATACAAATCTTTATGTCTCCCACATTGCTACAGATGCATAGCTAATAAAATCACTCAAAACCAGTGCTGCAAGAAATGTGGGAGCTTGGAGAGGATGCCCCGCTTTTCTGTTATTGGCTTTTCTGTGGAATCAAATTATTTGGAGTTCTTCGTTTTAAAGTCATTATTTTTCATTAGACAAGCTGCTGCTGTTATCCAAAAGTTAATAGTGGGAATATGTCTGGCTGACACAACAAATACAGCCATAGTTCCACAATTATTAATGCCAGTAACAATTTGGTATACAATAAATGACTATTCACTGCGGCATTTACCATTCACACAATAGCAGGGAGCTCTACTGGTGATCTGTCTTCTGAATAGAGAAAATACATACGTGCATACATACGCACACTGAAACCGTAACAGTCTCTTACTGATGTCTACCAAATACATCATGGCAACTAAATGGAATGTTATAAATGCAGGATGTCAAAGTCTGATTCATGGGAGAAGAAGAGAAATCATGATACAAAACACTAGTCTGGGAATTTGGAGTACTTAAGGCAGCACTGACAATTGCATGCTACTCCTCCAGATGGTAAGGACGGATGCAAATAACTCACTAAAATGGTTGCAGAATTCTTTAAGACTTTATTGTTGCAGTGGGAACTGTGACACACGTCATCAGTTCCAATGCAAACATGGCTCAACTCCAGGCTAGTTCACAATGAACATAGGGGTACGTATATCTTTTTGAGTGAAAGTTTTGCCCGTATATATGCCCAGGAGTTGGATTGTTTCTCCTCTAACATATGATTATTTTAGAGGAAAATACTATAATTCTATAATAAAAATATTATACCATAAACTCTATCTATAGTTATAGATGAATTACTATGAATGAATTCATTTCTTATATTGTTTCTTTGGATTTTGTGTTTTCAGAATTATTTTGGCAGAAGACTTCATTAATCTTGATTCAAAAAACTAGCTTTGATTTGATCCTATTGTGTAATTTTTTCCTATTATGTTCTCATCCTCAAAAAAACACAGATGCCTAGGCCTCAATACAGACCTACTGAATGAGAATCCATAAGAATAGTGCATAAGTGTCTGTATTTTTAACAAGTGCCACAGGTGATTTTGATATTAACCTAGAGTTGGGGGGTTTTTATTCCTTACACAATAATATAAAGAGAAATGTGGTGAGTCCACATGGGAGTTTTGAAGTGCAACAGCCCCAACTTTAACATTAATTAGTTGTGAAACTTGACAAGGTATTTAAAACTTTTAACTTTTTAGCACTTAAAATTGTAACTATAACTGATTTATGATAGTTTCAGGTGTAAAGCATAGTAATTCAATATCTTCATAGATTACAGTACAAAGTTATTATAGAGGATATTGCTCAGTGGTAGAGAATTTGACATCAAAGTTATTATAAAATATTGACTATATTCCCTGTGCTATAATTTTAACATTTCTTTTATACCTAGTAATTTGTACCTCTCCACCCCTTTATCTATCTTGCAGTCCCTTCATCTGTCTTCCCTCTGGGAACCACTAGTTTGTTCTGTGTCTGTGAGCCTCTTTGATTTTGTTATATTTTTGTTCATTTGTTTTATCTTTTAGATACCACATAAAAGTGAAATCATACTGTATTTGTCTTTTTCTGAATGACTTATTTCACTAAGCATAATAACCTCCAGGTCCATCCACGGAGTCAAAAATGACAAGATCCCATTCTTTTTAATTGCTGATTAGTATTCCATTGTATTGTTATATTTGATCATTTGTTTTATCTTTTAGATTCCTCAGATTCGTTTCTGCTAAGCCATGATGGGAACTCCCCAGATGCTTGATAACATTTCAGTCTTGGAGTTCCCATCATGGTGCAGCAGAAAAAAATCCAACTAGGAATCATGACGTTGTGGGTTCGATCCCTGGACTCACTCAGTGGGTTAAGGATCCAGCATTGCCGTGAGCTGTGACATAGGTTGCAGACGCAGCTCGGATCATGCGTTGCTGTGACTGTGGCATAGGCTGGCAGCTGTAGCTCTGATTAGACCCCTAGCCTGGGAACCTCCATATGCCGTGGATGTGGCATTAAAAAGCAAAAAAAAATCCAGTCTTTCTCAATTTTATTCAGACTTGTTCCATGGCCTAGTATGTGATCTTTCTTGGAGAATGTTCCATATACATTTGAAAGAAATGTATAGTCTGTTGTTTTGGGCGTGGAATGTTCTATATATATCTACTATATTCATTCAGCCTAATGTGTCATTTAAATCTAATGATTCCTTATTGATTTTCAGTCTGGATGATCTAGTCATTAATGAACAATGAATGTTAACATCCCCTACTATTATTGCATTACTGTTAATCTCTCTCTTTAAATATATTTTCTCTATATATTTAAGTAGTCCAATATTAAGGGCACAATTGTTTACAAATGTTATATCCTTTTCTTGGATTGACCCTTTTATTATTATATAATGCTTTTTTGTCTTTTATTATAAACTGTTTTTATCTCCTCACTTTTAGTCTACGTGTATCTTTATATCTGAAGTGAGTCTCTTATAGGAGCACATAGATGGGTCTTATTTTTTTTATTAATCCACCCATCCTCTGTCTTTAATTGGAACATTTAGTCTATTTACATTTAAAGTGATGATTGATCATTTTGTACTTAACTGCAATTTTGGTTGTTTAAGTTTTTTTGAAGTACAGTTGATTTACCATGTGATAATTTCTGCTGTCAACAAAGTGATTCAGTTACAGATTCAGTTATATATATACACATAACCCTTCTTTTTCAGATTATTTTCCCAAACAATTTATCATCAGTATCAAGTAGAGTTCCTTAACACAAAACAATCTTTTATTCTATTTCTGTCTTGCCTTCTGACTTCCCTCTTCTGTAGCCATACAATATCATAACATAAAGTAATATAATTTTTAATTATATCACTGAAGGGTCAATTATTCTATAATCAATCAGATGACTACAATTTTTGACTGTGAAAATAAAAACCCCACCTTCTGCTTTAGTACCCAAGAGAGAAAGTTCTAAAAGTGTCAGCTCTCATATACCACACATTCATATATTTTCTAAAGCTATTCAGTATAACTTGGCATTAGTAGGTAAAGACTATTTGGATATGACTTGAGGCCTGCTGGCAATTTGACATAAGTGGAACTATTCTGGAATTCTGTGATTTTAGGCATTTACTTTTATGGCCCTTTGACTGACCAAGTTAAGGCTGACATGAAATATAATGTCACAGCCTAAAGTATTTGGAAATAGTGACAAAGATCAGGCAAACAGAGACATAACCTTTCACTGTGGTGGCTGGGAAGAAACACAACATAATAGAGGTGACCTGTGGGCAGTGCAAAAGGGGATCCCAGGGTATTAGCAATAAGAGAAACAATTTGATTCAAGCTCCAAGCCTCAGAGCCTTTTTTAACCCAACCACTACCAGTTACGGCCAGCAACTACTACACAGATGGAGGCAGTGTAGCTGTGAAGCAAATGGATCTCTGTGGCCCAGCCTCCCAAAGCCAGGTTTTAATTTATGGTCAGAGTACTCTTTATTCTAATGTCTTGAGCTCCCCTCTACAGTATCTGCTAATTTATATAAACCACAATCCAAGTTAAAAATCCAGTAAATGTTATTATTGGTCATAGACTGTCTTTTGTTGTCATTAGACAAAGATCTCTGTCCACTGGGTGAAGGTTTTTTGTTTTTCAGTTTTTGGTTTTGGTAAATAGATTGATGGTCCCAGCCCACGCACAGTGTACTCAAAGGTCATTCTAAAATAACCCTGAACTGTTAATATGGGTCTGTTGTCAACACAAACATGATGTGGTACATTATCAACACAGTGATACATGTCTTATAAGTAAAAGCAAAACAAAATAAACAAAAAGGGGAAAAAAATAAAACCAGCAAATCCATCAAAATTATGTTTGTAGTGTGAGCCCTGAAAGTTGGCTTTTCTTTTTTCAGTGCAAGTGCCTGACTTAAGTTTTCATTGCCAAGATATCCACTTCAAAGAAGTAGCCACTTCAAATATGGATGTCCCTAATAAATACAGTGCCAGCCACACCAGTAGGTGAAGAGTTAGTTCCCACCTCCCATGCCCCATGCTCCTTTATTTTAAAGATCCTGGTTGATTTCCACAACTGGCCATTTGGGACCCTTGTTTCGACTTCACCAATAAAGAGTGAGCCTGGGAAACCCTAGGTCCACACCCTCCCAGTAAGACCAGAAACCCAGCTGTCTGTCTGTCTGTCTGTCTGTCTGTCTGTCTCTCTCTCTCTCTCTCAACTTCAGTATAGGAACATAATATGTACCTCATGGTACAATACTGAGACTTAAAATGGAATTCCGTTTCCTGACTTGAAAAACATCCCATTTTAAGCTATTTTCATTATACCCTTATTGGACTCTGCCTGGCTCTGTCCAGAGTGGAATTTGGAAAAGCCAGTGGGATTTGGTCAGTATCCATGGAAGTACATTTCTTACCTTCGGAAAGGCCCACAAACTTTACCACCCTGAGAGTAACTCCAATCAGCAGGTAGAGGCAGAGAAGAGACAATTACAGCTAACCCAGAGATAGAGCCAAGAGGTGGTGCAGGAAGAGCATACTGCTATACTGCATCCAGGTAAGAAAGAAAATAAAGTTGTCTGTAATGCCAGCAAACACAACTTTTGTTATTTAATCTCCCTGTGCCTCAATTTTCTCATCTATAAAATGGAGATACTAACAATGTCTTCCTCATAGGTGCTTTATGACAATTAAATGAGTTAATATATACCGAATAAGTAGAAAAATGCCTGGGACACAGTTGATGGCCATATAATGTTAGTGACTGCTATTGAAATACTTGATCACAAAACGGGTTCTCAAATGATGATTAGCACCTTCCTTTCTACAGCTACTTTTTTTCATTAGGATGAAATAAAGAGAACAACTTGAATGAGCCAGAAGTCCCCCATTTTCTATTGCCATTTGTACTCATGGGAATTTGTCCAAGTCACACAATTAGTAAGAGATCAGAACAATAACTTGAATCTAGAGGTTTCAAGTCCATAGCCCAAGACTCTGCGTTTTCAACCTCTGTCTCCCTACACTTTGTATTTAGCTAGAACTGTGAATTGGTGAGAAGCAATCACTCCTTTGCCTGCAGCCCGGTTTAGCATACATACAAGCCATTTGCAGAGAGAGTCAGAACCGCTCACAAGCGCAGTTCAGCAGATAGCTCTTGCAGTTACCTGTAGACTCAGTAGTCACAGTTAGAAGTTTATCCAACCACTTTAGTCAGTGAAAAAATTTCGAGAAGGAAAGAGCTAACCCACTATAACATGACACTCTCAAAGAGAGTTCCAAATTAAGCAGCTCCATAGAAATGGTTTCAAAACCTTAATCCTGTCTAAATTGAGATCAATCTGTTCATTGTGGGCATAAAACCTAATAAGGCAGTTAAAGGTGACTAATCCAGTGCAGTAGTTTTCCCTCGCGTCTCCCACTGTGGTGAAACCCACACAGCTGTTCTATAAAAAGGCTATTTCTGAAAGCAGGTGTGACACAGCTGAGACACCTGCTGAACACACCTGTACCAACTCAGCAGGATTCATGTGTAATGTGTCTATACAAAGGTTGTGACATCAGAATGAGCAGAGGGACCCCTGGACAATCCAGTTATACTCTAGCAGAGGGAGAAAATGTCTACGTGAAAAAATGGTGACCAACAAATTCAAGGCAAAGGTTTTCCTTCCACAATAATATTGGGTCATTATGACTCTTGTGTTTATAAATCTGGACTTTTTCCTAGAAGAGGGTTGATGAGCTAATGAACATAAAAACTAGGAGGTCTGAATCTCCTTGAGATGCTGGAAAGGAAGAAACAAGATCTTGCTGTACCCAGAAGCAGGCATAGTGTTATGATGTAGTGAAGTACATTTAAATTAAAGAGACTTCCTGTTTCTTTTCATGCTTCAGAGCAAACACTGCTCATGCCCTAAGCCTTGAGTACTACCCAATAAAGGCAATAACATTTGCAGATAAGAATAACAAGGTTTTTAAGAATAAAGTTGTCCAGGAACTCTATGTCTGAAAGCAATCAACTCACTTAACATTGAATATTGATGTTATTATATGGAATTTCATGCAAATTAAGTATATATGCTAATGTTGTTTGGTGGCAAGAATATTTGTCCTACATTTCAGATATACCCAAGAGTGCTGAAAAGGAAAGTTTGCTGCTGCTTGGCAATATTCCGGAAAGCTAATTACCCGGGAGAGGATTTATGAAAGCCTGCATAGATTGTTGTTCTTCACATGCTTTTGCAAAGGTGAGATTCTGGCTGGCAGTTTTCCTTAAACTTCTGTGCCTTCATGCATGCTGTTCCCTGAGCTGAGGACATCATTTGTTCTTGTCACTTGTTTTTCTTTAAAATGCTTTCTTTTCTTTTATGACTCAGCTCAACTGTCACTTTTGCTGTGAAGCCTTTTATGACTCGCCTCTGCAAAATGAGTTAATGCTTTGATTCCATGAATGTATATAATCATGGCATCGTTAATATTCCATCACATTCATTATTTCAATATCTAGTCCTGCTGATAGATTAGTAACCACTTTCTGGTGCAGGGCAATGTCTTACTTTCTTTGCTACAATACCTGGATAATTCCTGGAATTTAGATCTCCTTAGCTGCCTTGTTGAATGAAGGGAGGAATGGAGTAAGAGAGGGAAGAAGGGGAAGATTATCATTACCTAACAAGATAGGGGAATTCCATAATCCTGGAAAATTAAAATATTTTGAAGAGGAAGAGCATGAGACAGAATCAAAGAACACAGGATTAAATTGCAGTTTTTTTCACTCAATATCTGTTACCTTATGCAGGGAGCTAACCTCAGATTTTTAAGTAAAATTGCAAGAGTATTAAGATTAAATGAAATAATATTTAAAAGAGCACAGGACATGTAGTAGTTCATCTAAGATTTAATTATCGAATATTGGGTGAATAAGTTACAGACTAATTACCTTTTAAAATTCTGAATAAAGCACACTTGGATAACACTCAATTTCTGTACATCAAGATCACTTTCTTTTAAACATCAATTTTTTCTGTGTACTGCTAAAGCAATGGCAATAGCAAATTTTCTCATTGATAGAATGCCTCCCAAGCAGCTTATATCACCCACTGATTTTCTTGCCAGAATTAAGTTTAGGAGGTAAGACTTTTTTTTTTCTTTTTTAGCCTGTGTAGTCCATGAAAGTGCATTGTCCACATAAAAATCTTTAGCCTCCTAAGTAAATCAGAAGCCCATATTTAAACAATTGACCATAAAAATAAAAATAAAAAAAACAGAAGCACAATAAATGGAATTGGCAAACTGCCCTGCCCACACTACAGAAACTCAGTCTGTCCTTAGCTGTAAAATCCATCTCTGGGAAGGTCTCACTTTTGTCAGTTACGTATTTAGTATATATTTCCTCAAGACTCCCTTGTCAGTCTGCTCTGCATAAAGAACAGGAGACAGATTCTGTTTCAGCCTCCTTCTTTTCATACACAACCTTCAGCAGCCAGGCCAAGAAAATGCCAACAGAAAAGAGGACAGCAACAAAAAGGGATCCATACTTGACAGTGCAATCTGGTCCCACCTAACTGTGTGAATAGCCACTTACTACTTCTGACCCACATCTTCAGTTCCAATCCAGGTACCCTCTCTCTTCTTCTTTACACCTTCACACTGCATGCTCAGCTTTTTCCTCCTTTGCTCTGTACCTTTGTTACCACTATTTATTCCCTCCCACCCCCTCCTTCTCTCAGATGTTCTCTGTTCTCCTTGTTCTTGCCCATCCTTCAAGACCAAACCCAAGATCCACCTATCTGTGAAGTTTTTCCTGATGACTATTGTCTGCATCATGCACGTCCTCCCTAACTTTTGTCCTGAGTTTACACACATACCTAACAGGTTAATACCATAAGCAAGTTAATCTCTAATTATTAACACACCCTACCATTCACAGTAAATCCTTTATGGCCTGCCTTGTCCACTTAGCTATTTGTGTAATCTTAGAAAAACAAATTCAAATTCAGCACAGGGGTAGGCACTCAGAAAATAATTGATTTTTCACTTACTGAAGAATCTTCCAGCACTCATCTCTGAAGGATGAATAACAACCCTTGACTAGAGTTACAACTTACCTAAACACATGCACGCTACATATGTACACACGTGAATTTGTCAAGAGCAAATCATGGATTACAAAAAAATCCAGTTCCATTTTGTTTTATTTTTTGTCTTTTTGCCTTTTCTAGGGCTGCACTCACGGCACATGGAGGTTCCAGGCCAGGGGTCCAATCAGAGCTATAGCTGCCGGCCTACGCCACAGCCACAGCAACACAGGATCCAAGATGCATCTGCAACCTACACCACAGCCCATGGCAACGCCGGATCATTAACCCACCGAGCAAGGCCAGGGATCAAACCCACAACCTCATGGTTCCTAGTTGGATTCGTTAACCACTGAGCCACAACAGGAACTCCCCAAAACATCCAGTTTCAAATCCAAATCCTATCTATCATCTGCTAGATTTGTACTCTTGAAAAAAATTTCTTTTAACCTTGATTTTCCAATCTTAAATGAGAAAGTTACACCTGCCAAGAAACTAGTATCATTCCATCACTTTATAGTGAAAGAACTGGCTTCTTGGCACATATTATTTCCATCACTATAAAATGAAGATAATAATAGTGCCTACTTCATAAATTTAATAGTCAGGATTTAATGAGAAAATGGAATAAAATGAAAGTTTTCAGAAATTTGCTAAACACGTAGTAGGCATTCAATAATTTTATCATTTTACGGTGATTAATAAGTGTGTAATATGTCTACAAGTACCAAAAAATTTTATTTGGCACATAACAGACCCTTGATAATAAATGATAATAAGTAAATAGCAATTCCTCAGTTTCTGCTGTTTTTTCTTTAGATGTTCCCTTTCCCTCTAAAATTTGAACTCCAGCAGGTTTTCACAGTTAACATTGCAAGTGAACTTAGCAGCAAATCTTTTCACTTCATTTTCTCAGCAGGAAAATGGCTGATGCATCATGTGATGCATTATTGATCTGTCTTAATAAGTTGAAGACTGATTCTATGATGCTAGGGAAAGAGAGCATACCAAATAAGGTCCACCTATTTGTTCTACAATATTAATGGAATAACTACTCTACACCAGGCATTACTTCAGCCCTAGAAACACAGCAGAGAATAAGAAAAACACACATTCTACATTCACTGTGTTTATATTTTAGTAGGAGAGAAAAAACAGTAAGTAAATAATCAGAAATAACAATTCCAGAAACTGTCAAAGGCAATGAATAAGAGAAACAAGGCAAAGTGTCCTAGTGAGACTAGAGAGGGTGGGGTAAACAAGATACAGTAATGCGGAAGCCTATCCTGGGAAGGTGACATTTGAACTGAGACATAAAAAATGAGGAATATATACTTAACAATTTAAGGAAATAATGGTAAAAAAAAACAAAAGGAGGCAAAAACAGTGCAAAAGACCTGGCAAGAAAAGAGTATTGAGCTCACATTATCGGTATGATGATAAATTGACAAAGAAAAAATGAAAAATGATAATGATTGCACTCCATGGATATATGAATCTGGGATATTTTTCATCAAGTCTTGAAGTCTGGCTACTCCTGGCAAGGGAATAGTATAATAGAATATGTTAGTTCACACTGTGCCTTTTGCAAGCTCACCGTCAATGGCATGGTACCAAATCACTTCTATTAGAAAGATGAACATCAAGCTCTTCTTTTTATAACCACTCTCTCTCCTTTAGGACAGAATGCTGTAAGCCCACATTTCCTTATTCAGCAAAATTCCCCACCCAAGACCATATTTTGAGAATTATATCAATAATAATTTTCCTGTGATGGCCCATCATATTTGGAATCTAATTCATTGGTATTTTTATAGCTGATTAAACTTTTCACTCTGCTATATCTTAGCTATATTGTGTCAACAGTCTTGTTTACATTAATAACCTCCCAATGTAAAGGTGCCATAATTAAACATCTTGTTTTGACAGAACTGTTACAGTACTGGTACTTAAGAAGGAGGAAAAAAAAGTTATGGGTAAAAAAGCAATTTATTTTTCTAATGTTTAATGCTTATGTGTGGAGTAGATGCTAAATACCTGTATGCACAGTGCTCTGCGAATAAGTGGATTTGAATTGCCTGCTGTAATCATCAGGTACAAGGTAGCACTTAGAAAATCATACAATAATTTTCCATCTTAAAAAATAAAGAGTCTTGTTCAAAGCCAAGTTCTAGAAATGTTAGTGAAAACTGGAGCTAGTAACATTTATTGATTTGTTAGTACATGGATGGACAATTAAGTTAAGACAAAAGTTACTGAATACATATTATGGTTAAGGCACTATATCATATACTTTAAGGGATTAAGAAAAAGAATTAGCTATATATCTTTCCTATGGAAGCCCATAGTATAGAAGATGTGTGATATACACTGGAAGGACTATGAACCATTGACCAGAAAGCGACTGATCATAAGGAAAGTTCAAGGAGTTCCCCTTATGGTGCAGCACAAATGAATCTGACTAGGAATCATGAGGTTGTGGGTTCAATCCCTGGCCTCGCTCAGTGGGTTAAGGATCCAGCATTGCTGCGAAACGTGGTGTAGGTCGCAGATGCGGCTCAGATGTGGCATTGCTGTGGCTGTGGCATAGGCCTGCAGCTACAGCTCCAATTAGACCCCTAGCCTGGGAACCTCCATATGCTGCAGGTGTGGCCATAAAAGGACAAAAAAGACAAAAAAAAAGTTCAAATAAAATATTATGATAGTACAAAAAACAAATGTTGGATAGGATGTGGAGAATCCTTCTACACTGTTGGTGGGAATGTAAACTGGTACAACCACTATAGAAAACAGAATAGAAGTACCTCAGAAAACCAAATGTGGAACTACCATATGAGCTAGAAATCCCACTCCTGTGCATATATATGTGGACAGAACTTTCACTGAAAAAGATACACGCACCCCTATGTTCACTGCAGCAATATTCACAAAGCCAAGACACAGAAACAACCTAAATGTCCATTGACAGATGAATGGATTAAGATGTGGTACACATACACAACAGAATACTACTCAGACATAAAAAAGAACAAATTAATGCCATTTGCAGGAACATGACTGGAACTAGAGACTCTCATACTAAGTGATATAAGTCAGAAAGACGAAGACAAATACCATATGATATCACTTATAACTGAAATCTAATATATGGCACAAACGAAACTTTCCACAGAAAAGAAACTCATGGATATAGAGAACAGACTTGTGGTTGCCAAGGGGAAGGGGATGGAGTGGGATGGAAATTTTTCTGCTTCTTCATTGTAGTGATGATTATATGACTATATATTTGCCAAATCTCATAGAACCATACATCCAAAAAATAACTATTACCATATGTAAATTTTTAAATAAATAAGATTCTACAGAAAAAAAAAACTAAGCACAAATACTACTTATATATAATAAGGCATAATGGAGAGGGAGGGTCTTATGGTGCTAACGGAAAAATGCATGATCCCATTCACAGCACCTCCCTTCCTGATACCAGGGTAAATAGAAGACAACTTTGATCAATGAGCCTAAGCCTACAGCAAAGGAGGGTAAATAATCTTTGAGAATATTTTATTTTAGTCCCAGGGTCAGACCTAATCAATGATTACTCATTACATTCTAAGCCTTTTGGTAGCAAAAATATCATCTTATTCTTTTGGTTTTAACTACTTTACTTTCACAGTGCAATAAATATTTCCCAAATTATATATAATGAGATCCATTTGTCATCTTAGCTCAAAGCCATGTAATTTCAATTAATTAAATACTCTTGTCTGAATTATATGAGTAAGAGCAAAAAGTAGAGTCTTATGAGATGTCTAGAAAATCCCATTATTTTTATCTCTGCATACACTTGACCCAAACTTCCTTCAGTTTTAGATTTGTGATCACTTATATAATATGAAAAATGTTGTAAATGCATTTATTCTACTAATTATGGGAAAAGAACACCCATAAAACAAATTCCAATGAAGTTACTTTAAGCTTAAATCTTATTCTGGGAGAGATTGGTGACAAATAATCTAAACAGTTATAGTAATACTTAAAATGCATTTGTTATAGAGACATATATTTTGTCATGACTTAGTAGAAGTTAGTATATTCAAGTTATTTTCATGCCTTTGCTAAAAATATCAGACTACCTGATGACAGCATGAGAGGTATTTTAGATTGCACATGGAGCGTAGCTGTTTTATAGGCAAAAGGATAAGCTGTGTAAACTTAATTAGAAACCAGAGAATGGGCTTGTCTGAAGTCATTAAAAGCTGGGGACATGAGAAAATAAAGAGATGAGCCTTGTGCTAGTTAAGAATTAGAAATATCTCATGTTGCTATTAATAGAAACCCTGAGAGCAACTATGAGAGACACATCAGTAAAATGACTGTTGAATACCATGCCCAGACAATAATTGCAGCTTATTTAAGCTGGTCAGTGTTTCAGACTTCATAATGATATTAAAACTGTGAGATCCAAATATTCAGAAATTATTGTGGAAGAAATCAGTTTCTGAAATTCAAATGCAGGAGTTTGAAAAGCTCAAATGGACATTTGAGTTGTTTCCATGTCTTGGCTATTGTGAACAGTGCTACAATGAACATACATGTGCAAGTGTCTTTTTCAAGGACTGTTTTGTCCAAATATATGCCCAAGAGTGAGATTTCTCGGTCATATGGTAGTTCTACGTATAGTTTTCTAAAGTACCTCCATACTGTTTTCCATAGTGGTTGTACCAGCATACATTCCCGCCAACAGTGCAAGAGGGTTCCCTTTTCTCCACACCCCCTCCAGCATTTGTTGTTTGTGGCCTTATTAATAATGGCCATTCTGACTGGTGTGAGGTGGTATCTCATGGTAGTTTTGATTTGCATTTCTCTAATAATCACAGATGACTGGGTTAGGAAGATGTGGTATATATACACAATGGAATACTACTCGGCCATAAAAAAGAATAAAATAATGCCATTGGCAGCAACATGGATGGAATTAGAGACCCCCCCATACTGAGTGAAGTAAGTCAGAAGGAGAAAGACAAATACCAAATGATATCACTTATATCTGGAATCTAATATGCTGCACAAACAAAACTTTCTACAGAAAAGAAAATCACGGACTTGGAGAACAGACTTGTGATTGCCAAGGGGGTGGCAGAGGGAGTGGGATGGTATGGGAGTCTTGGGTTAACAGTTTAGACTATTGCCTTTGGGATAGAAAAGCAAGGAGATCCTGCTGTATAGTATCGGGAACTATGTCTAATCACTTTGATGAATCTATAAATGTATGTATAACTAGGTCACCAGGCTGTGCAGTTGGAAAACTGACAGAAATCTGTAAACCAGCCATAATGGAAAAAAAAAAATAAAGAAAGAAAAAAAGTTTAAAAAAATAAAGAAAAAAAAGAAAAGCTCAAGTGGTTTTAAACATCAGTACCCTTATAAATTCGTGAATGCATCCTATATTTACATATTTTTCATACCTACAGTTTCAAATAAAATATATAACTCAAATGCCTAAGAGAAGTCTAATAAAAGATTTAACAAATATCTCCCTCAGATTCCCAAAAGAGTAAACATAGTTCGGAACTATTAAGCATACCTAATTATAAATTGTGGTATAAATTAAGCAATATTCATAAATCTCATTCAACCAGAGTAAAACAATAACAAAAAAAATCTAATAAGTTGCTTTAAAATGTGAAGTTGAAAAACTAATTTCTAACAAAACTTTGTATGAAATAACGTTTTAAGTTCTAGAGCAAGTGTTTTTAGCCTGAGTGAAAAGTTTACAACAGAAAAGTTTATCATGGAGTTCCTGTCGTGGCGCAGCGGTTAATGAATCCAACTAGGAACCATGAGGTTGCGGGTTCAATCCCTGGCCTTGTTCAGTGGGTTAAGGATCTGGCGTTGCGGTGAGTTGTGGTGTAGGTTGCAGACATGGCTTGGGTCCTGCGTTGCTGTGGCTATAGCGCAGGCCAGCAGCTACAACTCCAATTAGACCCCTAGCCTGGGAATCTCTACATGCCGTGAGTGCGGCCCTAAAAAAAATGAAAAAAAGGCCAAAAAAAAAGAAAAAGAAAAAAGAAAAGTTTATCACAATTTTAGGAATTGATTTGGATACTACGTGCCCAGGATTTAGAATGAGAAAGCTAATGTTAAGAGAAACAGACCATGTTGCTCTGAATAATATGAAGCTATGTTGCCACAATAAATATTAATCAATCCTGCAGGAAGAATCATTCAGAACATACTCACACAATGTATTAACTAGGCATTATTTGTCCAAATTTTATAATTATCTACACTTGATTTTAAAAGCATAGGCTTTATAAATGGTGAATCCAAGTAATTTGAGAATAGCTCATTAAAAGCCAAATAGTTATTACTGAAGTAGTTTGAACTTTATTTGTAACCTTTATACTTCCCAAAGCTCTGCTTTATAACAAAACATAACAATAGACATAATCCAGGTATAACCTCTAATTATCAGACTCAGACATGTCTATACTATGGGCCAAGACTCTATTTTGTCATTCGGTCATTGATGCAAGAAGGGTCAGGTTTTAAACTCTCCAATAATTGTTCTTTGTTCAGAAACCCTGAAGGGCATACATTTGTAATCTTCTTGATGGCAATTAGAAAACAAGCAACTTGTGTCGGGCACAATGCTGATTCCCTTGTCACCTTCCCACCATGAACAAGACCATAAAGAGATACCACTTCTGGAGTTCCCATAGTGGCTCAGCAGTTAACGAACACAAATAGTAGCCATGAGGACTGGGTTCGATCCCCGGCCTCATCAGTGGGTTAAGGATCCAGCATTGCTGTGAGCTGTGGTGTAGGTTGCAGACGTGGCTTGGATCCCTCATTGCTGTGGCTATGGTGTAGTCCAGCAGCTGTAGCTCTGATTTGACCCCTAACCTGGGAACCTCCATATGCCTCGGGCACAACCCTAAAAAGAGAAGAAAAAAAAAGAGAGAGAGAGAGATACCACTTCTGAGTCACTGCCTTCTTATCATCATTCACATTTTTAGGATATCAGTCCCCCGAGACACAACATTTAGAGTGAAATCTTTATCAAGGTCACTACAATGTACAATTAGCAGATAGCAGAATAAGAGGGAGCAATCCCTACACCACAGGAAAGATAGACTACCTAAACTGGCCTCAGTCATACCATGGTTCTGGGATAAAACCATGAGCTTTAGCCCAGCTCCAATGTTCTTACACTCTATATACCAATCTACATTCAATGCCCTCAGTTACTTCTTAGCAAGAATCTCAATGGTCATCTTTCTAAGAAGTGACTTTATTTCAAAACACGCTACTCATCAGCACTCGGTTCTCAGGGATGGAGCATCCCCAAGTCAAGGCTTTTACTTACTCTGCTTTTTGTTGGTCAACTACCCTGAGAATTTAGAATTCTCATACTTTCATCTGGGTCAAAAAATGCCCTTTATCATCTGACTCCAGTTAATTTTAGTCATCATTTCTCAAAATGTGAGATTATGTGCACAGTAGGATCCCAAGCAATGCTAAGTGAACAAACAGAAAGATTCTATGATTAATAAGATTTAAAAATGTACACACCCTAGTTCTCACCTCCCACTTTGGAAATCCATTATGCATTTCAGAATACTGCAGTTAGAAAAATCTTGAACTTCAAACACCCCAATCTTTGCAAAATGTATTTGACTAAGGCATCTCTCATTCTGAAAATACATACCAACACCCTTCTGAATCTAGAATTCTGGAAAAAAAAATATGCTTTGAAAAGTGTTATTATACTGTCTATTGCTATTATGTTTTTAATCTCTCTCTCTAGTTTTCAGGTCTCTATGGTATACATGAGGGTTGTTAACCAATACTTCTCATTTTCCTCCTTTTATGTCTATGTGGGAGTTTTACCTCTCCTTCCCCTTTAAGTTAGGCTTGGCCATATGACTGCCAAAAATCAGTGAAATATGATCAGAAATATGTCATTTTTCAGGTACAAACATTTAATTCCTGGTGCCAGTCCAGCTGGAGTGCTCTCAACCATGCTATGAAGAAGTCATTATCATTCCTATACTGTGAATGACAAAACTAATTTTCAGAGAAGACTAGAACAGGATTCTAATTTGCGTACTTTAAATCCCATGCTTTTTCTACCATACCTTGCTGCCTGAAGTTGATATTCCTATCACACCAAAAGCACTGCTCAGCTTCCAAACGAAATGTTACTCCTTTCATGAAATTTTTTTTTTCCTTTTTATGGCCGCACCTGCAGCACAAGGAAGTTCTCTGTCCAGGACTGAATCGGAGCTACAGCTGGGGCCTGTGCCACAGCCACAGTAACACCAGGTCCGAGCTGCATCTGCAACTTAGGCTGCAGCTTGCAGCAATGTCAGTCAGATCTTTAACCCACTGAGCAAGGCCAGGGATCAAACCTGCATCCTCATAGAGGCAATCCTAGGTCCTTAACCCACTGGGTCACAATGGGAACTCCCCTTTCATGAATTTACTTTTGCATCCATTATTCAAGTGAATTTCAGGACACTACTCCACCTAAAATTATGGTTTCATTAGTGTAAATGACCTGACTTAAAGCCAGTGTTATTTATTTCCAACAAAAATTAGACATTTCTTCCTTTGAGTTAATAAAAATATGATGAACTCTAATATTTCCCAATATTATTAATGTAGCCCAAACCATGTTTTTTAATTGAGTATTTTAATGTGTTTATACCACTATATTAGGCACTGGGTGGGGACTAGGACACAGATATGTTTACAGCTAAGTGGAAGAAATGGATTTGTCAACAACTATTATGCAATCAAATTAAGACTAATTTTAGGTTCAAGGAATGAACTGTAGGAACACACTGAAGATGATTAAGTTCTTTCTAGGGAGACCATGGTAAGCTTCCCAAAGGAATAGAACCTGGAGACCGTGTGCAGGCCCCAGAGACCCTTTCAGGGGTTAAAAAAAAGTCAAAACTTTTTATTATTTGTCCTTTTTATGTGCACAGTGAAATCTTCCTAGAGGTTTTGCCTGTGTGCTATCATCATACAATGAATGCAAAAGAAGCTACTGGAGGAGTTCCCAGTAGCTCAGTGGGTTAAGGACCTGGTGTTGTCAACTACTGTGGCTCAAGGCTCTACTGTGGTACAGTTTTGAGCCCTGGACCAGGAACTTCTGCATGCTGCAGTGTGGCCAAAAAAAAAAAAAAAAAAGTTATCAGAATCCTGAATCCAGATCTCAGATTAATTAAAGCCATGTTAATTAATGGAGTAGACTACATCAGGACGTTTTCTATTTTTCCTTCTAAAGCATTTAACAGATAGGAGATTTGAAATCAATCCTGTTCCAGTTTTTCCTCAAGTTTCCTTAATACATTTGAGAAAGCCATTAAACTTTTAGTTGTGATATCCTCATTTGTAAGCTGGATAGTAACATTTACCTTCTAAGCTTCACAGGTTATTTTTACTTGTATATTCATGAAAATTGAGCTTCCGTAAATTGAAACAAACAACACCACCATCACTTTCTATCAAAAAAAAAAAACCTGCAAATTTCTTGGTATTGTTATGATTCTCTTTTATATCAGTTTTCCTTAATATTATTTTCATCTAAAACATTTAACATAGTCACCTTCATTCTCCTTAAATGACAAAAAAAAGTTAAAATTGCCCATTATTTTAACAATACTTTTACCAGTATCCTAAACTCTGAGGACCAGATAAACTCTACTGGTCATTTCTCATACCAGGATCCTAGTAATCAACCATTGCTGGTAAAAGTCATATAGTAAAATCGATTTGCATCATAAAATGCATAATTACCACTCTTCAAATGAATCTTTAACTTCACCCCCCAAACTCACCATTTCTCTCACATTCTTCACAACCATAGTCCTCCTAAACCTCTGACACCCTGCTGAAACCATCAAACCATATATACATATAAGCCTGAGCCCAGAGATAATTTCATCTTTTACTTCCCAGAGGAAGCTTCTTTTCAGCATAACTGTATTGAAAGCCTATTAAATACCAGGCATGTTTCTAGACGCTGGGAATACAGCTATTCGATAGATATAGAATATACCTGGCTTTCTATTCTTTAGACCTAAAGGAAAAGACAGACAATAAATCTATGAACAGATTTCAAAGAGATAAATGCATGGATGATTAGATTGATACAAGTATAGACAGACATAGATTGATTAGTCTGATAAATTCAGGTAGTGATGTGTTATGAAGTCAACAAAACAAGGTAATAAGATAGTAATAAGGACAAATGTAGACAAATAAAAGCCCTTCTAAGCAGGAGTCACTTGAGCAATGAGGCAGAGAGTACTGGTTACTTATCCCAATATCACTTCTCCCTTTTTAGCCATAGCACTACAATTTTTAGTGGGTACATGGCCACCAAGAAAAAGTAATCCAGTTTCCTCTCTCACAGCTAGGTGTTACTACACAATGGAGGTGCAGCCAGTGAGATCTAAGAAATGCCTTGTGCTAATACTGGAAGGTCTTCTTAAAAGGGAGGGGATGATGTGGAGAAAAAGGAACCCTATTACACCGTTGGTGGGAATGAAAATTGGTGCAGCCACTGTGGAAAACAGTATGGAGATTCCTCAGAAAACTCAAAATAGAATTACCATTTGATCCAGCAGTCCCACTCCTGGGCATCTATCCAGCAGACACCATGACCCGAAAAGACACCTGTACTCCAGTGTTCATCGCAGCACTCTATGTATGCAATAGCCAGGTCATGGAAACAACCTAAATGCCCATCCACAGAAGAGTGGATAGGGAAGATATGGTACATACACACAATGGAATGTTACTCAGCCATTAAAAGGAACGAATTACCAACATTTATAGCAACATGGACGGACTTAGAAATTATCATGCAAAGTGAAACCAGTCAGACAATTAGACAGCAACACCCAATGATACCACTTACATGTGGAAACTAAAAAGACACAATGAACCTTCTTACAGAACAGACAATGACTCAGAGACTTTGGAAAACCTTGGTTTTTCAAATAAGACAATCTGGGGGGGTGGGGGGATGCACTGGGGGTTTGGGATACAAAATCTGTAAAATTGACTTGTGATGATTTATGCACACCTATAAGTGAAATAAAATCCATTAAGAGAAAAAAAAAGAAAAAAAAGGGAGGGAATGAATCCTCTTTTCTGCTTCCTCCATCCCACTGCCTAAGTTTTGTTGTAATTGTAATAGGATGTTGGTAGGGCAGGGGGAAGAGTCTCTGGAATCTGTCAAGATTTGCATTTGAGAAAGAACACTGGCTGGTCTCCTGGGCTATGAGGAGCAATTCGGAAGCACGGTAACTGGATAGGAGACCATTGCAATCACTCAGGGCAATGTAATGACAGCTAGGGCAGCTTCCAAGAAAGTGGTAAAAACGGTCATACGTTAAACATGTTTTGGAAGGGAAGCCAACAGGACTTGCTATTAACTGAGTGTGGAGAGTAGCAAATGGCAAAGAGATGCATCAAAAATAACTCCTAAACTGTTAGCCAGGCCAACTGAATGAATTGAGGTTCCACTTACCAAAATGATAACGACAGGGAAAGAAGCATGTCTGAGGGAAAGTGTGGAGTGAAGGAACAGAGTTCTATTTTACATGTGAATATTAAGCCTGGCGTGTCTATTAGACATCCAAATGAGGAGACATTTGAATATAGGTATCTGGATCCCTGTGAGTAAAAACTGGGACTAGAAATATAAAGTGGGGAGTTATCTATGGGGAGTATATAAGCTATGAAGCTAGGTGAAATCAATTTTTAAAAGGATACAGATCAAGAAGAGCAAGGGATTACAGACCGTGGAACTCCAGCTTTTAGCAGAACATGGGAAGACACCTAGGAAGCCTAAATAGGAGAAATCTGCAAAGTACAGGAGGGAAACCGGGAGAAAGTGCAGTCAGAATTAGGGAAGGATGTGCTTCAGAAGAACGTATCAAATGCTGCCCAGGTTGAATAGAAGGAAAAAAGAGGAAATGATCATGGGTTTGGTTTGGCCAAGACAGAGATCATAACCTTGGTGAAACCTATTCCAGTGAAGCGGTTGGAACAAAAAATCTTCATGAAGTAGAGAAGTGAAGAGATGCAAGGAAATTCAGCAGAAGTAGAGAGATGTGTTATAAAGGGAGAATTGTCTTGTTTTGGGTATTTTTTTGTATTTTTTAAGAGAGATATTATTATAAGTCTGTAGGCCAGCAGGAGTATTCAGTCCAATGACACAGGTGAAGGCAGGCTAGAAGCTGTTAGAGAGGAAAGGATCTAAAGTAGAAATCTCATGGCCTTAGCCGCATGAGGGGATCACATCTGCTACTGTAACCATTGAATCCTCCATGCCCAGTATAGTGTTCAAAACACAGTGGATGCTTAATAATCATTTGCTAAGTGAATGAATAAACGTAAGTTATATTCAATAGTCTTAGTATATTTTATCACAAAAAGTTTTAATAAGGTCACGGCATTCCCTGTTTTAGGGGTTCCTATAGACTTCTCAATAAGGTAAAAACAAAAATCCTGAAGCTGGTTCAAGGGCACACAATCGTTCATCTCTGCCTGCCTCTCTAGTCTCAGTTCTCTACACGCCTACCTGCATCCTACATCCACACTGCAATGAATACCTAATTCTACTAGTACATCATGTTGTTTCCTGACTCAGTGCTTTCACCATACATGTTCTCTGTTCTTACAAAAAGTTCCCCTCATCAAACACCTTGTTTTGCTAATTCCTATTTATTCTTTAAGACTCAGGTTCATCTTTGTTCCCTTTAGGAAGATATCTGTGATCCTCTTTTCTGAACTAGGGCCCTTCAGTGCTCCCAAAGCAACTGTGCAAACCTCTTACAAAATAATTATCATATTATACTGAATTTGCTTATTAACTTGTTTCCTTCCATCATTTAAATTAAGCAATAAAATAAATATGCTTTTTATCTCTGAATACCCAGAACCTAGCTTAAGACTTTTAATTAGTGCCATTAAGTGAGTAAATGATATTTATGGTACCCTGATAATGGCCATGTTTACGAATCAACCAAAAATATTTACTCCTTAAACATCTTCAACAAATGGGAGTATCTATATTGAAATCCTCCTTGATTTTCTTGTTGCTGTATGATTAAAACTTCAAATACTTAACGGGTTCCCAGTCTTAAAAGCGTTTATAATATAAACGGGCAAGGTTATGTAAAATAGCACATCACCCTTATGAATTAGCAAGAAATTGCAAATATCAGGTTTTCTACCTGCCATGCTTTGTCTTTTGAAAATATCCTTAATTAATCACAGTAGTCCTACTGAGACTGGATGTGGCCTTTGAAACTTTTGCAACACAGTGATTTCAGGCACAAAGTTAGCATAAGAAATGACATATAGTATCCATCTACGAATGTGTACAAAGGGTTGAATGAGAGTAGTGCCCTACATGAATGAAAAAAAGTTCAAGTCAACTTTGATGATGGAGGGAGATTAACATGCTTAGGAAGGTTGAGAGCATGGTGTGTGTTTTAGGAAAAGAGCAGGTAGTGTGGTGGCACTAGGTAGCTGACAAAAGGAAGTAGCTTAGTTATAGAATGTAAGAGTCAAAGAATGAATGTAGGATTATTTTTCCAAATATTTTAGTATGGCTTAGTTGTTTCTTATAAAAACTGCATTTTCTCCAGCCTTGACATTAATCTCCATGTATGTTAACACAAGTCTTAACCTATATGGCAGTCTATAGGCTAGGCTAGGTGAAAAGGAACAGATTGAACTTAAAGGATCTGAAATCTGATGTTTAGAAATGTAGGTAAGATGTTACCTGAACAAGATGTTACAATTCTTAGCAGAATTCTGAGATGCGTAGTGCCAGATAGCACTACTATAAAGCCTGTGAACTTCTTGACAGCAAGAACTTCAGTTTAATTATCTCTTAATTGCATGGCACATGATTGGTACCTAATATACGCCTATTCCAGGACCTCCTAGAATAGTTTCTTAAACTCCACAGAACTTCTGACCACTTTGGGAATACAGATCCAATGAATCTTCCCTAAATGAACACACTAGAGAACAACCTTCAGGCACTTAAAAACGATTAGACAAGCTATGGTAGAAAGTCCAGGAGTGAGCTTCAAATAAGAACAGAAAAGATAAGGGTGACAAAGTAGTTTGTAAATGTTATATGCTCTGCAATTTTTATGTAATATAATTAACAAAAATGGGAGGTAAAAGTACAAAGTAGAACAAGCCTGCTGATGGTCTCATTGGTATTAACTTACAAGACAAAAGAAGTAGCACTTGTAAGAGTGCAAGGATAACCTGAACATATGTCATTGAAATTGAGTAAGGAAAAGGGAGAAGAAAGGAGAAATGTCATTTTTTGCTTATTGGAACTAGCTAATGGATATTAAGACAACACTGAAGATACTTTTTAAAGATACTGGTTTCATAGAAAACACTAAAACAAAAAGAAAAACTACATTAAAAAACAAAATACATACCAACAAAAGATTCTGAAGATGACAATATCATGAAATGTTTATTTTGTATATGTATATTAAAACATGTAATGTAAAACTATAAACTGGAAACTAATCAGACTAGTATCCATGAGGATGTGGGTTTGATCCCTAGCCTTGCTCACTGGGTTGGGGTGATGCTGTGGTATAGGTCACAGACATGGCTCGGATACTGAATCACTGTGGCTGTAGTGTAGGCCAGCAGCTGTAGCTCCGATTCTATCCCTAGCCTGGGAACTTCCGTAGATCTCCGGTGTGGCCCAAGAAAGAAAGAAAGAAAGAGAGAAAGAGAGAGAGGGAGGGAGGGGGAGGGGGGAGAGAGAGGGAGAGAAAGAAAGAAAGAAAGAAGGAAAGTTAGCTTAGACTGGCTAACAAATCCATATCCAACTATACACTGACTGTAAGAGACACACTTAATAGAAAGTAGTTAAAAATAAATGGCTAGGATGGCTAGGGAGTTCCCGTCGTGGCTCAGTGGTTAACAAATCCAACTGGGAACCATGAGGTTGCGGATTCGATCCCTGGCCTTGCTCAGTGGGTTAAGGATCCTGTGTTGCTGTGGCTACAGCTCTGATTAGACCCCTAGCCTGGGAACTTCCACATGCCGCGGGTGCAGCCCTAAAACAACAAAACGCATAGATGATAGATAGATAGATAGATAGATAGATAGATAGATAGATAGATAGATAGATAGATAGATAGATAGGCAAGCAAGGATATACCAGACAAATGCCAATGAAAAGAAAGAAGAATTACTAATTTTTAGGTCAGACAAGGCAGAATTTAACCCAACAATGGCACTTTATAATCTAAAGACTACAACTAAATGTAAGTCTAAAACAGTCAATTACGTGCCAAAATTAGTAGCAAATTTGAACTAGATGTATTGGAATAAATTCATTACGGTTTCCCTCCAAATAAATACTTACTAGATCTCACAACATGAAAGGTTTAAAAACAAAGACAGTTCAGGAACAAGGAGCTCATTTGGTGCTCAGCTTATAGAGGGGAGACCTTTAGAGCTACGGGCTGGCTCCACCCTTGAGAAGTCACAGATACTTGCTAAGTTTGTGATGTCTTTTGTGCCAGAGAGCAAGGAGACAATCAGACTTATGAGTCTTGTCAAGAGGACACAGCATCCAACATGTAGGGACTTCTACTGGCCAAAGATGCAGAGAGATGTAATTTAAGCATCAAAAAGAAAAACTTAAATTGATGCAAACTCACTGCAGATAGAAAAACCTGTAAATTCATGATGATATGTGAGAAAGGAAAAAGAGAGGGGGAGAAAGAGTACTATACATCTCCCAACTAGCTGGTTATGTTAGAAATAACAGACACCAAATCTTTTCTCTAAAAATTTAATAGTGAAATGCTTTAACAATAGGAATTGTGTTTTGCCTTACCCATCACCCCATTATATGAAAAAAATGTTTTCCTGTATAAAAAAGCTTGCAACCTCTCAGGCAACTATTGATTCTGGCAATGATTATTAGGGTTAAGACCCATGACATGAAATGCTGATAGGAAAAAGAACAATAGAAGGATGAGGCTGTCACAATTTGAAGGCACTGGTAAATCAGTATGCCCAGAAGGGAGATGGCCAAGCAGTTTGTGTCTCTGGATATGATGGATATAAGACATACAGGGCCATTTATGCAATATTTTTTATCAAAATGCTTGGGCCTGATTCTAGTGGAGTGTTAGTCTCCAGAGCTTACTTCCACTTTATGAAAAATAGTAAGGAAAAGAAGATGAAAAGCAACACATCTATAAAGTGGAACATTCTTCAGATCAACTGATACGGGTTTTGTTTTGTTTTAAAATAAATCAGTAATATTAAAAAATAAAATAAAGAGGAGACATACTACTTCAGTATTAAAGCAGCTCAGATTCACAAGAACCATAACTAATAGTGGAGATGAGTTGGATTCTAATTTTAAAAACCCACAGTAGAAAAAACAACAGAGAAATTTTGCTTATAGATCAGGTACTAGATGGTACAAAAAATGAAGAGCATGAATTGTATTATGTGTGATAACAGCACTATGGTAACATAAGAAAATGCCCACAGATTTTAGAGATAAATATTGAAGTCTGTAGGTTGAAGTTACATGATGTCTGAGATTTTTTTTTTTTTAATGCTTAAAGAAAAGAAAAAAAAAAGAATAGAGGCAGATGAAGCAAGGGTGAAACGACCTAGATAAATTGTTAAGTTTTGGAAATGTATTTGTAGGCTTCTTATCACATCCGTTTTGCAAAGGTTTAAAATTTTAGAATAGCTCATACTAAATGAAAAGATTAAAAAGGAAAAAGTACTTGCTTAATAAAATATCAGAATGAGAAAAGAAATAAGGCTTCTATGGAAACATAAAACTCCAATTAAGAGCAGAAAACAGTGACTAATTTGTTTTCAAAAAGAAAACATGTATGCAGCATATCACGTCATTTTTTATGAGCATTATTCAAATAGTAATGCAACTGCTAGCCTTTGTAAATAGGATTTTTAAAAATACACCCTGAAGCAATTTATATTTATTATCATGTTTATGACTAAAAACAAGTAAACCAAATTCAAATGGCAAAAAAATTGCATTTCCTTTTTACCTGAGCCGAGTAAAGGAGATTGGTAGATTTCCTTTTCTCTGCATTTTTCCTTTTGTAAATAGGCATTTAAGTTTTTTTGTTAGCAAGGCCTATTCTGGGGTCTGGAAAGCTCATGGGAGATTTGGGCATTTAATGCCAGCAAACGAAACCACGGATGGTGAGTTGATCTAAAGTTTGGCTTGTAAGAAATGCTGAACCAAATAATCCTACAACATTCTAGAGAGGTATGGTGGTATAATATGTCTTCCTATTCACAACCAAAAATAAATCAAAGGATTAGATTACCTAGCAACAAACAATAGGGTACAGGGTTTCAAAGAAATTAGAGACTTGATGTATGCTATTGAATGTCACTTACCTCTATAATTCTGTTACATCCCACTAGGATGAGCATACAGGGCTCATCCCTAAATGAAATTGCAAAGTCACTGTAGTTTGCCTTTTCTGCCTTACACTAACCTCCCTGATTCCCTTTCTCCACCTTCGTGTTACCCTCTTCCTTTTTGGCCCTTTTGACAAATGGTAAGGTGATGGACATATTTACTACAAGGAGCCCACACTTCATAGACAAAACTTCCTAGACAAATGACATTTTTAAAGCACTGACAATCCAAAAGGGATAGTGATCTATTAGAGGAATCTCAGCAACTAGCACATATTATAAACAGGACAGGGGAAAACAAGGAAACCACACCCAATGATGGCAAAATCTAATGTTGACTGAGTATAGATTCTTGGCCATGCATTCTTTACATGCACAATTCATTTAGTCCTCACAATAATCTTACGAAATAGGAGATGTTACTATCACTAAATCACAGGAAACTGAGGAACAGGGGAGGGAAGCAACTTGATTAGGTCTGACTCAAAACTAGTCATTAACATAAGTCAGGCAATGTATTAGACATTTTGCAACATATACAGATTCCCCTTGGCTCTCTGACTCACTGTTTGTCTGTTTATTTGTTTACTCATTTAGGAACTTCACTAAATGAATTTTGTGAAACATATTTTCCCTGCAGTATGAGGCCTCTGATGTTCCTGCTCAGAACTGTTTTCCTTATTTTCCTTCTTAATGTCTTTTAGCATGGCTTCCTAGGATTTGCTCCTGGCTTAACATAAGCCACATGTTGGCGGAATGTTGTGCTCAGGTCCAAATGGTCAGTTAAATTTTACTCATTACCTTGGGATGTGTGTATGGCTTGGAGATCACCTTCCAACTTAGAAAGTTTACAATTTTGCTTCACATTCAGCCACATGCTAGAAGCTCAGAAGTTTCCTTTCTAGTCACTTCTAAGAGGGCTCAACCTTGGACAGGCAGAATTTTCCAGACTACCACAGATGAGGGTGACTATTTTTAAACCTGTGTTCCTAGGCATTGCCCCTGGTTCAGATTATCATTCTGTTCAGCCAATATTTATTCATATATTATGTTTAAGCCCCTTGAGATAGAAAGGCTTCCTCCCTTTGCTCATGATTCTTTGTGTTGCTTAGGGAATTCTTCCAAATCTGCCTTCACCCCACTCTGATTGTACCTCAGTGGATGCAGCCTAGTGTACGCACATACTCTTTCAGACCCCCAGGGAGACTATGGTCCCAGAAGGGCTCCTCTTGGCTGTCTCTTTCACTCAGCTAAACTTTTGACTGGTCTTCCATTTTTGCACGTTGTACTAAGATGGTGGAACTACAGCTGCTTCTTAATTGCTTGGCAACAAAATCTCCCTTGTTTTTGCCAATGTCTTTAGGCCTGAACTCTCCATGCTTTGTCCCAAATAAAGTCAGTTCCTTCCATCAGAGCTCTGGAAGTGGAAAACGATGATAACTGTACTATATTTTACAGAGAAGAAATTTAACATATACAGCCACCTCAGGTATTAAGGACCTTGGTGGAAACCCCAAGGTCAAGAGTCACGCCAAACCTTAATCTTAGGACATCTATGAATAAGACCAAAGAAGTCACAGACAATTTGAGCTACTCCTGAATGATGAGTGGGAGAATTCAAGTGAAGAAGAAGATTATGGGTATTCCTGGCAGAAAAAAAAGTCATGAACTGTTTTCTCTTCAATGAAAGAGTTCATGTAGCCACAATATATAGCACACAGGATGGTATAAGAATGTGCTTGAAAATATTTTTCTGAATGAACTAAACCTTGGAGTCTTCAAAATAGACATTACGTAGAAAAATAGTAAAAACCAAGAGTCAAGAACATGAGGTATTTTATCAAGGAAGTACGTTTGCATCATTAAATATTTGCTGGATGCTCATGATAACTGTTTACAGAGAATAAATTGCCAAAAGGCCATATTGTTATACTATAGCACACAGCCTGCCTAGTGATTCCATGTACTGGGAAACACAGGTTTTACATAATGGGATTAGAAATATGTACACAACTAGATTCAGAGAATAAGTTTGCTAACTTTTCAGAGGTCTTTTTGCACATTGAAAGATTCTGGCTGGATGTTCCCTTCGGAGGGGAAGATCTCCAAGACAAGCTCAAATATAATGAAAGGATAAAGTTCTTTAAAAAAAAAAAAAAACTCTAATGGTGCTACCCAAGTTTATCCGAGTTTTGCAGGCTGAATTAGCTCAACCCAAAACAAGATGCCCTAGATAATCCAAAACAGGAAATGCAAACAAATTGTGAGATTCTCTCTGCCACCTGATGATAAATTGGACCTGCCATCTACCTAATAGGTATGAGTGAATGGTTTTTCAATCAAGGTACCATATTTTGAGATGAAATGTACTATAATGGCAGGCACTCATTCAAGCCACAGCCAGGAGGTACAACTTCTAAAATCACCTGCGTTTTGGAGATTTTGAGTCTTTTAATACCTTCATGTGCAACCCAACAAGAATCACGTAACCTAGGGTCACCAGCAGAGTTTGTTTTTATACCTGCCTTGATGAAAGTTACCATGTTTGTTTATTTGCTTACTTGCTTGTGATGTCATGGTGCCCTTTAGGTGGTTGCACTTAAACCAAAAGAAGAGACAATAAACCTATGTTCTGCTGAATGGCACAACAAAGGAGAATTTAAGAGAAGAGAAGCCTGACACTGCAGAGAGAAGCAAATGACTTTCCTAGAATAACTCTGGAACATTTTGGACACATCCTATAAAGAAGTCTCCACTGATCTATAGATGACAGCAGCAGGCTGGTTTCAAAGGGCCCAAGTAGCAGTAATGAGGCAGCCTAATTTGTAAAATCCTAGCGGTTAAAAGCAGAGCTGCACAGATTCTGTGGGAGTCACTGCTGGCGGCAGAAGGCAGTCTACCTGGTAATACTGGTCGGAGATTTCCATCCCAACCTCAGTTGGGAGTGTAAGAGGTAGACATTTTTAATCATTCTTACGGCTAGGACGAAAGAGAAAAAAAGTCCCAGCAGAGGTGAGGGATTTACAAATAAAGCAGGTAGGGGCTTGATATAAAAAGAGTGGCCTTGAATTGAAAACTAGGTCTCAAATGGAAAGCATTCACAGAGGAAATGAAAAATAAAAGCCGGTCATCCCTATTTTGGAGCTCGAATGAAGTCACTTAGAGACTAATACACAAGCAGACAATAACCAGACTACATGAAAATAGAGCTCTGATCCACAATCTGCAGCAACCAGCCTGGGAAGCCAACATACTGTTTATGTTAACCAATTCAAGATGCCAATTATATGTGGAATCTAATAAAAAAATTATACAAAAGAACTTATTTAGAACTTATTTATCAAGCAAACTCACAGATTCCAAAACCAATCTTACAGTTACCACAGGTGAAACTGCCAGGGGGAGGAAGGAGTTGGGAGGATGGAATTAACATACACATACTACTGTATAAAATAGATGATTAATGAGAACCTATTGGACAGCAAAGGAAAATCCACTCCTAATAAATATATGGGAAAATGGATATATTCATATGTATAATTGATTCACTTTGCTGTACATGTGATATTAATACACCACTGTAAGTCAGCTATAATCCCATAAATGTTTTTTTAAAAAGAGGTTGAAGCCAGTAGAATGTATCTTGGAACTTAGTAAAGTGTAGGTTCTTCTGTCTCAGCAAGAATTCAGCAAGAGGCAGAGTAACAGGTTAAGGAAAGAGTTTATTAGAATAGGACACTTGTGAGAGATACAAGCAGGCAGGCAAGGCAGTGCCGCACCCTGAGAATTTGGTGGGTTATAATTTTAAAATCAAAAGAAAAGTGGAGAGGGGGAGAAGACCACCTTTTTCCTCATTCTTGAGTAGATATCAAATGCCCACCATCAGATCCTTCTTATTGTCACGCAGGGGAGTTTTCTTGTCCCTATGTGTCAAACTGGGACTGTCATGGCACAATGGAAATGAGCAAAAGGGTGGTAACACACACTGAAATATGGCAAATCATCTCAAGTTTCAGTATAATGTCACCTTTCCCTATATTTTTGTTTTTGTGTGCACCGAGAAGCGTGTCCTAGGAATCATTAATTTATTAACCTCACTGGGCAGGATGTGAGTCTTATTCCATTATTGTTTGGGGGCAGGTCTCATGTTCTGTTGCATGGTTCTGCTGCCAAGCAAGTCTGATTTCTTGAGTGATCATTAATTTACAGGGGTCTCACTTTTTTTCCTTTACTAACAATCCCTTTAGTGAGATTAACTACTTCATCACCTACTTTGTCCCTTTGCTATGTCCCTATCAAAGTCAGACCACTAACAACCAGTTCAAGAAGCCAGACAACCATCTCTAAAAAGCAGCCCCCAATAATAAGGAACTGATTAATAACTGACAATTTCTCAGAATGTTTCCCCCACTCCCAACTTAGGATCAACTTAAGCTAAACATGCCATCTCCACCAGTCACATAGGATATCCTACTTCTGCTAAGCCTACCTACAGATTCCTCAGGCCAACAGCCTCCTTCAGGGCACACCTAAAACATTTGTTTTGCTACTACAAAGTTTTCCCTCTTTCTACCTGTCCTGGAGTCTCTCCCAAACACAAGTGATCACAGCTGACTTTTTAGCTAGAGTGAATTCTGAATAAATTTTGCTTGTTCTCATTTGGGTAGTCTTCATTTATTTCATTGTGAATTCAAAATTATTTATAAATAAAGAGGCAGTGTTAACAAATGTTATCATGGTTATTATGTATGGTTCTGACTTCTCAAACTGTGGATCACAGAAAAAGAAAGGGCCTTTACAATTTCCCAGGCTTGATTTTTTTATACAAGTGAAGACCTAATAGGTATTTCAAAGCCCAGATCATCTGCCCCTTCTTTTCCCTTTAATTCAGGCTTTAATATCCCCACTCAATAACAACTCATCTAGACTAATCTCCTCATCACTCATATGAGAAAGCTGAAACTCAGAGACAAGTAACTTGCCCAGAGTCAAAGAACCAATTAGTACTCAGAAACCTTCTTATCTTGCAATTACTGATGAAAGATAACCTCTTGTATGCACCATATCAGTGCTTTCTAATGCTGAGAAAGCTGTATTTCCTTCCAAGTTAACTGGGTTGTAGGAATTCATAAGCTCTCAGCAAAGGCTTGAAGTCAGTTGGAAAGAGAAAGGAAAGGAGTAAAAGGATGGCATTTTGGAAAATAAAGCATACACATCCATCTACTTTCTATCATTTTTTAAAATAATTTTAGAGTAAGTATGGAGTGATCACCTACTTCTACCTTTTTAGTTCAAAAATAAGCACTTCCCTTTTTCTATAAGCAAAAGAGGGAAATAAAGGGAAGAAAGAAAAAGACAAAGAATGGGGAGAGAAAATGCTGTGGAGAAAGCTTCTCAAGAGGTGATGGTGGATATGTTGTACTGATGTGAATGGTGCTTGAGAAATTAAAGGAAGAGAAAATGCTGAATGACCCTGAAAAGCAGGGCACATTAAATGGTGTTCATGGATTTGTGCATAAATTGACTGAGGAAAAGTGGTTACAATAGATACCTCATGCAGGGGCTCAGAATGGATTTCTAATTGGATTAAAGGGATATGACTAGGCAACCACATAATGCTGGTCATTATGCTCCTTATTACAGTCCATATTTCCCCAGAGGGAAGAAGGAATCAGGTGGAGAACTGAGGAAAATACAAGTCAAAGCAGGATCTTCTTTTGCCTGGATACACTTCTGGCTCCCTTTGTGCCAATTTGGGTAGATTTAAGACACAATTACAATTTTGATGAGAGAGTCATTTCATTGGACTATAGAGTTCATATTTTATATTTATCCTTTAAATGATGCATCTTTTTAAAATGATAGGTTATGAATGGGAACCAGACACATTCATGCTATGCCAGGCTGGGTTTTCTAAGACAATTACCCATTATTGTTGGGATGCTTTGTAGTTAATAACTCTCAAAGAGTAGTCTATAATTGAGCCACTGGATGGCAATAATTCAGACATCTTTTCAGCAAGATTTATAGTTTTTTTTTTCCCATTCTCATTTTGCTAAACCTGAAAGGCTAAGTCTTTTTTTTTTTTTTAAGTCTACTCCATTGATAAGGTATGTACAATTTCATTTTATATGTTCTTTTTATTCTAGATTCGTCAGACACACCCACACACACCCTAGTGTTAGAAGGACTCACAATCCTATCAGGTCAAAACAAGAAGAAAACTGAAAATCATTTACCATGATGTCTCATTTCATTTAATGAGAAAATTCACATCCAAAGATGTTAAATGACTAGGTCAATGCTATAGAAACAGTCTGTGTCGCTTTATGAACTAGACCTTGGGGAACCTGATAACCTCTTTGACTAAGAGATCTAACTATCCTTCCAAAGAAAAATGACGTTTTAAGTTAAATGGCAAAAAAAATATGTGTTTAAGCTGGCTAGGAATTTCATACGGTGTCAGTTTGGCATGTGTGTAGTGGAAATTACTGTGACAAAAATTAAAACAAACACATGAAAATCAAGCCCTATGGGAAGGAAAGAAAAATCAGTTTTCTAATCAAGTAGTCATATATAATTTAGGTGGTAATTGACCAACAAGTCATAAGTATTGTTGTTGTTAGACCAATTATAGAAGTCATTTGTAAGAGAGGAAAATAGCTAAATCATTCACTTGCAAAGATGAACCATAAATCTACTTATGTGTTGGCATATAGTCCAGTCACCTTAAGTCGTAAAAATATAACATTCTCTCAGAGAAATGTGTGTTCCTCCTAAAATTCTTAGAAATAAAAATAGTAAATATCAATTTATTTTTGGCTAAAGATGTTGTTTACCCAATCATGTGTTTATTACTTGGCTACTTGGGTGAGAATATTTATCAAACACCTATAACATGTAAAATGGCACTAGATTAGTCATAGGATAGACTGTATTTGGAGGAAAAAAGAGTAATACACATAATTATAGATAGAGCCTCCAGAAGAAGAATCTGCATATAATTATTTAAAGCTGGTCAATCCACGCACACACATAGCCAGAGTTCCTAAATCAAGTTGGATGTTAGATTGCCCTAGGGGGCTAAAAACAAATACTGAGATTTTTCAGACTCTTCTTTCAGAAATACTAACTCAGTGGATTTAGAGTGTAATTTGAGAATGTATTTTTTTTATAAGTTCCTTTGGTGACTCACATGCAGTCAGTCCACATGATCTACTTTCTGCAACCACTGCATAAAATAATATTTTACTTCTCCTGAGACTCAAATATATTGCAATAAGAGATTGCAATTTGTCCCTTTTAAGTATAATTTATAGCTTTTAATGAGAGTAAGGGCTTTTAAATATTATTTTAATTTTAATTTCCCAGAATGGTCCTGAGAAAGGGAACTGTTATCTGAATTTTCTTAATGAAGGAACTGAACCTCAAAGATTTTTCAGAAACTGGCCTGATAGCCCAAAACTAAAATTCTAAGTCCTCTGCTCTTTAGACTATATCATGCTGCCTCCTCGTTACTACATGTCTCTCTGAGGTCAACTCTTGGTCGGTTTATTCAACTAACATTGATAGGACTTCTATTAAGGGCTGGGCACTGTAAGTTAATTATACATGTGGGCTCTTCTCTTTGAGAGCCCTTTTGCTTGAATAAAAATAAAAAGCCAGTCACCTATTTACATTTTAACTTAATAAGTCTCCAAATAAAGAACCAGACTTGTGCTTAAGCAAAGACAGTTGCTACTCACCAAAGACGGTTGAGGGGCACTTAACACCAAAACATCTCCTCAATAACATTTCATCTCTCTGATATTCAATTTGACTTTAACAATCGGCTTATCTATCTAAGGCAATGTGAAATTCTGTGTTAATAACCAATAGGGGATGAATCCCTTGTTGGTTACATTGTTTGCAAATATTTCCTCCCATTGTGTAGGTTGTCTAATTAGGTCCCATTTGTTTATTTTTGTTTTTATTTCCATTACTCTAGGAGATAGATCCAAAAAGATATTGCTGTGATTTATGTCAAAGTGTGTTCTGCCTATGTTTTTCCCTAGGAGTTTTATAGTATCTGGTGTTACATTTAAGTCTTTAATCTATTTTGAGCTTATCTCCAAAATATAAAAATAGCTGATATAGCTCAGTATCAAAAAAATCAAGCCACCCAAACAAAATATGAGCAGAAGCTCTAAATAAACATTTTCCAAAGAGGATATACAGATGGCCAAAAAGATACATGAAAAGATGCTCAAAATCACTATTATTTTTTTACTACTTGTTTTTTAATTTCTTTATTACTCAATGAATTTTATTACATTTATAGTTGTACAACAATCATCGCCACTAAATTTTATAGCACTTCCATGCCAAACCCTCAGTGCATCGCCCCACCCCCCAACCTGTCTCATTTGGAAACCGTAAGTTTTTCAAAGTCTGTGAGTCAGTACCTGTTCTGCTAAGATCACTGTGTCCTTTTTTAGATTTCACGTGTAAGTGATAGCATTTGATGACGTTGTCTCACTGTCTGACTGACTTCACTTAGCATGACAATTTCCAGATCCATTCATGTTGCTGCAAATGCCGTTACTTCTTTCCTTTTAATGGCTGAATAATATTCCATTGTGTATACGTACCACATCTTCTTTACCCATTCCTCTGTCAATGTGCATTTAGGTTGTTTCCATGTCTTGGCTATTGACTATATATAGTGCTGCAGTGATCACTGGAGTACATGTGTCTTTTCGAGTCATGATTTTCTCTGGATAGATGCCCAGCACTGGGACTGCTGTATCAAATGGTAACTTTATTTTTAGTTTTCTGAGGAATTCTGTACTGTTTTCCACAGTGGTTGCACCAATTTAGATTCCCACCAACAGTGTAATACAGTTCCCTTTTCTCCACACCCTCTCCAGCATTTATTGTTTGTAGACTTTTTGATGATGGCCATTCTGGCTGGTGTAAGGTGGTACCTCAAAAAATTGCAGAGGAAGTAACACTCCCAAAATCATTCTATGAGGTCACTATCACCCTGATACCAAAATCTGACAAAGATATAACAAAAAATAAAATAAAATAAAATTACAGGCCAAGTTCACTGATGGACACAGATGCAAAGTCCTCAACAAAATACTAGCAAATCGAATCCAACAATATGTTAAATGGATTGCACATCATTAACAAGTGGGATTTATCCCAGGGATGCAAGGATTCTTCAATATCCACAAATCAATCAGTGTGATACACCACATTCACAAACTGAAGAATAAAAACCGTATGATCCTTTTAATAGATGCAGAAAAAGCCTTTGACAAAATCCAACACCCATTTCTGATAAAAACCCTTCAGAAAGTGGGCCTGGGGGAACCTACCTCAACATAATAAAGGCCATATATGACAGACCCAAAACTAACATCATTCTCAATGGTGAAAAGCTGAAAGAGTTCAAGCTGAAGTCTGGAACAAGACAAGGATGTCCACTCTCGCCACTACTATTCAACATAGTTTTGGAAGTCCTAGCCACAGCAATCAGAGAAGTAAAAGAAATAAAAGGAATCCAAATTGGAAAGGAAGAAGTAAAACTATCGCTATTTGCAGATGACACGATACTATACCTACAGAATCCTAAAGACTCTACCAGAAAACTCAGATCTCATCAATGACTTTGGCAAAGTCACAGGATACAAAATTAATACACAGAAATTGACTGCATTTCTATATACTAACAATGCAAGATTAGAAAGAGAAATTAGGGAAATAATCCCATTTACCAGCATATCAAAAAGAATAAAATACTGAGGAATAATCCCACCTAAAGAGACAAAAGACCTGTACTCTCTAAACTATAAGATGCTGATGAAAGAAATCAAAGATGACACAAAGAGATGTAAAGACATACCATGCTCTCGGATTGAAAAAGTCAATATTATCAAAATGACTATGCTACCCATGGCAATCTACTGATTCAATACAATCCCTATCAATTCACCAAGGACATTCTTCACAGAACTAGAAAAAAAAATATTTTAAAGTTTGTTTGGAAGCATAAAAGACCCAGAATAGCCAAGGACATCCTGAGGAAAAAAAAAAAAAAATGGAGCTGGAGGAATCAGGCTCCCTGATTTCAGACTATACTACAAAGATACAGCCATCAAAATTGTATGGTACTGGCACAAAGACAGAAATACAGATCAGTGGAACAGGACAGAGAACCCAGCATTAAACCCATGCACCTACAGTCAACTAATCTATGAAAAAGGAGGCAAGAACAGACAATAGAGAAAAGATGGCCCTTTCAGTAAGTGGTGCTGGGAAAACTGGATAGCTACATGTAACAGAATGAAATTATAACACTTCCTACACTTTACACAAAAAAATAAACTCAAAATGGACTAAAGACCTAATATAAGACCAGATACTATAAAACTCAGAGGAAAACATAGGCCAAAAACTCTCCAACGTAAACCACAGAACATCTTCTCAGATCTACCTCCTAGAGTAATGACAATAAAAACAAAAATTGTTTCATTGGTTTGCATACAGCTGTCCAGGTTTCCCAGCAATACTTACTGAAAAGACTGTCTTTTTCCCATTTTATGCTCTTGCCTCCTTTGTCAAAGATTAACTGATGGTAGGTGTCTCGGTTTATTTCTGGGTTCTCTATTCTGTTCCATTGGTCTGTGTGTCTGTTTTGGCACCAGTACCACACTGTCTTGATTACTGTGGCCCTGTAATATTGCCTGAAGTCTGGGAGAGTTATGCTTCCTGCTTGGTTTTTGTCCCTCAGAATTGCTTTGGTTCCATATAAATTTGTGGAACAAATAAATTTCTATTATTTGTTCTAGTTCTGTGAAGAATGTCATGGGTAATTTGATAGGGATTGCATTGAATTTGTAGATTGCGTTGGGTAGTATGGCCATTTTTACAATATTAATTTTTCTGGTCCATGAGCATGGACTATCTTTCCATTTCATTGTATCTTCTTTGATTTCTTTATTAATGTTTTGTAGTTCTCTGCATATAAGTCTTTCACCTCCTTGGTCAGGTTTACTGCCAGGTACTTGATTTTTGGGGGTGTTATTTTAAAGGATAAAGTATTTTGGTATTCTTTTTCTAATACTTCATTGTTTATATACAGAAATGCAATTGATTTCTGAAGGTTAACCTTATATCCTGCTACTTTGCTGAATTCATTGATCAGTTCAAGTAATTTTGGGGACACACTCTCACACTATGCAGAAAAATAAACTCAAAATTCCTTAAAGCCTTAAATATAAGACAGGCCATCATTAAACTCCTGGAAGAAAACACTGGCAAAACATTCTCTGACATCAACGTTACAAATGTTTTCTCAGGTCAGTCTCCCAAAGCAACAGAAATAAAAGCAAAGATCAACCAATGGGACCTAATCAAGCTGACAAGCTTTTGTACAGCAAAGGAAACCAAAAAGAAAACTAAAAGACAACTTACAGAATGGGAGAAAAGAGTGTCAAATGATGCAATGGACAAGGGCTTAATCTCTAAAATATACAAACAACTTATACAACAGCAAAAAAGCCAACAACCCCATTGAAAAATGGGCAAAGGACCTGAACAGACATTTCTCCAAAGAAGATATGCAGATGGCCAACAAGCACATGAAAAATGCTCAACATCACTGATGATTAGAGAAATGCAAATCAAAACTACCATGAGATACCACTTCACACCAGTCAGAATGGCCATCATTAACAAGTCCACAAACAACAAATGCCAGAGGGGGTGTGGAGAAAAGGGAACCCTCCTGCACTGTTGGTGGGAATGTAAGCTGGTACAACCACTATGGAAAACAGTGTGGAGGTACCTTAGAAAACTATACATAGAACTACCATATGACCCAGCAATCCCACTCTTGGGCATATATCCAGACAAAACATTCCTTGGAAAAGACACTTGCACACGCATGTTCAATGCAGCACTATTCACAATAGCCAAGACATGGAAACAACCCAAATGTCCATTGACAGATGATTGGATTAGGAAGATGTGGTATATATACACAACGGAATACTACTCAACCATAAAAAAGAATAAAATAAGGCCATCTGCAGAAACATGAATGGAATTAGAGGCCCCCATACTGAGTGAAGTAAGTCAGAAAGAGAAAGACAAATATCATGATATCACAAATCTGGAATCCAATATACTGCATAAACAAAACTTTCTACAGAAAAGAAAATCACAGACTTGGAGAACAGACTTGTGGCTGCCAAGGGGGTGGCAGAGGGAGTGGGATGGTATGGGAGTCTGGGGTTAACAGTTGTAGACTATTGCCTTTGGGATGGAAAAGCAAGGAGATCCTGCTGTATAGCACCAGGAACTAAGTCTAATCACTTGTGACGAATCTATATATGTATGTGTAACTGGGTCACCATACTGTGCAGTTGGAAAATTGACAGAAATCTGTTAACCAGCTATAATGGAAAAATAAAATAAAAAAAAAAAACAATAAACAAACACACACTAATGGAACTTAATTAAACTTAAAAGTTTCTGCACAGCAAAGGAAACCCTAAACAAAATGAAAAGACAACCCCACAGAATGGGAGAAAATATTTGCAAATGAAGCAACTGACAAGGGATTAATTTCCAAAACTTATAAACACCTTCTGCAGCTCAATACCAAAAAAACAAACAAACAACCCATCAAAAAATGGGCAGAAGATCTAAACAGTTCTCCAAAGAAGATATTCAGATGGCCAAAAGACACATGAAAAGATGTTCAATATCACTATCAGAGAAACGCAAATAAGACCAAAATCACTAACTATTAGAGAAATGTAAATCAAAACTACAATGATGTATCTATCCGCTCACATCATTCAGAATGGACATCATCAAAATTCTACAAATAATAAATGCTGGAGAGGGTAAGGAGAAAAAGGAACACTCCTGCACTGTTGATGGGACTATAGATTGGTGCAACCACTATAGAAAACATATCTAGTTTCCTTAAAAACTGAAAGTACGAGTTCCCACTGTGGCTCGGGGGTAACAAACCTGACTAGTATCCTGAGGTTGTGGGTTCAATCCCTGGCCTCGCTCAGTGGGTTAAGGATCTGGCATTACTGTGAGCTGTGATGTATGCTGCAGATGTGGCTCAGATCCTCTATTGCTATGGCTATGGTGTAGACTGGCAGCTGCAGCTCTGATTTGACCCCTAGCCTGGGAACGTCCATATGCCACAGTTGAAGCCCTATAAAAAATAAATAAAAAATAAAATAAAAATAGAGCTTCCATATGATCCCACAATCCCACTCCTGGGCATATATCTGGAGAAAAACCGTAATTCAAAAAGATAAATGCACCCCTATGTTCACAGGATCACTATTTACAATAGCTAAGAAATGGAAGTAACCTAAACGTCCATCAACAGAGGAATGGATAAAGATGTGATACATATATACAATGGAATATTATTCAGCCATAAAAAGAATGAAATACTGCCACTCAGCAATATGGATGCAGCTAGAGATTATCATACTAAGTTGAAGTCACACAGAAAAAGACAAATACCACATAATGTTGCTTATATATAGAATCTTAAAAATGATACAAATGAACTTGTATGCAAAACAGAAATAGACCCATGGATATAGAAACAAGCTTATGGTTACCAAAAGGGAAAGGGATGGGGAGGAATAAATTAGGAGTTTGGGGTTAACATACACACATGACTATATGTAAAATAGAGACTAAACAAGGACAAAATGAATAGCCCAGGGAACTATATTCAACATTCTATAACGACCTATTGGGGAAAAGAATCTGAAAAATGTATACACACATATATACAGGGGTGGGTGGGTAGGGTGTGTGTGTGTGTGTGCCTCAATCACTTCGCTGAATAACTAAAATTAATAAAACATTGTAAGTCAACTTTTTTTTTTTGCCTTTTGTCGTTTTAGGGCCACACCCACGGCAAGTGGAGGTTCCCAGGCAAGGGGTCTAATCAGAGCTGTAGCTACTGACCTACACCAGAGCCACAGCAATGCAGGATCTGAGCCACGTCTGCAACTACACCACAGCTCACGGCAATGCTGGATCCTTAACCCACTAAGCAAGGCCAGGGATCGAACCCACAACCTCATGGTTCCTAGTCATATTCCTTAACCACTGCGCCACAAGAGGAACTCAACTACATTTCAATTTAAAAAAATAACCGATGGGAAGGTCCTATTACGGCTCGGGGGTTAAGGACTCAGCATAGTCGACTCGACATAGTCTCCATGAGGATGACGGTTCAATCTCTGGCCTCACTCACTGGGTTAAGGACCCAGCATTTCCACAGTTGCATAGGGTGCAGATGCAGCTTGGATCCTGTGTTGTCATAGCTGTGGCATACGACTCCAGCGGTAGCTTCACTTCATCCCCTATCCAGGTAATTTCCATATGCCATGAATGCAGCTATCAAAAAAGAAAAAATAATAACCAATAGAAAGGAAACATGGGATAAACACTGGGTCAGGGTGAAACTGTCTACTTACTGCCCTGGTTCTGCAACTAACTGGGTGTCCCTTACACTCTATATGATATTCGTGAGATATAACAAAAGGAAATTCCACAAATGTTCTAATTCTAAAAATCTACAAAGAGCACGTCCTACAAAATATTTATACCACTCTTTAAACCAGTTTTCCCTACAAAAACTCACACACACACACTCATGCTCAAGACGAGTCAGCTGCCTGACACTTCATTGCTAAATGTCTGCCAACACTTGATCCAGCAAACTATATTATAGATAGGGTACTAGTGACCTTATGCTTTTACTCCAGAAGTGACTGCATTTCAGCACCTCGACAGCAACCTGAGAATACCTTGCAGGGTGCAGGCCCTTTGGAAGAAATAATTATTTTAAAAAGCAGCATTGGAATCTTTCCTGGTGGACAACTGGGGAGTCAGTCCAGCTAAACTCTAGGAGAGTTTTCAGAAAACTTTGTTTGCATAATTAGTTGCTGGGTCTGTCCTATTTAGCAAAGGCTTTACTGATATGTATTCCATGAACATGAAATTCTGCAGATAGCTGAGTGAGTTGGGGGAAGGATGGCCAAGGCCACACATTTGAAAAGACAAAGTGTTTTATAGCTTGCACCGACACATAAGTACTACTGGCAACCATTTCAGAAATCCCAGAGGCTCAGATTCTAGAATTTACTCACACAAATCAGCTATGTGATCCTGAGCAATTTATTTCCCCAGACTTGCCCACTGGTTGACTACGTATCATGACTAATATAAACAAAACCTTAGCTTCCCCACCTAGTTGACGGTATCACAATTGAAGGCAGGCTCCATGTTATTCCTGCTCACCATTAATCCTCAGCATCTAACCCCGAGTAATAACTAAATTTGTGTTTGCTGACTTATGAAAGGGATTAGACTTGGTAGCCCCTGCAGCTCAGCTAGCTCCAGCCTCCTAGAACGGTATCCTTTTTGGCACACACTCACCTCGTCAAAGTCATTGCTCTAATCCACTCCATTTATGCTCCATATTGACAGCTCAGGCAAGAGCTTCCTTCTTGGGTCAGTTCTTTCTTTCCCCTCTTGATTTCTCATTACTATACTTGGCCATCACCAGCTTAAATTAACTGCAAGATCAGCCCACATCCTTTCAAGCCTGACCCTGTGCACTCTCATGCATCTTTCATATTTATGTTTCACCTGTATCTCCATTTCCATTCTCCCAGTGCTTTCTCTCTATATAGATCACTAAATATGTACTTAAAAATTCAGTAATAAGCCTGCTGCCCTCAAAATTGTTTTCTTCTATATGTTGTATGGAGCTACCGAGAAGAGAGAAATTATGAACAAAAACTATTTCTAGAAATTTAAAGGAGACACTGAACACACAGATATACAAAATTAAACAGCAATCTCTTCCTAAGGTAAGAAGTTAGATGAGGCAATCATATTTTGATAAAAACTTCATGTTCAGCATAGTATCAGATGCCACCAACTCTTAGAATTACAGCTCTCACTTCTGGAAAATAATCTCAGTGATCTCACCCAAACTCTGTCCTTCACTGATGAGACAGTGATTCAAAAATTGTTTCTGTCCTTCCTGCAGGTAATGTAAGAGGTGCTGGTTATTTATTTATATATTATTTTTCCTGTGGCCTATTTTTTTTTTTTTCAGAACCATCTGAGATCAGAACACTTTGCTCAGGACTTCTGCTTGGTCTGAAATATAAGATTTTTTTTTAATGTCCCCATTGCCCTTTGAAGAACTGGAGTAACACCAAAAATGTAATTGCTTCAGGGAACTGACAACTAATTATCCCAAAGCCAAAAGAAGGCAAGGCATTTAGATAATGAAACGTCAATCAGTGTAATAGAAGTGTCACTTACTTAATACTTGTCTGTGTTTGAAAGGAATGCACAGTATTTGAAGACACATCCGTGTTTCTCTGCAGCCAGGAACACTGTGGGTGCACACGCGCCGTGACTCTTTCTACATACTTAAAGATATTGCACCAATGACATCGCTACAAAGGCTGGGATGGAGAGTATTCTGTGTGTGTGGGTATATGTGTGTGTGTGGGGGGTATCTGTGTGTATGTCTGTGTGCTTGCCTATCAACCTGCAGGATTCTGTCAGATGCGGGCCATCTTGATTTAAGACTGTGAAGTCTGCATCTACAGCTGCATTTCTGCAGATAGCCAGGATGTTTTGTTCAGAGGGAGCTGCAGTGTCCTTGACATTGAACAGTGCCAGAAATCTAACACCAGACCATCAGGCAAGGATTTTGAATGCATAAAAAGGAAAATTTTTCCATGAATATTTATGGGAAACTCTGCTCTGCGTGAGTGAGAATGATAAGGATGTGCTGTTGATAATCAAGTTGGGTTGTTATTTGTAAGTAGTAATTTTGAAACAGGGGAGGAAAGAAAGAAGCCCTATATTTTATTGGATAATCTAGACATAGGATTATTTAAATGTTGTTTTGTGTGCTCTGCCTCCTTCCATTTTTTTCTTGTGCTAGGAACAGATTTTAACATTTTCTTAAACCCTATATATGAGTATGAGCAGCTTCTTTCTCTGGAACAAAGACAGAGAAATTTGTGATTTGTTGGAATCACATCACATTTCAGAAGTGATTTCTTAGAAACTAAGTTTCATGATAATCAAAATCTGGCATCATATAGCTTCAATCTACCCTCCCAAGGCCGCCTTTATGTAGCTCAGGTGATCATGACCAAATGGCGTTTCTGATGCTGGTAACATACATGTAAAAACATATAATTAGCTTCCTGAGGTTGCTGTAACAAAAGGTCACAAACTGGTGGTTATTACAAATACTCCTGTCTCATGATTTTGGAGACCAGGAGTCCAAGGCCAAGGTGTCAGCAAGGCCACAATCCCTCTAAAGCCTCTATGAGGCTTCCCCTTTTTTTTTTTTTTTTTTTTTGGTCTGTCTTTTCAGCCCTGCATCTGCGGCAAATGGAGGTTCCCAGGCTAGGGGTTGAATCGGAGCTGTAGCTGTGGCCTACATGACAGCTACAGCAACATGGGATCCGAACCACGTCTGCAACCTACACCACAGCTCACGGCAATGCCAGATCCTTAACCCACTGAGCGAGGCCAGGGATTGAACCCACATCCTCATGGATACTAGGGTTCGTTAACCACTGAGCCACGACGGGAACTCCTCATCTCAAAATGCCTCACTTAATCATATCTGCAAAACGCCTGTTTCTAAATAGGGCCACATTCATGCATTCCAGAGGTTATAACACGGACTTATGTTTTTGAGGGGCTCACCATTCAACCCACTATAGAATGTCACATTTATTGCCCTTTATTACTAAAATACTATACTACTCAATAACTAAGGCAAGCATGTTGATCAACAGCTACAACAGTAAGTGTATCTAATCTTGAGCCTCTTTTTTAGACAAAGATGTAGGCTTTTAAAGCAGCACAGAAGCCCTCATTCTGCAGACCCATAGGTAAATTTTGTATAGAGTTAGATGAAGCCATTAAAATATTTATAATTATTAATACATTTAAATAGTACGAATGGGGTAGAGTAGGATTAACATTATCTGATTGCCACATGGAGAGGAAAAAACAGCAGACTGGCACCAAAAAAGAACTGCAATACAAATACACCTGAGTTACCAGTGGTATGTATATATTTTCAATATAGGGCAATATAGGGCATTCATTGAACAATTAACAAAAGATAATTTTTCTTATACTTTTTATCTACATTTCAAAAATCATGTATAAAAATATATGCACACACAGAGGCACATGCACACACCTTTAAAAGAAAAAGTCAAAGGGAATATAAATATCACAGAAATGTGAAAATTCGGAAGTGAGTCAGGACAAACTTTAGGCAATCTAGCTCAGTTTTCCCCTTACTTTAACGTCTTTGATAGAGGGATATTCTTCATCTACTTCTACCTGGAAACTTCTGGTGATAGAGATCTTATTCCTTCACAGTATAACTCAATCTAACTCATTTTAGTGTTGAACATCACTCTTATTTAAACTCCCCCTAAAATGAATTATAACATGACTGCATGTCATATTTAGTGCTGTCCCATATGGCTTAGTGCTGTCACATAGGGAAATACCAGTTGTGTATGGCACCACTCCATAGAGTACGAAATACATGGCACCTTTAGAACTTGTGTGGTATCAAAACTCTGTCCTGGCCTATTACATAACCCAAGTTGGAAAAATCCTATCTTGCCTTGCTTTTCCTCTGCATCTTGGTTTTTCTCCTTTCTCCTAATGTCACCTGATGTCTTCAGAGGGTATGGCCCCAAATATTGCGTGTGTTTATTATTCCTGCCTTATATTTTCCTGGAAAAAAATAACTCCATAGATTTCATCTTTATTTTCCACATTCTTTTTATTTTTTAGGGAGGCCACACCTGCAGCACATGAAAGTTTCTGGGCCAGGGATCGAATATGAGCCACAATTGCAAACTGAGCCATAGCTGTGGCAATGCTGGATCCTTAACCCACTGCCCCACAGTGGAAAAACCTGCACATTTTTGAGCTTTGCTTTTTACACTTCAAAAAAGTGACAGCACTGCTTTGGGATGACTTTCATTGACTTATAATCAAGGATGATCTCAACACATGAAAAAAATCGAGCGTGAATTTGTTATAACCACTGACTAAAAGTGGGGGAAAAAAGAGGAAACAAGTCAAAGAACATCTAATTTATGCCATCCCAGGTTTAGATTCTCCTTTCTCAACATTTATCCATTTAATCCCCATAACAAATCTGTGTAATAATTATTATGACAGCCGCAGCTCTCCCCTGGAGTCACACAGAATAGTTCCTTATCTGGCCATGCTCTTTTTTCACTGCTCTCTGCATGTACCATTCTCTCTGCCGAATCACATACCCTGACCTTCCCCATATGTTCTTCTGTCCATTCTCCCTTTTGCTTGGCCAACTTGGTCCCAGATTAGATGTGCCTAATTTCCTTCATCCTTTATGTCTGGGCTAAGTGTGCTTCCTATTTGCTCCAAAATGCTTTGTATATCCCACATGTTACCACCTAAATTTTTACCATAACCACCTATGCACTCCTCTACCTCCTCTCTCAGACTCTAACCACCATGAATGCACGACATTGTAAAGGAGAGCAGGAGAGCATAGTCTAGAAGAGTAAGGACAGGGACCTTGGGCCCATGTTTCCTAGATTTAAAATCTGGCTCTACTACTTAACTGATTCAGTGACTTAAGACATTGCCTAAATGCTTCAGTTTGTTCATTTCAAAAATGACAATAAAATGCTGCATACTTTCTATAATTGTTGTGCAAGAGAACACAGGGAAAGCACGTAAGAGTGTATGACACTCAATAATGTTACTTATTTTTATTAGGCTTATTCATGAGTAGACTCTCAATGCTGGCACACAGACGAAGCTCAAAATTCTTTGTAGACCCCAGGTCAGGGAAAATGTGACCTATTCTGTAATATCTTCACAGATATGTCATTTGGAAGGGTCTTCCTCCAAACTCTCAAGTCTGCTTGTTTAATAGAATTTCTTACCTACTAGATTAAATCTATTTAATGTACTGCACATGTCTTTTTTCTCATATTAAACCAAAGCTTCTGGATGGCAGGCTCCATTTTTGTCTCTCTATTCACCTAACATAGAAAACAACTGTTGGATGAATTCCAACGCAAAGATTGTTGGATGAATTCCAACTCAAAATTCCAACTCAAAAGATAAATCAATGAATTGAAAATCAAAGAAAGTTCTTGAAGAGAGCTTGGGATAAGAAGAGGGTCAGAATTTGGATGTTAGACTAAGGCTTTGGATGAAGACTGAAGAAAGGAGACCACTACACAGCCCAAATCAGCAAAACTGAAAAGCTGATGCTTTCCCTCTGCCGGGTGACCTGTCAAGCTTTATCACATAGAGCATATTGCGTATCACAAAACAAGAGGCAGACTGGTATAGCCTTTCCATTAGAAAGCACGCAGTGAAAGTCTTGGTTTCCTGAATGAGCTACTTTGTGCCCTGGCAGCACAAGGACACCTGTAGGCTTGTCACAGCTCATGACTGATAAAGGAGAGGTTGTTCTGCTATGAGACATCACTAGATTAGAAACATCTACAACTGATCTTTTCTGTTTCAGCATATTGAACCAGAAATGTGAAGAGGTAGGGATGATGCTTAAACCTATCAACAGGTTGGAAAGATGATTATGTAACATATGGAAGATCCGAGGACATAAAAACAGAAGTTTATGACAAATTTTATAAATGAAGTAAAAGAATATTTCTTGGAGAGTTTTCTGAAGTATGTGCTGAGAACAAAATGATTGAGTTTGTCTTTCTAAAATGAGCTACCCAGATCAAGTAAGTTTGGTAAAGTGCATATTGTAAGTCTTTTTTTTAATTTATAATGCTATCACAATATTAAAGGTGCTAAAAAGTCTGGAAGTGGTAAAAATTAAACCTTGAAATAATTTCCTAAAAACATCATCGCTGGTAAAAAGAGGATTAGAATTCAGTTCAATTTTAACGTTTCAGACAAATTGTTGTGTCTCTTTTTGGTGACTATATAATAGCTTAGTGGGAGTCCCTATTGTGGCTCAGTGGTAACAAACCCAACTAGTACCCATGAGGATGCAGGTTTGACCCCTGGCTTCACTCAGTGGGTTAAGGATCCCATGTTGCTGTGGCTGTGGCGTAGACCAGCAGCTGCAGCTTGGATTTGACTCCTAGCCTGGGAACTTCCCTATGCCATGGATGCAGCCCTAAAAAAGAAAAAAAAAAAAAAAAAAGGAATAGCTTGGTGAAGCAAGAGTCTGGAAGAAATAAAGATAAGGAAGCTGAGAGAAGTTCCTCCAACTACACTTTCCTACTGATACTTACCATGTAAGAAGCAATTTATTAATAGTAGTTAAGGCTTGAATTTCAGCACACAGGCAGGAACCAGCACTCAGATATAAATCTTGCTATTCTCATCTCTGCATTTTTCATGGTTGTTCTAGTTTATAAAATCCATGTCTCAGAAGGGAAGTCTAGTTTCCATATTTACTCACTCCCCTGACCTCTACCAACTTTATTTCTGAAATTTTCACCTGATTTCTTCCCAGAGCTTGTAAATAATCTCCAGAGAAATTTTCCCAGAAAACTCAAATGCTTTCTCTGTCTTCATTTGCCCTGACCTTTCTGCAACATGGTCTATGGCTCTCTCCTTCTCCCTTTTAGCTCAGTCCTTATTTACTCTTGATCCCCAGGACAGACAGCTAAAATAAAGTTAGATTTGAACCAAACTAGTGAACAACTGTCAGGATCACTCTTTTGCTGAACTTGATAACTGCAATGGAAAGCCTTTCTTGGAACTTTTCCATTTGTTATAGATGACAAAATTGTGAGACTAAGACCTGGGAAAACTGGAATTCAAGGATAAACCTAGCTACGAAGCAGTAATAGGATCTTGGACTAAAAGTAACCCCTGGCCCTCTGTTTTATCATCTTTTATCATCTGTGAAATGAAGGAGAAAGTATGGATGGTTTCTATGATTCTTTCCACTTTGGACCACCCGAACATTCCTGAATGCTGAGGGAATGGTCCTGTACTCAACTTATTTGACTTCTGTCAAATTATTTAACCACTCTGAGTTTCAGCTCAGAGCCTCATCTATTAAGCATATTATTTTAAAGGGGAAAAAACCCTCACTATGGAAAGCATAGTGTTTAACCTCATAGCTTCTAATGATGAAATACCTAAATTCAAGTTTCAGCTACACCACTTTGTAGCTAGGTGATTTATGGGAATTACTTAACCTTTATGAGAAAAAAAATGTAGAGAGAGAGTAACAGATCTTACTTCACAGAGTTCTGTGAATTAAATGAGTTAATACATGGAAAGCTCTTAGAAGAGTGCTAGCTGTATAGGTGTTATTATTGTTAACAGATCTTGAAATTTGTTGAAAATAAATTTGGAACAAATTCAATATATTGCTTTGAATAGTCAAATATTGTTTTTTCCTCTATCTAACTGTGTGCCACATTGGTAATCAGCTCTCTGCTTTGGAAAGTGTGATTCTTTGTAAACAAACAAAAAAAAATCTATCACCGACAACTTTCATTATGGGTTTACACTCGTCATATTTTTAAAAATAAACATTATCTCATTTTGATAACATTGGTATAAAATGTGGGGGAAAAAACCTTGGATTGGTAAAGTCATCATATATATAAAATCAGACTTTTTTTTTAAATTGTGCAGCTTTGAGATAGTAAGAATTAAAAATTTTATAAAGATTAATATCTGCTATTTTACTTTGTGTTTCCTATGTCTCATATATTTGTTTATTTCTCCTTTGACGGTTTTCTCTTTGCATTAAATATTTTCTAATGTAATGTTTAAATCCCTTTAATACATTTTTGCTATATATTTTTAGTTATTTTTTAATTTTACTGTAGTATAGATGATTTACAATATTGTGTTAATTTCTGCTGTATAGAAAAGTGATTCAGTTACACACACACATAATATATATAAATTTTCATATTCTTTTCCATTATGGTTTATCATAGGATATTGAAAATAGTCCCTTTGCTATACAGTAGGACCTCGTGGTTCATTATCCATTCTATGTATAATAGTTTGCATCTGCTAATCCCAAACTCCCAATCCCTCTCTCCCCATCATCCTCTTAGAAACCCAAGTCTGTTCTCTATGTTTGTGAGTCTGTTTCTCTTAAGATATGTTCACATGCATTGTACTTTAGAGTCCATATATGTGTTATCATGTTATTTATCTTTCCCTTTCTAACTTACTTCACTTAGTATGATAATCTGTAGGTCCATCCACGTTGCTGCAAATACTGTCATTTCATTCTTTTTTATGGCTGAATAATATTCCCACTGTAGGTGCATCTGTGTGTATATATATACACCACATCTTTTTTATCCTTTCTTCTGTCAATGGACATTTAGGTTGCTTCCATGTCTTGGCTATTGTAAATAGTGCTGCTATGAACACAGGGATACATATATTGCTTTCAATTATGGCTTTCTCTGAATATATGTCCAGGAGTGAGAATGCAGGATCATATGACAACTGTATTTTTGTTTTTTTAAGGAAATTCCATACTGTTTTCCATAATGGCTGTACCGATTTATATTCCCACCAACCATGTAGCATAAATGTCTATTTAAGTCTTCTGCCCAATTTGTGATTTGGGCTTGTTTTGTTTTGTTTGGTATTGACTTGTATGAGCTGTTTGTATATTTTGGAAGTTAAGTCTTTATTGGTCACATCAGTATCTCAAGGTTGTCTTTTCATTTTGTTTTTGGTTCCCTTTGCCATTTAAAAGCTGAAACATTTCATTAGGTCCCGTTTGTTTATTTTTGCTTTCATTTCTATTGCCTTAGAAGACTGACCTAAGAAAACATTGTTACTATTTTTGTCAAGCTTGCTCTTAGCGTTTTCCAGTTTTAGTGACAGACTGTACTCTTTCAGCAAAGTTAATTCCCTTGCAATGTGATGTCTCTCTTCCTCAGAGGGTACAGTCTCAGGTATGTTTCCTCAGGGCTATCTTTGACTGCCATTTTCCCTGATCAAAGGCAGCTGTTAGACTCCACTAATTGTTAGCTGATTGTTTATTGTTTTTGACAATTCTCTGGGTCAGAAGTTTCTGCACAGTCTGATTCAATTAAATTTGGGCTCTTTGAGAAGATTCATTTTTGAGGTTACTGCTTGAGTTTTACTTTGACTACAGGAAGGCTTGTTTTAGCTGTCTCTTTCCTTGGTTCTCTCTGGTAAATTTGCTGGCTAATGGTTCAGCTTATAAGTCTCATGGAAATGTAGGTCTCTTAATTCCTTACCATTCAAATCTTTTTTTTCCCCCACAAGATTTCCCTGAGGATTGAATTTCCTTTGAGAAAAGCTTTAGAGCTCCCTTTTCTTAGGGTCTGCCTGTATCCCTAGGCAATATCTCTGAGTCACGGCTCAGGAGATGGGGGAAGGGACACTGGTCTGCCTTTCTCTGAAATGGCAACATTTTAGGGGCAAGTTTCTGGGTAGGGGTAGCCTCTGGTATTCTTAGCTTGCCTCTCCTAGCACGGGAACTCTATGCTAGGAACAAACTTGGGTAAGGGTCATATGGGATTCTTTATTTTCAGCCTGCTTCACCCATGGTTCAACCTCTACCTCATAAATACTGGCTGGGTAAAGAGGGGAGCCCACGACCTCCAGGTCAACCTTGCCTGAATTTTATCACTGCAATACATACTGTGGAGTACGAGAGATGCTGGTGGCTTGTCCCTTCTGAGATGAGACTGTAGCTCTTAAATGGAAGTTAAGGGAGGGGGATCCCTGGGTTTTTATCCATAACCACTGGAATGAAATTTTTAGCACACTAAGCCAGTAAGAGGGAGTGGGTTATGGTCCAAATGCCATAGACTCTCACTGTTCTTATCAAGTTTTAGTAATTTTTTTTTTGTCTTTTTAGGGTTGCACCTGCAGCACATGGAAGTTCCCAGGCTAGGGGTCGAATCAGAGCTGCAGCTGCCACAGCTGTAGCAATGAAGGATCCGAGCTGCCTCTGTGACCTACAGCACAGTTCATGGCAATGCTGGATCCTTAATCCACTGAATGGGGCTAGGGATCAAACCCACATCCTCATATGTCGGGTTTGAGCCACAATGGGAAATCCAGTAAATGTTCTTAAATAAATATTTCTCCACGTGTCCTTAGAACCATATCCTCTGCACACACAGTGAGAAAATACCTTCTGAGGACAGAGTGAGAAGGTAGCCATCTATAATCCAGAGAGGTCTCACCAGAAATCATCCGTGACAGCATTTTGATCTTGGATGTCTAGGCTCCAAGCTGTGAAAAACACATTTCTGTTGTTTAAGCCACCTAGTTTGCGGTATTTTATGGCAGCCCTAGCCAAATAATATACCATTTCTCCACAGCATTGTCACTATTTTTTGTTTTAGCCTTTCTGATAGCTTTGTAGTGCTATTACATTGTGTTTTAATTTGCATTTTCCTAATGATTAATGATGTTGACCAATTTTTCATACATTTATTCTCATTCTGTGTACCTTCTTTGCTGAGATATCACTTCATATCTTCTGTATGTTCTGTGACTGAATCTTTTTAATGTTTGAGGTTTGAGTTTTTCACACATTTTAGATATGCTGAAAATATGGTTTACAGAAACTTTCTCTTACTCTGTAGCACATATGTTCATCCTCTTAACCTAGTCTGTGTCATAGGAAAGTGTTTTAGAGTTTGATGAAGTTCTCCTTAACATTTTTTCCTTTCATGAATCAAACTTTTGGTGTCAAATCTAAGAACTCTTGCTTACTCCTAGATTCCAAAGACTTTCTCTTGTTTTTTTAAGTTTTTTAGTTTTATGTTTTACATTTAAGTCTAGACTCTATTTTAGGCTAATATATGTATACAGTGTGAAACTTAGGTTGAGAATCATTTTGTTGCTCACAGATAAGTAGTACAGTAAACAACACATATGGCTTGTTCCCGGCTCCTGGCATGTGATAAGCTAGAGTGGGGCATCCTGACACCATAGCAGGGGTGCCTTGTTACCACTGAATGATGATAAAAATCCTCTGTCCCCACTAGGCTTCCTCTGACATCACCACGTGGGGAGAAAGGGGAAATATCAGTTCTGCTGTGCAATGGTGGATGTCAAAGCTCCACATGTCATCTCCCCTGACACCTGTTTCTGATCCTTCAGCTATGACAGCAGGCTTCTGGGGGAGCCTTTCTGTGCCCTTTGGTACTTCTGGGCTCCTGGCCTCTTCATCTCCATATCTGACATATATCAGTCACAAAGATATATAAGACTAGGGAACCTGGCACCCTCTTGGTCCTCCAGCCCCAATTCTCTACCCATCTACCTTCTCTTCACCTTTCAGAACTTTATGTTTTTTTTATATATAGTACCCAGGGTTTTTGTTGTGCTTGCATGGAAGGATAATACAAACTAAGATTCTATACAATCATCACAGAAGTGGAAGCTCCTGAAAATGCAGTTTCAAGTAGGACGTAATGGATGTTGCATTGGCTGCTCAACACAACAAAATTCCTTAGATTATAGAATCTTTTATTTCTGGGGTCTTGGTGGAATGAAAAGCCTCACTTCTCACTTACAGTAGCTGTAAGCTAGGGCCTCATGTTATTTAGTCTTGTCCAATCAGGTACCATGGCAACTTTGGAGTAAATGCCACACAGAAGAAAAGATAACTGAGAATTTACTTCACTCCTAGTGATATCATACATCCTGTAGTAGTAGTACCAGCTCTGGTACTCAATGTCCAGTGGATGCTGAAGTCAGACCCTAAGCAGGCTGTTCCAGTGGTATTACTTCAGGTGATGTTCTGATTATCTGCTTGGTCTTAGGCCATTTTATTGAGGCTTAGCTTTTATCCTGCCCTTGTATTTTGTGATCTCCATTATATTTTCCTATAAATTCCCTGTCTGCTTCAGTAAATCAAAGATAGTTTCAGTTGTTTGCCACCAAGAACCCAGATGTACACAACAGAGACTGGGAATGTCCCTAACAGGAAAAATTTGCAGTAGTTACAAACTGGTTAAATTTTTTCAAAACTTTAGTTTGAAGTTATAATGCTATCTATGAAAGAATAACTAAATAGGAAAAGTGTACTGTAGACAGAGAGAACTGCATTCTTTGTTTAGAAGTAGAGGATGCTGAGAGATGAAAGAAAAAGAAAGCAAGCTGAGATAGGAAAGAGAAGCAAGACTTCCAGCCCTTAACAACCCCTTTAATTTGATCTTGGTCCTTTTCTGTCACAGACACATATATATTCTGCTCAGAGACATCTCTCTTGGTACCATCAATTACTATGTCAAGTCAAGAGGGAAAAAAAGGTTCAGGAAATTATTTAAGAACAACTTTTTCCTGTGAAAAATTTGAAAAAAGCAAATATGCAACGAAATACTATCATGGTGATTTTTGCAAGCCATTTACTTGCGGTAGTAACTCCTAAATGATGGCAAAATACTCAAGAGAGGGTACTAATTCAACGCTCTAGCTGGACAGCAAGACTGCTTATGTGATCTTTCTTAGCCCAACCCCCAAGTACAACAAGTAAATAAGTAAATATTACTAGGAGCCCAGGACATACAATAGGCTCAGAACATAAAGTCTCACAGCACAGCCACAAACCAAGTGGTTCCTTTACAGGAAAATTCTTTTCAGCAAAAAGTCTAGCCCGGATTAAAATGTTTCCTAAGTTCAAAGATGGGCAAGATAGATGGGGCTGCATGCTGTATGTATGGACAACTCATCAGAACAATCACCACATTTGTGTGGAAACATTAGGCCAATACAGAAAAACTCAACCTCATCTCTCATTGTAAATTGCTATATTTATCTGGTAGGCAAATGTTCTTTGGATTAAAGGTGTTTCACAACCAGAAAATTTACCTTAAATGCCACTTCAGAGAAGGCAATTTTTAACATTTCTCCCATGTTTCAGAGAAATAAAAATGATGCCTAATTCTTGTAAAATATATTTTAAATCCTTAACATGTCTTCATATTTATCATTCCAGCCTCAAAATAACCTGTGAGATATCTAGGGTAGGGAAGGAGAATATAATGTTTATTGAGTGACTACTGTCTACTAAACATACATTTTGTCATTTCATCCTCACTCCAAATTTTTTATTTAATATGCTTATATATGAAAAAAAAGGACTTCCCCTCATGGCTCAGTGGTTAACGAATCCGACTAGGAACCATGAGGTTGCAGGTTTGATCCCTGGCCTCGCTCAACAGGTTAAGGATCCGGCATTGCCGTAAGCTGTAGTGTAGGTTACAGACACAATTCGGATCCCGCATTGCTGTGGCTGTGGCGTAAGCCGGTGGCTATGACTTCAATTAGATCCCTAGTGTGGGAACCTCCATATGCCGCAAGTGCAGCGCTAGGAAAGGCAAAAAGACAAAAAAAAAAGTCTTTATATATGAAGATCAAAAGAGGTTAAATCGTTGTATCTAGATCAGATCTGGATATAACTCTTGTGTCACCTGGCACCCAAGTCTGTGAAACTTTACTCTAACTTGTGACACTTCCTGATCTGCCCAATAGAAAAATACAGTCTTGTGCTAAAGTGTAAAGAGACCAATCTCCCTGTTTTCTATGCTTCTACTTGAAGAATGACTTTAACTCTCAATAGGTTACAGTGGGAAATAGTTTCAGTATCATCAACAGAATAAGCAGTAGACTGAGGAAATAAAGAGATGGTCTGAGAGATAATGATGATAGAAGGGTAGATATTACATGGAGGGTACTGGAACTTCTGCTAAAGGGGGTGAGGTAAGGAAAAAGCTGGTCAGGCCATGTAGGCTTGTGCTAAGACACCCACAGCAAGAGAAGACTCCAAAACTGTATTTACAAATGCCGCTTCTTAGTGACCTTGGGCAAGTCACCTAGTCTTTCTAGATACAATATCTTTGCCTATAATCATCTTCAAATTAACTCACTAATTTGCAGTCTGAAGTATAGCAGGAGTGGAGAGGGTTAGGAAGCCTGGTAACTAAGAATTATGGGTAGGCACAAGAACAGACAAGAATATTTATTCTCTGAATCTCTCCCACTTTGCGATTCTCTATCTTCTCATATCGTATTCCTTTTCCTGTCTATTCAAGCTGTCCATCCTATGCCTCATTCTTGCTAATCTCAATCATGAATTATAGTTGTATACCCCAATCCGTCATGACATTTGCTGAGAAGACATCACAGTCTGTAACACCTATAAGGTTTACAAAACAACAGTTAAGTTATTTGTATAAGTGAGTCACAGGTACAAACATTCCTCATGGTATCTGGGTTTTATCAATATCATCCTGGTGAATAGTAACATTAGAGTTAATTTGATTTTTCTATGATTCTTGCTCTCTTCTTTTGGGACCTCCTTCTGCTTAACCAGTTCCCTAAGGGAAGACTAAATATTTGGCTTTCTGCCATAATTCCTTTCTGAGAAACCCAGAGATATAATAAGATAAAGATTTTAAAGATCATATTTAACTTTTAATCCAAGGTCATCAGATAATGCTGAGAACTGTGAAAATTGGGAAAAGCCTTCCCAAAAAGTTTGCTACAAGCATAAAATTAATTATGCATATAAGTATATGCCTCCATGGCATACCAAAACCTAGAAAGTCTCCCTTCACCAAATAACTTTAGGTTGAGAAATCATTACATACACAATACACACACTAGCACACACTTATACATCTATACCCTATGTTGATGCACAACATCCAAACATCCAGACTCATTCTATTTCTGTGACTAGTCTTCTCTAACTTTAGGCAAATCACATCATTTTTCCCAGTGTCAAATTCCCCACCTATAAAATGAAGCAACTGAAGTAAATTATTTCTAAAATAATTGATAGAACCTCAAATCTAAATAATTACTCTTTGTTACTCAACTTGATATTATTTCCAAGTGAAAATCAACAGCTACTTTTTGTCCAGTACTACACAAATGATCTTTGTTATATAAGTGAAAGAAGGATGGCATAAAATACACAAATTTTGGACTGTGTGTGTGCTTTAATCATCCATAATACTTTTGAGTTATCTGACAGTATATAAAATACCTTCCCCTCAGAAATTTATCCTCCCAAGGTTTCCCAGGCCATAGGTTTTAAAGACTATCAGGTGGATACTCAAGTCTCACTGTAGTTCTTTACATGGAAGTTTCAATTCTTGATACCCAAGGCTTAAATTCTTAGGCTTCTGTATTTTTATCTGTTCCTAAAGAGCATCTCCCAATGGAGTTCTCATTCTGGCTCAGTGGTAACCAATCTGACTAGTATCCATGAGGATGTGGTTTTGATCCCTGGCCTCGCTCAGTGGGTTAAAGATCTGGCATTGCTGTGAGCTGTGGTGTAGCTCTCAGACACAGCCTGGATCTGGCATTGTGGCTGTGGTGTCGACCTGCAGCTGCAGCTCCTATTTGAACCCTAACCTGGGACTTCCATATGCCGTGGGTGAGGCCCTAGGCCCTAAAAAAAAAAAAAAAAAAAAGCATCTCCCAGGAAGTGTAGCACTTCAGGGTGTCAGACTTGATTTTGGAAAAAGAGTGCACAGTAATCGTCCACTCTAAACTGTGTACTTGAAAAAAAGATACGTCTTTACTGTTGTTTCTTTACACATAATTTTACAAATACATTTTACAAGCACCCTATAAGTGTCTAGTTAACTTCATTCATATATTTATAACACTCCTGTTTAAGACCCAAGTAAGGACCACACTGACCCCTTCAATAACACAACCATGTTGTGGGAGTTGAGTCTCATTTTTGCTTTACAAGAAGTCATTAGTGATAAAGTACAGGAGAAGACATAGAGTTTCTTCCCTACACCTTCCCTGATATAGCCGTGTTTTTGACGTAAGAAGAGTGAAAAACCTCTCCTTATCTTAATACGACTCACCTGCTCATGGTGGACCCTCAGGGGCTTTAGAAACCATACCATTTTCTGCTCAAAGAATGTCTAGTACTTAAGTCATCTCAACTAAGAACAATGTTCTAAGCAAATTTCACAATACTTAGATAATTGTATATACTTCCTGGAAGACTATCTAAAGATCCCTGACAAACTTCAATGTACACACTCTGATATGTTTATTAAAAAGTTATATTGCCTTATAATTATATATCATTTACTGTTGATAAAAGACAAGACATTGCCTAATTATTCTTAATTATTATGATGATATGGGACACGAGCTTATGAGAATGTGAGCATTAAGGAGAAAACCCAGAAAAATGTAAATCTCATTTCAAGCACCTGTTCTGCAACTAATTGGATGAGTCTCCATTCACCAAGTCACTCCAGTCCTTTCAGGATAGTTTCCTCATCCATATTAGGCAGAGAATTTGGGAATTCTAAGTATCCTTCAATTCAGATGCATGAACATTCTTCTTCTCATCCACTGCCTGTTAATGTGACAAGGTCTTTCAGACAGTTACTAAAGGCTAAGAGTAGTAGATTAAAAGACTCTATTGTGAATAGTGCTGACATAGCCAAGAAGTGGAAACAACCTAAATGTCCACTGACCACTGACGGATGAATGGATTAAGAAGATGTTGTACATATACACAATGGAATACCACTCACCCATAAAAAAGAACAAAATAATGCCATTTGGAGCAACATCGATGGAACTAGAGATTTTCATACTAAGTGAAGTCAGAAAGAGAAAGACAAATACCATATGATATTACTTATATCTGGAATCTAATATATGGCACAAATGAACCTATCTACAGAAAAGAAACAAACTCATGGACTTGAAGAACAGACCAGCAGTTGTCAAGGGGAAGGAAGTGGGATGGACTGGGAGTTTGGGGTTAGTATATGCCAACTCTTGCATTTGGAGTGGATAAGCAAGAAGATCCTGCTATATAGCTTAGGGAACTATATCTAGTCACTTGTGATGGAACATGATGGAGGATAATGTGAGAAAAAGAATGTATATTTATATATATGATTGGGTCAATTTGCCTTATAACAGAAATTGACAGAACATTGTAAATAAATTATAAGAGAAAAAAAATCTTAAAATGATTATTTCTAATATAAGAGAAATAATAAAACTGTACATTGGACAGTATAAAATGATATCAAAGGATATAGAGGCAATTTACTCACTGTGGGGGAAGAGCAAGGTGAGAGGTGAAGTGATATGCAGCAAAGGGATGGCAATGGCAGCTAAAACTAGGCAACAGGATTCTGAATGAAGAGAGGGCAACACCCTGGGACAAAGATGCTGGAAAGGGAAATGTTCAAAATATGTAAGATGTAGAGAGAGTGAGTTGAAAATCTTGAACCAATGAACCAAATGTGCAAAAGTGTATTTTATAGAGGAGCGTTTTCCTCCTCTAAAATGATTTCAAAGTCTTTCTTTCCTATTTCCCAATAAATTCAACTTTGAATTTCTTTTTTTCTTTTTTCCTTTTTTTTGCATTTTAGGGCCACACCCGTGGCATATGGAAGTTCCCAGGCTAGGGGCTGAATTGGAGCTATAGCTGCCGGCCAATGCGACAACCATAGCAATGCCAGAACTGAGCTGCATCTGCAACCTACAGCACAGCTCACGGCAATGCCAGATAGTTAATTGACTGAGCAAGGCCAGGTATCAAACCCGCAACCTCATGGTTCCTAATCAAATTTGTTAACTGCTGTGGCACTATGGGAACTCCCCTAACTTTGAATTTCTAACATTCTCTGTTAATGCAGTAAAATTCCTGAGATCACTGGCATCTTAAGTCCCAGGAAAAAAAGGTCTCTCCAGCCTTGACAAAACTCACCTGTATTCAAGAGTTAATTTCGTAGGAGTCTAGGTCAGAATGGAAAAAATACGGAAGTCGAGATTTTTCTTCCCTTAGAAACCCACATAACTACGGTGGTTCCCTAAAAGCAGAAACTCTGAGCTCTGGTGGAATTTTCTCTGAGAAGCAACTTGTGTACAACCTTCCATGGTTTTCCAAATTACTTATATCTTCTAAACAATGTTTAATAGTGGAATCCCAACTATCTTAATGGAGAGTGAGCCTAATAGAAATGTGATAGAATGAATCAGCATAGCAGGGGTTCCAAAAAGTAAGGGTTTGGATGGAGTTTTAATTTATACTCGACAGTAGAGAATCCAGCACTCACAATTAAATGTGAATTTAACTCTAGATTTCCTCCCAGTCACTTTATCTTCATTATGTGCCGTTTTTTTTTTTTTGCTTTTTTAGGGCCTTACCCACAGCATGTGGAGGTTCCCCAGCTAGGGGTCAAATCGGAGCTACAGCTGCGAGCCTATGCCACAGCCATGCCAGATCCAAGCTACATCTGCAATCTAGACTACAACTCATGGCAACACCAGATCCTTAACCCACTGAGCAAGGCCAGGGATCGAACCCGCAATCTCATGGTTCCTAGTCAGATTTGTTAACCACTGTGCCACGATGGGAAGTCCTGTGCCACTCTTTAAATGAAGGCCTTACCTACTCTCCAAAGAAACTTTCCCCTTGGACATATTAGAAAGAAAAATGACATCATAAGGATTTAAATATGGAAAAGGCATTTTAAAGCTTTGTGCTATTAGACTAACCAGCTTTCATAATTAGTTACAGTACTGATAACTACAGCATGGTCTAATGGATAATACATAGAATGAGGCAAGAAGCGTTTGTACCTATTTCACCTCCGTTATTAGCTCACTAAGTTCCTTCCTATAACTTGAAACATTTCAGCCCCCATTTCTAAAGTTTGAATATTAAAAGAATTAGTTGACCTCCAGCCTCACAGAAGACATACCTGGAATAAGTATATATTTCAAAGCTGGATTTAAAATGTATATTATGATTTTATTTTAAAGTTACTGTAGGATAAAGCATCCCAATCTGGAGAACTCATGAATCTTTACAATCACTTTTTTTAGAAACTTACAATATGCCTTCATATCAGGAAGAGGGGGAACTAAGTATATTACATGTTCTTAGGTGATGTGGCTAAGTGTAGTTTGGTTTTATTTTTGTTTAAGTAAGCTCTATTAATACTATAGTCCAAAAATTCAGTTTATGTGCACAAATTTCAGAAGACAAAGTAAGAATTTACAAGTGGAAAAGATAAGAAGCAACTCCAAATCTTCCATAAAATCACACCATTTCAAGAGATGGATCCATCTTATAAACTTTCTGTGTAGTAATCAAAAGTAATCTTGTTCTGGGAGTTCCTATGGTAGCAAGTCACAAGCCTGACTAGCATCCATGAGGATGTATGTTCAATCCCTGGCCTTGCTTAGTGGGTTAAGGGTTAAGGATATGGCACTGCCATGAGCTATGATGTAGGTCACAGATATGGCTACCATCCCAGGTTGGTATGGCTGTGGCATAGGCTGGCAGCTACAACTCCAATTCAACTCCTAGCCTGGGAACTTCATATGCCACAAGTGTGGCCCTAAAAAGACCCCCAAAAATGTAAACTTGTTCTTTAGTAATTGCTATCTGTAGTAATTTTTATCTATATTATATACTTGGAAAAATGAAGGGTGTGGAGTTATATAACATTGTAATTGAGCTGCCTAAACCCAGGCATGTTGAACCAGAGCACATATTTGTTTACTCAGTCCTTCCACACAGAAGGTACATTTCTAATGTGCCACACCTCACCTGTCCAGACCACCCAATCCAAAAGCCATGTACTCATGCAGGTCATGATCATTTATATTGAAAAATGTATCTAGGAATAAATCCTACTTAGCATATCAAGATTTCCAGGTTTGGATGAAATGTGCTTTGCTTGAATTAATCTAGATCTCTATTCTAGGACTTGAGCCACGAAGATCATTGCTACCACTACATCCCAAGCCCAGGTCTAGGTCAGGTTTCCTGTGACAAATAAAGGATGCTTCAATAAATATGAAAAGAAGAACACTAGAGAGAGGAATCACTCTTTCTAGAAAATTATTGAATTGGACCAAAATCCCTAAAACTTCAATGGAGAATGACTAACTTCTCTCCTTTCTTCATATGCTTGTGTTCCTTCACCCTTTCATTCAATAAATATTTTTGGAGAATCTGCTATGTGTGAGGACCTACCATGTTGGGTGTCAGCAGTATAACATTTGGAAAGGCAGTTCCTTTACCTAGGGAGTTCATGATCCAATGATGAGTATACATGTCCATTACCACTTAGTGTAGTAAAAGCTATGTCAGGTTAAGTATGAGTCCTGGAGTAGGAAAGAGGTCAAGAATGGCCTTCTGGAAATCTTTCTAAGCTGAAGTTTGAAGGGTAAGTAGTCATCACCTAGAAATGAGAGACAATACAGAAATACAAAGGATCATAGTAGACTACTACAAGCAAATATATGCCCATAAAATGGACAACCTAGAATAAAAGGACAAATTCTTAGAAAGGTACGATGTTCTAATACTGAACCAGGAAGAAATAGAAAATATGAATAGACCAATCACAAGTACTGAAATTGAAACCATGATTTAAAAATTCCAAAAATTGGAAGTCAAAAACCAGAAGGCTTCACATGTAAATTCTATCAAACACTGTGATAAGAGTTAATACCTATCCTTCTGAAACTCTTCCAAAAAATTACAGATGAAAAAATATTCCCAAGCTCATTCTAAGAGGCAACCATCACCTTGACACCAAAACCAGATAAAGACACCATAAAAAAGTACAGACCAATATCTTGATGAATATATACACAAAAATCTTCAACAAAATATTAACAAACCAAATCCAACAATACATTAAAAGCACTGTACTGCATGATTAGGTGAGATTCATCCCAGGGAGACAAGGATTATTCAGTATCTGCAAATCAATCAATGTGATATGAAGAATGAAACTGTATTATCATCTCAATAGATTCAGAAAAAGATTTTGACAAAATCCAATAACAATTTATGATAAAACCCTCCAGAAAGTGGGCATAGAGGGAATGTACCTCAATAATAAAGGCTGTATAGGACAAACACACAGCTACCATCATTCTCAATGGTGAAAAGCTGAAAGCTTTCTTGTAAATATCAGGAACAAGACAAAGATATCTACTCAACACTTTTATTCAAAAAAGGTTCAGAATTCCTAGAGAAGGCATCAAAGAAAAAAAGAAATAAAAGTAATTCAAATTTGGAAAAGAAGAAGTAAAACTGTCACTATTTGACATACTATACATAGAAAATCCTAACTACCAAAGATCATCAGGAAACTACCAAAGATCATCAATGAATTTGGTAAAGTTGCAGGATACAAAATTAATACACAGAAATCCCTTGCATTCCTATACACTAATGATAGAAGATCAGAAAGAGAAATTAAGAAAACACTCCCAATTACCATCTCACAAAAGAGAATAAAATATGTAGGAATAAACCTACCTAAAGAGGTAAAAGACTTGTACTCTGTAAACTACGAGACAATGATGAAGGAAATCAAAGATGGCACAAACAGATGGAAAGGTATACCATGCTGCTGGATTGGTAGAATCAACATTGTCAAAATGACTATACTACCAAAGGCAATCCACAGATTCAGCACAATTGCTATCAAACTACCGATGGCATTTTTCACAGAATTAGAACATAATTTTTTTAATTTATATGAAACCACAAAAAGACCCTGAATAACCAAAGCAATCCTAAAAAGAAAAACAGAGCAGGAAGAACCAGGCTACCTGATTTCACACTATACTAGAAAGCTACAATTATCAAAACAGCATGGTACAGGCACAAAAACAGACATATAAGATCAGTGTAACAGGAAAGAAAGCCCAAAAATAAATCCATGCACAAAGGAGGACAAGAATTAATCTAAGAAAAGGGAGGTAAGGATATACAATGGAGGTGTTCAGGTTGTGGCTCAGTGGGTTAAGAACCCAACTAGTATCCCAGATGCAGGTTCAATCTCTGGCCTCACTCAGTGGATTAAAGATTTGGTATTACAGCAAACTGCAGTGAAGTTCACAGCTGCTGATCGGATCTGGTGTTGCTGTGTCTGTGGTGTAGGCCAGCAGCTGCAGATCTGATTCAACCCCTAGCTCCAGGAATTTCCATATGCCATGGGTGCAGCCCTAAAAAGAAAAAAGAAAGAATATACAATGGAGAAAAGATAGTCTCTTCAATAAGTGCTGCTGTGAAAACTGGACAGCTACATATAAAAGAACTAAATTAGAACACTCTCTAATACCATATACAAAAATAAACTAAAATTTAATAAAAACCTGTGTATAAGGCTGGATATTATAAAACTCTTAGAGGAAAATATAGGTAAATATTCTCTGAGATAAATCACCACAGCAATATCTTTTTTGGATCCATATCCTAGATTAAGAAGAATAAAAATTAAAATTAAAAAATGGGACCTAATTAAACTCAAAAGCTTTTGTAGAGCAAAGGAAACCATAAACAAAATGAAAAGACAACCCATAGAATGGGAGAAAATCTTTACAGATGAAGCAACTGTCAAGGGATTAATCTCCAAAACATAAAAAATCTCATATAGCTTTACACCAAAAAAACAAATAACACAATTTAAAAAAAAGTCAGGAGATCTAAATAGACATTTCTCCAAAGAAAACCAACAGATGACCAACAAGAATGTGAAAAGATGCCCCAAATCGCTAATTATTAGAGACATGCAAATTGAAGCCATAATGAGGTACCATCTCATACCAGTCAAAATGACAATCATCAAAATGTCTACAATTAATAAATGCTAGAGAGGGTGTGGAGAAATGGGGATGCTTCTATACTGTTGGTGGGGATGTAAATTGGTGCAACCACTATGGAAAACAGTAGAGAAATTCCTTAAAAATTAAAAATAGAATTACCACATGATCCGGGAAACCCACTCCTGGGTATATATCTGGATAAAAAAAAAAATCATAATTCGAAAAGATACCTAAACTCAATGGTCACTGCAGCATTATTTACAATAGTCAAGGCATGGAAGCAAACTAAATGTCCATTAACAGAGGATTGGATAAAAAAGATGTGGTACACATACATGATGGAATATTGCTTAGTCATGAAAAGAATGAAAAAATGTCATCTGAAGCAAAATGGATGGACCTAGAAATTATTTTACTAAGTGAAGTAAGTCAAAGACAAATATCATATGAGATCACTAATTTGTAGAATCTAATAAAAAAGATACAAAATAACTTACAAAGCAGAAATGGACTCAAAGATTTCAAAACAAAACTTACAGTTTCCAAAGGGGAAACATGGGGGAAAGGGATAAATTAGAGGGTTGGGACCGACATATACATGCTATCATACATAAAAGATAGGTAGTAAGGGCCTACTTGTATAGCACAGTTAAATCTACCCAACACTGTGTAATAACTTATATGGAAAAGGAATCTGAAAAGGGATGGATATTTGTGTATGTTTAACTGACTTACTTTGCTATACAACTTAAACTAATGCAACTTTGTAAGTCAACTATACTTCAATAAAATTTATTCAAAAAAAATTTAGAGATTTCCAAAGATGGCAGAGTAGTAGGACATGAGGCTCAAATACGCCTACAAATATATTGAAAATACAAATATAAGTGGAACTATTCAAATAGAAAATTTGTGAAAAACTGACTAAAGACCTCAGGATTATGGTGGAGCAAGAAAAACTTTACAAAACCACATAGGACAAAAGAAAGAAGAAAAAGAACAAGAAAAAAAAGAAGCGAAAGGAAGTGAGATGGAACCTGTTCTCCTAGGAGGGAGCTGAAAGAGGAATAGCTCCTGAATCCCCAGGAACTTCCCCCACCAGCAAGGAAATCAGCCAAAAATGAAGAAACTCTAGATAAATGGTATGAAGAAGTTAATAAGGAGACAATCCTCCACAAATAGTTGGTGCTACAGGCAACGGACAACTGCAGGCAGGTACGAGCAGGTATTGGGAACTAAAACTATGGCCTTAGAGGCCCTCAGACTCAAAGAGGGAGCTGGGCCTGGTTACCTAGGGAAAAAATTGGGGTTGGCTATGTGTAAGCAGCCTGGAAGGGCTATAGGTTGACCACAATGGAGAGCATCTAAGCAGAAGCAACTCAGTCAGGCATAGAGACTAGATGCCATTGTTTGGGGGTGTTGGAAGGAAGGGGTGGTATCCACCACTAGTCTTATTCTTTGTGCTGCTTTTTCAAGCAGAAGCACACTGCCGGCTTCAGCCTGGGGCACCACTTGGTGGCAGCAGCTGCCTCACAACGTCTGGGAAACAGCCCCACCCAGGTGGTTGCAGATTTCTTGGAGCAGATGGAGTAACCACCTGAGGGAGTAACACAAGTTCCCCCGTTCCTGCCAATGGCCCCCATACTAGTGGAGCCCAACCTATGCCGGAAGAGCTGCTGGTGGCAGTGACCATTCTCCACAAGAGCAGTAATCCATTTGATCAGGGAAAACACAGGCACATCGGCTCTACCAAGAGACTCTGTGGGAACTCAGTGGTGACTGATCAGTGCTAGAAGAGCTGCCAGCATCAGTGCCCATTCTCCTACAAGAGGGCCACTGGTGCCCACTCCCTGCCACAGCTTTGGGCTGCCTGACTGGAGAAAAGCATAAGATACAGGGCCCCTGCCAGTGGCCCTGTGAAGGCCCAAGTCAGTGGCACTTATTCCACACCAAGGGAGCCAGCGGAGACCCATTAACCCACTTTTCAATCTGCAGCAGCTACAGAGAACACTCCTACCAGCAGCAAGGCACATGGAATGACTACCAGAAACACACATCCTGCACCTACAGCAAGAGCCTTTTAGCAGAAGTTAGGGAGAAGCTCCCCACCCCTGGGGCTTTAGAGAGAGATCTTAAAGTGGCCAAGCAAGGGGAGGGATGGCAGAACAGTGGCACCTGCCCCTATAGCTGCAGAGAGCAGACCATAGAGCCTTCCAGGCAAGGGCAGGGCAGCAGGAGAAATGGCCGACATTACAAGCTACAGTAAATAATCCTGAAAACTACATGGTAGTCGATTGGGCTGCAAGAGACACTGCTACCACTGTGAGCTACAAAAGCAATTCTGTGAACAGTGAATCACTGACACTTGTCTCACAGACTCCATCCCTAGCAGCTACCCAACTCCAGGAGAAGAAGCATGATACCACTGCTCCTAACACATGCTCTGGGCACATGTGAACCACTACCACCCCTGAGAACTCCAGGACTAGGTACCTGCTTCAGCATCTACATACCAATTGTTAAGGGATGATAAACAGAAAGGCAGACACTATGAGATGACAAAGAAGCAGCTTTCAGACAAAGGAACAAGACAAAAACACATAAAACCCACTAAATGATGAGGAGATGGGCAATCTACCTGAAAAACAATTTGGAGCAATGATAGTAAAGATGATCCAGTATCTTGGAAAAGGAATGGAGACACAGATCAAGAACTTAAAAGAAATGTTTAACAAAGAGCTAGTGGATTTAAAGAGCAAGATGTATTATAGCACAATAGCTAAAATGAAAAATAATCTAGAAGGAACCAGTAGCAGGTTAATGGAGGGAGAAGAAGAAATAAGAGAGCTGGAAGACAGAGTGGTGGAAATAGATGATATGGAAAAGAATAAAGAAAAAAGAATTAACAAAACTGAGGAGAGTCTAAGAGATCTCTGGGACAATATTAAATGTACCAACATTTGCATCATAGGGGTTCCAGAAAAGAAGAGAGAAAGGGCCAAAGAAAATATTTGAAAAGATTATAACTGAAAAGTTCCTAAATATGGGAAAGGAAACACTCAAGTGAAGGAAGCACAGAGAATTCCATACAAAATAAACCCAAGAAGGAACACAGCAAGACACATACCAATCAAACTGACAAAAATTAAGTTCAAAGAAAAAAATATTAAAAGCCACAAGTGAAAAGCAACAAATCACATATAAGGGAACCCCCATAAGGATAACAGCTGATCTTTCAACAGAAACTCTGCAAACCAGGAGGGAGTGTCAAAATATTTTGAGGTGATAAAAAGGAAGATCAGAAAACCAAGAATACTCTACCCACCAAAGCTCTCATTCAGATTTGATGGAGAAATCAAAAGCTTTACAGACAAGCAAATATAAGAGAAATCAGCACCTCCAAACCAGCTCTACATCAACTACTAAAGGAAATTCTCTAAGCAGAAAAGGAAAAGCAACAATTAGAAACAAGAATATTATAAATGAAAAAGCTCACTGGTAAAGTCAAAGATTTATAAAAGTAGAAAATCACCCACTGACAAATATGATATCAAAACTAGAAAGCATGAGAAGAGGACAATTGCAGAACACTGAAAATGCATTTGAAATTAAGAGACCAGAAAGCAGAAACAATTCTGCATACATACAGATGGCTGCACACATATTGTGGTATATATGAATATATATATATTCCAAAATATAATGGGAACCACAAATCAAAAAACTAAAATGGTCACATACATAGAAAAAACAAGCCAAATATAACATTAAAGATGGTCAGCAAGTCACAGGAGAAGACAACAAAAAGAGGAAGGAAAGAATAAAACAGCAATCCAAAAAAATTATGTAAATGACAATAAGTACATACTTATCCATAATTACATTGAATGTAAATAAAATAATGCTCCAACCAGAAGATACAGATTGGCTGAATGGATTCAAAAACGAGACCCATATATATGCTGTTGACAAGAGATCCACTTCAAATCTAAGGACACACACAGACTTAAAGGGAGGGGATAGATGAAAATATTACATGCAAATGGAATTATAGAAAAGAAGGAGTAGCAATACTCAAATAAGAAAAAATATATTTTAAAATAAAGAAGATCACAAGAAACAAAGAACATTACATGATAATTAAGGGATCAATTCAAGAGTTCCCATGGTGACTCAGTGGTAACAAAGCCGACTAGTATCCCTGAGGAAAAGAGTTTGATCCCTGGCCTTGCTCAGTGGGTCAAGGATACGGCATTGCCATGAGTTGTGGTATAGGTTGCCGATGTGTCTCAGATCTGGCATTGCTATGGCTGTGGTACAGGCCAGCAGCTACGGCTCTGATTTGACGCCTAGCCTCTAGCCTGGGAACTTCCACATGCCATGCATGCAGCCAAAATAAAAACCCAAACAAACAAAAAACTAACAAACAGAAAAAAAGGATCAATCCAAGAAGAAGAAATAACAATTGTAAATATATATTTGCCCAACTTAAGAGCACCAAAATATATAAGGCAACTTCTAACAACCATGAAAGAAGACATTGACAGTAACACAATAATAGTGTTACAGCGGTGGACAGATCATCAACAAGAAAACACAGGCCTTAAATGATGCACTAGTCCAAGTAGTCTTAACTGGAAGATTTTCCAGGATAGAGCACATCTTGAGCCACAGATCAAGCCTTAGTAAACTTTAAAGAGCTGGAATTATTTCAAGCGTTTTCTCTGATCATAGACAGAAAATCAACAAGGGAACACAGGTCTTAAATGATATGCTAGACCAAGTAGATTTAACTGATATCTACACAACTTTCCACCCAAAAGCAGCAGAAAATATTTTCTTCTCAAGTGCACATGGAAGATTTTATAGGATAGATCACATCTTGGGCCACAGATCAAGCCTTAGTAAATTTTAAAGAGTTGAAATTATTTCAGACATTTTCTCTGATCACAATGCTATGAGACTAGAAATCAGTTACAAGAAAAAAAACAGCCAAAAAAAAAAAAACCTCCTGGAATAAAAAAACACAATTTGCTACTAAACAACCAATGGATCATTGAAGAAATCAAAGAGGAGATAAAAAGAGACTTAGAGACAAATGACAATGAAGATACAACAGTCCAAAACCTATGGTACACAGCGAAAGCAGTTCTGAGAGGGAAGTTTATAGCAGTATAATCATATCTCAGGAAAGAAGAAAAAACTCAAACAACCTAATCTTACACCTTAAACACCTACAGAAGAACAGACAAAGCCCAAAATTAGTACAAGGAAATAAATCATAAAGATTGGAGCAGAAATTAATAACACAGAGACAAAGAAAACAATTTGAGAAGATCAATGAAACCAGAAGTTGCTTCCCTGAAAAGATGAACAAAATTGATAAAACATTAGCCAGACTCATCGAGAAAAGAAGGGAGAGGGTTCAAATCAATAAAATTAGAAATGGAAAAGAAGTTCCAACTGACACTCAGAAATACGAAGGATAATGAGAGACTACTATGAGCAACTGTATGCCAATAAAATGGACAACCTAGAAGAAATGGACAGATTCTTACAAAGGTGCAAGCTACCAAGTCAGAACCAGGAAGAAACAGAAAATATGAATAGACCAATTAAAAGTGCTGAAATTGAAAATGTGATTAAAAAACTTGCAAAAAAAAAAAAATCTCCAGGAGCCAATGGCTTCTCAGTTGAATTCTACCAAACATTCAGAGAAGAGTTAAAATCTCTTCTTCTGAATTTTTTTCCAGAAAAATTGCAGAGGAAGGAACACTCTCCGCTCATTCTATGAAGGAACCATTACCCTGATACCAAAACCAGACAAAGATACCCCCAAAAAAGAAAATTGAAGGCCAATATCACTGATGAACATAGATGCAAAAATCCTCAACAAAATTTTAGCAAATTCCATACAAATATATATTACAAAAATCATATACTGTTATCAAGTAGGATTTATCCAAGCAATGCAAAGATTCTTCAGTATCTGCATCTCTATCAATGTGATACATCACGTCAACAAACTGAAAAATAAAAACTCTATGATAATCTCAATAGATGTAGAAAAAGCTTTCAACAAAATTCAACACCCATTCCTGATAAAAACTCTCCAGAGAGTTGGCATAGAGGAGAACTACCTCAATATAGTAAAAGCCATTTATGAAAAACCCACAGCTAACATCATTCTCAACAGTGAAAAACTGAAAACATTTTCCCTAAGATCAGGAACAACACAAGGATGTTCACTTTTACCAATGCTATTTAACATAGTCATGGAAGTCCTAGCCACTGCAACCAGAGAAGAAAAAGAAATAATAAGAATCCAGATTGGAAAATAAGAAGCAAAACTATCACTGTGTGCAGATGACATGATACTATACCTAGAAAATCCTAAAGAAACTACCAGAAAGCTATCAGAGTTCATCAATGAATTTGGTAAAGTCACAAGATACAAAATTAATATTCAGAAATCAATTACATTTCTATATCCTAACAATGAAAAATCAGAAATAGGAATTAGGGAAACCATACCCTTTACCATCGCATCAAAAAGAATAAAATACCTAAGAATAAACTTACCTAAAGGGACAAAAGACTTGTACTCTTAAAACTATAAGACACTGATGAAAGAAATTAAAGATGACACATATATGGAAATATACTATGCTCTTGAATTGAAAGAATCCATATAATCAAAATGACAATACTACCTAAAGCAATCTACAGATTCAGTGTAATCCCTATCAAATTACCAATGATATTCTTTACAGAACTAGAACATAATATTTTAAAATTTGTATGGAAACATAAAAGACCTCAAACAGCCAAAGTATTATTGAAAAGAAAAAAACAGAACTGGACGAGTCAGTTGCCCTGACTTCAGACTATACTGCAAAGCTAAAATCATCAAAACTGTATGGTACTGGCACAAAACCAGAAAAATAGATCAATGGAACAGGATAGAAAGCCCCCCCAAAAAACCCAAGCACCTATGGTCAGTTAACCTATGACAAATACAGTGGAGGAAAGATAGTCACTTCAATAAATGGTGCTGGGAAAACTGGACAACTGCACTTAAGAGAATGAAACTAGAACACGTACACAAAAATAAACTCAAAATGGATTAAAGACCTAAATATAAGGCCAGATACTATATAAAACTCCTGTAGGAAAACATAGACCATCCTTTGACATAAATCATAATAGCATCTTGTTTGATCCACCCCCTAGGAAAATGACAGTAAAGACACAAAGAAACAAATGAAAACTCAAAAGCTTCAGCATAGCAAAGGAAACCACTGAAAAAAACAAAATGAAAAGCCACAGAAAGAGCAAAAAAATTTGCAAATGACTCCAGTAACAAAGGTTTAATCTCCAAAGTATACAAACAACCCATACAACTCAGTAACAAAAAAACAAAGAACCCAATTGAGAAAATGACAAAAGACCTAAGTAGACATTTCTCCAAAGAAGACATAGAGATGGCCAGCAGGACATGAAAAAATGCTCACCACTAATTTGTAGAGAAATGTAAATCAAAACAGCAATGAGGTACCACCTCACACCAGTTAGAGTGGCCATCATTGACAAGTCAACAAACAACAAATGCTGGAGGGGGTGTGCAGAAAAGGGAACCCTCCTTCACTGTTGGTGGTAACGTAAATTGGTACAACCACTATGGAAAACAGTATGGTGGTACCTCAGAAAACTAAATATAGAACTACCATATGATCCAGCAATCCCACTCTGGTGCATATATCTGGACAAAACTTTCATTCAAAAAGATACATGTTCACCACAGCACTATTCACAATAGCCAAGATATGGAAACGAATGTCCAGCAACATTTGAATGAATTAAGATGTGGTACATATATACAATGGAATTACTACTCAGCCATAAAAAAGGACAAAATAATGCCATTTGCAGCAACATGGTTGGAACTAGAGGCTCTCATACTGAGTGAAGTAAGTCAGAAAGAGAAAGACACCATATGATATCACTTATATGTGGAGTCTAAAATATGGCACAAATGATCTATCGACAAGACAGAAACAGATCATGAACAAGGAGGACAGACTTGTGTTTGCCAGGGGGCAGGGGGAGGGAGTGGGATGGATTGGGAGTTTGGGGTTAGTAGATGCAAAGTATTGCATTTGGAGTGGATGAGCAAGGAGATCCTGGTGTATAATACAGGGAACTATATCCAGTAACTTGTGATGGAACATGATGGAGGATAATGTGAGAAAAAGAAAGTATAACTGGGTCACTTTGCTGTACAGCAGAAATTGACAGAACACTGTAAATCAACTATAATAAAATAAACAATAATTTAAATTTTTTAATTAAAATAGTATGCCATTAACAAAAGTGGACATAGAAAAAACATACCTCAGTATGATAAAGGTTATATATGACAAGCTTACAGTCAGAGTAATGCTGGCTTTTTAAAATGAGTTTGGTAGTGTTCCCTCCTCTTTTACTTTTTGGAACAGTATGAGAAGGATTGGTATTATGTTTTCTTGAAATGCTTAGTAGAATTCACCAGTGAATTCATTTAGTCCTCAACTTTTGTTTGTTGGACTTTTTATTTTTTTCCTTTTAGGGACACATCCAGGGCATATGGAAGTTCCCAGGCTAGGGGTTCAATCAGAGCTACAGCTGCCAACCTCCGCCACAGCCACAGCAGATCTGAGCCACATCTGTGACTTACACCACAGCTCATGGTAATTCCAGATCCTTAACCCACTGAGCAAGACTAAGGATCAAACCCATGACCTCAAGGATACTAATCTGATTTGTCACTGCTGAGCAACAACGGGAACTCCTATTGAGAGGTTTTTGATTAGTGCTTCAGTCTCCTAATGGGTAGGAGTTACACAGGTGTGTTCTGTTTTTGTTTTTAATTTCTCTCAGAGGAAATTGCTCTTTATGTACTTATACATTTGTTACATCCAAAAGATGAAAAAAGTTCAGGAGCCTCCTATGTTGCCATTTGGTCCCTCCTCACCACATTCTCTACATGGTCTAGGTTCTTTAAATCACGTAGAAAATGTAAAGTTTGAGTCAGCTCTGAAGACAGTGTATACATTTTATTGACTGTCAGTTGCACAACAGAGAATTAAGGCAAAAACATGCTCACTAAAGTAAAGTATAAACTTCAATTCCTTTTATGTCATGTTGAAATTGAAGTGGGAAAAACATTTTCTTAAAGAACTGCATAATAATATTCCCATTTCACAGATAAGAAAATTAAAAGATAAAGGCCAACTAGATTAATGCCTATTTTAGTATACATGGTAAAACTAGATTAATGCCTATTTTAGTATATATGGTAAAACTAGAATTAAAGTTTTCATGCCAGATAAGCATGTCTAGACAACAAATTATATTGCGTAATGGTTGATATTCACTCAATAAGGGCTAGATTCTTTTTGTTTTTCAGAGGCACCTATGTCATGTGGAAGTTCCCAGTCCAAGGATTGAAACTGTGCCACAGCAGTGACCCAGCCACTGCTATAACAATGCCAGATCCTTAACCTGCAGCACCACGAGGACGCCTTTTGTTTTGTTTTGTTTTGTTTTGTTTTGTTTTTAAGAGCTAGATTCTTGCTCTAATTTGATGATAGTAGGACAAATGACTGCTGACACTTTACATGAGAACTAAGATCACTTTCATTTCTAATCTTGGATTTTTAAATATTATACTTTCAAATCAAGTAATTTTACTTATTACCCACTAGTTTTAGAAAAGAGCAAATGTAGAATAATCTCACTCTGTTGAACTGAAATTAAGCCACCTTTTTGTATAGTAAGCCTGAGATTTTTCCACATGAACTTTAAGATTTTGAATTGCTCTGTGGTACGGAAGCTGTATGAATGCTTCTAGACAAATGCCCAAGCAGCTTCTAGAGGGGACCATTTCCCTATTCCCCATGTCTAGTTTCCATTTGCTTCCACCTGAGTATTCACCTGTGGGTATTGCAGGGCTAGATGGAGAATACTCAAAAACCTGCATGCAAGTTTTCTAAAGTCAAAACAAGTATCGACTGACTGTGTAAACCTTACATGAAAAATTACCACACAATGGAATGAGTTTTTAAATCAGTTTTTCCACTATAGTCACAAATATGCTTAAATTTCTTATAAAAGTGACCTTGAAGCTTGGGTACTCATGTTTACTGAGCAGTTACTATAGGCCTTTTATCTTCCTAGGTATTTTATATATTAACCTGTACGGTTTTTATAATAATTCTACAATTGCTTTTTTTTTTCTTTTTACAGCCACACTCATGGCATATGTAAGTTCCCAGGCTACGGGATGAATGGGAGCTGCAGCTGCCAGTCTACACCTCAGCCACAGCGGTGCTGGATTCAAGCCGCATCTATGATCTACACTGCTGCTTGAGGCAATGCCAGATCCTTAACCCACTGAGCAAGATCTGGGATTAAATCCCCATCCTAATGGACACTATGTCAGGTTCTTAACCCACTGAGGCACAATAGGAACTCCTATAATTGGTTTGGTTAACTTCCTATTATGTGTATATGAAATGAGGAGAACAGTTGGCGTTTAGAGGGACTTGGTAACTTGCCCAAAACTGTACAGCTAGTAGACCACAGAGTCAGAATTCAAAAATAAATGGTCTGATTCCACAACTTCAAGCTAAACTATCCCCATTGTCTTTCCAGGGTGAAGTTGCAACAACTGCAGTCTTCAGGTCCTTTTTGCTGAGGATACTTCACACTTAGTGACGCGATCTTGTGTTTACAAAGAATTCTCATTATGTATCTTCTCTGGAGCTGAAACAAACCACCTGAGGTTTTCTGGACGGGTATTAAGATCTACATTTTAGAGAAATAACCAGGACTCAGGGGGTGTGACTCACCTATGTCACAGCACCACACTCTAGGTCAAATGACCATTTCTAATAGGAACTCCTGTCCCTACTGTCCAGCATATTTTTATTGCATACATAAAATGAAAATAAAAACACTTTCCAAGGGCCATTCTAAACCTTTCCTCTTAGCTTTTCAGGGCCCATAGTTTGCTTACAGAGATGGCTGGGTGACAGCACTTTGATTAGAGAAATGCAACTCAGGACTGTAAAGAACTGTTGAGAATCAAGAACAAATACTACCCGTGGCACCTGTGGGGTCAGTCCAGACTTGGTTTAATCTCACCATTTATGTCATAAATGAGAAGTCATGCTCACGAAATCAAGGAGCTGACACTAGAGCAAATTATGATTTACAACAGCATAAACAAGAGGCAAGATGTTGTGCACCGAATATATTAAATGAACACTAACCAAGTCTAGGTCACTCAAAGTCATATAACTGCAAATGTTTGTTGGAAGAAGAATCAGTGAGCTCAAACCACTCCAGGCAAGGTTTCTCCTATGTAGCAAAATAAGAATCATAATCCTGTTAGAGTAAACTGGCTGTTACTGGAATGAGGAAAATGCCCTTTCATAGAGGTATCTAAAGAGAATATGGGAGGAAATGCCTAAGGCTAGCAATCAGGGAGATTGGATTCCAATGTATGCTTTAGGATTTATTTGTGATAGTCTCTTATGCAAGCCACGTAACCTCTCTAGGATGATTTGACCACCTGGAAAGCAGGTATCTGATTGTTTCGAGGGCTAAATGTGAGGGACATATGAGAAAGTAGGTGTGAAAGAAATTAAAAAGCAAAAATTTGAGTTATGCATGAATGAAGTTAAGTGATCTCAGGAATAAGAGGAATTTCCTCTAGATGGGCTACAGTATAATAAATATCTGGGGAAAAAAAAGCACTTGCTGACAATATTTAATGTCCCAGGCCTTGTGTTAGGTACCTCTCACAGCTCTCTGGGTTACAGGGAATATCATATATCAAAGATACAGGAGGATGACTGGAAGATTCCAGTATCTTGACACACATAGATGAGCAGCTTTCAGGGAGGGAATAATTTGATATCTGGGGCCTAAGGAGGTCACCTGAGATCTTTTATTACAATTTCTATGAGTTTTATGTTTATATACAATTCATATTTCTGTTATTTTGCCTTTTGGGGGGGGGGTGCTGCACCCACACCATGTACAAGTTCCCAGGCTAGGGGTCCAACTGGAGCTGCAGCTGATGGCCTACACCACAGCCACAGCCACTCAGGATCCTATCCATGTCTACGACTTATACCACAACTCAAAGTAGTGCCGGATCCTTAACCCACTGAGCAAGGCCAGGGATCAAACCTACGTCTTCATGGATACTAATCAGGTTCATTACTGCTGAGCCACAATGGGAACTCCTACAATTTGTATTTCAATGCAGCTGGGAATAATTCCTTATTTTCTAAATAAACTAAATTTGCTTCTGTTCTTTCGCAGTGGGAAGTTATGTTTCTCTCCTTATACAGTTTATCTTATTATAATAGGGACCTTGTGAAAAGATCAGATGGTGGATCAAGACATATTTGTGACCATTCTCAGAATAAAAACAGCTAAAGTAACTCACGTGGTGGAAAGAGGATATATTCCACCAAACACATTTTCCTTTCCTCCTCCTCTTTTACTTCACATCCTCCTTTTCCTCCTCCTTCTCTATCAACATCATCATCTGAAAACTAGAAAACTGCCTCTGTCCTTGAACAAGTCAGTTAGCCTCTCTCTCTGCAGTGTCCTCATATATAAAACCAAAGAGTCGTATGGGCTGTCCCTGATGCTTCTCAACTCTAAATTGTAAGAAATGTCCAATAAAATACAATGATCTCATTATGTGTAAGACAGAGGAAAAAGAATATAACACAGTTCAAAATCCCTGCCCTCAAGGAGCTTAGAAAGGGTATGTCTAAAAATGCTGCAATTCACTACAAAAATTATTAGGAAAAAATATCACCAGGAAACATTGAAATCTTAGTATTATATATAATTTTTAATAATAATTATCTTTGAAAGGATAAATTGGGTTTTGCCTCCATCTTTTATCAGGACACCCTTTAACTTCCTTACTCCTATGCCACATACTTCTTCATTTCCACTTTTGAAAATTCTATTCATGATTCAAAGCCTTAAATACCACAACTATCAAAAGGCCTTTTCCTCTCAAAGAAGAGAGGACCACACTGTCCTTTAAATTCCAGTTCTACCTCCTGATTTGCCTGTGAAACATGGAAGCCTGCATGCATCTGAGATGCATTTTATTTATTATTTATCTATCTATCCCTTCATTCATTCATTTTTTTCGTGAGAGGGTCGCTGATTTGGAAGTCTGGTTCAACCACTGATTAGCCAACAGACTTCCCTAAGCCTTCATTTCCTCTGGTAAAGTAGTCTGACAATAATCTCTTCTGCAGAATGTTGTTGTGCAGAGGAAAGAAGGTAACTTGAATGTTCAGCACAGACTCAGTGAATGCACCAGAATCCTCCCCTGGCAATCACGTTACTTAGCTTTCTAGTCCAGTCATTTATGTATCTGTTTTACCTTCTCTGGGAAAGGGTAAAATCAGTGGACAGTACATTTTTCTTGCACTCATCTTGTATATTTTCCTCCTTGTTCCCACCCCTATCCCTCAACCCAGTACTTAGACACATTCTCTTTATCTCAAACTGGTATCAGTATGTACAAATTATCTTGGAAGTCTGCCAAGAATGTTCAGGAACATACACTTCAACATTCACAAGGAGAGAATGTAAACCTCTTTGTCTTCTTCCCACTCTACAACCTCTATCCGCCCATCATGGATTTAGATAGGAGGCTGCAGTTAGAATCCTATCACCATAGGAAAATCATCAATTTTCTAATGAGAACCCCTCTCATTACAAATGCAGCCTCTGGCACAATCCCTAAGGAAGAGAACTGTTCCCACAAAACCCTTGGCCCTGCCTTAGTGAGCACTTTGCCCTGACCCTGACCCTGACTTCTGAAAATCAACAGAAGCCCTGAATTTTGAAGCATGAACACTCACCACTGTGCTGTCTCCAGCTGATACACCAGCTCCTGTCACTGAAGGTCATTCAGCTACTGAGCCTTCCAGAGAAAGATTCAGTCAACTGTGTCTCTCTACTATTCCTCCTCTTCACAATGGGCTCTTACTAACCTGTTTCCCTTTCATTAGTCCTGTTTGCAATTTT
>PVHT021183666.1:25006764-25027571 GCA_004024745.2 Catagonus wagneri | reverse complement strand
AGAAGCCCTGAATTTTGAAGCATGAACACTCACCACTGTGCTGTCTCCAGCTGATACACCAGCTCCTGTCACTGAAGGTCATTCAGCTACTGAGCCTTCCAGAGAAAGATTCAGTCAACTGTGTCTCTCTACTATTCCTCCTCTTCACAATGGGCTCTTACTAACCTGTTTCCCTTTCATTAGTCCTGTTTGCAATTTTGGAGGGTTTAGCAGTTTTCCACTGTGTCCAACTTACCATGCTATAAATACCTGACTGAAAAACACAAAATGTGTTTACAGGACTTCTGATGGCTCCTCATCTTAACCATAAATATAAAATACCCACACTTCTCAAAGATTTCTCCATCTCCCAAATTCATCTGACAGCAAAAATTTACTCAGTTATCAGACAGCACTGAATTCTCACCTGTGCAGTTTGCAATCAAGCCCATCCATGCAGCTGCACTGTGCTAACAAAAGTGGGACATTATTAAGTCACGCACCCTGAATGGCCATATCTTAATAATTATTTCTAAGCTGTGAGAAATTTGTTGATGTCTGTGGATCATAAACACCTCAAGTGGTAGCATCTGAGACTCTGATGTTTAAGACTTTCTGTAGCTGCAGCCACAGTAAAGGTAGGCAGTACAGATTGTGTATAAGATTTAGAAATCAGACTCTGTTCTGCTACCTGCATGATGCAACACTTGAGAAGTTAATTTTCTAAGCTTCTGTTTCCTCATAAAAATAAAATAGCAAGAAACAACAAAACTACCTAACAGTATTGATCGTGATACTAAAGTGAGATAATGTATGCAAATCACTTAGCCTAGAACTTGGCATTTACTAGACACTCAAAGGTGCTAATAAAAAAAAGCACTTCTATATCTATCACAAGATTGAAAATATTAATGCCAAAATGATTACTGAGCCCTTAGAAATATTGTCTTATTCTAATGGAGCTACCTGAACTTGGTGCAAAATTTGGAAAGAATTTATTTCATTCCCAAGATTCTTGATACTGTCTTTATTTTTTTTCTTCCATCTGCTAGGTACTATGATCAATCCAGGATTAACTGGTGTTTTCTAGAAATGATGATTTAGGCATCTCGGAATGATTATGTAAGATAATTTAGGAATCTGTCTCTTTTGCTTGAATATAAGCTTGCAAGTTCAGGGCCTATGTCTTTCCTTTTTTATCCTCCTTACCTTTTTCTGTCCAATAGGAGAAGGCCACAGACTATTAGTGTCAGGTCAGTTCCCAGCTGATACCTCTAGAGGACTGTTTTGTTTTGTTTTTCTTTTTCTTTTTTTTTTTTTTGCTTTTTTGAGGTGTTGCTTACCATTTATGTTAGAGATGGAAGGGACTGTTCAAGCTCTTGGTATTGTTTAGTTTACAGACTTTGTTTACATGATTTGTCTCATTTAATCTTCACAACTCTCTCTGAGGTTAACACTCCTATTATTTTTATAATACAGACAAGAGAACTGAGGCTTAGAAGGGTTAACCAAACTTACCAAAGGTCATACAGTATGTGACTAAGCCTAAATCCCCAAAAAAAGACCTCACTGACTATAAAGCCCACTGACTAAATGCCCACCCATGAGGACTGACTGCTGGAAAGAGGCTGAACAATCACTCTGAAAACCTGTCAATGTATTTTGTTCTTACTCTATTTCAAGTTTTTTCAAACTCACTGACTCCCCTCGAAAGTTGGATAGCGCTAAACTGTTCACATTTATCATTACAATCATCTCATACGACCAGAGATTCAGAGTCAAACATGATCCTCTTATTCTTAGAATTCAAGCTTCAGCCTTAAAATTTATAGCATCAATGTAACCTGCTCTATATGGAACTTCTTGTATATGACAGTGCATTCTTCCAACCCCACACATCCTCACTGACCAGAGGTTTCCAGAGGTGGAGACCCTATACTGAATGTTGATGAACTGTCTCTTCATTTTTCTGTGGCTTCACTAAAAGAAGATATTGAAGTTTAGGACCTGGGCATGTTAGGTTAGACACGGGTCAAACAATCTTGGTGGAAAGGAACACATGACCCTAGAAGGGGAGAATGACAGTTGTCACCTAGAATACTTCCAGAGGATCTAACTTCCTACAAAAGTCCCTTCCAACTTTAAGACTCGACAAGATCTCTAGAAGAGGGTCTAAAATTTCTGTACTTTGTACTGCCACAGACCAACTTTGCATTAATGCTCAGATGAAAATGCAGGAAGCAGGTTTAACCTATTTTTAGATAACCCAGAAATCCAAGTCTGTGGGGAACCCAGATAAAGCTGAAGACACTGGAGCCATTTACCCTGTATTAACAGAAATTAAAAAGTTTGTTTTCCGGAAACTGTACTTGGACATCCCACATTGCCTCCACAACAAAAATAAATCCTGGCCTCTCTGTTCCTCTTCACAAGCCCTCAGCAGTGCACAACATCTTCTATCTTCGAATGAGCCTGGCTAATTGATTATCTTAACACTGGGGGTGACTTTCTCAGATGGTTTCCTCCTAATCCTTTTGGCTTTTTCTAATCTTATTAGCAAGCTCTCATCACAGAACATTAATGTGGTTGTATCTGATTTCATTTTTTGCCAATACCCTACAAAATGCAGTAGCTTATTAGTGACTTTTATGTCATTGTGGCTTTAGCAAAATTGAATGCTAATGAGATGTGATTGGGTGGAAAATTATAGCACTAGGGTGCTTGCCTTCTATAATTGCAGCATAAGCCGTAGTTTGGAATGAGGGTGCCAGATTTCTTTTACTTAATAGTGATATCTGAGGCACAGAAAGATACTATGTGTTTACAATTATGCAGCAGATGATTAAGTGGCTTTCCCTGGTGGGCTGTTGTACAACCTTGCAGATTCTAGAGATGATCAAGGAAAACAGCAAGAAGACTACAGCTACACTGACTCATCTGAAACCTCATTTATTTACTCTCCTCCCTCCCCCAAAGGAGTGGAAAGGTCTGCAGGACCATAGCAATAATGGTGGTCTTATCTAAAATAAGCTTATTTAGTGAGACAGATTCTTTATTAAGTAGTCGGCAGCCAAATGATTAAACAGCTTTTCTTGCCATTGAATTCCGAGCAGAAATCAATGTACATTATACAGTTGTAGCAGCTGAGATTGCAAAAGACTCAAGGACGACGTAAAGACTGTGATTTACTGAAAGATTTCATCACTGTAATAGGCAAGAGATGGAGTGCAGTTTGTCCATGGAGTATAACTTATATCTTGTTCATTTCTGTATGTGTTTGAAGAACTGCTTACATAAACTCCCCAATTGTAGTATTCCTGTTGCAAAATCATAACTGTCCAACTGAAAAGAATTGTCTCTACATTCAGAGCATTTTTAAGAATGAGAAGATGCTTTATGGGGACTTATATATTGTCATTCAACTGTAGATGGTGCTACCCAGTGAGTCTGGCATAGTTTATGATAGATACTGTGACTAGAGGTCGCTAAATGCAGTGCCATGTATTCCCTATGCCACCACACAGCACTAAAGGGGCAAAGAAGAGACTGTCACTTATGCTTTTGCTTAATTCAAGCAACTACCTTGTTCTTGTATGCAAACTTTCCCTAACACGAACAGCTTTTCAAGTTCACACAAGTAACTATCCTTCTGACCTAAAATCTAGAGAAATATTTAGAATTTTTAAAGGAAGAAAAATATAAACTTGAAATACAATGACCATCACCTGAAGGATTTCCCTCTCCTTAATGATCAGTAAACATGGCATTATTTAATTTGTGAAATGTCTGCTTCTAAAAAAGACTTGAAGTGGTGTAGGCAAAAGCAACATAGGATCAAAGTTCCAGTTACCTACTGCTCCGTATCAAACTACCCCGAAACGTAATGGAATAAAGTAACAACCACTTCATTCTACACAAAGTTTCTGTGTCAGGAACTTGGAAATGAAACAGCGGGAAGACCTATCTCTGCTACAAAATGACTGGGATCCCAGCTAGGGTGGTTTGAACATCCTAAATGGCTGGGGCCATATGTATATAGAGTCTCAGGTTGTTGGTTTCCTGGGGTCTGCTCCATGCCTCATTAGCTAGGGTGGAACATCCAAGTTGTCTCCTTCATCCACATGTCTGGCATGGCTGGAATGACTGGAACAGCTGAAGCTGGCTGGGTCTCTCTTTTTATGGATTCTCTCCAGGCAGGTTTCTCACAGCATGTAAGTCTTTGAGTAGTTGGACTTCTTACATGGTGAGTAGATTTCCTTTAAACCTAAGAGGCCTAGGAAGGAACTGGGAAACTTCTTATGCATGACCTGATCTCAAGTCCCAAAATGTGACCTCCATCACAGTCTAATGGTCAAACATGTCACTAACACCAACCTTGATTTGAGAGGAGAGGAATTAGATGATTCTTCTCAACAGTGGGAGTAGCATCAAATACAACACCATTTGGTGTTTGAGATTGATGATAATTTTAAAATGAGAAGAGCTTCATAACTGAGGGAACAAGTCATTATACAAGAAAACTAGGCTAATAACACCTCCTGCTATGAGCATGAAGTTTAACCCTGATCTTCCTAGTGATAAAGGAAAGAAAAAAAGCAACATAGTGTTCATTAATTATTTTTTTAAAATCATGCTACAATTAAAAAATTATTTTCCAAAGAATAAAATAAAAATCAACAAAGACAGAACATGTCTGCATATTTTATACTGGTTCTCTCTACCTAGTCCTTCTTTGCTGCCTCACTATCCCAGTTCATCCTGGATAGGAAATTAACTTCCTAGAATGGGACCTGAAATTGAGAAAGGAAGAAAGAAGAAAGAAGAGAAATGAAGGTGCATTGTGATAAACACAAAGAAGAGAAAAAAGAAGAAAAGGAGACAGATGGAGAGAAGAAAAATAAATTAGAACTTTGTCCTGTTCTGCCTTGTGAAGAGCTTCACCAGTCACAAACCCAAACACCTATGAGACCTGGCAGGTGCCTAAAATATCAAAAACATGTGAAGTATAAGAAAACAGAAAGTGGAGGCTCTGTCAAATGGAAAATGCATGGCCTGTCTAAAAGCATCAAATTATTTTTGATTAAGTTGATTATCTATACTGTACTGCCAAACATGCCGTGTCTATGATTGACTTTAGGCAGCTACTGACCACCAGGTTTTGTCTCCTGATTTTGCTTCCTTGAAGTTCTGTGCTCTCGGCCTAAAAAATTCTGACTGCTGGATATCATAGGTCCTTCCAAGCACAGAGAACCATCCAGATGACATTGAAGGACTAATTACAGGTATTTGAAGTTATGATTTTCAGGCTAGTTTGCTAAGATCTAGGACCTATCACCTCCTAAAATAGTTACTGGGGAAGAAATGAGAGGAGGTATTTTTATTGCTCGTAACGTTAAAAAGTGAACTGAGGAAGGCTACTAGCAAATACCAACTTTTGCTTAAATCCAGTCTTAGAAATGTATCCGTTTACTCTGTTAAGGCAAGCTACTGCCTGATTGCTATTTTTTAACATCTAATGTGCTAAAAGTCAAGAAAAGAGACTCTAATGAGTTATTTACTATGGAAAATTAGACAATGTTAGCATTCCTTAAAATTCTGACCAAAAGATTTCTACTCCTTTTATTTTTCTTTCTTTTAAGGAGCTCCCATTCAAAAAACCAGTAATGCCACTAAAACCAGCAGAAGAGTAACACTCTCTTTTTAATCGAAAAGATTTTCCTTAAAAAGGAGAATTATTAATAAATAAAACATGCTGCTCTCTGTAACTGTGGTTTCTCCCTTTAAAACTTATATGGTACATACAGGATGATAGTGTTTTTGATTATCTGAACTCACCTTAGACTAATAAAATCTTCGGTTTTTAGCTGAGCATATAGCTATCCAATCTCTTTTGCTAGTCTCCTCAAATTAAATTACCCTAGCTTTTCCAGTTGTGAGAGTCAGGCTTGGGTACTCTTTATATCTCTGCCCCCATGGCTTTCCTGTCAATGTGCCATGCCACCGTGCAGTGTGATCTTTCCATTATAATGTGTCACATCCATTACTTAATGTCCCAAACGGATTTTTTCAAAAGGTGATGAATTGCCATAGACAATAATGCAAGAATAGTTTTTCTCCCAGAAAGGAGAGCAGTAATGCAATAACATTCTTTGATACCTATATCCAAAGGTAGCTAACAGTGGATCTTTCCGATACCACTTGAGCCAGATGCATTTGTGAAAGAACCCACATTCCCAGTGGATAATTTTGAGATACCTAACTCAAATGCCACTAGGTGTTAGCCTTGGCTGAGATATGTGAAGCTCATTTGAGTTCCACAAATGATGTACATTCTCAATAGTTTGGATCCTTAATGTTTTCTTTGATGGCCAGTTTGTTCTGACTCATTGATTGGAGGAAATTAGGTGAGATATAAGAAATAGAGATTGTTACTTCTTTTAGATTGGGGTTGATTATCATGAATGAGGAGGTGAACTTTAAAGTAAAACGGTCCTGATCTTCTCCATTTATCTATTTACCCATTAGCTACCTGTACTCCTTGGGGGCAGGGGAACATTAGCTCCTCCCTATTAACATATTTTTATCATTAAGTCTTAATCGCAGATATAGACTTTTGTAAACTAATGTAACAGAACAAAAGATACTATGAAAAAAATGAGTCTTATGAGAAAGGGAAGAATTCATTTTATTTTAGAACAAAGAAAATGTATTACAGTTGGAGGCCTTCCAAGCCCTTTGGTTTCATAAATATTCCATCTTCAAGATAATGGACAGTTGTGCTCTTATGAACCTCTAAGAATCAGCTAACTTGGGTTAGAGCAAGAGTAATTAAGGGTGGAGGACAAAAGAAACAGACCCTCTCCTTCTGAGTGCACATTTTCAGTGTAGAATTACAGTAAGCTTCCTCATCAACCCTTACTGACATTCACAGTAATGGAATTTATCATCATTCACTCCCTGCCACAAAGAGCCCAGAATTAAAAGGATATGTCCTTCATTGTTAAGTACTGCACAATTTCCCCCCTTTAGGATCTTATGTGAGTACCTTGCTGGTTCTATTGATATTAGTTTCCCTCTAATGGAAAATTTCTTTCCTCAGTAATTCATTTTAAAGCCACCCCAGCATGTACCCAAATAGGCAATGCCTATGAGTGATCAGACAAAGAGAATGGACCAAATTAAAGACCTTTTTTTTCCTTCCATGAAAGTCCAAGTGAGAATAAATGCAGGGGACCATAAGCAATTATATGCCTCAAGGAAACATGGGACTCTAGCTCCAGTCACTTAAAACTGGAGCTTAATGGGACCATGGGTGAAACAGAATAGCCAAGGTATATGTTAAGACAGCATTGACAAAGACACAAAAGGCTACTAGGATTTCAAGTTGCCACTGTCAGGAAGGAAGACATTTTTCTCTACCTTTCAAGATCCTTCTGGCTAATCTAAAAATTAAATTGACATGGGACAGACTAATAGGAGAAAATCATACAAAAGTTTAATACCAATTATACATAGGAGAGACCCAGGAAAACTGAGTGACTTGACAAAATGACTAAAGTCCTCCATGTAAATACTAACTTCAGCTAAAGAAAAAAGAGGCTGTTGGGAGTAGTGGTTTGGGACACCACAAAGGGAAGAAGGCATTCCACATGGAGATGGTAAGCACATGTCTGGTAAACAAATGTTTGCCGAGCCACACAGAAACAATGGGACACAGAGTGGACTTTGATTTCTGAGTTTCCCCTACCACATCTAGCTCATATTCTTTGCTGATAGCTCTGGGGTAATAGCTCTATTTGGGGAACAGGCCTTCTACCTAAATTATTTTAGGCATTTAAGAGGAAGGTCAAAGTTCCTGTCCAAGTCTTCTTTCTTAAAAATCATAAGCCTTAATTAATCCCACTGCCAAAGAGACACATTTTGGGGTAGCAAATTTTGTTCTCCTATACCACTTAAGAAACTGCAGCCCTATCATTATGATTTTAAGACTTTGGTAAGATTTCATAAAGCTCTGTAGTTTCTCTTTCTTTGTTATTTTTATTACCACCCTGGCTGTTTCCCTTGAAATCTGTTAAAGGTATAGGCCTTGGGTAACCTGCATTTTCTTATAGCTAACAGACTTGAAAAAAATCAGACCTCCAAAGGACAGGTTGGTGGTGGCCACTGAAAGAGGAATGAGAACGTAACAAACTGAGTCCCTTGGGCTCCCATGGAAGAGGTGGTGGATGTGGACTGGGCAACAGTTTGAGAGGTCTGGCACTCACAAGATCCTTGTGGGTATTTTACACTCATAACTCACTAAGGTAGCTCCAAGCACTATGTCAATTTTAAGGAAAAAAGGTAGGACCATTAGAGGGACATCACCTTGGCAGAATTAATATTTTACATGATTCATTAAATACTATTCTATCCTTAAGCCCAAGGTTTCAGAGCACTGGTCTCATAGGAAAATGAGTGAGTTGTCCTTTGTATCTATTATTTTTAAAATGTCTATTTTGCCAAGTTTTAAGAGTGAGGTATGGTTTTGGAAGGGGAACATGATTTAGTTTCCTGATTCTGCTTCTAACCAGGAATTATTTGAGAGGGCTAAATAGACAATAAAAATTTTAAAAATTTTATTTGAAATGTGCCATTGCTTAGTGCTGCAGATTCCTCTTTGTGCATAATCTAAAGATAACAGAACTTTGAACACCACTTAAGATGAATATACCCCCAAATAGCAAAGAATAGTCATTGACTATGTAACCATATTTTTTAAGCAGGAAAAACACATAACTGTGCATTTATCAATCCTGGAATAAGAGCAAAAATTGTCATTATGAGAAAAAGAGAATGAAAAGACAGAGACAAACACAGAAAGAGAAAGGGCAAGAGAAAATGATATTGAAAAACATTGAAATTCAACCACAGAATTACTAGGTGTCAGATGAACTAATATCATGACTAGATTTATCATAAGACAAAAAAATGCCTCCCCAGTAGTTCTTATTCTTCTATCATTAAAAATCTTTTATGTGGCACTCTCCTAACCTACTAGTAGCAGTATAATACATTAAAACCATTCTGGAGGGATTTAGCAATATATAACAAAAGCTCTAAAAACAAAGACATTTCAGACATTCTAGGGTTTATTTTCACTAAATAAATATGCATACCACCTATGTATTTTTTATAAAATTAATAAACATAAATGACATAAAGTTCTGATAATAGGAAATCAGCTAAGTAAACTACAAATATATCCACAGCACTGAATACTCTGTAATCATTTAATATAGGCTATAGAAGATTATTTAATCAATTGGAATAGTTACAATAAACTGAATAAAGGGTATGGCTGTTCTATTACACTAGAGGTCCACAGAAAGCATTAAAGAGTCTAGAAATCACATAGTAATGTACTAGAAGGAAGAAACAGTCTGAGTGAAGACAAACTATTGTGCTGCATTGATTCCTACTAGGTCACAAGGCAACTACTTGCTCAAAAAGAGACCAGAGGGATGAAAATATGTTAGATTTTGATGTGTTCATTCATTATTCATTTACTTATCCATCTATTCACTCAGCCATCATATCTTAAGTGCCTACCACATGGTAAGCACTGAGGTAGGTACTCAAGTGTGACTTCAGATTGATGAGACAGGACAAGCATGCAGAAAATGACTCAGGAAGAGCCTTTGCGAGGCTTGTCCAAGACTCTGGGTCATTTTGTAGGCAATGGGAAGTCACTGGTGAATTTTGAGCAGAGAAATGACAAGGCGAGAATTTTAAAATTAGACCATTTTTGCAGAAGGGGGCAGGGTGAAACACAAGAGGACGGGACTAAAGTAAGGATGTGGTGATTGGGATTTGTGGGTAGTCCAGTAAGAACAGAAGAGAACCTAAACCAAGGCAGTTTCCTGGAAAATGGAGACAAGGGACAGAAGCAAATGATTTTTAGGAGTTAAAACAGAACATGGAAACAATATGCATATAAGGAGCAGAAGGAATGGACATAATTTTGAATAAGTCCCAGGTTTTGGCTTGGGTAGGGGATAGTATTGTTTAGCAGAAAAGGTTGGATAGCACTGTATGGCATTTTACATGTTTTCAGTGCACTTAGATATATAAATATATTCATATTCATTTGCTTTATCAATACTGATAAGCTGGTTTTAATCCTCTGTCACAGACATTTTCCACTGTCTTTTTTTTTTCCTTTATTAAAGTGATTTATCACTGAGTTTGAAATTATGGAATTTCTGAAAGAACTGTAAATGCTGATAATAAAAATGAAAATTCACAGAGCACTGACAATGTGCCTAGCTCTGGGCTACGGGCTGTGTACATATTATTGACTTATCACAAAAACTATTATGTAGTATCTTCACTTTACAGATGGTAAAATGAAGTTCTCAGAGACCGTCAACTTGCTCAAAATTATACAACTAGCAAGTGCCACAGCCAGAATTCAAACCAAAGTTATCAATATTTTAACCTTATACTCTGAACCGCATTATTTTTTTTAAATTTCAGACATTCTCAGAAACAACTGCTTTCTGAAAACATTATGGATGAGCTTTGAGATCTGAGTGGCAGCATGATTTGGCAGAAAGATCATCAGACTGAGGGTTCAAAGTCTTAGTTTGAACTGAGCCAATCTTGCTGTGTAACATTGATCAAGTCACTTAACAGCTCTGGGTTTCGTTTTCTTTATTTGGAAATCAACCAACTGAATTAGAAGTCACTTCTAAGATGTTATTTATATTTATGACAAGTGAAATTTGAAATGCCTTTATTCATTCACATGAGAGAAGATCTCAAAGCACAGCTCTGTCTTCGAATGGAATTTGCTGATTTCAAACATGGAAATGCTATTTTCTTTGAGCATAGAAAGTAAAGAGAATGACCTCTGCTATGCATCTCTGTTAATGTGTCAACTCACATTAAATACTTAGATGTGCCCTCAGCCTTCTTAGAAGCCCTTGTTTAGTTCATTACTCCATCATCTTAATGTGAGACCTTAGGTTAAAATAAAGCAGGAGGCTCTGACAAATTGCTTCGGGGTCAGAACTAACCGTGGTCTCACCTTCGTCAAGATAATTTAATCTGGTGAATTAGGTATGACCTGAATGTATTAATCATCTCTGGTTAACAGTGATATAAGCAGCTAGAGAAATCATCCGTGGTTATCCACAGGGACATCTACTTGACTCTAACAATTTGAATCAGTGACAGCATCACAGGGAAGAGAGAGAGACTGGCTCATGTGTAGTTTCATATTTCAAAACTTCAAAGTTAACTCTTTTTTTTTTTTTTTTTTTTTTTTTGCTTTTTAGGGCGGCAAGTGCGGCATATGGAAGTTCCCAGGCCAGGGGCTGAATCAGATCCGCAGCTGCCAGCTGTCAACCACAGCCACAGCCACAGCAACATAGGATCCAAAGCGCATGTGCAGTCTATGCCACAACTCACAGCATCGCCAGATCCTTAACCCAGTAAGGGAAGCCGGGGATCAAACCCACATCCTCATGGATAGTAGTTGGGTTCTTTTCCTGTGAGCCACAATGGGACCTCCTGTTTTGCTTCTACATTGCTGTTTTGTTTACTTGGTTAAAAAAAAAAACAAAAATACATGGGCATTACGTTCTTTAAACTCTCACCACTTGGTGAGATGAAAACTGCTGGGAATGGCTGATCTAATCTAATCAATATTCTTCCCTTTCATGTCTGAAACCCTCTCTAGTCTTTTGTCAGTTACTTAATATAACTGGAACTCTACTGTGATGAGGAAGCCAACAACGATGAGTAACTCCATTTTTTACATGTCTCCAGATGTTTGTTAGGTCTTTGTTTTCTAGTGCTAAAATATTTTTTGAGTATTTCTACCTAATACTTTCATAATACACATTTCATAAACAATGAAGTGAGTAAAGTTATCTTACTTGCGCTAAGTAGTGAATAGTAAAGTGGAGGCTAAACTTAAGTCCCTCATCCTTGAAAGCCCCAACTCCTAACAAACAAAATATACTGCTTTCTGAGTCTTCCTATTGACCTCACAGAGAACAAGTCCTATCTCTCTTCCATGTGATTATCTTTCATAAATTCAAAGACAACCTTCATGTTTCTCTGAGTTTCTCTTAGCTAAGATGAATATGAGCATTTTCTTTAGTGGTTGCTAATATGACAGGGTTCCCTCTTATCATCGTACATGACAGTCTCTTAATAGGTTGCTCACTCCTCATTATTTGCAACTTGCACGGGAGTCAATGTGGGTTTTAAAAAAATATATGATCCTCAAAGACAGATCCACATGGGTTTGAATCCTGGTACCAGCCCCAACTAGTTTCATTACCTATTGCAAGCTATTTATTAATCAGAAATGAATGTCGGTTTTCTCACTGTAAAGTGGAGATAACATGTCATAGTGTTACCATGGAGATTAAAGAGAAAAATTCTAACCTAAATAGACTTTGATAATTCAATCTGGAGAAAACTAAAACAATGAACAAAAATATCTGTGCATTTATGTGTATCTGGACTATAATAGATAAAAATAAAACTAAAAACTAACTTAATAAAATTTGTTAATGTCCCTAGATATCAAATAATGAGAGAAATAAGCAAAACTGAAATTTTCCTATTGCTCTGATTTCCATCAGGATTCGTTACAATTAACTTTCTATACTTGTCCCCCATTGATCACTTGATGCATATGCTTTCCTGGAATTGGACTGTTATCCAAGCATGGCAAATTAAACTTCCAGTTTAACAATTAAAACCATCAGGCTGACGAATGAGACTGTGAGGCTGATTTATTCTGGGTAAGATTCTGGCTCCCAGGTGTAAATGAGACTCTCTTTGTTTTTAAGAGTAGCCTGGCAGGCTGGCTCAGATGGCAACAGTCTGCGACTGATCTCATTCTATAACAATCATCAGATATCTCCACTCAAGGAATGATAGTCCTTAAAATATTTAGGGTTGAGTCGCTCCTGGATGACTGTGATGTCACTCTCCCTTCATGGCCATAAGGACTGGCTTATCACCCAAATAAAGCAATTCTGTTGAAGGAGCCTTTAACTGGCCTCTCGTTCTGCTTTAAGACAGACATATATATATATAAAGAAATGGATTAGACAGATAGATAGATAATATAGATTTTATAAACTGGTCTTCAGGTTTTCTCCTTGGACTAATCACACCAAATGAAACTTCCTATTAAAATACAAAAACGGAGTTCCCTTCATGGCTCAGTGGTTAACAAATCTGACTAAGAACCGTGAGGTTGCGGGTTCGATCCCTGGCCTTGCTCAGTGGGTTAAGGATCTGGTGTTAACCGTGAGCTGTGGTGTAAGTTGCAGACGCGGCTCAGATCCCGCGTTGCTGTGGCTGTGGTGAAGGCCAGCGGCTACAGCTCCTGTTAGACCCCTAGCCTGGGAACCTCCATATGCCGCTGGTGCGGCTCTACATAAAGGCAAAAAGACAAAAAAAAAAAAAAAATTAATAAAAAATAAAATAAAATACAGAAACAATGCCCTCGTTGTCACCAGCAAAGCCTATTAACAACCCCTTGGAAATAAAAATATAAGTCTGCTTAATAAAGTCTGACCGTTTTTCTTTTCCTTTATGCTTTGTCAAGTTTCACTTGCTCACAGAGTACCACGTGCCAAGGCCTTGCACCTTGCACTACAGACCTGAGTTCCTAGTATGAAATGGCTTGTGTTCAACACCTCAGCTAGGAGGTCCATGAGCAGAAGCACCGTGCCTGGCTCTGAGCAGCACAGTTGTGCCTACCCCAGCATTCTGCACCCCTCCTTGCTGAGAAGAAACTTGTAAAGCAACCCCAGACACAGCCTGTCAGGAGAGAGTGTGCTCTAGAGTATGAGCTCATGCCTGGCCATTTTTGATCAAAGAATAAAACTTTCCTTTGCTTCTGAACCAAAGGAGTCTCATTCTATTGGCTTGAAAGACAGTGGGCAGGAGGCTCCCTGTTGGGGCCAGACTTGAACAGGTCAGTGACATAAGCATGTGACAGCATTAGGCTATGGCGCATCTACCTTTGGGATCAGATAGAGGTGGTAAGGCAGGACAGAGAAAGGCTCCAGCACAGACATTTACAACTAGCTTCTTATTTACATTTCTTAAGGCAGGAAACAGGTGGGCTCTGGGATAAATATTTACAACCAGCCATGTATCTATACTTCAAGACAGAAATAACAACAGGCACTAGGCAAATAACTGGTATTTGTCTTCTGTCAACTTGTTAAACAATGTTAGTGACAGGATCAAAAGAGGGGCCTAAACCAGGCTTGGACAAAAGACCAAGAGGTCACAAGAGGATACATACTCCCCAACCTCAGGGTCAGGGAGACCCCACTACATATGCGCAGGGAGACCCCTCTGGGTCAGAAAGGGAGGGAATGCCAGACCATAATAAGTCTAGATAACCTTGCTACAAGGCTTTCCTTTGGAATCCATCTTGGCCAAAAGATGTGCACGCAGATCAGGGGAGCGCCCTAGGTCTGGTCACATGTGAAAGATAAAACAGGATAATTGGCCAAGGGAAGACAAAGACTCAGAAAAACTGACCTATATAAGTGACTTATGTCACCTCTCTGGCACACTCTTCATTCAGGGAGATGCCCACACCCGCACTTCTCTGGATGTGTATAACCGCTTCGCTTCTGCCTTAGATAAATAGACTTACTCTCTGTGTGCTCTCCCACATGCTGTACCGTGTTTCTAACAATAAATTTTATTTCCGAGTTTTGCCCTCTTGAAATATTCTTGCTTAAAACCTGGAGGCAAGAATCAGGGCAATTCTGCTCCAGCCTCTAGCCAGTCTAGGGGCTAGGATTCCTGTTTTCATCCAGGCTGCCCAGGTTCAATTCCTATGACGGGAATTAAGATCTCACCCCAAACCATCACTCACTGATGTCTCTCCGAGATCAGTAGGATCAAATTTTGGCTTTGACATTTACTTATTACCTTGGACATATAACTTATAGCTTGGATACATAACTCAATCACTCTAAGTTTCCGTTTTAGCATTTGGGAAGTTTAAAACATAATAGGTATTCTTCCTGTCAGTTTTAAAGATTAGGGGCAATTAATAAAGTTCTCAGCCAGTCCAGGGGCAAATGATAGACATGTAGAAAACCATAGCTTCCATGGAAACTGCAGCACTAATCTCTGTTACAGTCTGGGTCTCTTCCTTTAGCAGGTGTAGTTTCTTGGGGTATCCATGACATTCAAAGACAGTCAGAGCACAGTCCCTTAGGACAAGTTATTAATTTTATGAACTCAGACATGTATCTGAGAAAGAGAAATGTGATACCTCAAACTTTTCCTAGAAGTTCAATATTTATCACTTTAAAACCTCATGGTACAGCTACAGGGGTCATTCTTAAACCTAACTTACCTGGAATCTTATTTGTAATATCCACAGAAAACAAAAACAACTCCTGTGAATAATTCCTAACCATCTTAGATTTCTGGAAATCTGACTAGCATCTCTTTTTAAAGTTATAACATTTTAACTCAGAAGGAAACAGAATAGGAAAGGATAGTCCAAAACATTAAATCATTTAAGTAGACAGAATTTATTAAAGGAAAGTCTATATGCCAATGTCAGGGCATTCAAGCTATTCTACCTTTAGCTATTAAAGCCCCAGAGGGAAAAAATAGATGAATTGCTAAATGTTCCTGCTTGCCAGCATGATCTGCTTCATTGTTTTAATATTAAGCCTCGTGACCTTAAAGTATTCTCAGAAAATCTTCCTCCCGTTACCTATTATGTCCTCAGCAGTCACAGGTAATAAGGCACAATCATTAAAATACAGCAGTGTGCTATGAGTACAGCAGGATTATAAACAAACATACATGCAAAAAGATTCCATAATTCATTTCCAATAACTAAATGCCTTCCAACCCAAGATTCTTTGCCTTTTTTTTTTTTTTTTGGTCCAGAACCATAATTCTCTGTTTATCAGAGGGTCTTCAGTACCTGTCACGAAAATAGCACATCACTGTTTTGATGGGTGGAGGTACTGTCATTATTGGAAGAGAGGAGTGAGAAAAGAGAATGTCATTCTCAGATTATTAAACCTCTTTTATTTTCTGTTATTCTTAATTGCAAGTGTTCCGATTCCACAAAAGTACAAAAGGGAATTTTCTGAGACCTTTCCTAAAGGGTATATATAACTGTTACAGAGATTCCTAATGCAAAAAGATTAATATTATAATTACTTTGTAAAAAGTAAATTAAGAAAGTGCCAAAACAGCCTCTTGCTGACTTTACATCTCTGTAAAATGCAGCTAACCTGACATCTACAGCCTGTCTGTGGGGTAATCTGCCTTACTTTATTCCCAGGGCTGCTGGAGTTAAGGAATTAATGTGTCAGCAATTCCTTCATCAGCTCTTAACTTCCAGATTACTAACTTCACAAGCCACCATGAATATTCATTGAAGACTGAAATTGGGAAAATCAAGCCCCTGGAGAGTAATGTACTAGTATGTATGGGTAATATTTTGAAATCGAGGCTCCCTAAAATGTTGGCTGGGCTTTAAGTAAAAGAAACTATAGGGAAAAAAAAAAGAATTTAATAAACCTTGGCATTTAATCAAAAAATAAATAAAACGAATACAGACTAGCAAATTATTATATACAGAATGTATGAACAACAGGTCATATTATATGGCATGGGATCTATATTTAATACCCTGTAATAAATCATAATGGAAAGGAAAAAAAAGAAGAAAACTAGGCAATCTAGCCGAAGTCAAACAACAAAACCCTAACCTACATTATCACTCTTGAGCTTGAAGAATAAAGAGTACTGTAAGTGTGCTGGAGGATCTGAATTAACACAGTGCCTCTTTTACCCATTAGATTTAACACTGCTCATTGGCAAGTCCCTTAGTCTCTCCAAGTCAGTTTCCTCTTGACTAAAAGGGAGAGTTTAAGTATTGGACTAGTGACCAAGAAATCTGGTTTTTTAATCTGTAAAATGGGAATCATGATTTTTATTTTACTTGTCACCTCAAAATTTTTAAAAGAGTGGTGTATTTACTCCACTTTGAACAAAGGTTCTAACCAAAAAGATATGTTGCTTACACCTGAGTTCAGGTAGTGAGATGACGTGTATTTTATTAAAAATAGTTTTAGAGCGGTGTGGTTCTAACTATCCATCTTATTATTATACGGTATAGCCAGGAGTTGTGAAGTTTATGTGGCAAGAACTGGGGTGTCAATCTGTATCATCTTTCCTTTTCACGTCTGCTTTTTTGTTGTCTCTCTCTTCACACACCAGTTCTGGTTGGTGAGACTTAACATCCAGTGTGATTTAGTTCCAGAGAGCACTCAGCTCTTAAGCTGCAGTTGTTCAAAGCTCAGTCATCTAGGCTTGCGGGCTTTTTCTTGGCTACAACAAACTTGTAAACAAAGTTCCTATTAACAGAAACTTATAAGCTTTAGAACTGCAAAAAAAAAAAAAAGGGAGGGGGATTATTGTTCTGTGAGAAGTTTATGGGCACTCACTTTGTCTGCTACGGAGAGATTTCATTTTTATAAGTATCTCTGAGTTTAAAAATGGGAAATAAATGTATTTCAGAGAAATACTCCCTGGAAGGATCTTCCCCATTTCTTAAACACCTGAGGCCCAGGCCACATGGGCTAAGATAAAAGCTCCCCATTTGGGACACAACATTTTCCCTGACTCAGGATTACAAATGGGTTTTTTAAACAAATAAATGGTGCACAAAACTGTTAGAAAAATCTCCCCCCAAATGCAGGAGCTCTGATTCTTACCTAAGCACGAAGAGACCCTTACAGAACCCTAGAGCTCGTTACCCTTCCTCTTCACTCCCATCAGCCCTCAGGCACATGTTCTTCATTTCTATTCTTCCCACATCGTTATCTTGATTGTTTGCTGGCTATTTCCTCTACCAGACTGAACTGCCCGTAGCAGCAGTGGTGTTTTGTTTATCATACGTGGTTTGGGCTTAGCATGGTGAGGGGCACACTGTGGGTGCTCACTAAATGTTTACTGATTCTTTCACAAGCACTGATTCTTAATATCTGCCTAAGGTTTGAATGAGGACTGATCCCCAGGGCATACCTTGTCCATTGTTTCTAAAGATATAATTCCTGATACATGCTTGTGTCTTGTGGTTTCATGCTCCTCACTCCTCCTCTCTGAAATGCACTGCAGAATTATATATTCTCCTTCAGATTTTACTGTATATGATTTTCAAACATACCACAGTAGTAAATGTACTCTAGAATGCAAATCCAGCAATTAAGTTGGGCATGCTTCAAAACTGGCAATGTCTCTGAAAACATATTTTCTAGAAAGTAGACCTCTCTTAGATTTTTCCTTCTAATTTCCATTCCATCCAGACAGACCCTGTGAGCAGTAACTTCTTCATTTTGGGTGCTTTATTTTTTCTTATTCTTCCCCTAAGACAGGTCATTACCAGCCATCTAATGAGCTGTTCTTTACCTAAGATTTATATGGAAACAGCAAAAGTATGTCCTATTAAGATTCACTGAAGAATATATGCCCCTAAAAAGAATGACCTGATATAATAAAGGGGGAAAGAGCCTGAGGAAGGAATATTACCTAATATATGGTGGAAGTTTTCACAAAGAAGGCCTGGTTTACGATGCTGGGGATTGATCTCTCCCTTGGACCTGTTCCACAGAGCCCAAGCCTGTCTCCAAAAGTGCAGGTGTTCTGTGTGTATAAGAACAAGTGCATGTACCTTTGCATTTGCAATCCACCATACAAATGAGAAGGCAGAGAGTGTCCTTAAATAATTAACTGCTGTATTAGATCTGCAGATGTTACAATCTCAGACATGCAATGCATGCTTGCGTGGCACAGAGCAGGGATGTCTGGAGGAAATCGTTCTTCTGCCAGGGAAGTATTTCATAGTTGATTAAAATAATCTTAAGGAGCTGGCACAGCATTCCACTCTGCCTTTGCCAATGGCTGAGCCAGAGATGGAGATGCAATTTGAAGAGAGAAATCTGGTTTTGTTTGAATTAAGTATCAAATATTCATTTGAATACTTACTCCATCAGCCACTGTCAAACCTTAGGGGGCCTATGAGTTACTTAGCATTTTGTTGGCTACGAAAATGTTCAAACTTAGCTCCCGGAAATTCTGACTACAGTTTGGTGGGGCCTGGAAGTCTACATGAGCCAAAAAGTGATTCTCAGGCCAGTAGTTATCAGACCCCAGTTAAAAACTGCTGTAGATAGACAGCATCCCCCCAAAATGCATGTTGAAACGTAATCCCCATTGTGATGGTTTTGAAGGTGGGATCATTAGGAGATGATTGGGTTATGACAGTGGAGTCTTCACAGGATTAGTGTCCTTATTAAAGAAACTCCAGGGCTCTCCTTCACCATTCATACCATGTAAGGATGAAAGTAAAAAGACAGCTGTCTAAGAACCAAAAAGCAGCTTATCAGCAGACACTGACTACTTATGACTACCATATCTGACTCTGCAGAATTTGTAATATAGGTGTCTGTGAAGACAGCCAAGTAAACTGGCAGGAACTATCAGCACAGTAAATGCTATGAGACGGAAACACGTTTGGGAAGAGCACCTAACCCAGACTTAGAAAAGTCAAAGAAAAATTCTAAGAAAAGCCAATGAAATCAGAAGGATGAATATAAATACAGTTGAATAAAAGAAATCGGGACAGAGACTGACATGAAGTTAGACCTGAAAATACCTAAAGACAAAGTATGTTTGGGAATCCAGTTGAAAACCCCTGATTACAAAGTATTGGGAAGAGGAATGATTGGCAAAGTGAGAGAATTAAGCATTGTTCAAACCATGCAGAGCCTCAGCAATCTCATTAATGAGTTTGTATTTAATCATAAGAACAGTGTGGAACCACGTGTGAGACTTGAAAAATATCCCTGTTTGAATTGCAAAGGATGGGTATGGCAGAGAATGACATTATTGTATTTGCAAGTCAATTCTCATACTTTACAACATATTAACCATATAGTCATTATTATATTCCTCTTCACAGATGAACAAACTAGCATTTTAGAAAAACTGAGTACCTTCACAAAGACCACAAAGTTAATATACAGATGCACTGGGAAGAGGGAAAAGAAATGATTCAAAACCTGCAACGTGCCTGCTTTGAAGTCCATGCTCTGTTCACATTATGGTATTGCCTCATGGTCATTCTAGAATATAATCATAGCAGAGGAATTACTTCCTTGATGAATTTACAACTTAAGCCCTCAACCTAAGACACAGTTTTAATTTCCAGAGAAAGTTAGCATGGAAATGTTTAAACCTGACAGCTCATCTCATTCACCATGGGTGATGGGTCAGCATTTGAAGTGCACGAAGTGACCACCTCCCTTTGCCTCCTTGGTTTCTGCAGGTCACAGGGTAAGGATAAGAATGCTCCTCTTGAGAAAAGCTGTAAGGAGCAAATGAGGTTGTAATGAGCACTGCTTCGAGTGGGGGAACAGGGAGCGTTTTCTCCTTCTCAGAAGCGTCTATTCAAATGGTAATTCTATTTTGAGTTTTCTGAGGAATCTCCATACTGTTTTCCACAGTGGCTGCACCAGCAATCCCACTCCTGGGCATCTATCCAGCAGACACCATGACCCAAAGAGACACATGTACTCCAGTGTTCATTGCAGCACTCTATGCAATAGCCAGGTCATGGAAACAACCTAAATGCCCATCGACAGAAGAGTGGATAGGGAAGATATGGTACATACACACAATGGAATGTTACTCAGCCATTAAAAGGAACGAATTACCAACATTTATAGCAACATGGATGGACTTAGAAATTATCATGC
>PVHT021183666.1:24980866-24997311 GCA_004024745.2 Catagonus wagneri | reverse complement strand
AGTGCTTTAATGATGGAATAGCAAGGAGCTCCAACTGTAATGCACGGGGAACTATATCTAATTACATGTGACAAATCCATATATGTACATGTAATCGGGTCACCACATGGTGCAGTTGGAAAATCTGACAGAAATCTGTAAACCAGCTATAATGCAAAAATAAAAAAAAAAATAAGCCTTTCAAAAATGTATTATATTTATAATAAATGTACTATAAAGACATGCTATTCATTAGATGCCTTCTTTCAAAAGGCCTTGTGTTAATTTAATTACTTCCTTAAAGTAATCAAAAGAAACACAGTCACTTTCTGAGCATTGGGGTTAAGACATCGACATACATTATTTTAAGGGAACACAACTCAGCCCATAACGAAAGATAACCTGAAAGAGCATATAACCAAGAGGTGGCAGAAAATTATACTGTATAAATTCTGCAGAAGGATAATCAACAAGAGCTTGGAGGTCTATGAAAACATGCGAGAGATTTGTAATGAGCTCTGAAGTGGAGGATAATGGAAGCTTCCCATGGGAAGAGCAATGCAGATGTTTGATAGAAATAAGGAGATAAGTGAGGTGTTTGCATCACATAGTTTATCTGCTCCTATTGAACCTCTAGATAATAACGGTATTTACAACTATAAGTAATACTTCAGTTTATAAAATATTTTCATTTACATTCTCTCGTTCAATCATGGTGTTAACCACCTCGTAATAACCCATGTAACACAGATAGTGCAATGTAGATGTGCTAACTCAAAAAAATTAAAATCCTTGCTATTGTTTTTTGTTTTTTGTTTGTTTGTTTGTTTTTGCTTTTTAGGGCCGCACCGGCAGCATACAGAAGTTCCAAGGCTAGGGGTCCAAGCTGAGCTACAGCTGCTGGCCTATGCCACAGGCACAGCAACATGGGATACGAGACGTAGTCTGTGACCTATACCACAGCTCACAGCAACGCCAGATCCTTAACCCACTGAGCGAGGCCAGGGATCAAACCGGCATCCTCATGGATACTAGTCGGATTCGTTTCTGCTGCACCACAATGGGAACTCCTCGTATGACTTTCATTATTTAAGTTATTTTAGGGCCGTGCCTGGGGCATACCGAGGTTCCCACGCCAGGGGTCCAATCAGAGCTGTAACCTCTGGCCTAAGCCACAGCAATGCTAGATCCGAGCTGCGCCTGCTACCTACACCACAGCACAGGGCAACGCTGAATCCCCAACCCATTGAGTGAGGCTAGGGATCGAACCCACAAACTCATGTCTCCTGGTCAGATTCGTTTCCACTGCACCACGACGGGAACTCCCCCCTGTATGACTTTTAAAAGAGCACACTCTCTCCCATTATTTTGCTCTTGGACAATTCAGATCAGAACAGACCTGCATTTAGATGTCAGGAGGGAAGGAAACCAGGACAAACCCAACAGTGTTGGAGTGGAGGACCAGATCAACACTGTGCTATTCAGATAAATTCTTATTACTCAGTTAAAGCACAGTAAGCCTCCAAATTATTATTGCATGTGCTAAGCTGTAATTAAGGAATTTTTTTCTTCACGTTTTTGCTCTATATATTTGAATCTAGAGAATCCATGTTATTCTAAAAGAAGTCATTCCTGTCAGCTGCCAGCTGTTCTGGATAATGTTTAATCAACTGATTGAGTTGGAAGCATATCTCGAGATATAAAGCCATTTTGTCTGATTTGAGGTTCCAATATATTATGTATGTGTTATATACTGTATTTGTATTCTGTGCCAGATATGCACTTACAAATTCTTTCCTCAGCAATAGCTATGATTTTTCACAAACTCAACACTTAAAATATTTAACTAGCATAAAAAAGATGGGGCATGATCAGATAGCTGGAATAAAATGTTACTTAAGGCATTATTAAAAATGTCATGGTGTCAGAATGTCGCATGAGTCTGTAGGCAGGAAAAGCTGCAAAATGGAATTCTACATAATGATTTCATCAAAGAGTTCATTTGAAAATTCTTTCCAATTTGGGAATGTATGCTAAAATGTGTACCTTTGAAAAATCAATTATACTTCCAGTAATGTAGCCAAAAGTTAATAAATAGCTAGCATGATAGACAAGTATTTATGTACAAGGAAGTTCATTAGAATATTTACAAAAGCCAAAGGGTATATTTCCAACAGTATGAAATTTATTAACTAAATCATGGTATATTCATAGCATAAAATACCAAGCTACTATAAAAAATCAAATGTCTGCACAAACTCTCATCTTTAATCTGGATTGTCCTTTATTCAGTATAGCTCTGGAGCTTTGCTACTCAAAGCGTGATCTGTGGTCCACCTGTATAAGCATCAGCAGGAAACTTGTTAGAAATGGAGAATCTCAGGTCCCACTACAGAGCTACTGAACCAGAATCTGCACTTTAACAAGCTTCCCAAGTGATTTCTATACACATTAAAGTTTGAGAAATCACGGCAAAGAAGGTATATGAGTGTGACATACCCTGCTTTAAAGATAACATCACTGAGGCACAGAGGTATCTGGCATGAGACAGAAGCTGAAGTGGAGCTGCCTTCAACCATCTTTTGACAGTGATGATTTGGCTGAAGTAATTCAAAACCATTTTTGTTTGTTTGTTTGTTTGTTTGGATGGAATCCTTCTGGGGGCCAGACAATTCACCTACTAAAAGATAACAGGGAACTGGGTAAAAATAATGGGTGAAAACATCTTATCTGTGATCTAAATCTCAGAATCTCTTCTCAGAATCTCAGGTTTCGACCTACTCTCTAATCCCACACAGAATGTATTTTAGATGTCATATATAATTCTCTAGACACAGTATGATATTGTACATAAAAACAGAGAACACGCTCCAAACCATTGTCAGCTATAAAAGATTTTTGGGGGTAAGCCTGAGCTTAAAATTGATGGATCTTGTAACTATACAGTATTCTGAAAAACAAAGTCATTCATTATGAAAGTTAATCCTGAGACCACTTTAGCACCATACTGTATTTTCAAAAAAGGTTTTCCAGTGCCTCACTTATGTGTATTTTATTTCAAGTGTTTAATAACCTGAGGATCAAGACCAAATATTGTCTCACAGGAAACCTCTGAGAAGTATAGGACTCTGACATTTTATTCACATCAGCCAAACGATTATTCAGTCATTGGCAAATAATCGAATTTTGAGCACTATGTGCCAGGTACTGTGCATTTATGATTAAATGCTAAGTAATCTCTATTCCTCAAAAAGACTCATAGATTAGGCAGATAAGTAGCAACAAGGCTGTATAAATCAGGTCCAACATGGAATGCGCCATAAGAGGGACATGACGGAAGAGCTGAGTGGGAGTATTTCTTTCCTTCTGAGATGGAGCGAAGTGTAGGGTTTCCCAGGGACAGGAACACTCTATTCTGGCTTCCATTTCCACCACTTTGTTCACACTCTCCTTGTCACGAGTACCAGAGCCATAGGATACATTCTATACCCCACACCTGACACAAAAGGATGAGTAGCTGCCATTTCCCAAATGACTGTTACAGATGCCAGATATTCTTATCGGTGCTTTTTTCCTTGACATGCTATTTGCCCAGTCTTGGGCATATTAGTTGACGGTGCCAATATCCACCTACCTGATCGGGTCATAAACTCAGGTGTCATTCTTGAGTCTTTTCCCCCTCACCCTCACAATGAACCCATTACAAGCCTCTCAATTTGACCCCAAACATAACCTGTAATCCCCACTCTTCCCTTTCCACTACCATTGCCTCAGTCCAAGCCTCCATCATCACTCACCTAAAGTCCTACTGTGTGGCCTCCTGAATGGCTATTTCCTTTCTTCGACCTTGCCAAACTATGTTAGAATAGTGAGAGAGATTATCACTTAATATGAATCAAATCATGCTTCTCCCTGGCTTACAAGTAGCTGATATTTCCCCATTCACCCTTAGAATAAACAGAAAACGTACCATCACAGACTCTAAGAACTCCCATGATTTGCCTTGTATCCCTAAAACCACTGACGTAATCTCCTTGCACTCCACACGGGTGACCTTTCTGACCCTGATTCACTTCTTTACCTCTGAGCTTTTGCATGTTCTGGTTCCTTTCCTTGGGACTCTCTTCCCTAATCTTGTTACTTAAAGGACTTACTCCCATTTACCTATACTCTGTGCCTCAGCTTAAAACTTTCCATCTCAGGGAAGCTTTTCTAAAACTGTATCTACCCCCCCACCCCCACAGAGTCTCACCCCATTATACCCATCATATCATCTTGATTATTTTCTTTATAGAACTTATCATCAAGGTATCAAATGTAACGGCTTAGGGAAGAGGACTTATGGCACCCTAGGATCTCAGTCAGCACTTTCAAAGTCAAGTTAAATGACATAAAATCTACATTACACACAATACAACTGCCATGTAAGCACAATTTCAAGATAACCACATTCCAAACAGGCTGCAATGCTTAACAACTATGTAAAATTCCAGAGAAGTTTCTGCTTATCCTCAAATATTTATTCCTTAACTCGTTTGTCTGTTTATAGTCTGTCTGGCACACTCGAATGTAAGCTTCCTGGGGTTCCCAACACACAATAGCATGTGACTCGGTAAAAATCAGTTTATTAAATAAATGAATCAACCCTGCAGGCACAGCTGGAACTGTAACATCAACAGAATGTGAAGTCCATGATGCTTCCATACCTTTTGTCCTCTCACCCTTTAGCTACTAACTCATTTCTGGATTCATTTACTCAACAAATACTAAATGAAGGATTCCATTTCTAGAGTCTGAGGACACAGAAAGAAAACAAAAACCACTGACCACAAGGATTTTTTATTTTAGATGGAGGATACAGACAAATGAGTATAACAAATAAACTACAGCTGATCGTTGAATGACAGGTTGGACAGGCCAGGTCCACTTATACATGGATTTCTTTCAATTGAAAATACTACAATACTGTACAATTCCATCCAAGGTTGTCTGAATCCATGGATATGGAGCCACATATTCTCCACCCTGCAGAGGGCAGGCTATCCTAACCCTGCCTTATTCAAGGGTCAACTCTATATGGTTAATTAAATGTATCATAGGAAAAAAATAAATCTGGGCAAGGGAATAAGAAGCCTCAAGGGAAAGGTGGTAAATTTAAATAGAGCAGTCATCATAGGGAACACCTGAGCAGAGAGCCAAAGGCTATAATTTGCAAATGCTATTTGTCAGGACAGATTTCACTGAAATTGGTAGTGGCATCTTAGTTATGGCAAACCAGGAGGAAGACATGCAGAGCTCTGTGAAGTGGGGACTCCCAGCTGGAAAATAAGCCACAACTTTCCCAAGGGATTCAGATGCAACTGAGGATACTGAGGTGAACCTGAATGTGCCTGAAGTCAATTCACCTGTACCCTTTCTTAGTTTCGGTTTGTTAGTTTGCTTGATGGATGTTTTACTTCATTCCATTATGTTTTATTTTGGGTGTAAGTGCAATAAGCGGACACGAGAGAAAAGGAGGGGCTGCGCTGGAAGATTAATTTCCTGACCTAAACTCATAAACATGTGTCTGAGTCTCATGGAATGAATTTAAACTGTCCCTTCACGTATTAGCCAGTGCAAAGCGAACATGTAGAAGCTGTCAGTGCTGAAGATCCTTTTTACTACTGCTATCCTCATCACCTCCTTCAATCCTCACAGCAGCATTTTGAAGGAGGTTCTACTACTATGTCAATTTAACAGACGAGAAAACTGAGGGTAGAGAGACTGGATGAAGCAAAGGTCTCAAGTGAATCCAAATATCCCATTAAAATTATATTCGATTAAATTACACTGATTTAGTTGCTGCTTAGGAGAACAGGAGCTTTCCGCTCCATCTCCTCTAGTCTTTCATATTTTCATCAGGGAAAAACAAACAAATCCCCCTACCCCAGACATTTTTTGGTAAAGACTGTAGGGATTTTCCTGCCCCAGTGTACTGTCACCTCCCCTTAGGCAGAGAAACAGAACGGTTTAGAAATGCTCTGTAAGGGTACAGAGCTATAAGGGGAGGGGGGGAATAGCTCTCGTCATGGCCAAAGCTTACAAGATATAAGAGACTTAAAAAAAAAAAAGGGAGAACCTAAAATTTTGAAAATGTTGAAACATTTTACAACAAAGATAAATCAAGTTCAGGGATGCAAAGTGATCACCATGCTCCCTTAGTTTCAGAAGCATATTCAGTTGCTGAATTAAATAAGAACAGAAGGCTCAGGAGATGCTCTAGCAAGCTGAAGGGCAGTCAGCAAATGCACTGAAAGTACCAACTTGGAATTTCCTACTCTGTCTTCCCTGAAGGTACGTTTAAACCATTTACATGTTTTAAAATCCCCTAATCTGACTTACCTCAGTAATTCTTTCTCACACTTTTATTTGTAATCATTATAAGCCAACTTTTCTCCCAAAGGCAAAATCTGCAGAACTATGTATGTGTGTATATATAGAGACATTTATATATATTCATTCCAAGGCAGTCCACAGCTGACGTGATTTTTCTCTATTTTTATACTGCACACAGAAAAGCTTGTAAATTAATATAGTGCCTCTTTGCTGCCTAGTGGGAAACTTAATTTTGATATTTCTTCCCCAATTCATGTCTCCAAGAGATGATGGAAATCTATGCAAACCAAGGCAGAAAGGCGGGAGGTTTTATCTCTACCTTTAGAATATCAGAAATACAATGAATGGTCTGGAGAGAAGTCTTGTCAGAGGTTGGATGTACAGGAGTAATATTCTCCTCATGTATTCTGAAGTCTGACATTCTTTGATAAGATTGTCCTATTATTTTTTTTATGTATTCATCTTTTAGATTTATTTCATCAGATCAATACTGTGTATAAAATTTCATTCTGAAGAGTATGGTCCTGTAAAATCAGTTATACTCAAGTTCAGTGTGTCTGCGGGCTTCAAAGTCTCTCAAAAGCAAAAAAATTCCAAAGCTAAAATGACCAGGTATTAAAAATTCACATCAATAATGGTAAGTACTTCAATTAAGTGAGGGCTTATGATGGACAGGATGCAATATGATAATGTATGTGAAATGCTGAGCACAGTGGCTGTCACCTAGTGAGAAACCAGTAAATGGTAGTTATCTGGTGCCCAACACTGGGTTCATTGTCTTGCATCTATTATCTTCATTAATGCCTTTAAAGAAATAATTATTTCCCCACTTTACAAATGAGAAATTGAGACTCAGTTCCATTGGTAAGTGGGGAAACCAGAATTATGACACTTGTATGTTTAAAACTAAAATCTACTTTGTGACTTGTACTCATATTTTCCAAAAAATAAGTTAATAAAAATTTCTTATAACAGTTATCCTAAAATACGATTCCATGGAAATACTGCGTATCTTTTACATACTAACATCTCTTTCTACTTCTATGGGTGTTTGTATGTGAGACCAAGGAGTGATAATACTAAACCTAAGTGCCAAGGACTGTGAATGGATCAATGAAGATGTTAATGGTATCCAGTGACCTAAAAGAAATCCCTATTGCTTCAGAGAACTGATGATGGACTTGTTATTATTTCTTTTCTTTCTTTATGGCCACACACAAGGCATATGGAAGTTTCCAGGGATTGAATTTGAGCATAGCTGCAACCTATGCTGCAGCTGCAGTAATGCTGAATCCTTTAACCCAAGGCTGGGGATCAAACCTGCACCTCCCCAGTGACCTGAGCTGCTGCAGTCGGATTCTTAACCACTGCACCACAGCAGGAACTCCAGGACTCTTTACTGTTTCTAAGCAGAGGGTTAGCACCATGGTAGTCTGACCACCATGGATTGATGGGTAAAATGTCAGCACATGGAGGGGGAGTATAGTGTGTTGGCATGTGAGTCTCTACATAGAATGGAATCACGAGGATGGACTCAGAAGCCAGACAGCCTGGGTTTGATGCTGTCTCTGCCATTTATTAAATCTGTGACTTCATGCAAGCTAATTAACCCCATATACCTCAATTTCTTCATCTTAAATAAAAACAATACTATCTGCCTTACTTGGTTATTAAAAGAACTAAGTATGTAATTAAAGCAAAGCCCTTATAATGTGTCAATAAATCTTCGGCGTTATAATCATTATATATATTTTTTCTACTCCGGAATTGTTCATATCCAATCTGTTCTTCAGTTCCATAGGAAAACAGAAACTGATCACTAGACTCAAAATGCACTACATCAGTATTGACTCAGAGAAAATTTTATTCATTAGAATTTCCCTCAGAAAGCTCCATCTTTAACCACAAAGATGGTTGATACATGCTTGGTGTCAAATTTAGGGCCTCCAAATTCCTGATATAAACAGTGCAAGTATTGGCTGCCACAAGGTGGACTCAGAAAAGAGGGAAACTCTTCCGCATAACAGGAGAAGAATGTGAAATTCTAGTGGGTTAGGGGCTGTGCATATGTAGCAGGGAAGAGAGGAATCAGTCAGAAAGGTGGAAGGGTACTGGAGAAAAGGTAAAGAAAAGAGAACTCGGGAGCAGTAGGAGCAAAGATATTTTGAGAGAACAGAATTGCTTAAGAAGGGATTTTATGAGAGTGGAGGTCCCCGTGTATTAGTAAAACTTACAAAGAAAGCTTCACACATTCTAGGGCACAGAACTGGCTGTAATCTTAGCTAATGACACTAACCTCTCCACGTTAATTTCAAACGCCTTAATGAGGAATTCCTGCCATGGCTCAGCGATAATGTACCGAAATAGTATTCATGAGGAACCAGATTCGATCCCTGGCCTCAATCAGTGGGTTAAGGATCTGGTGTTGCCATGAGCTGTGGTGTAGGTTGAAGACTCTGCTCAGATCTCACACTTCTGTGGCCGTGGCATAGGTCTGCAGCTGTAGCTCTGATTCGCCCCCTAGCCTGGGAACTTGCATATGCCTCAGGTGCAGCCCTAAAAAGAAAACTGAACAAAACAAAACAAAACAAAAACCTCAATAATGTTTTAAGGCTGAAAACAGCCAGAAAACAATTTGATTTGGAATTTCTTTAACTGCAGAACCATAACCAGCAAGGCATATAAATTCTTCCGAGACACTTAGAAAAGATATACAATCAAGATTAGGGAATGAAAACTTTTTCCAGAGAGGAAAATAAAGGGTAGCAACGCAGCCAAAGATTAATGGGACTCATCATGGTAATGAGGCCACTTAAAAAGCTGAGTATAGACTAAAACTCATCTCGATTAATAACAGACATTTTAAATTTTCACCAACATGGTCACATCCATTATCTCATTTTATCTTTATGCTAAACCTATTACTGAGGTAGGGCAAGGATTATTTTTCCCATCTCTTTGAAGCAGACCCAGCAACCTTTAACAAATTACATCTGTAGCAGGAGAAAAAAACTGGGATGCAAATTCAAGTTTTCTTACTTCTGGTCTGGAGTTCATTTGTTCTTTCATCCAACAAGTCTGCACTGAAGACCAACCAAGGGTCTTACTCCATGCTGGAGTCTATAATGAAAGATCTCTTGACTACAAATAGGACTTCTTGGGAATATTAGCTAGTAGGACCAAGAGTTCATAAATGTCTCCCTGGGATAGGAAGTGAGTGAGTTGTTTCTAGGGTTACTTCCTACTCTTTATATTTCGAAAGCAAACATACCTTGGCAACAGAGGTAGCTTTAGGCCACCCCACCTGACAGGCGTAACTCCTAAACAACATGCCTGGAGATGTCTGCTGTTGTGGTCAGATTTATGCTTTCGATAGTCTACTATCCTAGCTGTTCTGCCCCAGGGAAGCTTGTTTTCTAACCACTGAATTACAGTGCTTAATTTCAAAGTAATTACCATTTGTGACTAGTTTAAGCACATACAGTTTATGTGCTCCTAGGCTACAAGGGACACTGGAGGCGGGTTTCTGCAGCATTTCCAACAACTCCAGTGTGAGTAAAGCCATATATCTGATCCTCACTCCTATCATCCTAAAACAGAAAGGTTAACTGTTCACAATTCATACGATTACTAGAATATTAGATAGGCTTTTTAATGCAGAAATACTTAAGATACATGCTTAATATGTGTTATTTTGTTACTATTTTTACTATCAATATTCTATTATACGGATAAAAAGGTTAATTACTTAACCAAGTTCACACAGGTAGTAAACAGCAGAGGCTGGCTCTGGAATCAGAGTTATTCACCTATCCAGAGGCAGAAATGTAATTATGTCTGGCAATGAGACTGAAGCAGAGGGTCAATGAAAATAAAGCTCAAATGGTGAGCATCAGAAAAGGAAGGAAAAAGCTGTGAAAAAAAAACCTCTTAGTGATAACTTGATGAAAGCAATGACTAGATTCAGTGAAGAGAAATAGAAGTTAACTAGCCTCAGGGCAAAAACGGTAATAAGAGGGATTATTATTTTAATGGATCATTTGCTTCTAAATATTAAATCAGTGAAGGATAGGGAGAATATTGAGGGCTAACAATCATCAGAAGCCTTCTGTGCCTCTAAGATCAGAGAGGACTTGAAAGGTGGCATGTGCAGATATGATAAGATGACACAGAAAAGAAAAAGAAATTTACAATAGATATTTTTATAAAAAAGCTCAAAGGAAACTCCCAAATGTACAAGTGGAAATAAATTAAGAAGAGTCTTATAGATTAGTATTTAGAAAAAAAAATTAAAGTAACAAAAAAAAAATTCTTCCTTGGGAGTTCCCATTGCGGCATCGTAGAAATGAATACAACTGGTATCCATGAGGATGCAGCTTCTATACCTGACCTCCCTCAGTGAATCAAGAATCTGGTGTTCCATTTGATCCAGCAATCCCACTCCTGGGAATCTATCCGGAGGAAACCATGACTCGAAAAGACACATGTACTCCAGTGTTCATTGCAGCACTCTATGCAATAGCCAGGTCATGGAAACAACCTAAATGCCCATCGACAGAAGAGTGGATAGGGAAGATATGGTACATACACACAATGGAACAGTACTCAGCCATTAAAAGGAACGAATTACCAACATTTATAGCAACATGGATGGACCTAGAAATTATCATGCAAAGTGAAACCAGTCAGATAATTAGACAGCAACACCCAATGCTACCGCTTACATGTGGAAACTAAAAAGACACAATGAACCTCTTTGCAGAACAGACAATGACTCATAGACTTTGGAAAATCTTGGTTTTTCAAATAAGACAATCTGGGGGGTGGGGGGATGCACTGTGGGTTTGGGACACAAAATCTGTAAAAGTGATTATGATGATTTATGTACACCTATAATTGAAATAAAATCCTTTAAGAAAAAAAAAAGAATCTGGTGTTGCCATGAGCTATGGTGTAGGTTGCAGACATGGCTCTGATCCCATGTTACTATGACTGTGGCATAGTCCAGCAGCTGTAGCTGCAATTCGACCCCTAGCCTTGGAACTTCCGTATGCTGGGCGCGGCCCTAAAAAGATAAAAAAAAAAAAATTCTTCCCAGCAAAGGAAATCATCAACAAAATGAAAAGGCAATTTATGGAATAGGAGAAAATATTTGCAAACCACATATCCCATATGGGGTTAGAATCCAAAACATACAAGGAACTCAAACTGCATAAAAACAAATAGCCCTGCTAAAAATGGACAAAGAACCTCAAATAGACTATTTTCCAAAGATGACATACAAATGGCAAACAGGCTATGAAAAGGTGTGCAACATCTCTATTCATCAAGGAACTACAAATCAATACCACAGTAGATACCACCTTACAGTTGTTAGGACAGATATTACTATTAAAAAAAAACAAGTCTAGACAACAATTCCTAGTAACAATATACAGAAAAGGGAAACTTGTGCACTGTTGCTGGCAATGTAAATTGGTACAACCATTATAGAAAAAAAAATTTTCCTGAAAAAATTAAAAATAGAACTCTCATATCATCCAGCAATTCCACTTCTGGATATATACATGTTTGAAGGAAAGAATCATTATTTTGAAAAGATGTCTACACTCACTTGTTCATTGCAGCATTATTCACAGGATCCAAGGTACTGAAACAACCTATGTCTATCAACAGATTAATATAAAAAGAAAATATGATACGTAAGTATCCATATATAATGAAACATTATTGATCCATCAAAAAGAAGGAAATCCTGACATTTTAACAATAAGGGTAACACCGGAGGGCACCCATATTGAGTGAAATGAGCCAGACAGAGAAAGATAAATACTGCATGGTGTCACATATATGTGTGGACTTGTTTTTAAAAAGTCAAATACAAAGTTTCTAAAGAAAAGAGAAACGTGGTTGCCAGGGCTGGGGCTGGGGTAGCAGTGAGAGATTGGCAAAGGGTACAAACTTTCAATTGTAAGACAAATATGGTCTGAAGAGCTAATATGTAACACCGTGATTAGAGGTCATAACACTGTATTATGTAATTGAAATTTGCTAAAGTGTAGAATTTCAATATTCACACACACAAAGACAAATACATGAAGTGAAGGGTGTGTCAATTAGCTCAATGGTGGGACTCCTTTCACAGCATATATTTGAATCAAATAATCACTTTAAATATGTTACAATTTTAAATGTTAACTATACCTCAACAAACTAAAGGAAAAAGAAAATATATAACATAAATCTATGAAGTTTTAGTATCCCTTGACAATGACTATTTTTATACTTTTTCCAATAAAGCGTTTATTCAGTCAAAGGAACGTGCTATCAGAGTGTATCCATTATCTATTATATCTCATTTTTAGATATCAATAGCCCTTTCAGTTATCTATATTATAGTCAGAAACCTAATGGCTTTAAAGCAACAATGACTTATTATTTCTCATAATTCCGTGTGTTGATTGAGCAATTTGTATGCTGCTTTGCCTGAACTTACTTGTATGATGCATTCAGCTGAGGGAGGGAGGGTCAGATTAGGGATGGACTTAGCTGGTACAACTAGAATGACTGCATCTCTCTATTGGCCTTTTATCCTATACTTTTATTTTTTTTGGTCATCAGTGCAACTTCAAAGCTGTCTTTCAAAATACGAAAATTATAAGCTACACTTCTGGTTTCCAATTCTGCACGTGAGGAGACGGAAGCCACTACTCCATCCTAACAAGTAAAAAGCTGAACAGACTATAAATTTACACATATTCTAGGATCCATAAAGGAAGTAAGGACACAAGGAAAACTGCTGCCCCCAACTTTGGAGTGACTGATAAATACAAATAAAACCTTACCAGAACAGAGACTCAGTAGCAGAAACTGCCGCAGGTAACTGACGGTTGCTGAGGCTTACTGTAGTATGAAAGTTAAAAATCCCAAGGGGCCCAGACTTGGGGGACTGCAATTTAGTGAGATTGATCTCCAGGAGCTCAACCAGACTCCCACCTTAAATATCAGAGAAAAATCCCTCCATGCTTCTGGCAGAGTGAAGGGAAAAGGAACCATTTTGAAACATGCAGAGTAGGTTGTTCTCAACAAAGTCTGCCCTCAGGAGAAATAAAGTAAACAGAACTTAATCTAGTATTATCAGAACCTAACTGACTTGGAGGAAGGGAAATACTCAATTTCAGTCAGCTCTGAACTTCTGCTTGGAAGGGAAATAATTCTAGCCCACGGCAGTGAAAGTAGTGCTTCAAGAGAAATACGTAGCAATTGAATGCATACATTAGAAAAGAAAAAAAGAGCTACAATAATCTAAGGTTCCTACTTAGAGAAGAACAGATTAAAACCAAGTAAGCAGAAGATAAAAGAATTAGAGTAGAAATCAATGAATGTGTAAACTGGAAATTAATACAAAAGAATCAATGAAACCAAAAGATGGTTCTTTGAAAAGATCAGTAAAGTGATAAGCCTCTACCTGGACTAAGTGACAAAAAAAAAAAAGAGAAAGAGAATATACAACTCACTAATAATCAAAAATTAAAACAGGTAAATCACCATGTTCTAATGTATGACAATCAAAAAGATAATAACATAACTGTATGCCCACAAGCTTTACAGCCTAGATTAAATGGATGAATTCCTTGAAAGACACAATCTGACAAAAATCACACAAAAAGAAAGCAATCTGAATAGGTCTATATCTATTAAATGAATTGAATCAATAATTAATGACCTTCCAAAACATAAAACACTAGTCCCAGATTGGTTTACTGGTGGAATCTGTTCAACATTTAAGAAAGAAATTATACCAATCCTTTACAACATCTTTCAGAGAAAAAAAGCAGAGAGTACTTCCTTACTCATTCTATGAGGCCAGCATTAGCCTAATACAAAAAACAGAAAAAAAATGCTATAAGAAAAAACTATATACCAATATTTTTCATGAGGAAAGTTGCAAAAATCCTCAATATTTGAAAATTAATGAAATCAAGGAAATTAGAAAATCAGCAATACTAGAAAATTGAATGCAGCAGTGCATAAAAGAACTATTCACCATGCCCAAACGGGATTTATCCCATATATCCAAGATTGATTCAACATTCGAAAATCAGTTAATATAATCTACCACATCAACAAACTAAAAGAGAAAAGTCACACAACCATATCAAAAAACACAGAGAGAGCTTTTGACAAAATCCAACATCTATTCATGCTAAAGCTCTTAGTAAACTAGGAATGGAGGAGAATACTCCCAACGTATTAAAAAAAAATCTTCAGAAAGTGAACAAACACAAAAACGCTACAGCTACTGCCATATTTAATTATAAGAAACTCAAATTTTCTCCACTAAGATCAGGTACAAGGCAAGGATGTCCCCTTTCCCCACTCCTTTTCAACATTGCACTCTAAGGTCCTAGCTTAAACAATTAGACAAGAAAAGGAAGGAAAAGGAAGAAATAAAATTATCTTTGTTCTCAGATGACATTATCACCTATGTAAAAAAATCCACAAAAACTGAAAACAAAAAACTCCTGGATTATAACAAGGTTAAAAGATGCAAAGTCAATATACAAGAATCAATTGCTGGGATTAAGATGGCAGAATAGAAGGACTGGAGCTCAACTTCTTTCCCGAATAACAGCAAAACTACAACCAAATGCCAAGCAGCCTTCAACCAAACGGACTCTAAACTTCCAAAAAAGATATTCTATTCCAGAAGACAAAGAGGAGACCACATCAAGAGGTAGGACGGGTGATTACGTGACAGAAGCAACCCCATACCTCCCAGGTGGGAAGCCCCACAGACTGGAAAGTAACTGCATCACAGAGACTCAGCTACAGGACTGAGAGTTCTGAGCCCCATGTCAAAACCCCACACCTGGGGATCGGGCACAGGGAGAAAGAGCCCCCGGAGCATCGAATTGAAGGCCAGCGGGGCTTGTGTGCAGGAGCTCCACAGGACTGGGGGAAACAGAGACTCCATCCTTGAGAGGCACACACAGACTTTCACGTGCACTGGGTCCCACGGCAAAGCAGTCTCCAGAGGAATCCGGATGGAACCTGACTCCAATTCTTGGAGGATCTCCTGGGAAAACAGGGGTGACTGGGGCTTGTTGTGGGGGAAGGACATTGGAGGTGAAGCTCTCGGGAACATTCATCAGCCTGCACTTCTCTGGAGGGGGCCATTTCTGGGAAAATCTGGTCCCTCCCATCAGCGCTGAGAAGCCCCAGGCCAAACAATAATCCAGGTGGGATCACAGCCCCACCCATCACTAAACAGGCTGCCTAAAGACCCCTCAGGCACACAGACAGCCTCTAATCTCATCCAGAGACAAAACCCCATCCATCAGAGGGAGAGGAATCAACCCCACCTACCAGTGGGCAGGCATCAGTCCCTGCCATCCAGAAGCCTACAGCAAGCCCCGCCCATACCAACTTTAGTTACAGGGGAGGCAAACACCAGAACTAAGAGAGGCTACAACTCTATTGTTAGCAAAAAGGTCACCACACCAAAAACCTATAAAAATGAAAAGACAGACAACTCTAACCCAGATAAGGGAGAAAGAGAAAAGCCCAGAAAAACAGCTCAGTGATGAGGAGATTATCAGCCTCCCAGAAAGAGACTTTAGACTGTTGATGCTGAAGACGATGCAAGGCATTGGAAATAAACTGGAGGCAAAGATTGATCATTTACAGGAAACACTGAGCAGAGAAACACAAGCTGTAAAAATTAAACAAGAAGAGATGCAAAATACAATCACTGAAATAAAAAATTCATTAGAAGCAACCAACAGTAGAATACAGGAGGCAGAAGAACCAATCAGTGAGGTGGAGGACAGATTAGTGGAAATCACTAATGCGGAAGAGGAAAGAGATAAAAGATTGAAAGGAAATGAGCAGAGTCTCAGAGAACTCTGGGATAATGTTAAACGCACCAACATCCGTATTATAGGGGTGCCAGAGGGAGAAGAGAGAGAGAAGGGGACAGAAAAAATATTCGAGGAGATAACAGCCAAAAACTTCCCTAATATGGTAAAGGAACCACTCAGTCAAATTCAGGTAGCGCAACAAGTACCATATAAAATAAACCCAAGGAA
>PVHT021183666.1:24936591-24980766 GCA_004024745.2 Catagonus wagneri | reverse complement strand
AACCCCAATAAGGTTATCAGCAGATTTTTCAGCTGAAACTCTGCAGGCCAGAAGGGAGTGGCATGATATACTTAATGTGATGAAAGGGAAAAACTTCCAACCAAGATTGCTTTACCCTGCAAGGCTCTCATTCAGATTTGAAGGAGAGATCAAAACCTTTACAGAGAAGCAAAAGCTAAGAGATTTCTGCAACACTAAACCAGTGTTACAACAAATCTTAAAGGAACTTCTCTAGGCAGAAAAGAAAAGGCCACAACCAGAAACAAAAACACAAATGACAAGGCTCACCAGTAAAAGCATATATACAATAAAGATACTAAATCATCCATGCACAACTATGCTACCAAAATCAGAAATCGTGAGAAGAGAGCACAAATGCAGGTCACTGGAGATGCACGTGCAATTAAGAAAACAACAGCTTAAAACAATCTCATTTGTTTGACTATATCAGAACTTCAGGGTTAAAAAAAAAAAGCAACAAAAACCCCAAACAGTTAATACAATGGCAATGAGAACATATATATCAGTAATTACCTTAAATGTTAATGGACTGAATGCCCCAACCAAAACATAGACTAGGTGAATGGATACAAAAACAAGAAAACAACCAATGGATCACTGAAGAAATCAAAGAGGAAATTAAAAAATACCTAGAAGCAAATGACAACAAAGACACGACACTCCAAAACCTCTGGGATGCAGCAAAAGCAGTTATAAGAGGAAAGTATATAGCAATACAATCCTACCTCAGGAAACAAGAAAAAGCTCAAATAAACAACCTAACTTTACATCCAAAGCAGCTAGAGAGGGAAGAAGCCAGGTCATGGAAACAACCTAAATGCCCATCGACAGAGGAGTGGATAGGGAAGATATGGTACATACACACAATGGAATATTACTCAGCCATTAAAAGGAATGGAATAACAACATTTATAGCAACATGGATGAACTTAGAAATTTCATACGAAGTGGAACCAGTCAGACAATTAGACAGCAACACCCAATGCTACTGCTTACACATGGAAACTAAAGAGACACAATGAATTTCTTTGAAGAATAGACAATGACTCACAGATTTTGGAAAACCTTGGTTTTTCAAATAAGACAATCTGAGGGGTGGGGGGATGCACTGTGGGTTTGGGACACAAAATCTATCAAATTGACTTATGATCTTTGTACACCTATAACTGAAATAACATTAATTGTTAATATGAAAAAAAAGTGTTTAGTTCCGCAAAAAAAAAAAGAATCAATTGCTTTCCTAGACACCAGCAATGAACAAGTGGAAACTGATAATAAAAGGACAATACCTTTTACTTTAGCACCTCTCAAAATGAAATTCTTGGGCTTATATCTAATAAAATGTATATAAGATCTATAAGAGAAAAACTAAAACTCTAATGAACAAAATCAAATAACCAAATAAATGCAGAGATATTTCGTGTTCACTGATAAGAAGACTCAACTGATTCATGTCAGTTTTTCCCAATTTGATCTACAGATTCAATACAATGTCAATCAAAATTCCAACAAATTACTTTGTGGATATCAACAAACCAATTGTAATGTTTATATGTAGTAACAAAAGCCCCTGGAACAGCCAACACAATATCAAAGGAAAAGAACAAAGTTGGAGGATTAATGTTATCCAACTTCAAAACTTACTAAAAAACTACAGTAAAAAAGACAGTGCAGTGCTGGTAAAGGAACAAAGAGATCAATGAAACTAAGTAAAGAGACCAGAAGTAGAGCCACATAAATATAAAGAATTGATTTGTTTTTTATAGCCATAACCCATGGCATATGGAAGTTTCCAGGCCAGGGATTGAATCTGAGTTGTAGCTGTGACCTGTGCTGTAGCTGAAGCAACACCAGATCCTTTAACTGTTCCAGGCCAGGGTTTCAACCTGCACCTCCACAGCAACCAGAGCCACTGCAGTCAGATTCTTAACCCAATGAGCTACAGTGGCAATTCCCATATAAGCCACTGATTTTTTTTGTCTTTTTGTCAGTTTTAGGGCCACACCCATGGCATGTGGGGGTTACCAAGCTAGGGGTCTAATTAGAGCTGTAGCCACCAGCCTATGTCACAGCAACACAGGATCCAAGCCACATCTGCAAACTACACCATAGCTCACAGCAACACCAGATCCTTAACCCACTGAGCCAGGCCAGGGATAGAACCCACAACCTCATGGTTCCTAGTCAGATTCATTTCCCCTGAGCCACGATGAGAACTCCCTTTTTTCTGTTGTTGTTGTTGATTTTTGATGAAGGAAAAAAGGTAATACAATGGACCAAGTATAGCTTCTACAACAAAAGGTGCTGGAACAATTGGACATCCACATGCGATAAATAAATCTAGACCCAGGCTTTACAACCTTTACAAATATTAATTCAAAATGGATCACAGACTTCCATGTAAGATGCAAACTATAAAACTCTTAAAAGATTACAGGGGAAAACCTACAATGACCTTGAGTATGGCAATATCTTTTTAGATACAACACAAGGACCATGATAAATAAAAGAAAGAACTGATGAGCTGGGTTCTATTAAAATTTAAAGTTTCTGCTCTGTGAAAGACAATGTCTAGAGAATGAGAAGACAAGCCATAGGAATATATCTGCAAAAGATACGTACAATAAAGGACGCATTCAGAATATGTAAAGAGCTCTTAAAATTCAACAATAAGAAGATAACCCATTTAAAAAATGGGCCAAGGATCTTAAGTGACACCTTAGCAAGAAGATACACAAATGACAAAGAAGCAAATGAAAAGATGTTTAATATCATATGTCATCAGGGAAATGCAAATTTAAACTATAATAAGATACTAATATATACCTATTAGAATGGTCAAACTGGAACACTAACAGCAGTAAATGCTGGCAAGGATGTGGAGCAACAGGAACCTTCATACACTGCTGGTGGGAATCCAAAGTGGTACTTCCATTTTGGAAGACGTTTTGGTGGGTTTTTTACAAAATTGAACATAATCTTAACCAGATGATCCAACTGTCATACTAAAGGAGTTGAAAATTTGTGTCCACACAAAAATCTACACACAGTGTGTATAACAGCTTTATTTATTATTGCCCAAACCTGGAAGCAACCAAGATGCTTTCAGTAGGTGAATGAGTAAGTAAACTGAGGTACATGCAGACAATGGAGTATTACTCAGGGCTTAAAAATAAATGCAGTATCAAGCCATGAAGTCTTAATTGCATATTATTAAATGAAAGAAACCAATCTGAAAAAAAAATCTCAAAAGTCTACATGTTGCATGATTCCAACTGTATGACATACTGGAAATGCAAAACGATAAAGACAGCAAAATGATAAGTGGTTGGCAGTGGTTGAGTGAGACTGATGAACAGGTGGAACACAGAGATATTTGGGGCAGTGAAAATTCTGTAGAGTATTATAATGATATTTTCTTACTCACTGTCCAAGCTCACAGAATGTACAACAGCAAGAATGAATCCTGAAGTCAGAGTATACTACAAAGCTACAGTCATCAAAACTGTATGGTACTGGCACAAAGACAGAAATACAGATCAGTGGAACAGGATGGAAAGCCCAGCATTAAACCCATGCACCTATAGTCAACTAATCTATGACAAAGGAGGCAAGAATATACAATGGAGAAAAGACAGCCTGTTCAATAAGTGGTGCCGGGAAAACTGGGCAAACACATGTAAAAAAATGAAATTAGAATACTTCCTAACACCATGCACAAAAATAAGCTCAAAATGGATTAAAGACCTAGATATAAGACCAGATACTATAAAATTCTTAGAGGAAAACATAGGCCAAACACTCTCCGACGTAAACCACAGCAACATCTTCTCAGATTCAACTGTTAGAGTAATGACAATAAAAAGAAAAATAAATAAATGGGACTTAGTTAAACTTAAAAGTTTCTGCACAGAAAAGGAAACTCTCAACAAAATGAAAAGACAACCCACAGAACGGTAGAAAACATTTGCAAATGAGTCGACTGACAAGGGATTAATCTCCAAAATTTACAAATACCTCCTACAGCTCAATACCAAAAAAAAAAAAAACCATCAAAAACTGAGCAGAAGATCTAAACAGACAATTCTCCAAAGAAGACAAAGATGGCCAAAAAACACATGGAAAGATGTGCAACATCACTAGTTATTAGACAAATGCAAATCAAAATCACTATGAGGTACCACCTTACACCAACCAGAATATCCAACATCAAAAAGTCTACTAAGAGTAAGTGCTAGAGAGGGTGTGGAGAAAAAAGAACCCTGTTACACTGTTGGTGGGAATGTAAATTGGTGCAACCACTATGGAAAACAGTATAGAGATTCCTTAGAAAACTAAAAATAGAATTACCATTTGATCCAATAACCCCACTCCTGGGCATCTATCCAGAGAAAACCATGACTCAAAAAGACACACGTATTCTACTGTTCATTGCAGCACTCTATACAATAGCCAAGTCATGGAAACAACCTAAATGTCCATCAACAGAGGAGTGGATAAAGAAGATGTGGTACATATACACAATGGAATATTACTCAACCATTAAAAAGAACAAAATAACAGCATTTATAGCAACATGGATGGACCCAGAAATTATCATGCAAAGTGAAGTTAGTCAGACAATGAGATGCCAACATCAAATGCTACCACTTACACGTGGAATCTAAAAAAAGGACACAATGAACTTCTTTGCAGAACAAAGAAGTGAGATGAGTTGGGGGTGTGGGGCTGCACTGAGGGTTTGGGATAGAAATGCTTTAAATTTGGTTGTGATGATTTTTGCACACCTATAAATGTAAAATTCATTAAGTAATTTAAAAAAAGTCAGCCCCCCCCCCCAAAAAAAGAATGAACCCAAATATAAAGTATGCAACTTTAGGTGATAATGATCTGTCGATGTAGATTTATCCTTGGTTAAAAAAAGATAGTACCATTCTGGTAAGTGTTGTTGATAATGAAGGAGGCTGTGCATGTGGGAGGCAAGGAGTATGGGAAATCTCTGTAATTTCCTATGAGTGCTCCTGTATATAAACCTGAATATAAACTTGCTCTTGAAAAATTAAGTTCTTCAAAAAGGAAGGTAACAGCTTTAAAGCTGTATCATGTAGGTTATTTTTTATGGGTCATAGCAAGTTACAAGGCCAGCCCAGATTCAAGGATGGGAAAGTAGTCATCAGCCTTTAATGGAAAGAGTTTGAAAACATCATGGCCATAGCTTTCAATCTACCACTAGAAAGGTGATAGATTGAAAATAATAGGGAGTCTTCTGAGTGGTCTTCATTTTTTTCAAAAATTATAAAATTTAGTGACCTCAATAAACCCTTGAAAATCTTAAATTCATTATTGCCACATTTCCTTCATTATTAATGACTTCATTTTACTTTTACCTACGTATTTACTTTTAAATAATATTATTGAGGAGTTCCCGCTGTGGCCCAGCAAATTAAGAATCTGACTAGTATCCACAAGGGTGCGGGTTCAATTCCTGACCTTGCTCAGTGGGTTAAAGGATCTAGCACTGCTGTGAGCTGTGATGTAGGTCACAGATGTGGCTCAGATCTGGCGTTGCTGCAGCTATGGCAGAGGCTGACAGCTCTGATTGGACCCCCCAGCTTGGGAACTTCCATATGCCTCAAGTGTGGCCTAAATAAGTAAATTAATTAATTTAATTAAGTATTATTGAAAGAAAATCAAGCTTGGCATTTGTCCTTGATTTAAAATAACATGTAAGAAATGATATGGCTTCCTACAAACATCTAAATATCCCATGTTTAAAGAACTAAAGGTTAAAGATATAGACCTGATATTACATCTCATAGTTCTTTATGTTTTTTCTCACAAAAATTATTAGGGTTCATATATGAAAGAATTTCTATATAAGGTCTGAATTTGCTAAATTATTTGAGCTATAAAAAAAATAAGTTAAACTTTCAGAACAGTATGTGCTCTGAAGCAAGATTTGGGAAACAACTTTTATACATGTCGGCACAAACTGCTATAAACACTTGAAAGAACATACATGAAGGATATCAATTTACGACATTAAATCTCACACAACTTTGCTCCCTTTCTATGTCCTTTTTTAACATTTGAAACCTTCTGCAGGGCTCAGGTGGTGGCAGTGGCAGCCTGGCCCGCTGGACCTGAGGGACACAGTTGTATCTGCCTATTCACCCAATCATGGGAGGACATCTCTTGTGTGGAAGCCTCTCTGCCCACTGGAATAGAAAAAAAATGCAATTTGGGCAGAGACAAGAACTAGCCAGGGAGGAAGAAAAACCTGCATAGATGTTTGTTTCTTCCACATGACCAACGTGCAATAAAATTACTCCTGCTACTTTCAAAGAGGACCTGTGAATTGATCAGGACAGAGAGTTACTGCAGGAACTTTTTTCAAGTTAGATCTAATCCTAAAATGTACTTTTTTCCAGAACACTATATATGTATTTCCTCAAGTTAAACATCACAAGCTGTGGTATCACAATCCCAATAGCTCCTTAACGAGATTTGTACTGATGTGTGTTACCTAACCCATATCAGCTCCATACCTCCTACATCGCACACTACTGCAGAAGAAAAGCTGTTGCCAAGAAACAACTTTGTTTACTATCTTATGACTGGTTCTCAGACCTTTCTTTTCTCAGAACGTTCAGAAGCACATTTCGAGTTTCCTGGAAATTTTGCCCACAAATGATCTACATTCCTAATTCCTACCAGTCCACTGAAGAATGGATAAACTAAGAATTAGAATATTGTAATAATAGAAAGATAATATATAACTGGTATAACAGACTTGAGATAGACTAAGATTTCTGTATGTCTTGTTTAAGAAATATTTGCTTATGATTCTATTTATGAAATATACAGAATTGTTTTAAGTAAGGAAGTGACAAGTATGACATGGTAGTTCAGGGAATATTTAAAATTTCAGTGACGTGACATGAAGCAATTAACTTAGCCTTTTAGCTCTCATCCTTAAAACCGAAACAATTCTATCACTCCCCATTCCCTTAGCAAATTTATAGAACTGCTAGGAGACAAATGAGTTAATAATTTCAGCCCACTGTCTCTGTTCTCACATAATATAAATGCTTCATAAATATCAGTGATTATTATTACTCTAATTGCTACGTATATATTTTTGAGATGTTACTCTGGAGGCATAGAAGAGATAGAATGGGATTGAGGATGGAAGAGGGATATCAAAAGGAGTTTGCAATACACCAGGTGAGGGATGACAGGGATCTGTCTAAACTAAAGCAGTGACTGAAAAAGAAGGGCTGAATGTGACAAACACTAAAGGTAATGAAATGAGATATGGCAGCACCTTGAGTATAAGAGAAGTCGTGGCTTATTTTTTAAATCTTCTTACCTGGATTAACTGGTGAACTTCTAAAGTCACTAATCAAAATCTGGAATAAAGCAAGATTTTTGTTTTGTCCTGTTGTCCAGGAGAAGAGATAACGGAAATATTGAATCATAAAATTGTAAAAGACACAGAAGAACAATGCCCAAACACATAAGTAGATTACAACCAATTTGAGAGAGAAGAAATAGCCAAGCCATGTGCCACTTTCACTAAGGAAAGGAAGAGGTCAGAGGGGATGAAACTAGAGGGGCAAGGCTTTATGCATGAGGTACCAGATAAATGAATCTTCTCCCCAGTCCTGGGTCCTTTATCTTGATAAATAGCCCAACCACCCATCCGGTTGTCAGGCCTAGATCTCTGCCTTAACTCCACCCCTTTTCCAAAGAGCCTATCGTTCTATAAGCCTCGTCAGTGCTACCTTACAATGGCTCTTAAATCTGATTCTTTCTATCTCTGTTTACTCTTTCTTTGTTCTTCTAGAGACCCATACCTACCCTCTCTGCTTTCCATATTCCCCTCTAACTTTGGAAATATAAAGCCAGGATAGTTTTGAAAATGAAGAGGGTGTTATTAATTATTTTGAATAATAGATGAAAACCAAGACTTTCCTAGGCAAATAAGGATATTTTTTATTAAGTTTTTTATTTTACAGTAGAGTAAAAGTGATCTATCATGTTTTGCTTGTTTCAAGTATACGAAGTGTTTCAGTTATACATATACCTATTCTTTTTCACATTCTTTTCCTATTTAGGTTATTATGGAATACTGAATAGAGTTCCCCATGCTATATAGTAGGTGCTTGTTGGTTATCTATTTTTTGTGTAGTAGTGTGTATATGTTAATTCAAAACTCTTATTTTATCCCTCCCCCCACCTTTCCCTATTGGTAACCATAAACTTGTTCCTAAGTCTGTGAATCTGTTTCCATTTTGTAAATAATTTCATCTCTATTATTTTTTTAGATTCTATATACAAGTAATATCTTATGATAATCACTTACTTCACTTAGTATGATAATGTCTAGGTCCATCCATGTTACTGCAAATGGCATTACTTCATTTTTTATGGCCAAGTACTATTTCAGATATGTACCACATCAGCTTTATCTGTTCCTCTGTTGATGGACATTTAGTTTGTTTCCATATCTTGGCTATTGTAAACAGTGGTGCAGTGAACACTGGAGTGCATGTGTTTTTTCAAATTACTGTTCTTTCTGGATAGATACCAAGGAGTGGGATTGCTGGATCACACCATAATTCTATTTTTAGTTTTTTTAAGGAATTTCCATATGGTTCTCTATAGTGGCTATACCTACTTACATTCCTACCAACAGTGTAGGGGAGTTCGTTTTTCTCCACACCCTCTCCACCATTTACTGTTTGTAGACTTTTTGATGATGGCCATTCTGACCACTGTGATGTGATATCTCATTATAGTTTAGCTTGGGATTTTTCTAATAACTGGTGATGTTGAGCATCTTTTCATGTGATTTTGGCCATCTGTATGTCTTCTCTGGAGACATGTCTATTTAGATCTTTGGTACATTTTTTGATAGGGTTTCTTGGGGTTTTTTTGATAATGAGCTACATGAGTTATCTGGATACTTTCAAGATTAACCCTTTGTTGTTTGCTTCATTTGCAAATATTTTTTTTTTCCCATTCTGTGGGCTTTCCTTTCATTTTATTGATGATTTCCTTTGCTGTGAAAAAGCTTGTTAAGCTTAGTTAGGTTCCATTTGTTTATTTTTGCTTTTATTTTCATGGATCACTGAAATCAAAAAGGAAGTTAAAAAAATACCTAGAGACAAAATGAAAACACAAAAGACCCTAAACTTATGGGCCCCAGCGAAGGCAGTTCTAAGAGAGAAATTTATAGCATTACCATCTTATATCAGGAAACAACAAAAAAAAAACCCTCAAGTAAACAACTTAACCTTACACCTAATGCAACTAGAGAAAAACAACAACAACGACAACAAAAAAAAACCAAAGTTAACAGAAGGAAAAAATTCATAAAGAACAGAGCAGAAATAAATGAAATAGAGCAGAACAATAGAAAAGGTCAATGAAACTAAAAGTGGTTCTTCGAAAATAAAAAAACTTGAGAAACATTTCACTAGACTCATCAAGAAAAAGAGAGGGCTCAAATCAATAAAATTATAAATGAAAAAGGAAAAGTTACAATGGATGCCACAGAAATACAAAGGATCATAGGCTATTACTACAAGGAACTATATGCCAATAAAATGGACAACCTAAAAGACATGGACAAATTCTTAGAAAGGTACAACCTTCCAAAACTGAACAAGGAAGAAGTATAAAAAATGAACAGACCAATCACAAGTACTAAAATTGAAACTGCGACTGGAAAACCTCCAATAAACAAAAAGTCCAGGAACTGACGGCTTCACAGGTGAATTCTATCAAATACCTAGAGAAGTTAATACCTATCATTCTGAAACTCTTCCAAGAATCTGCAGAGGAAGGAACACTCCCAAACGCATTCTGTGAGGCAAATTAGGATGTTTGGAGTTATCCCCTCTTACAGCTACCCACAAGTAACATTTATAAAGTACAAACCTGCTCATTTGTGTAAATATCACCAAAGGCTTCAGGTTCAAGTTCAAGCTCTTTAGCATTCCTTTTTTTTTTTTTTTAATTCTTTTTACCCCATTCACATTCCTGGGCATCATCTATTACTGACTCTTCCCTCTGTGCTTCATGCTGTGTTACTAGTGACACTTCTAATTTACCACGCCTCCATCTCTAGACCTCCCCACATTCTGTTCTCCCAAACTTTCCTGAAACTCTACCTCTGCTTACCCCTCCTTTTCCCTTCAGAATTGTAGTCCTTTCAGAAGCCATCTCCTCCAGAAAAATTCCTCTTATTCATTAGGCTAGCCTAGATACCTTTGTTTTTGCTTCGACAGCACTCTGGATATACCACTATCGCAGCTCTAATCATACTCTAAGCAGAATAACTTGTTTTGTTGTTTTTATGAAATGTGAGTCTTTCAAAGGAATTATCTGTGTTTTTTAGCTCTTTCTCTCAGAACTTTAAACTAAATGTTTGGTATATTTTTCATAATTATAAATTTTCTTAAAGTGGAATTGAGCTGAGCCTTAATGGGTTAAAGAGAAGGAAGAATCGTAGCAGTTAAAAAATAAAAACCAAGCCAGCCTCGGCTTTTAGTACATACTTGTAGAAGCTATTTTCTGAAGGAACTAAATAATAAGGAAAGGAAAGATGAGATATAAGTTTGATTGGGTAAAATGAAAGCAGAGTGTGGCATCCATGGCTAGATAATGGGGTTTCATATGACACGTATTAGAGGGGCATAGTCTTTGTAAATACTAATCAAAGGCAGAGGAATGAACTGGAATGGGAAGACCATTTCTAGGATCCTAGCAGAAAAAGATCAAGCTTCAGATCCTGATTTTGGATCAAGTAGAGCAGATCCAAAGAACAAAATACACTTTTTAAATTAGTAGACACTATTGTTACACCTGAAATGAGGACTGACACATTAAGAAACCCAAACTTTTTCCCACAAAATACTTTTATAGATTCTACTGATAATAGTTGTATTAAAAGATAATAGTAAATTAAATCAATTCCAAATCATAAAGTAATAGACTACCTGTAGAAAATGACAGTTTTAGAACCAAGTTTAAGAATGTTTTTTAGCGGATGAGGAGGAAATAGTGGTATCAAATCAAAAGTAAGAATTAGGAAGAGGAGCCCGTTAAGCAAAATATAATAGATTATTCTGTGCAAGAAACTTTGAGGTAAAGCATATGTTGAGTTCTATGGGTAAAAATATGTCAGAGAGGTAGGTAAGAAAGTAGGGCTCCAAGTGGAAGTGACTCTGGCCTGTGTGGCTCCTTTATACCTCAATATTCTAGGAAATTGGGATCTTTACTCACATTTATGCACCCAATGTGACCCTTACACTTTATGGTCTGTTTTATAAAAGTGTTTCTTTTCTGAGATATTTTTATATAAATTACATAAATTAAGTTGATGAAGCTACTCTGTTCTAGTCTTATTTATTAGTAACAGTTGGTTTTGTTTGTTGTATATTTTAACAGATATGACAAAATCTAGATAATTAGTAAAAACATTCTTTAATTGTATCATTTTTTGGACAGGGCACTCATTTACACATTATAATTTTTCCTGGATATTTGCTATTATAAATTGTTTTCTCTTTTCAAAGTGTCAGCTTATGAGTTTGTTGGTTGAGCAGACTGACTTACTGGAAATATAATTTTAGCATAACTTTTGGGTACCTATATTTCTCCCTCATTAAAAGTTTTCAGACTTCCTTAAAGCAAAACTTGACAATTTCTGTTTTTATTTTTCAGGAAGATTTTTATTAACTTAGATGAGTTTGACAAGGTAACACATATAACAATCTTTTGGGAATTTCCCATCCAGATTACCGAAAAATATAAAATGATTATTTTGACATTTTCTGCATAATTGTCATTATAACTGATGAATTATTCAAAATGTTTTATTTATTGGTCTAAATGGCTTATTGTGTAGTTAGATTACATAATTCCTTTTGTAAAGAATAAAAGCAAATAAATCCTTCATTTGATAACCTGACTATAAATGTTTAAAAATCAAAGTCTGACTTAAATAAAAACCATAATTCAAGATAGTTAAAAGCCATTTTAGTTTCTTCTACTTCTAATCATACAAACTACTGTCAGAATAAATCAAATAAAGTCATTTTAAAAACTGAAATATGGTCTAAATTTTTAGTCTAATATCATAAGCAATAGGAAATCAAGATTTTATTTCATTTGAAGATACTTCTAAATTGAATGACATGGGTTTATCACATGTCCAGGAAATTTCCTACTTAATTGAAGCTCACATTCTTCAACTGAACAATGAAATGCTTTATCCAAAAAATGTTTGTATTGATAAAAACATGAGCAAAAATAGCTCTAGATTAATGTAGTTTACTGAAAAGCCATTCCTTTATAATTTTTTTTAGAATTGAGTTTATTCTTCTCAGAAAAAGTCACTTCTAAGTAATATAGATTATGGCAAGTTGTGGTAAACAATTTGAAAATACTGAAAATTTTTAAATTGTTGCTTACCTACACACATTTCAAAAAAATAAAATCCAATAATGATCGTTTTTACTCACATTTCTTAAGATCACATCAAAAAAAGAGGGTTTTTTTAACTTTTTTTTCTCGTTCAGGATTCTTTGAAATGTGATCTTACTTTTTGAAAAATCTTGTTAACAAAAGGCCTATTATTTCAATGCATCTGGTATCAGTTTCCTTATTTATGTTACTTTTACTAATGCTTTTTATTTGTTTATACAGACCTAAAACGTTGTCTACTGTTCTTTTATTTCAGTGTAAGGGTTCCCTTCTGTATTTCTTGTAGGGCAAATTTGCTAGTAATAATTGCTCTCAAATTCTGTTTATTGGAAATGTTGAAATTTCTCTTTGTTACTGTATGTAGAATTCTTAGTTTTTAATCTTTTGCTCTCAGCACTTTGAATGTCACCCCACTACCTCTCATCCCTCATAGTTTTGATGAAGAGACATTGGTTAACCTTACTAAGGATCTTTTATATTTGAGGAGTTGTTTTTATCTTACTTTCAAGATTCTTTTTGCCTTTGTCTTTCAATAACTTGACATTTGAGTACAGGTAGGAGCCCTCAGTTTATCCTATTTGGAGTTTTCTGAGTTTCTTGAGTGTTTATATTGAAGTTTTTCAACAGATTTGGGAAGTTTTCAGCAATCATTTCCTCAGATAGTTTTATGTTTCCTTCTTTCTCCTTCTGTCCTTTTGGGACTTCTACCATGCACATGTTGGTGTGCTTGTGGTGTCTCACAGATCAATAGGTAATGTTCAGTATTTTTTATTCATTTTTTCTTTCTGTTACACAGACTGGATAATCTCAATTGAGCTATCTTCAAATTTACTAATTCTTCCAAGAGATCAAATCTTCTGCTGATATAATAACTATATGCTTATTTCACTAAGCATAGTATTCTCTAGGTCTATCCACACTGCTACAAATACCAGTATTATATTCTTTTTAATGGCTGAGCAATATTCCGTGTGCACACACACACACACACACACACACAAGTCTTTATTTATTTCACTGTTGATGTACACTTGGGTTGCTTCCATATTTTGGCTGTTAAAATAGTGCTGCTATGAATACTGGGGTACATGAATCTTTTGAAGTCAGCATTTCATTTTTTTCTGGATATATACCAAGGATTAGAATTGCTAGATAATATGATAGTTCTATTTTTACTTTTTTGAAGGACTCCCATACTGTTTTCCACAGTGACTGCACCACTTTATGTTCCCACCAAGAGCATAGAATAGTTCTCTTTTCTCCACATTCTCATCAATATTTATTTGTAGACTTTTTGATGATACCCATTCTAACAAGTTTGAGGTGATACCTCATTGTGGTTTTGATTTGCATTTCTCTAATAAGTGATGTTGAACATCTTTTCATGTGCTTTATGGACATTTTGACTGCGTTATTTTTTTGTTATTGAGCTGTATGAGCTATTTTTATATTTTGGGTATTAATCTCATCAGTCATATCATTTGCAAATATTTTCTCCCATTCTCTAAGTTGTCCTTTCATTTTGTTGGTGAGTTTCTTTGCTAACAAAAAGCTTTTGGAATTCCCGTTGTGGCTCGGTGGTTAATGAATCCGACAAGGAACCATGAGGTTGTGGGTTCGATGCTGGCCTTGCTCAGTGGGTTAAGGATCTGGCGTTACTGTGAGCTGTGGTGTAGGTTGCAGATGCGGCTCGGATCCCGCATTGCTGTGGCAAAGGCCAGCAGCTACAGCTCCTGTTAGACCCCTAGTGTGGGAACCTCCATATGCTGTGGGTGCAGCCCTAGATAAGGCAAAAAGCTTTTAAGATTAATTAGGTTTTGTTTATTTTTGCTTTTATTTCTTTTGCCTTAGGAGACAGATCCAAAAAATTATTGCTATAATTTATGTCAAAGATTGTCCTATTTCCATCTAGGAATTTTATGGTCTCAGGGCTTATAATCCAGGTTGAGTTTATTTTTTTTAAACAGTGTGAGGAAATGTTCTAATCTCATTGTTCTACATGTAGCTGTCCAATTTTCCCAGCACCAGTTACTGAAGAGATTGTCTTTTCCCTATATTTTTGCTTCCTTTGTCACAGATCAGTCCAGATACATGGATTTATTTATGGGCTCTATTCTACTCCATTGATCTGTAGGTCTGTTTTTGTGGCAGTACCATACTGTTCTGATGAATGGAACTTTGCAGAGTAGTCTCAATCTGAGAGGGTGATACTTCCAACTTTGTTCTTCAAAGTGAGTATAGAGGGAGCATCATATATCAACATAATAAAGACCATATATGACAAGTCCACAGCCAACACAATACTCAACAGTGAAAAGCTAAAAGACTTTCCTCTAAATTCAGGGACAAGACAATGATGCCCACTCTTGCCACTTCTATTTAACATAGTATTGAAAGTCCTAGTCACAGCAATTAAACAAGAAAAAAGTGGCATCTTAATTGGATGGGAAGAAATAAAACTTTCAGTATTTGTAGATGATACTTTATATAGAAAAACCTGAAGTCTCTCCTCCAAATATGTTAGAACTAATATATGAATTTAGCAAGTCTACAGAATAAAAGACTAATATACAGAAATCTATTGCTTCTCAATTTACTAATAATGAACTATCAGAAAGAGAAGTAAAAAAAATACTATCCCATTTAAAATTATATCAAAAAGAATAAAATACTCTGGAATAAACTTAACCAAGGAGATGAAATACCTATACTATGAAAACCACAAAACGATGAAAAACTGAAAATGATAAAAAGAAATGGCAAGTTATCCTGTGCTCTTATTTTGGAAGAACTCCAACTGTTAAAAAGGCCATACAACCCAAAGCAATCCACAGATTTACTCAATCCCTATCAAAATACCCATGACATTTTTCAGAGCTAGAAAAAAATAATCCTAAAATGCACATGGAACCACAAGAAGACCCCAAATTGCCAAAGAAATCTTGAGGAAAAAAAGGCCAGATTTTCCTTTTACATTGTTTAGTCTGCCTCTTATTTGTCTCAACAGGTATTATTATCTCAGGCAGCTGTACTATCAAACAATAGCCAATAACTGTTTTTAACAAAAACTCTTGGAGATTAGGCTTTTATCACTGAGTGAATTCTGAGGTCAAAGACAAGTACTGTGAATAACGCTTTTCTAGAGAGTTGCAAGACAAATCAAATAATGTCAATTCTCTGAATATTAGGCTATTCAGGGGCTTCAAATTCATTCCACTCCTCCAGGGGCTCTTAGACTGCTATTTTTCACAGCTACCATAATTGCAAGGCTGGCTGTTTTAAATGCTACAACAGAGCTGGGAATTGAGGAATGTGAACGTGGCAACTTAAATGCTTCAAAACTTGATGTTCTTAAGGAAATTCAACAATTTTTCTTGAATAAGCCCTCCTCATATTGCTGCAAGCCTTAGACTGATTTCCAAAGTTCTGAAAAAGATGATTTTGAATTTTTTAGCCATTTTCTCATTTTCTTTTGGAAGAGTGGATTTTCAAAGTTCTGGCTCTATCATTCCCAAGTGCACCTTCTGTACATCTTTTGTTTTTAATACCCAGCTTTTGAAATTATAAACTGTGATTATATTATTTATTGTTCTTCTAGGATTTAGTTTCTCTCCAATATTTGATTAGTAAAGTTGTATTTGTTTAAATAATTCTCTTCACTTTGTGTTTTATCTATGTTGATATTGTCAAGATTCTGAAGCTGGTCAAATATTCAGCCATGCTGAAGAAAGCTTAAGCCAACACAAATTTAATAAATACATTTTATGAGACAATTAAAAATGACATAGATCAAACCATCCATAGTACGTAGTTTTTTGCTAGCAACGGGCAATGAGCTAGACTTTGTAATTCAAGTTAGATAGTAGACAAAAAGCCTATTGTTGTAGTGAATTGGGTACAATGCAATACTGGAAGAATGTTACTAAACTCAAGTTCAGCTGCTTGACACTCAAAAGCCAATATTTTGAGAGGCAAGTGTCAATAGAAAGGAAAGATGCTTTAATCAGAAAAGCCAGCAATCTGAGGAGAAGGTATACTCATGTACTAAGACCAATTCCAAAAATTCTGCTCAGCCATGACAGTTTCTAAATTTGGGGGAAAAAAAAAAGCCATGACAGTGAATTATCAAGGCAAGAAGTTGGGTTCTGCATCATTCTCCATCACATACAGTCTGGCTGACTCTTTCTTTAGATGTTTTCATGCCTGCATGATATACCTACAAGATTGCTAATCATGCTATTGGGGGTAGAAAGCTAGTAATTTTTTAACTACTTTAATTATTTATTCTTACTTCATTTTATCTAGGAAAATAATAAACAGGTCAGGCAAGACATGCTGTGCATTCAGGAGAGCGTAAGTCACGAGTTAGGTTAAATTGCTTAGGGATCTCAGGTTCTAGGTTCTTTGAAGGTTAGAAGGGAACAGGAATGGGCAAATAAGAAGCAAAAAAGCTGCTTTCAAGAATAACTATGAAGCTTTGGATGTGAAAAAAGGAAATGATCAATTTCTGAAGCTAACCTGAAGTGAGAGAGACTAGTTAGGAGATAGTTGCTAGATTAGAAGCAAAATACAATAGCATCTGGACAAAGCTAGTTGGAGGAATTGAGGAAAATGGATAAAAATATTGGAGTATTGATATTCAGAAATATTCCCCTGTGACTGCTGAAAGACAGATACCTTTCACCTTCATACATTTTAATAGGCATGTGTAATTCAGTAAATATCTGAATTAAAATATCTGTACTTTTCATTAAAATATCTGTATTTTTTCAATGATTATTGATTTTGATTTAGTGGTGCTATTTTATTCTTCCAAAAGGCTTACAAGTTATGTGGAGCTGTATTTCTCCTAATGTCATCTAAGCTAAACTAAATAAAATCAGGGGAAAACCTCAACCTAGTTAATATGTTTTATAAATAAATTTTAAATTATTTTATGAGGTGATATAGAACAATAAAAAAAGCATAGTAGCTTAGTTTCAAGCTCTCACCCAGTGGCTAAAGCACCTCAACAACAGGACTAATTACTATTCACCCAGCATGCATTTGGATATCTTGAGTGATGGGAAATTCAGCCTTGCACATGGCCTGTTTCACAATGTTAAATTAGATTCTTTTTCTTTTTTCAGGTCTTTTTTTTAATTACTTAATGAATTTTATTATATTTATAGGTGTGTAACAATCATCAGAACCAAATTTTATAGCATTTCCTTCCCAAACGTTCAGTGCATCCCCCATCCCCGTAAATTAGAGTCTTGAAAATATCTTTTTAATGTTTCCTCTCAATCTGTTTCACTATAGCATTTGGTATGATTCTGCACTGTACAGCAGAATTTCTATTTCAGCAGCATTAAGATTTGGGGTTGGAAAATTATTTACTGTGAGACCTATCCTGTGCATTGTAGAGTTTTTAGCAGCATCCCTGGCCTCTACCCTCTAGATACTAGTAACATATCCTCCTCAATGTTCATGACAATCAAAAATATCTTTAGATATTGCTTTAACTGTCCCCTGAGGGGCAATATCATTCTATTTTAAAAGTAGTGTCACAGAGTAATTCAAAAGAACCAGGGCTATGTACTAATAATGATATGGTCTCAAAAATCTCATTCTGCAAAGCAGTGTGACCTTGCACAAGTTATCTTCCCTTTCTGAGACTTAATTCCCTTACTTTTAAAGTGGAGCTAATAATATCTACCTCACAGAGATGATGTGAGATACAGTGAAAACAGATGCAAAGCACACGACATGTTTCCTAGTACTCAACAAATCATCAATAAATGCTAGTTTCTTTTACAATCTCAAAAAAGAAAAAGTTCTTGCTGGTTGATTGATTCTGATATAAAGCTATATATTAAACCATGCACAAATAAAAGAAAATAAAAAAACTTGAGCAGTACGTAACTACAGACATTACAAATAGAAATAATCATTCCTGAGTTCTGAGGAGCCATGGAAGTGTGGGCATATACTCTTCCTAAAAATACTCCAAAGCAAAAATGGATTTCAGCCCACAGATGCACACTGTACATTTATGACCTTAGGGGCACTGCCAACTGTGTTGACACTATTATACATTCCCTTTAACCCATTCTCAATAAATGTTCTCTTTGCAATTAAACAAAAGCAGAGAGTGTACTTTAAGGAAGAATCAGAATGCATTTCCATGAATAAAAGAAGCCTTTGAGTTTTCAGAAAAAGACATTGCTAAAAACATTACCAGAATTAATTATATTCAAATGACATAGAACATTTCAATGTGATTTAGTTTGAATTGTATACACTACTACAGTTTAAGAAAGGACTTGCCACATTCAGAGGTAGTTAGACTAAAGGCCAACTTTGTAAACTCTTTTCTTCAGTATCAGTCTTATTAGTTAACATACCAAACACCCAGTTAAATTTGAGTATCATGTAAACAACACACAAATCTTTAGTATAAGTATGTCCCAAATGTAGCATACATTGATTGTGTTTACTTGAAACTCAGATTTAACTGGTGTAACAGGAAAGTCAAATTGGCATCAGTATTATTAAGAGAGCCTCTAAAGCGAACTGGGGAGGCCACTGAAGAAATGAGATTTATGTCTCAGCCCAGATGGAATCTGACCTTTGATCCACTTAACCTAATCCAAGCACCAGAACATCTGCACAATGTCCCAGAAACTCAAGAAATTTATAAGACACTTTCTCTAAAGTAACTTGTGAAAGCCTATCCCTGAAGGACAAATATCTCCTTGCCTGCATCAGGATCAATCATAATCCTTGGGCACCCCTGTGGTTTTTGACTCACTCTTTCTCTTTCCCAGAACGATCTTCTGATTTTATCTGATTTTGTGTCTCCCAAGTTGTAATTCTTAAGACCTCAAATAAATCTCTTTGTTCTTTGCACCATCATTTTTTAAAACGGCAGCACCCATGACATATGAAAGTTCCCACGCTATGGGTCAAATCAGAACTGTGGCTACCAGCCTACACCACAGCCACAACCACACTGAATCCAAGCCGCATCTGTGAGCTACTCCACAGCTTGTGGCAACGCTGGATTCTTAACCCATTGAGCGAGGCCAGAGATCAAACCCACATGGTCACGGACACTACATAGGTTCTCAACCCACTGGGCCACAAACAGAACTCGTATGACCTCAATATTGATTATTGTTCAACACAGGGCATCTTGTATACAGTTTTTGTGGTTTAATTTCTAATACTGGCAAAGCTGTTTAGTAAGTATTAAGCTTAATCCAGGTTCTTAATATCTTTGCCCTGGCATACATGTTACCGGTCTTTTCTCTTATTCAAACTCCCTGCTTCAAAAAGCAAAGAATGATGTGTTGCTCTCCATGGACAGAAGATCATGTCAGGCATAGATAGCATCCTTCAAAACAATGTGTCTTCAACCTGCCTTTACTCCTCCAAAACACACAAATAAACACGTCTTTCCCGACAGTCTGTGTTCCAGTCATATCATAGCTTTTGCATATGTTCCTTCTGTCTGTAACAAGCTTTCTTTTTTGTAGCATCCCGTCTTCTGCATACAGTATACCTATTTATGTATCAAGTTCAAACATAAATGCAGCCCCCTACTATAGGCTTTCATTTCTCCAAAAAGACCTATGGAGTTTGTCCATGAAACTGTGCGCATTGTTATTTCGTTGCAATTCAATATGTACTGCTCCACAATAATAAACTGGATAAAGCTCTGTTAGTGATGAGGTTCTTCACATACTCTTCATTCTTACTAATGGGACAGAAGGAAAGCTAACATTTCATCTTGGCATGGGGAAAGAGAAGACTGGAACAGATACTATGGGCAACCTCATCTTGGGAAGCACTGCAGGGAGTAAACAGTTGGTTCCCTGGTTCCAGCTTCCACTGATCTGTAAATAGCACAGGCTCTTATCCCAAGCTATCCAGGAGCTTCCTGAATCACTGACAATGTCCAGAAAACCATAACACCATAATTGTCTCCATCTTATTTCATCTGGAACAGACAAGTATCACTAGCTGACTTCAAACTGCAACTATTACAGAAAAATATAGGCCGAATCCTTGAATATGAGGAAGGCTCATTCTGTGCACACTTGCATTCAGTAACCTTCCAATAATGGCACCTTATTTTTTCAGAAGAGTTGATGTTTGAGGAAACCCACTTATCAAGTTAAGGCAGGGTATTCTGTATTATTTTTCTCCCAGATAATTGCTTTATTGGACAATGACTTCTATAAATGCAATGACTATGGTTTATTCTTCTCTGCAACCTCAGAGACCAATATAGTGCTGGACTCAGAAGTAATGAATAAAAGACTACAGGTATATGTCAAGTGATTAAGTGAAATATGGTGTATCACTTGTTTTATTAAAAATGGAAACTAATCTGATTTTAGCATGAATACACAAATTCATCCAACTTGCCAAAAAGAGTCACTGATGTCATCACTCATTTTCAACAGCATTTATTTCTTCAATAAAAAGATATTTTTAACAGTCATTATACTAATTGATAAACTTTCTTGTAGATATTGAAAATGTTATTGCTATGTACTAAAACACCATACTTAACAGTGTATGTTCATGATTAAGGTGCCATAGGCACCAATTAAACACACCTCCATAAAGTTTTTCACATCTTAACAACCACTACGGTGCAGATTTGAGTTAATTTGTATACATAAAGTGAGTTTTTTGTCCTGAAGTGTTTTTAAATAACAATCTTATTTTAAAATCTTTAAACCAACACTTTAAACCTCCAATTCAGGGATGGTGGCACGCATATATATTCAAACACATAATTAATACTAAAGAAACTCATTTACTTGACCTTAGTCCACAAAAGTCATTTGAGTGTGACTATATTTCAGTATTTTTGTAATAGATCCTATTTTAAGGATTTAAACATTTCTTTCATTGACTAATAGTTGTATATTTCAATGAAACAATTCATACAGCTAAATGTGATTTAATTTACATATATCCTCAATAGTTCTCATATTGATAAATTTACTTTTTAAGATAAAAATCCCCTGAAGACCATGGTAACTGCTTTGTTTCAGAAATATGCTAAGCAACAAACCTACCCCTTTACGTTCAACCTTATCCAAAAAACCCATGCGTTATTTCTTATCAGTAGATGCTTTGGGTTCAACATTTCTTTGACTCCTTTGCCCTTTTCTCCAGTCATTTTATTCTTCTTTTCCTTATTGGCTTAGCCTGTTTTCCATAAGCTGCTTGAGAACACAAGAAAATGCCTGCAAAATTTTTTACAATAGCGCTATTTGGCTGCATTGAATTTCTCTCTAGAACAATGCTATATATTACAATGACATAGATTGTAACAAGAATGGAGCTTTTTTTTCTCACTATGATGAAGATAATTAGAATGATAAATGGCTTCAAATGAAATCTATTCAAAACACACTGCTAAGTTTCCTATCTCTTTCTCAGATCCTCTCCCTGTTCACGATGCTATTATCTTTGGGAAACTTAGGAAAAAATTACTAACAGTTTGAAGAATCTGTCACATACAATTTACATGTGATAGTACAACTTCTCCAACTGGGGAGACATTTCCCTGTCAGGTCATCACTCAGTCAGTACTTAGCCTGTTTACCACTGAGTTTAGAGGGATTTTGAATACTAAACATGATGTATAAGTGTAGTGGAAAGAATTCCAAATGAGGAATCGGCTGATCTGAGTTCTAGTGTCAGATCACTATCAGTTTTATATTGCTGCTGTAATAGATTAACACAATCTTAATGGCTTAAGGTGACAAGAATTTAGTACCTTATACTTCTGTAGATTACAAGCCGGATACAGGTCTCAATTTTCTACTGGAGGCTCTAGGGGAGTAATGTCAGTAATCAATTTTCTTTTGGAGGCTCTAGGGGAGAATCCATTTCCTTGACTTCTCCAGCTTCTAGAGGCTGTCCCCACTTTCCTGTCTTGGAGACCTCATTCCTCCACACGCAAAAGTAGCGATTTTACATCTCTCCAACCACTCTGTCCCAGTAGCATTCCTGTGATGCCAATCTCAGCCAGAAAAGGTTGTGAAATTAGAACTCACATAGATCATCCAAGATAAGGACCTCATTTCAAGGTCTTCAACTTTTATAATATTTTCAAAGTTCCTTTTTTTCACTTCAGGCAACATATTCACAAGAATTAGACATGGACATCTTTTGGTGATAGTTGGGGAGCATTATTTTATCTACCACAAGCTTCATTATTAGTAAATAATTAATCACTTTAACTCTTGGTTTCCTCTTCAGCAAAGTGAAGATAATTAATCACTCTGCTGACCAAAGTGGTTTTTGTTCATTTTATTCTTTTTCCCTTTTATTTAAGAATTGTCATAAGGATTAAATATGATAATAAATATGAACTTCTTTGCATATTAGAAAACAAGTTATCATTAGTCCTCTATTTGTGTAGCAATTTGCTAAGTTATTCATTAATTATTTAGTAAATAACTATGGAGTGCTTACTATGTACCTAACATTATTCTATATTTTACATGTATATTAAGTAAACAAATAGAGTGCCTTTCATGGAGTTTCAGTGAACAGATAGACAAGTCATGTAATTGAAAAAATGTTACTGAACACAAGTTCATGTGCCTGATGCACAGTGAGACCAAACAAACCGAAACATCGGAGTTTGGTTCAGGGAAAGGCTTATTGTAGGGCCAAGCGAAGAGAATGGATGGCTCATGTTCAAAAGACTTGAATTCCCAGAAGGGTTTCAGCAAAGCATGTTCCAAAGACTAGATGAAGGTGGCGAGGATGGCAGGGTATGTGATTAGCTCATGCACAATCCTCTGGTTGATGGTGAGGTAACAGGATGGTCAACATTATCAACCCTTCTTAGGTGCCTGTTGGCCTGGGGGCTCATGACCATCAAGTAGTTAATATCTTCCATTTACTGGTGGTTTTAGCATGTATGAAACACCCCAGAAAGTGTGCACTGGATACTATTATCTACGTACTTCACAAAGGAGCTAAAGTAGAGGATATAAGGCAAGTGTCTGTCACCAAAAGGCCCATAGGGTTCTGCAAAGAGTAGGTGACTTCTATCACCAGCTAGGATGAACAAGGACTACATTTCTAAGGAAGTATGCTAAAAACTCAGTGACAAGATGAGAAATAAATTCAGATCAACCTTGTGAAATAGGGGAGAGAGAAAGGATCTGAAATGAGTTCAGATTTGATATGTTTCAGAAACAGAAGGAAGGCCTAACCAAGCATAGTGATCAAAAGGCAAGAAAGTCAGTTTGTGGGGGTAGGCAAGTAATTGATAAGGTAAGTAAGTAAACAGTGAGATGTGGCAAGGATTAAAATATAAGTTCATGGTGAAGACCACTGAAATTTCTTTTTCTATTTTATTGATCATAAACAAAAACTGCTGCTAAGATTATTTGCCTGGAGAGGAATTTATTAAAGTCAATACATTTTTTAATGAATCTAGATAATAAAGTAATAGAATATTAAATGATTCTATAGAGAATTCTGAGAAAATTAAGCAAACATTAAAAGGAATATTTTAATACTATAAGTGTTATAACTAATAAGAGAGTCCTGGGAAATATGTGGTCTGTCAGCTGTGGTCTGAAAATGAGAAAAATATTGTCTTCATCTAAATATATCTTTATCACCATTACTCTTAAACAGGAAATTTAGCTCAGTATTATATTGTAGTTGGGTAATCTCCCAGTGATATATAAAGATATTGTTCCACTATCTTCTGCCATCAATTTTTACTGAAGAAAATAAAATTTTATATGTTAGTAGGTAATTGACTTTCCCTTTCCTATTTTTACCAATTATTTTCTTCTTGCTTTCAGTTTCTGAAGTTTCACTATGAAGTGCCTAAATTACTTTTTTCTCATCCTCCTCAAAATTCAGTGATTTCCAAATTGAGGATGTCTATCTTTCTAACAAACCTTTGAATTACTGTCTCACATGTTGCCTTTCCCACAGTCCCTCCTCCTGGAACTTCTGTTAAGGTCTTTTTTGTATTCTACACTTCATGTCTCTTCATCTTTAAGTACTATTTTCATGGTACAAGACCTAGAAACTCCTTTGGTTTGTTTGAGGCTTGAGAGATTTTTTAAAGCTAAGCAATCTTTACACACTTGTTTGATAAGTACATTGATTTTAGGCTGGTTGGTTTGGTTTTGTAATATTTTATTTAGAATATCTGTGGATATGTATAAGAGTGAATTTATTCTTACATGTATTTTTTTCTATTATTATCCTTACTCAATTTTAAGATCAAGATTATATCAGCATAGTCTTGCATTAGGTCATTTTCCTATTCTTTGTTCTAAACAATCTTGTATTAGATAAGTACTAATCCTCTAAGAACTTCTGTGTGTGAAGGTTTTTTGTGGGGAAGGTGTTATAATTTCATTTCCATTGTTGTTCTTTTTCTATTTCTTCTTGTGTCAATTATTCCATTTTATTTTTGTCTATTTTGTCTCAAATGTTTTGATTAATAATAATTTTATTAGTGATTAATCTCTTAAAATAGTTATTCTCCCCTATGTCATTCTGTATCTTTTAGGAAGAGAGTTATTATCTTATCTCCTCTTGCCACTTTCCATTTTTTCCTTCAGTCTTTCCTGATATTTATCAATCTTGTTGAACTTTTTAAAAAACTATGCTTTTGTTTTAATTTTAACTATGTATAGTCCCTAGTCCCTTGACTTTTACTATTTCTCTTTCTTTCCTGATTCTCTGTCTTCCAGCTTCTTTTGTTGAAGTCATTACTATTTCCTCACTGTCACAGCTTTAACTTTTTTGACCAAATACACTGCTTCGCATTCATCTCACAAATTTCCACATGCAGCGCTTTTACTGTCATTCAGTTCTAAGTAATTCATCATTTTTACCTTCATTATTTTCTCTTTAATGAAGAGATAATTTTACAGTTTAACTTTCAAAGCATATGGAATTTTCTTTGGTTACTGATTTCTAATGTTAAGGCATCGTTATCTTGTTAACAGAGAAGATAGTCTGCACAATACCAATGCTTCTGAAGATACGAGTCTCTTTGCAATCTAGTCGTGATGGACACTGTGGTGATCTGTCCAGATGGTTTCTTCAGGGCTGATTTACCTACCACCCCAGCTGCTGGGAGTATCAGCTGCTCGTGGCTCCCAGGGTATCCCTCACTGGATATCACTCTCAGATGCAGGGAAATGCCTCTGGCAAGGTTATGTTCCTCCTCTGGTAAAGCTTGCAGTCAGGGAAGAAGTTCCCTTATATCACTTTGTAAAAACTGCAGTTCCCTTCCTGCCTCAGATCTCCCGTTAGGGTTCATTGAGCCTCACTTGCAACCTCATTGTGGGTCAGCTTCCTCGATACCTGTTCTTGCCATTCTTATTTTTATACAGGTACATCTCTTAAGAGCAAATCCCTGTAAATATTCAGCATAGAGCTCTCCACCTCAGATTCTCTTTCCAGGGGTCGCAATCTAAGACATCAGTACAAATTTAATGCTGTGACTGTGGTATGTGTGTTAAACAGAATGAGTACTCTGCTTGTTGGTATAAAATTCTACAGGCACGTTTTATATGGAGCTGATTAAATTTCATTTTTAATCATCTTGAGCTAACATTTTTGAGTGGAGTTGTTACAATCTTTCAACTATACTTGAGTATTTTATCTATAGTTCCCCAGTATTATCTAGACTGTAACTCTGTACATTTTGAGACTGTTGGTAAATGCATATGTATTCAAGAACTTTGGACATTTTAAAAATTGTTCTATTAAAGTATTGTTGATTTACAATATTGTGCCAATTTCTGCTGTAGAGCAAAGTGACCCAGTCATATATACATATGCGCGCGCACACACACACACACACACACACACACACATATATATATATATACACATAAATATATATACACCTTCTTATATTATCTTCTATCCCAGGAGACTGGATATAGTCCCCTATGCTATACAGTAGGACTTCACTGCTTATTCATTCTAATGTAATAGTTTGCATCCACTAACCTCAAACTCCCAGTCCATCCCACTAGCTCCCCTTTCCACCTTGGCAACCACAAGTCTGTTCTCTACATCTGTTGAGTCTGCTATTTTGTGAATAAGTTCATTTGTGCCATGTTTTAGATTCCACATATAAGTGATATCATATGGCATTTATCTTTCTTTCTCTTTCTGATTTACTTTACTTAGTGTAAGAATCTCCAGTTACATCCATGTTGCTGCAAATGGCATCACTTTGTTCTTTTTTATGGCCAAGTAGTATTCCATTGTGTATATATACAACATCTTAATCCATTCATCTGTCAAGGGATATTTAGGTTGTTTACATGTCTTGGCTATTGTGAATAGTGTTATTATGAACATATGTGTGCATGTATCTTTTTGACTTATAGTTATGTTCGAACTTTGAATATTCTTTTTTTTGGGGGGGGCCACACCCAGAGCATTTGGAAATTCCCAGGCTAAGGGACAAATCGGAGTTACAGCTGCAGGCCTACACCACAGCCATAGCAACACAGGATCTGGGCCTTGTCTGCAAACTACACCACAGCTCACAGTAATGCCGGATCTCTGACCCACTGAGCAAGTCCAGGGATCAAACCTGATCTCATGGATACCAGTCGGATTCGCTTCCCAAGGTTTGGGAACTCCAAACCTTGGATATTCTTGATAATTATTAGTAGGTAGTAATTTTCACTGATGCTTGTAATTTTTGCCTAGGGCTTTTTTGCTTGATATTCCAATTGCACTAAATTCACTTATCTCCTATTTCCCTGCTCCACTATTTATTTATTTATTTGTTTGTCTGTCTGTTTATTAGCTTTTTAGGGCCACCCCTGTGGGATATGGAAGTTCCCAGACTAGGGGCTGAATGGGAGCTGTAGCCGCTGGCCTACACCACAGCCATAGCAACACAGGATCTGAGCCACACCTGGGACCTACACCACATCTCATGGCAATGCTGGATCCTTAACCCACTGAGCGAGGCCAGGGATCAAACCCACATTCTCATGGATCCTAGTCAGGTTTGTTAATCTCTGAGACACGAAGGGAACTCCCCACCTTTGCTTTTCTATATTTTTTTTCAGTCATTCGGTGTACTGTAGTCTAAATGCAAGAGACAATTAATGAATCACAAAGATATGTTCAACAGGTAGAGGGGTCTGCTATACTATGAGGGGAGAGAAACTCCCCTCCACAAACTCCACAGCTGTACAAGTAGAAGAGAGCCAAGGATTGGGATCTATTTTATCCCCTCCATGTGTGTCAACAACATGTCCTCACTTTGTCCTTGGTGGACAATTCCCTACCCTGTGGCTGCAATAGTGCAGGAAAGACCACCCATGGATTACAGGATCATATCCAGCCTAGAGTAAGTAGCCGATAGCAATGACCACAGTGCCAACTGGACATTTTTGAGAGAGGACATTAATATTTGAGTGAATACTTACACCAGGGCAACTTATATAAACCAGGAATAACCCAGACAAACTGGCATGTATGGTCATCCTATTTCTCCTCTCACCCCCTGCCGCCATCCTATAGGCTAGGCAGTTAGAACAGTGTGTTGAGAGAGAAATCCAAAGAAATGAAAGAAAAGAAAAAGTCTAAAATTCTCTTTACAACTTAAGGAATTTTTTTAAGTTTAGAAAGCAAAGGAAAACCTATGTACGCAGAACTCAATATATTATAGGAAAAATTAATAAAGCTAAATGCATATCTAGAGATATCCTGGAAAAAAATCTCCAAATTAGGTGAGTAAAGAAGTAACCTCCAAGTACCTATGCAGGAAAAAAAAGTTAATCTATAATAAAACCAAGAACCATGCTTGCCTCAGATCCCATCTTAATATGCTTAATGTCAGAAAATAATGAAATAATTTATAAAGAATTTGAGAAGGAAAATGATGTGCTCTTCAGAGAGTATATCCCTTACACATTGATAACAGAAAAAATATACATTCTCAAATATACCAAGAGCTAAGAATATGCCATTCACTTAACATGGGCAACCGGGAAGCCAAAACAGGAAAACATAAGCGAAAAATTCACAGAGTAAAAAAGTCTAAAAAATGTTTCCATGGGAACCTATAGTAACATCCAAATCAGAATAGTTTGAGCCAGTGAGTACTATACAGAATAAGTTCAGCAGAGCCTTAAACCTTCAATAAAGTGGAAATATTTAGAATCCCTTTCACAGTGATGTCAAAATGAAGCTTAAAAAATGAAGTAAACAATCTCATTTTAAATTATTAACTTGTTCACTGGTAATAATACTGTAACACTGCACATACAATTTCCCCACCAAAAAAAATCATTTTCTCACGCAAGTTTATCAAAAAATTCAAAAAGGCTAATAAACATGATTACATCTTTTTTTATTGGAGAACATAGGTCATTCTTGAAAAACAACCTTACAAGGAAATATGCCAGAATGCTGGTGTGACTTTCTTTGGTTATTTGGATAAGACTGACTTTTTTCTCCATGACATTTTTCTGTAGTTTAATATAGTAGTAAACAATATTACTTTGTAAATAAAATAAGCTTTATATGAAAAAGAACCAAATGCTCAAACCTAGACTGCCCAGAGAAATATAAATTATTAATTATAAGATGGGGTCAATCATCCCCCTGAACTTCATTTCTTCTCCTGCACTATATTTCTAGAAATTGGTTTTATCTGTTGAAAAAGCAAGAATATCTTTCCAGGCAACAGAATATGACAGAATACACCAAGAGGAAGAGAACTTAAGTATGTTTTAGTACAAATGGTTCAAAACCAGGAGTGATTTTGCCCGCAAGAATATATGATCATGCTTAAAGACCTTTTTGGTTTTTACAACAGGGGAGGGAGTGGGCTGCTGGCATCTAGTGGGCAGAGGCCAGAGGTGATGTTAAACATCCTCTACCGAACAGGACAACACCCACAACAAAGAATTAACCCAGATTAAATTCAATCCTCTGATTTTATATACGTTTAAACACAAGCTGAAAGTAACTGTAAATTTTGTCCAAGGTTGAGCAACTATTCTGTGATAAGGAGAGTAAGCAACTGGTGATAGCGCGTGATGAAAAGAGAAAATTTCAAGTGATTATATAAAAGTGTAGTTGTTTCTACCCTCGAGGCAGAGAAATGGCCAAGGTGAGGCTCTAAAACATTCACATGGACAATTTGCTTCTCTTCTTTGAGCAAGGGCCCACGCAGTCCCCAAACTGGGCAGATGCTGGGTTTTCCTGTGTCCATCTGTCACCCATCCCACCATATAGGCCCCTGAAGTCCATCAAGGTGGTTATTCTTGCTTAAATCTATGAATGGGAGGATTGATTTTCCTTCATAGTTAATGAGCACCTAAAAAAAGGGTGCGGATTTCTAAAGTCTCTGCCAGATGTTGTTTAATAATACCATCACTCAGTCTTTGAGGAAAATGAATTCTATCTGCCATCTGCCAGGTCACTGGTCCTAAAAGTTTATAGCTTCATTAATTTTCTTTATGTGAGTATAGACAAGGCTTAAGCCTCAACCCTCTACTTGCTCTTTATAAGGACATTTTACTCAGGCCATTAGAAACAGGGAGATATAACCAAATTGAAGCTATATCGGGCAAGGGTAGTATTTGAATTTGAATTTTCTTGGTGTTAAAGTCAAGGAATTATACCTAGTCTCTCAATTAGAACTATCAATGTTGAAACATGTTGCATTTAGTCAGGGGACATTGGATCTGTGAGGATGGAGCAAACTGTGTGAATATGGCTATCCATAAGGAGGTACTGATTTATAGGGGCTTCAAGGAGAAAATAAACTAATATAATCAAGGGAAGCCTCAGTAATATCCAGAAAAACAATACAAAGTTCCAACAAAGGTAAAGCAAGAAATAGGAGATGAAACAATGAAGTAAGATCTATGACATTTCAAGAGTAGGAAAAGCTAAAGGACCTGAAATAAACGTTGCAACTCTCATTGTAAAAAATACAGTAAAAAATAAAAGCAACCTTGAGGAGTTCCATTATGGCTCAGCAGGTTATGGACCTGATGTTGTCTCTGTGAGGATGTGGGTTCCATCCTTGGCCTCACTCAGTGGGTTAAGGATCCAATGTGGCACAGGGCTCAGCTACAGTTTCGATTTGACCTCTGGCCTGGGAAATTTCGTATGCATCAAGGTGTGGCAAAGAGGCTTGTATTTCTTCAGTGCAGAACCCAAGCGAAGGGACTTCAGTAATGGAACAAGGGCCTGACAGTACATACCAGACTCTATGAGAAAGTAGAGATTGTGGTAGGTGGAGTGGCCTCAGGATGGAGTTAGTGTGAAACAGATGTAGATTCTCAAGTCCTTAGCAATCATGACTCCTATACATTCAAGTGACTGAACTGCTTTGAATCCAAGCCTAGATCAACAGAAAGGTCAAATTTGAAAGGGAGGATAAAAATATTGGGATGCAAAGTTCAGGTTGTTTTTATTATTTTTTGGTTCTTCTCACAACATGTGGAAGTTCCTGGGCCAGGGATCAAACCCACGGCAGAGCAGCAACCTGAGCCACAGCCGTGACATTGCCAGATCCTTAACACCTGAGCCACCGGGGAACTCCTCAAGGTTGCTTTTATTTTTTATTTATTTAAACAAGAGTTGCAATGTTTATTTCAGATTCTTTTTTTTTTCTTTTTTTGCTATATCCATGGCATGTAGAATCTCCTGGACTGGGGAGCAAACCTGCAGTACAGCAGCAGCCTGAGCCACAGTGGTGAAAATGCAGGAGCCTTAACTCATTGATCAACCAGAGAACTCCCTCAAGGTTGCTTTCAAACCACAAAGCTTAACCACTCTAGTACCACATCAAAGGAATGTGGGGCGGCAGGGGGTGGGGGGGGTCTTTAGAGAGGCGTGGTAGAAAGCATGTGTGTTTAAGAGCAAAACACATTTGAGTTGCAACTCAGGTCTTTCCTTCTAATTGTTTCTTACTCCTTTACTTCCATGTTTCTCATCTGTGTCATGGAAAAATGAATGCAAATCTCACCAAGCTGCGTCAAGTAGATACCGAGTGCCTGGCGCCCATAGAGGATCTTAGTAAGTTATTTTGCTTATTAAATCCCACCTCATGCTTAAAGTTCATGTACTTCCAATCCTATATGTCTATCACATACTCCTCCCAACATGTCCTCAGCCTTTCCTTAAATTGGATCCTGATCACAAAACCTGTTCCCACACTTTATCAGCCTCCCTACAGCTTGATACAAGTTCTAGATAACCCCTTAGACAGTCAATTCACACCTCCCATTCACTATGCTTTAATCTTTCTTCCCTGGCTTGATATATTCCCAGGCAACACAAAGGGATAACCTTTCCAGCTTGACCTATGCCCCCAAGCTAGAATAACCTTACATCTTAGCTTACCAGAAACAGTCCGCACTGATCCGACTTCCTATCCAGTTAAGTATGTGTTCTGTATTTTTCAACTTTTATAATAATTGTATTAAAAAAAACATACTGGAGCAGATTTGGCAGACCTCCCTCAACTTCATACTCAGCTTCTGCTGTGGTTTCTCCTAGTAGTGCATGAGCCACATGGGCAATTAACAGAATACTCACTATAATAGGAAGATAAATCTGAAATGTGACCACTGACCATCTCTTCCTGGTTTCATGATCATGTTCAGGACCTCTCTTTCAAGATCAGCATAAAGGAAAGTCATCCATAAAACAAAGTGACCTCAAACCCATGTGGCCGGACACAGCTAATGCCCTTGGGTTTTGAGGTAGTTGTGGACAATTATTTGATTCTGTGATATCTGGCCACCACTGGACACATGAGTCAGTTTCACTGTGTCATGGCATGCAAAGGATATAAATTCACAGACCACCAGTTGGTGGGGTTAGTGAGAAGCTAGAGATATTATAGTTGGCTTGTCCATGCGATATGTATGGGATATAAAAGCTGAGCAATCCTGTCATAGACCACATAGAGAGTACTCAGAATGCTCTTGCTACTACAGTTTTGTATGGCGTAAATCTAAAACTACTAAGTACGTAATACTTTCATTTAACAATAAACCCTTTGGCAGCAAGGAGTTAAAAATGCAAATGTGTTTATAAAAAAAAATCTAAGTACTGAATTTTCTTTCCTCACCAAAAATTCTTCATGTTTATGTTACTTGCACAAAATATCCGTTAATATTTACAATCTACCATGGAGGCCAGGGTAACATCACTGACCACATGAAGACATAAATCTATGGAAGAAACATCAGTGTCTATATTTTCAAAGTTAGTCATTAAAAATAACGTGTCCCCAAATGTCAACTGAACACTGGAAACCACATGTTTGCATATCATTGTGTGAAGCTTGACTGTTTGGTTAGATCAAATGGCTATTAAAGTTAAATTTTCTCATTTTCAATTCCAAGTTTTCTTGGGCATAAACAAAAAAGAAGGGATAACTAATATGTTGACTCTATTAGAAGAAATTTGCAAAGGTTTTAAATGATGTTAGTTTTATGTGGGTGTCATCAAATATTTTAAACAGAAAAATAATATTTTTCTCGAGTCCAATAATATTTCAATTATTTCAACCAGTTCACAGAATCATAGTGAAGCTATTTGGAGTATTAATGATAGATATAGCCGAGAAACTAAAGTATATGAAAATGTACTAAGAATAATTATAAATGCTTGTCTTATTTTTTAATGCTCAGTCAACATACTGAAGGATTGGGTGATATTGACTTACCTGTTTTAATACTGGAGAATACCTTTTAATAAAAAATAAATAAAAGTAAAAATAAACAGACTCATAAACCTAGAGAACAAGATGGTTCTCTTGTGGTTGCCAAGGCAGGGTGGGATGTGGGCAGTGTTGGACTAGGAGTTTGGAACTAGCAGATGCAAACTAGAATGGATAAACAAGATCCTATCATATAGCACAGGCAATTATAGTCAATATCCTATAATAAACTATAACGGAAAATGATATGAAAAAAACATATATACACATATACATAAATCACTTTGTTGTGCAATAGAAACTAATACAGCATTATAAATCATAATCAACTATGCTTCAATAAAAAAGGAAACTAATTTTGAAAATAGTTTTAAGCATAAGAGCAAGAGCAACTTAGAAAGTAATGAACAAGTATTTTTAAAATATATGTGTATATGTGTATATATGTATCTGTCTATACATAAATATATATGTACATACATAAATATATATGTACATATGTATATATATATTTACATAGTAATTTTTAGGATGTCTTTACAGTCTCAGAAGTGTCCTATTTCTGAACAATTAATCATATGGTTAACCTGCCAAGGGTGAATCTCTTTTAGGTCACCTTCTCATAAACTGGATTCAGCCAACGGACAAAAAACTCACCTACATAAGCTCATCTTATAAAGAAAGGCAGAGTGGGAAGTAGAGAAGAGGAGAGGGAGGGAGACAGGAAGTGGAATGGGAAGAAGGAAGCGAGAGGGAAATATCTTCAACTCCTGGGAGGGTGGGTAAGGGCCAAAAGGTAACTGTGGTTTCTAGTATACCACTTCAAATTTTTCTTCTGATAATTTCTTTTTAATTTTTTAAAATTGAGGTATAACTTATTTATAGTGTAATGCAAAAATCTGTTCTAGGTACTGTAGAAGTTACTTCTCTACAAATTTTTACCTTTGTATGGACCTTGTGGCCACTCCCCAAATAAAGATTTCTACCATGTCCATCTCCCAGAAAGCTCCCTCCTGCTCACCCCAGGCAACAAGACTGCTTGCTACCAAACCAGCCAGAGAAGTCGCTGGTCTAATTTCTACCACCATAGATTAACTTTGCCTTTGTCCTTGAAATGCAAATAAACATAACCATACAGTACACACTCTGTGTCTGACCTTTTAGTTCAAAATGGTATTTCTGATATTCATCCATGTGTGGTTTGTTACTTTGAACTGTGTAGTATCCCATTGTCACTATTCCTTCTCTTGTTAAATTTAGGTTGTTTTCATCTTAGTGTTGTTACAGCTAAAGCTACTATGAACATTTTGTACAAGTCTTTTGGTGAACATACTGGCTTTCTTCTCTTAGATACACAGTTGTGCTATGTATCTTTGTATGCTATGTATTCAGATATGCTCTACCTGGTGTGGAATGGCTAGATCATAGGATGATGAATATAAACTTTGACACCATGAGAAAATTTTTCAAAATAAGAGAGCTATTTTACAGTTTTGAGAGGAATGTTTAAGAGTTTCAGTTGCTCCAACATTTGGTAACATTAGTATTTGGGGATTTTTTTGTTTCTAATTTTTAGTTACTCTGATATAAGTGTAGTGATATTGTGATTTTAATTGGCAATTCCCTCATGAGTACCAAACAGTACCAAACGATTTCTTCATAAGTCTGTGGTTCACTTAAATATATACTTTTTGAAGCTTCTTCAAGTCTTCTGCTACAGAGGGTAGGGATGATATCTTTTTCTTATTGATTCGTAGGAGTTCTGTGTATTTTCTGGATGAGTCCCCTTGTCAAATACATGTATTACAAACTATATTACTAATATTTCCCCCTAGTCTATAGTTTGATTTTTCTTTTTACCAGGTTTTTTGATGAGTAGTATTTTTTAATTTTCATGAAGTTAAATTTTTCATTTTCTTTTTTTGCTTAGTGCTTAATATCTTTACATATGCTAATATCACAAAGACATCCCCGTGTTTTCCTCCAACTCTCATATTTACATCTATGATCTATTTCAAATTAAGTTTTATATATGGTGTGAGGCAGGCAGGTGTCAAGCTTTCTTTTTCCACTGCATATCTAGTAATTGAAATGCTATTTATTAAAAAAAAAAAACTTTCCTTGCCTCCACTGAACTTCATTAGCATCTTCGTCAAAGTAATTTCTTTACACCAAAACAAAGGGAGTAAATCACTTTGTTAAATAGTCATTATGCAATTCAGCACAAAATGTCCTTCACAAAGAACAAAGAGAAGAGAAATCTGAGGTTACCTTAGGAATATAAGCAAGCTGGGACTCATTAGGTTTGCAATCAAAAGCTAGCCTCATTGTTCTCCCCCTCATTTCTTCTCAATCATTTCTTATTCACACCAGCTACAAGGAACACCCAACTGCTTTTTCCAATTAATATTTGAATTATATGACTCAAAATAGTTATTACCAAATATACATAGTTTCTGAATGGCCTTAACCTGAAAATCTCTTCTGCTTGTTCCTGGGGTGACACATTCTTTAGTATTATGGTATATGCTTGGAAAAGTTCTAATTTGGGAAACTAGACACAAGTCCTTCCCCTGATTGGCACTGTGGATGACCTCAGGCATGTCACTTATCAATCCTTATTCTTAATGTCCCCTTTTAACAAATGAGAGTGTTAGATGGTTGATGTAAAAGCCCTTTGGCTCTGACATTCTAGGATTTGGTGAGGGAACTAGAGGTTTTTATTAACTGCTCATGCTTCATCATCCATTAGTGTATTTGATAGGAGAGAAAAAAGTGAAGGATTTTTCTTCTCCTCCAGTTCTTTCAATCAACTACCCAATCCAATTAACTCCAATTAAAATTTGTAGTTTGTAATTAGTTTGTCTGATAGGTTTAAAAAAAAAAACTTGTAAATGTAAATCTTTGGCCTCGCTTTTTCAGGCTTGGCAGCTGTCTTGCTCTTTTTAATTCGAGCTCCTCTCATCCATTTGTGCCACTTCTGATTCATTATTCTTTGTTTTATTTATTGATTGTCTCCCCCCCACACTTTTCTCCTTATAGTGATAACATATTGCTTAAACAGAATTTAGAAGGAGAGCCAAAAAGATTTTAAATTATCTAGAAACTGTTTCATCCTGGGAGAATTAAGTACTGTTAAAAGACTTCAAGCCCAGTTGAAATACGTCAGCATCTCAGACACATGCTTTAAACACTTCCCAGACTGTACATCATACGTCTGTATATCACAAAAGATGACTGCTGAAGCTGCTTGTAAATCATGTGTTCTGAGAAGTGCCAAAGAAACCCCTCACACTCAAATGTTTCCCGTAGTGGACATGTTCACTGATGCCTGGTTTTATGAATTCTATTTTTAAATGATTTCCATTTCATTGTATTTATATATATATATATCAAAAATTTATTAAGAATCTAAGTTTTATGAGGGCAAGTGTTATAGCAGGCAGGTAATAAGGCAAGGGGGGCATGGAGCCAGATGGCAGGAAACCATGCGTCATGCAAACAGGAGGGTCCATGGGCAGACAAAGAAAAGCCGGAACCTCCAGATTGATAGGAAACCACACCTTTTCGGGCAATAAGTGCCCTGGAGGCAGACAAAGAAAGGTGGAAAAGCACATAAATCTCCAATATACAAATGTAACCTTTTTCTCATTATGCCTCATTATAATAAAATTATAATGAAATTAGCTATGCATATAAGAAGTGCCCAACAAACACCGATGCCTTGACACTTCTGATAAAACCAAGTAAGGACAAAAATCCATTCTCCCTTCAGGAAGGTGAAACTAGGATGAAAATTAAGGAATACAACCCCCAAACCCCAGCTTCCCAGGAATATCCCCCCCATGCAATTGGAGGCCCCTTAGAACTGATGTGTCAAAAAACAGGGGAGCTGCTTGACTCTCTGCCTGCCTCTAAGAGGTGTATTTCTCACTTAAAAAAAATCCTCACTTTTTTTTCCTCAATTTCTATCTCCTTTCTGAATTCCTTCTGTGATGAGACAAGAACCTAACCTTCAGCAACACAAGGGTTTCTGTTTTTTTTTAAATTCAATATACTGAGGACCCTAAACAGTACTTGAAAAATGATAGATGTCTGATAAATACCTGTTGAATGAATTTATAAATTAAGAATGAATAAATTAATTGTACTGTGTACAATTAATTGTAGTGTGTATAATTAAATTTCACTGTGTAATTTGTTATGTTAACTCCCACTCTTCTCCTCTACTATTAAAATTCCGTATGATAACAAGAGACCTTGAGTACTTACTATGTGCCAGCCACTATGATCAAGGTTTAATAGGTATCCCTTCGTCTACTGCTTAGAACAATTTTATGAGAGTTACTATGATTTTTTATTTTTTTAATTAATAAATTCAGGTTCAGAAAAAAGTAACTTACTGAATGTATTAGAGTTAGTAAGAATCAGAATTATAACTTAATTATAAAAAACACAAAGAAAAATTTAGACATCAAGGAAAGAAAAAAGCAGTTCTACCACCCTTAACATACTTACTGAGAGAATTATGTCATAATTCAGCCTAGCTTTTCTTCTCAGGAATTTTTGGTTTCCTATCATGGCATCAGAATATGTATATTTAAAAATTTATGTTCTGTTACAGCTGGTGGTTAACTTGTCTTTATAGCTATGCCATTAGTGGTCTTATATGCAATTAATTAGTCACCTATCAGAGTCTCATAGAATGACGCTTCCTTGGGGAATAATCCCTTGTCCTGTCAGGCTAAAATCATTCTCACATAATAGACAGTAATGACTATACTATAAGGTATTATTACTATTATTATTATTCTTACCGTAAGAGTAGTGGTAGCTAATATTGTGATAAACACTTTAGATGCAGTAATTTATATAGCAAAATATGCTTTTATTAACAATTATACCTTACTGCCCCTTTACTAATTAGCATAAGTGAGTCTGTCAGTTCTCTCTCACAGAGAAAGCTTTGAAAGAAATGAGAAAAATGAGTTGGCTAAAAAGAAAAAATGAGGCCCCAGAGAGAAAGCTTAGAAAAATGAAATTGTCTGTCTCAGTTTTTCTGAGAGACATAATCAAATCCTTTTATTATGAAGAACTAAATGTGGCATCTATGTAAGTATCATTTGCTCATCCTTTTGAGCCCTCCATCTTGTTCTCCCTCCATCCTTTCATACATTCTATTACCTTACTTCACCTCTTTCTTCCTATCCAACAGGCATTCACAGCAGCCTCTCAAGTGTCTTCCTAGCTCGTTCTAAACAAATGTCACATATCCCCGAGACACAGCTCAGCTTTATTAACTACCACCTACTCCCTCCAAAGTGCCCTACTGCCCAGGGAACCATGCGCAAACACCTCTACCTTTCATAAAAGGCCAAGGTTCAAATGATTTCCTTTTCACAAAATACTTTTTCCAAATCTTCTCCTCAGTGTATGCCTACCATATACATGCTTCAAAGTCCTCTTATGTATTCTTCCAAATATTAGAAAATGAGTAATAACCCACATTGCCATGTTCTGTGTCATGTTTTGCACTGCTTCTCCCAATACCTGTGTATACCCACATTTTATTCAAAGAAACAGCCACCAAATATTCTCATCAGCCTTTAGATCAGGAGAGGCAAGAGGAGGGGTGGCGGGGAAGAGCTGGCATTTCCTCAGTTCCTAATGAGTGGCAAGGACTAAGAGTCAGCTTGCACTGTTACTTTATGTATTAGAAACTAGGCTTAAAGTGGTCTAAGCTCACACAAATGAATGCCTCACATTTGTGACATTACAAATTTGAATCCTGGTCAGTGGAACAACAAAGCCCTTTCTTAATCATACTTAATCATACCTGTTATATTCCCCTTACCCTACTCTGTTTCCAATTTTGTTGTTTCTCCTGTTTTTTTTTAATCTTTGCCTTTTTTTGCACCATGATCTTAACCATCTTGTGATTATAATTCTGGTTTTCCCCTCCAGCAACACACTTGATTCCATTTGGTCAAGGGACCTGCTCATTGAGATGCCTTAATCAATCAAAAGCAGAGATCTTTATATTCAAGCCTAGCCCACTTCTGAAAGCAAACAGATTACAAATTCCCTCTCCAGTTTCTAATTTAATATAATCCAGATTTCTTTAGACATTCCTGCAAAAACCAAATCAAACTTTAAGGAGATTCCTATTAACATTAAGTAATATTAAGTGAAAGCAGAGAAAGAAGAATTGTCCTTTGGATTTTAAATGCTACATGGAGATCTTTCTGTCACTAGGCATACTGAACTTATCTTAATTTCCAAAGTGTTTCTCCCTCTTTATAGGATGTTATAATCACTGAGTTTTCGAGTAGAAAAATACATATCCATTCTCCAGGATAGATCACTTCTCAGACCATGAAACAAGCCTAGTAAATTTAAGAAAGGTGAAATTATATGGAGTATCTTTCCTAATCACAATGCTATAAGCATAGAGATCAATTAAAAGGGGGAAAAAAGTGTAAAACACAAATACCTGGAATCTCAAGCAATATGCTATTAAACAACCAATGGATCACTATAGAAATTAAAGAGGAAATCAAAAAATTCCTAGAGAAAAATGACCATGAAAATGTGATGATACAAAGCTATGGTATGAGGCAAAAGCAGTTCTGAGAAGGAAGTTTATGGCAATACAATCTTAAGAAATGCCTCAAGTAAACAACATAACCTTACATCTAAAGCAACCAGAGAAAGAACAAACAAAAACCATACTTAGTAGAAGGGAAGAAACCACAAATATGAGAGCAGAAACAAATTAAACAGAGATGAATAATATGAAGAAAATTAAAAAAAAACAAAAGTTGGTTCTTTGAAAAGATCAACAAAATTGATAAAACCTTAGCCAGACTCATCAAGAAAAAAGGAGGGCTCAAATCAATAAAATTAGAAAAAGGAGAAGTTACAACTGACACCACAGAAATACAAAGGATCAAAAGAGACAACCAGGAGTTCCCGTCGTGGCGCAGTGGTTAACGAATCGACTAGGAACCGTGAGGTTGCGGGTTCGATCCCTGCCCTTGCTCAGTGGGTTAACGATCCGGCGTTGCCGTGAGCTGTGGTGTAGGTTGCAGACGCGGCTCGGATCCTGCGTTGCTCTGGCTGCGGCGCAGGCCAGTGGCCACAGCTCCGATTAGACCCCTAGCCTGGGAACCTCCACATGCCGTGGGTGCGGCCATAAACCCGCGGCCATAAAATGACAAAAGGCAAAAAAAAAAAAAAAAAAAAAAAGAGACAACCACAAGCAACTATATGCCCCCCCCCAAAAAAATGGACAACCTAGAAGAAATTAACAAATTCTTACAAAGACTGAACCAGGAAGAAACAGAAAACATGAACGGACCAACCACAAATCCTGAAATTGAAAATGCGATTTAAAAACTTCCAAAGAACAGAAGTCCAGGACCAGATGACTTTATAAGCAAATTCTATCAAACATTCAGAGAAGAGTTAAAATCTGTTCTTTTGAAACTCCTCCAAAAATTGCAGAGGAAGGAACATTCCCATACCCATCTATGAGGCCAACATCACCCTGAAACCAAAACCATAAAAAGACACCACAAAAAAAGATCATAGACCAATATCACTGATGAACATAGATGCAAAATCCTCAAGATAATATTAACAAACTGAACCCAATTATATATTGAAAGGATCATACCCCATGATCAAGTTGTATTTATCCCAGGGATGCAAGGATTCTCCAACACCTGCAAATCAATCAGTGTAATACACATTAACTGAACAATAAAAACTTTATGAGCATTTCAATAGATGCAGAAAAAGCTTTTGACAAAATCCAATACCTATTTCAGACACAAACTCTCCAGAAAGTGTGCATAGAGGGAAACTACCTCAACATAATTAAAGCCATATTGGGACAAACCTACAGCTATCATATTTCTCAACAATGGAAAGCTAAATGCATTTCCACTAAGATCAGGAACAAACAAGGATGTCCGCCCTCACCACTTTTTTTTTTTTTTTAATTTTTTTTTTGTCTTTTTGCCTTTATCTAGAGCCACAACCGCAGCATATGGAGGTTCCCAGGCTAGGGGTCTAACAGGAGCTGTAGCTGCTGGCCTTCGCCACAGCCACAGCAACGTAGGATCCGAGCCGCGTCTGTAACCTACACCACAGCTCACGGCAACGCCGGATCCTTAACCCACTGAGCAAGGCCAGGGATTGAACCCACAACCTCATGGTTCTTAGTCAGATTTGTTAACCACTGAGCCACGAAGGGAACTCCCACTCTCACCACTGTTATTCAACATAATTCTGGAAGTCTTCACCATGACAATCAGAGAAGACAAAGAAAAAAAAGAAATTCAAATTGGAAAAGAGGAAGTAAATATGTAACTACTTCCAGATGACATGACCCCATACATAGAAAATCATAAAGACACTACCAGAAAACTGTTAGAGTTCACCAATGAATTTGGTAAAGTTGTGGGATACAAAATTAATACACAGAAATTGACTGCATGTCTATATACTAACAATGAAAGACCAGAAAGAGAAATTAAGGAAACAGTATCATTTATAATTGCATTAAAGAGAATAAAATATGTAGAAATAAACATACCTAAGGAGGCAAAAGACCTATATTTTGAAAATTGTAAGATATTGACAAAAACAAATCAAAGATGACACAAACTGACTGAAAGATATACACCACGCTTTCAGGTTGGAAGAATCAATATTGTCAAAATGACTATACTACCTAAGACAATCTACAGATTCAGTGCAATACCTATAATTACCAAGGACATTCTTTACAGAACTAAAAGAAAATGTTTTAAAATTTGTATGGAAACACAAAAGACCCTAATAGCCAAATTAATCTTGAGAAAGAAAAACACAACTGGAGCAATCAGACTCCTTGACTTCAGACTATGATACAAAGCTACAGTCATCAAAATAGTATCAAAATAGTATGGTGTTGGCACAAAACCATAAACAGAGATCATTGAAACAGCATAGAAAGCCCAGAAATGAACCTGAGAACCTATGGTCAACTAATCTATGACAAAGGAGGCAAGAATATACAGTGGAAACAGACAGTCCCTTCAAACAGTGGCACTGGGAAAACTGGACAGCTATGTGTAAAAGAATGATGTTAAAACATTCTCTAACACCATACACAAAAATAAAATAAAAATGGATTAAAGACCTAAATGTAAAGCTAGATGCTATAAAACTCCTAGAGGAAAACAAAGGCAGAACTCTGACATAAATTTCAGCAATATGTTTTTAAATCCACCTCCTAAAGTAATGAAGATAAAAATAAAGAAATTGAACCTAATTAAACTTAAAAGTTTTTGTACAGCAAAGGAAACCACTAAAAAAAAAAGAAATGACAACCCACAGAAGGGGAGAAAATCTTTGCAAATGAAGCAACCAACAAGGGATTAACCTCCAAAATATACAAACAGCTCATGTAGTTCTATATGAAAAAAATAAGTAACCCAATCAAAAAATAGACAGGAGATATAAGTCAATATTTCTCCAAAGATACACAGAGGGCCAAAAAGCACATGAAAATATCCTCACTGTCACTAATTATTAGAGAAATGCAAATCAAGTCTGCAATGAGGTTATCACTTCATATCAGTCAAAATGGCCATCATCAAAAAATCTACAAACAATAAATGCTGGAAAGGATATGAAGAAAAGGGAACCTTCTTACACTGTTGGTAGGAATGTAAACTGGAACAACCACCATGGAGGACAGTATGGGGGCTCCTTAAAAAACTAAATATAGAACTATGATATGATACAGCAATCCCACTCCTGGGCATATATCTGGAGAAAACCATAATTCAAAAAGGTACATGAACACAATGTTCACTGAAGCACTATTGACAGAAGCCAAGACATGAAAGCATTGACAGAGGAATGGATAAAGATGTTACACATATATACAATGGAATATTGGCCATAAGATGCAAGAAATAATGCCATTTGCAGCAACATCGATAGATCTAGATTGTCATACCAAGTGAAGTCAGAGAAAGACAAACATCATGTTATATCAGTTATATGTGCAGTCTAATTTAAAAATTATACAAAAGTACTTACTTATAAAACAGAAAAAAACACAGATTTCAAAACAAATCTTATGGTTACCAGGGGATATCTTGGGGGGGGGATTAGGAGAATGGGAGTAACATATACACACTACTGTATAAAACAGATAATTAACAAAACCTACTGTACAGCACAGAGAAATCTACTGAGTTGTTTGTAATAACCTATTTGGGAAAAAATAATGGATATATTTATATGTATAACTGATTCACTTTCCTTTCTACCTGAAATGAATATAACATTGTAAGTCAACAATATTCTAATTTTTTAAAATAACATACGTATGTGTGCCTGTGTATTTCCAGACTTATTTCCTCATTCATTTCTCAATTATTTTGGTTCCACATATTTTCCTAAACTATTACCCTCATTTTGGAAGACAGGGACTGTGTCTTACTGTGTCTTTTCCTATATTCATTAGAAAAATGTTGAATTAAAACCTAAGCGGCTATAAAGTATGTCCATTTCATCAGTTCCCACTTTTAGAACTTTTGCCAATTAAAATAACTTTTAATCCCAATATCAAATACTTATTAAATGCCCCCAATAAAATGAGTAATACTTGTAAAGAACACATTGTGTGTACTATATGCTAGCCACTTGTACAAAAGCTTTACATGTATTAATACATTTATTCCTTACAACAGCCCAATGATATAAAGTACTTCCACTATCACCAATTTATTAATAAGGATATTAAAGGATATGTTCCCAAATTTCTTAAGGTTTGAGCTCAGACAATCCATTTTTAAAGCATAGGAAATTAACCATCACATAGCTAACATTCTACATTTACATTGTTAATGATTAAAAGAAGGAGG
>PVHT021183666.1:24912919-24936491 GCA_004024745.2 Catagonus wagneri | reverse complement strand
GGGTCTAATCGGAGCTGTGGCCACCGGCCTTCGCCGCAGCCACAGCAACGCAGGATCCGAGCCGCGTCTGCAACCTACACCACAGCTCACGGCAACGCCGGATCGTTAACCCACTGAGCAAGGGCAGGGATCGAACCCGCAACCTCATGGTTCCTAGTCGGATTCGTTAACCACTGCGCCACGACGGGAACTCCCAGGATTTTTTTTTTAATGTTGGTAGATGATTTAATCACAAGTTAGTTGTATTAAAGGCCATATTAGATACTGAAACTGAAGTCTGTGGGATTTCCCTTGTGGTGCAGTGGGTTAGAGACCTGGCTTTGTCACTACAGTAGCTGGGGTCATTGCTGTGGCACAGGTTCCACCCCTGGACAGGAAACTTCTAGATGCCACATGTGGGACCCAGAAAAAAAAAATGAAAATTGTATTATTAATTACCAGGTTTAGCTCTTTTATTCCAAATAAAATAAAATGATTCATAGATCACAGATTTGTCCCAAATCATGGAGGTTATCTGGGATTTGAACACAGATTTCCTGATTCCAGTGCTCATTTCACACCATCACATAAAATCAAATGTACCCACTTTTAACAGTGTATCCTTGAGTTTTCTTTAGCATGATTCTCAGGTGCTTTTGATCAATGGACCATTTCATAAAGGCAAAACTCCCTGATCTACCCACTCCCTCTACTCCTTTCTGCTTCTGGAAAGACAAGCTTAAAACAGTAATCCTAGGATAATTAGAATAAGAATTTTCATAGCCAATCAAGGAGGGAAAACATGTTAGTCTTACTTATACATGTCATAAGGCAAACTATGCACTTGGTCATATTGTAAACATTTTTTTTTAAATTGCTATTCCCTGGAGAGTTAAGAGAAACTGTTGCCCATTTATAAGGTATATATTTTAATTTTCCCCTCTGGAATATTCCAATCCTCAGCAAGACTTCTACATTACATCCAAACCTTGCATTCTCCCCTGCTAATTTCTTCTCCTTCATTTCCTCTTAATATCTTTTCCGTTGGGAGACCTGCTCTGACACCCATCATACCATTAGTATGGTTGGGCAACCACCTGTGTAATGCCATAGAGTCATACACTTAACTCCTGGTACAGTATTTATAACAGGACACCTAGTGATTGTGTTCATATTATTTAAAAGATTTAAATATTTAAAGTTATACTGTTTCCTGCGTTCCCATACTTAGGTCACAACGTATTTCTTGAATGAATAAATGAATAAGCATCTTGAGTTTGCACCAGCCAAACCCTGCCCAGCTGTACCCTCCTTGGCGACCAGCATTACTCACTGGCAAGAGTTCAGGTGAATGCGGAATGCAGCAACAATCAGAGGACTTATCTTATTATCTATTACTGACTATTATAGTCTAAAGCAACTTAATCCATCATCATAGTTTTGTAAGTCCACACTCCTTCCCAAAGTTAACTTCTCCACCTCATAAAAACTCTCCATGAATGCTAAGATAGTGATTCCGATCCTTTATATGGTTGGCTGCACTTTAAATTCTAGAATTACATCCTCACATGAAGATTACATTTTATCCACAGGTATTTCACTATTTCTTAGCCCCTTTTCAGCACTCTATCATTATTCAGTCGAGCATTTGACTATATTGTTTCTTCACCTGAAAGAGATCCCTTGTATTTCTATAAATCAGTCATTCCCTTGTTATACTACTCTTTTTGCCATCCAGCAACAGAGACTCACCTGTATAAAAGCCTGTACAAAGCCCTCAGCTCAACATTCCATCTGCTATAAGTCAAAGTAGTAATACGGGTATTCAGTTGCTTCCAAAGCAAATTTCATGCATCATTTAAAATTTTGCAACAGGACCAATACTAAACAGTTTGCCTGATATCTATGTACCACAGCAAATCTACTGAAAACCACATTCCTAAGGGGAATTTTCCCACTTGCACATCTCTGACCACCAATGAAAATAATTTCACCATAGTTCTCTTAAACTCAGGAGCTGTCCCCTTCCTTAAAGAAAAGTTGTAGTAACATAACAAGTGTCTCAGAACAGGGAGTTCTTGATTTCCTGTCCCAGGAAACTGTTCCATAACAGCACTGTTATCATAAATGTTCCCATTTATGCTGCACTATTTTATCAGCTGCTCAACTGTCTTGTGAAAGAAGATATTTAAGAAAGGATAATGGAAGAGCAGCTAGTTGTCTGGAAGTCTCAAGGACAATCATCCTGATTTTTTTTTTTTTTGGCCACACCCATGTCATGTGGAAGTGCCCAGGCCAGGGATCAAAACTGCCAAACCTGTGCCACAGCTGTAATCAGAGCACAGCAGTGACAATGCTGGTTCTTTAACTTGTCAAGCCACCCATGAGAGAAATCCATCCAGATCTTCTTTGTAATCCTTTCCACATACCATGATGGACCATTTTCTCTCCTTTAGAGGAAAAAAAGTGAAACACCAAGATTCAGCTAATATAAATTATTTTAGCAATAATTTATCTGGGGAATCTAGATGAATTATTTTTTTTTTCATTTTATAAGACCCAAACCCATATGGTGATTCTTTGCCATTCAAAATGTGTGTGTCTATGAGGGCTGGGGAAGATAGTAGGTAAGTGGATGTGCACAAACTTGGGCTTAGAATTCAACTGTACTTAACAAGAACTAGATTTCATCTTTTTCCTTAAAAAAGGAAAAAAAAAAAAAACCACAGAAGCCATCTTGTTTCCCTAAACCCCAGCCAGACTAGCAGATTAATTGTATTTCCTAAGCAACAATTAACTTTACACACATACCCTCCATCACGCCCCACTCTTACTATCCCTCCTACACTTGTTTTCTGTGATGAAAGCAAGACCTCTTTTTTACCAAAGTTAACTATAATGGAAGAGACATGACAAGCCAGATGTAAGTGACAAAAATGATAAACAGGAAAGAAGATGGGCCTCTGCTTTACTTCCACAGCACTTTTTCCAACCCTCTAACACTCACTATATTGAATGGTAAATATAATGCAATGGCTTGCCCACCAGTATTTGATAAATAATGAACAAATGATTTAACATGGATTGTACTGAGCCTGGAAAGGTTTACAGTAGCACGAGCAACTGAATTCAGTGATGAGGAATTACTAGGAACTGGATAATTCAGATGTAAAAAGCGACATGAAGAGGGAATGAACCTGACTCACTCACGGGACAGTACTGTGTTTATGTTTACTTATAACCAGTGTTGTGGCTGGACATGTCATTGTGTTTCTTATGTTGACTACAAGAAGTCCTTAGCAATACCCACCAGGAAGCTTCGGGAAAAAGTTTCTTACCTACAAGGTCTGGAGCATAGAAGGCACACTTGGGGGCATATGGAGAAGTTGTGGGTAGATAAAGAGCAGAGACTGGGGCTTTTCTCTTTCTAAAAAAGAAGGATCTTAGGGTTGTACTTTTATTGGGATCAAGGATGGGGTTTCACAGGCTTGATCTTTATTGTTGAATTTAAAACATAAAAGTAGAAATTTGATACTTCTTTGTTGGGGTGGGAAAATAAAAGTAGAAAAGATTGTATAAATTAATTATAAAGAAAGATTCTAAAACCATCCTTACTTATGTGGGTGGACCATGAGTTTTTTTTTTCCTTTTTGTAATGCTCAAGTGCCTAATATAAACTTTGATTGCAGAGGCACCCACTTCAAAGAGCCATCTTCTTCAAAGATGGCTATCGTGAATAAACCTATTGCCAGCCACAGGTCTAATTAAAGAGCCAGGTGCCCCCACCCTTACCCTGCCCCTGGCTCCATTATTTAGAGACATTTGTTGATTTAGAAAACTGACCATTCGGATCCTTTACATTTTTCTCTTCTCTTGCTTTAAATCTCCACTTTTATTACAGTTTATTAAAAGTCTTATTTATTAGGAAATAAAGCTATTTTATTAAAAACTCTTTCATTAATTGTTGAGAAAATCTAAGTAATTTGGGAAAGCATTATCTGATAAATTGGGAGATGTGGAGTGATTAGTTACCCTTTCTAATAGCAAAAAACATTCTTGTAGGAAAATGTCATCTGGAATGTTATCATTTAAAACTCAGTAATGAAAACAAAAACTAATAGAAACTTAATGAAGTACCAAAAAGTCAGGGAAATAAATGTCACCAGAATGCACAGATTAAGATCTCTTCTGACACCTATTATTTAATTTGGTTTGGCTTCAATTCTAGCCTTTAGTAAATGAAAAGACCCTTGTCAGTCTCTAAGTGTCTTTTGAGGAAGTCACTGTCTTCAGTAATTAGCTATTACACAGCAGGTGCTGTTAGTATTTCTGAGAAGTCACAGCCTCCAGAGAAACTTTGGTAACACATTCACTCCTTAATCAGTTTGCATTCACTGAGCACTTACTATGTTCTGAGCACTGCAGGTCTCTGTGGGGGTTGAGGGAAATGGCAACAGTGCCAAGACCAAGTGGGACACAGTTGTTCACATTCTTGACTGTTTCTGAGAGCCCTCCAGAACTGAGACAGAGTTTTCAGCTTAGTGTTCCTTTTTCTAGACATTCCAAAGTATTTCATGCTATTGTGGAGGCATTATCCTCTCTCCTATGGCATCTACCAGACACCCCAGAGTCACCCTAATCTGCTCTTTCTCTTTCACATCTGCCTTTACAGGACCCAGTTCCTGCATAAATAGAACAGTTCAAACCTTCTTCGGAAGAGGTGATTCCATCAGTTCTTGCTCTCTGTCCTCACTGCCACAGCCTGAGTTCATGCTTTTGTTCTCTCTGACCTAGATGGCTATGATCTTATCCTCTGAATGGATCTGTTCTCAGCACCTTCTCCTGGGGGAATATATGTATATGATTTTAGGGTATATAAATTTTACACAAGTAACCTTTGAGGGGATTATCAATTGTTTTTGAGCCCATCATTCATTTACTCCTTCAACAAACTCAACATCTTATTTCCTATGCTTTGTTCAATGGCCATGATAATAAGCAGGATAGAAACAAGACTTGCCAATATATGGCTTAGAGTCTAACCTATATGTGTAAATATATAACATCTAAAACTCTCTTTTCACTCAGAAACCTTTAAAATATACTTGTCTTTACTAGAAAAGAACTGTAAAATGAATTTGCTCCAAATCTGCTGGACATTCCACTTATACCTCACAAATCCCTTGATTATTCCTAGCCTTTGAATTATATGTATCTAGGGGTCAAAGTGTTAAATAATCTCACAAAAAATTACTTTTGGTTATTAGAACTAACAATATTAATACATTATTTAATAACAGACTATATGATAATACTATACATTATTAATATTATTAATGGGAATAAATGCATCTTATAGATTTGTTAGGGTGAATAATATTCAGCATGTCGTAGTCAAAAATGTTGACACACGAAGTGTTGATACATTTTTTTCTTAAGACTCATCCAAAAAAGTATTAAATATCAAAAATCAATGTAACTCTACATTGCTTTACCAAATTAATGCTCTTTAAATATGTCTATCTATAGCATTCTTGATCAAAATTTAAAACTTTTGATATCATCAAAATTGTTGCAGAATTATCAAAAACTTTTAATTAAAAATCAAATAATTTTCACCCTATCCTATTATTGATCCCTAAGAGTAAAAAGAATCTGAGGATGCTGTATCCTCTGCACTCCATTCAGATCACCTTCTACAGCTTATCATAAAATAAGGAAGCTCACAAACAATATACATGAGTGTACTTAGCTTCAAATGCCTAAATTAAGGGTTCTAGAAAATATTTTTTATGTTTCAAACACAACGGTAAGATTTTAGATACTCTTCTTTTCTTTATAAAGCCCAATGAGTTCATTACACAGACTTCTCTGAACCTTGTCAGATACTGTTTTTATCAGGTTGCCCCTCGTGGAGAAGGCTCACAGTTAATACCTGCTATTCCATGGTCTGTGTTAGTCTGAGGTTCCACAATCACTTGGCACCCCTTGCATCCTGAACTTTCCTCAGGCCCTCTAGCATAGACCTGTTCTCCCATCAAGATATGGGTGATACTGACACTCCAAATTTTATATGTGGTGAAGACTATCTTTATGGCAGCTCCCTTTCCCTAATCTCATTTGCAAATAGTTGTTTGGCAGATGACATTCAACAGTTGCGTATCATGTCTGACAAGGTCTGTGGCTACCAGAAGATACACAGTTAGAACAGATCTAACACTTGTGTTGACCTGCAGGCATCTGTCACGCCCTGGCAGCCATGGCCATGGGCAATAATCCAAATACAGAACAAGCGGGCATGCTGCCATGTTAGCAGATGGACATGTAGAGATATAGCCAAGAGACTCTATAAGAACACCATGGACATGGCAGCAGGACAGGATGTGCAGCCAATACATTCAACTGGCTCTTTAACTGTTGCTTAGAAACCTCAGGTTCTGGAGCAATGTCCTTTCTAATTATGCCTTGAGCTGGGGACAGTCCCATCATAAGAGCCAGAATATGCGACTGTCATGGATAAGTACTGGGTAGCAGGAGGCCAGCTGGATCTTTGAAACCAACAGAGCAGAGCCCACAATGAAATCTGCACTTGGGTTGAGAATTGCCTCTTCTGAGCTAGGTGAGCAAACGCGATTGGTGAGAGCTGAGAAGTAAGGCATAAAGATGGGTCACTGCATGTTTGTGTTCTTTCCCCCTGATTCCCCCAAGTGAGCAGGAAAATCAAGAGAGGCACAAGATGGTCATAAATAAATCCTTCCTGTAATGGCAATCCATATCATGCTGGCCTGAGTTGGGGCTAGAAAAAACAGAAAAACAAATGAGACAAAATTGAACTTTGAATCAGTACTTTAAAGGACCTGAAGGATTACCCTGGAGGTTATGAAGCTTGGACTCAGAAGTGAGACTAATTCTAACAACAGCTCCCTATGAAGCTTAACTATGGTCAAGTTACTAAGACCTCTGAACTGCCCTCCACCCCTTTTTTTAGAGATCTTGGTTGATTTTCATAACTATTTGGGCCACTTACATTTTCTCTTTCCAGTTTTTTAAATTCCTGATAAAGTATGTGAATGTTTTAAATTCAGCAAATAAAGTGGAAGCCCTCAAAACCTTAGGCCTCCACCCTTTATCCAATAAAAGCAGAACCCCAGGCCTGCACACACATTCTCTCTCTACAGCACTACCATGCTGTGTGTCCCCAGATGTGCTGTGTAATTTCCAAGATATGTAAATAATAAAACATGTCTATTTCCATGTTTCCTGATGGTTATTGCTAGGACTTAATTTTAATAATAAAAGAATCACAAGGGTCCAATCTAGTTATAAATGAGTTATTTGATAGGCTGAGACTCACAAAACAATGGCACATCTTGCAATAACCAGTACAACTGCCTCAATCCAAAAAATTATCATCTCCTTCCTAGATCAGTAGAACAGACTTTTCCCTTCCTCTCCTCTCTTTTGAAAAATTATTTTTATGCTTCCATTTTGTCTCCTTTATTAGCTTTACCTCTTTGTATTATTTTTTTCAAGCATTGTTCTAGGGTTGACAACATATATCTAACTTATCATGATCTATCTTCATATAATATCATAGCATTTCATGTACAATATAAGAATCTTACAACAATAGACCTCCACTTGCTTCCTCATCTCTTTTGTGATATTATCATACATCTCACATCTACACTGTTAAAAATCTCATTTGTTATTTTTGCTTGAAAGAGCCAACTGTTTTTAGAGAAATTAAAAATTAGACAATTTTATTTTACTTTTTCCCACATATTTATAATTTTCTATGCTTTTCATTCCTTGATGGAAATTCAAATTTTCACTCGGTGTTATTTTCCTTGGACTAAAGAAATTCCCTTAAAATTTCTGGAGTGTAGATCTTCTGCTAAGGAATCATTTCAACTTTATTTGTCCGAAAAAAAAAATCTTTATATCCCTTTCATTTTACAAAGGTTACTTTGCAGGTTGTAGAATTCTAAGTTGATAGTTCTTTAACTTTATTAAAAATGTCATTCTATATTGTCTTCTGGTTGTGACTCTTATCTTTAATCCTCTGAACTTAATGTATTATTTTTCTCAGGCTGGTCTTAAGGGCTTCTTTTTATCACTGGTTTTCAGCAAGTTGATTAGGGGGTGTGTTAATGTAATATGTCTTAATATTCTCTACATATATTGAGCTTAGAAATTGTTAGGCTTCTTGGTTATGAATGTATACTTTTCTTTTTGACTCTTTTTTTTTTTTTAAGGCCTGCACTCACAGCATATAGAAGTTCCCAGGCTAGGGATCAAATCAGAGGTACAGCTGCCAACCTACACCATAGCCAAAGCAAGCTGTGTCTGCAAACTACACCACAGCTCACGACAATGCCAGATCCTTAACCCACTGAGTGAGGCTTGGGATCAAACCCACATCCTCATGGATCCTAGTCAGGTTCGTTAACCACTGAGCCATGAAGGGAACACCCTGAATTTATACTTTTGATCATCATATTTGGAAATTTTTCAGACATTATGAATTCAAATGTTTTTCTCTCCTCACCTCTTTTTTCATGTACTGCAAATAAATGTATGTGGTTAAACAGAGAAAAGAAAAAAATTGATGCTGATTTTGAGACAGCTATGTGTCATTCAAATTTAAATATCAAGAATGAACATAGAGATACACACCTGGAACCCAGTACTCTAATGAGGAATTAGGAATGTAGACATAATATCCTAAGTTAGGTTCCAAGGAATATTAATTCTGCAAGATGTTCTCCCAAGAAGGGTTCCACAAAAAGTATGTTTGGGTAAGGATTCATACTGGATCTTCTTAGTGAGTCACAATACCCATCACCTTATCAAAGGCCATGAAAAAGATCTATTGTTAAAAATACATTGTCTTCCAAATTGATTAGAACAAAAACTTTTTAAATCAGCAGTGCTCATTACATCCCTCAATATACTATATTTGGGAGTCATCAGCTTCAGGTAAAAGGTAAAGCATGGACATGGGCAATATTTCCCAGGGAGATTAGGACAAGTGAGGTAGTAAGATAGAATTCAAAGTATTTTTCTACATTTTTGCTCCGTTAAATTGAGAATGAATGAAGTGGGAAAGATATGTTCAACTGGCATGTGCTACCTAAAGGAAGGTTAGCAATGTGGGAAATATAGAGGAAAACTTAGCATAAAGAAGAAAATTATTTTCTAGACACATACATACCTAATCTATCTTTTCTGAAGTAGAGATACCAGAAAGTAGAGGCTACAGATCAGGGGGGCAGTATTCTACTGCTCAGATTCTCATTATGGGACCATAAGCAACTTTCTTAAAACTCTTTAAGGCCCAATATCTTCATCTGTAAAAGGGGAATAATAATAGTCTCTAAATTATAGGACTATTGCATAAATGAAGCAATGAGTGTAAAACACTTGGCAAAGATTTTGTCACATAGTAAATGCTCATTAAACACCAGCTCCTATTTATTTTTTTACAAACAAACATTGAAGATACAGAAGAAAGAAATTCATGGCTTTAAAGTGAATAAGGTTTTACTGGCAAAGAATAGGTTATATAATTACAAAACTAAAAAGAATTATGAGAATATGCAAACTGTTAAAATTTAGTGACAGAAGTTTAAGTCTTAGAACTTCGTATCTTATTCTAGGGCTTGTAGAGAAGTCAGCTCACTTCTGTTATTTCTCAGCTGCTTCTTCTAAATTTGGGGGAAAAAATACTCTCCTGCCTGGGTTGTTCAAAGATTAAATGCCATCATAGAGCCAAAGACTCTTTGTAAAGATACATAAAATTTCAAGTAAGAAATATTAGATGATACTATTTGAATTAGGGCTCTCCAGAAAAATGGAATCAATAGGATATTTAAGAAGTTACAGGAGTCATCTTATGTGGTTATAAGATGCCATGAGGTCCCATGATCTACTGTCTTCAAGCTGGAGAACAAGGAAAGCAGGTGATGTAATTTGGTCCATGTCTGAAGGCCTGACAATCAGAGGATGGATGGTGTCTAAGTCCTGGACTGAGTCCAAAGGCCTGATATCAGAGGGCAGCAGACAGTGATGTCTCAGCTCAAGCAAGGAAAACAAAAATGGCTCTTCCTCCACATTTCTGTTCCACGTAGGTCCTCAATGGATTGGATGATGCCCTTCTACACTGGTGAGGGTGATCTTTACTTAGTACACTGATTCAAGTGCTTATCTCTTCTGGAGATACCTTCACAGACACACTCAAAAATAATGTTTTACAGCTATCTTGGAATTCTTTAGCCAATCAAGCTGACATATAAAACCAACCATCAAAATATTTCTAAAGGAAACCTTAGAGCCATAAACAGAGCAGCAATATCTAGTCCACACTCCATGGGAACTATTATCATATTTATAATCTAACAAAGTATAAAATGACACCAAAAGAGGTTCAGTGGTTAGATAAGAACTCCCAGAGTTGCAGAAAAAGAACCAGGACTAGAATTTCAGATGTTTTAGCCTCATGTTCAGTTCCCCCTGTATAGACTTGGAACTGTTAAAAGTTCTTCCTGTGTCTGGATCAATGATGACACTTTACATTCTGGTCATGAGGAAATCCCTCTCTGCTGCTGTTCTGATGCTTTGCTGCTAGCTGAGGAGTCCAAAGCTACACTGTACAAAAACCACATATCTCCCTTGAGGTCAGTGATATTGACATTTTCTGCCCGATCTGGAGGTGTTTTATCTACAAGCTACAATAAATATGATTTAGCCTCATATTTTCCATATCACTGATAATTCTGACTCTGGCAGGAGCATGTATCATGCCAGAGAAACAAAGAGAAGAAGAAGAACTAGACACTGAGATACAAGTGTGATATATGATGAATGATTCTGCAGTTTGGCTTCTGTTTTTATTTCACCTAGAATGAGCTTACCTCAAAAGAAACTTGGAAATATATGTGTGGTTTTAACATACTGTAACAAATCCCACATAAACGGTTTTTTATCACCACCTTATCTGGCTTACTAATAGCTTGTTCAACCAACTGTGCAAACTTAGTCACAAAAAAACATTTGTACATGGTAACATAGGATAGAAGAGGAGTTGGGAAGGGAAAAACAAAAATATGTCTTAGAAATTCCACAGAGCAAATCTAAAAACCAGGTGAAAATCTAGTTGAGAGATACGGATGCAGCCATTATCTTTTCTCATAAGGTACTTGCTTTGGGTATTATGACTCTCTATTCACAATGCATCAACCAACTGTGAATGTGAACATGGCTCCAAATCATGTTTAAAAGTAACACAAAAAGAGGCTCAGTCTTCCCCACTCTTCTAATTTGTAATGGAGATCAGTTTTGTTGCTGCAGCCCTTTTCCATTGTTCTGGTAACACAAACCTACTTTTTCTAACAGGGATCAAATCTTCCACATCCCATGTGGTCCTGGTACTGGTGCAGCTGTCAATAATAGCTGTGAGCATGTGATTAAGGCCAGCCAATCAGAGTACTCCATCTCTCTGTGATTGGGTTACAGAATGGACAAATGGCCCAAGGAAATATAAGCCTTGCAGATAACTGATATTTGGAGGCTGAAGAGGAAGAAAAGAATTCTCCTTTTTTTTTGAATCACAAGCTATAAGGATCTAATCTTGGTTACCTCTCCTGTCATCAGGGGAATACGCTCTTAAAACAGAATTCTATTGAGTTACAGAAAAACAAAGTTTACATTTCTGAAGCACTAGAGTTTATGGGTAGACAGAGATTCCTACTCACTACTGAAATGTTAAAAATAATTTTCAGAGTAAAATAACCAACAAAAAAATTTAAGTCCTCTGTTTAATACTTGCATTTGAAATTATGCATAAGTTTAAGTTTCTGTGTTAAGTACAAAATTAAGTCTTGTTGCAGTTGAAAAATCACATTGAGTCAGGCACGGCCTCCATGCCCCGGCATCTCTTGAACTTGTGCCTAGGGATATTGCCTCTTCAAGTTATCAAAGAATCAAAACAGATTCTTTGATTACCAAAGAATCAATTTTCACTCTATTTAACCAAAGTTACTTTACAGGCATACTCACATAGCTGATTATTTGATCCTACTGAACTTCAGGATACAAGCTTCTAAAAGAGGAAGTAAAAATTTGATCACTTTGCTAGGGAAAAAAATAGATTTAATCCACCCCCCCTACTGGCCAAAGATTTAAATGACCTCATTTGGCTCCTTTTATCATTCTACTTTCCTTTCACTTCTATAAACAAACATTATTAATTTCGTTCATTGGTTCATATATTTATTCTTCATGTTTTATCCAATGCACAGTTTTGATTGAGTACCTACTAAGTAGACAATGGTGGAGATACAAAAGTAAGACCCAGTTCCTGTTCTCAAAAACCTCACAAAATCAAGAGAAAGACCCTCCTAGAAACTATTAAAAAGGACACTGTGACATGTGCCACCTGCTGTTTCCATGAGGGCATTCCTCCATTTAAATATTCCAGAAACTCATTCTGAGAACTACAAAAAAAAAAAATCTCATTTTCAGAGGGCTAGTATAATAAGACACACACTGCACTGATGAAATTTAATGTTTGTACAAAACAGTATGCTCTTCCTTTATATTGCTAAGTGTTATCAGGAATAGAAGGATTTGACTATGGTCCCATACTTATTTTCTTAATTCAGTGTTCAGTGCCTTCCCCACCTGTTACGTAATTGATACTTTTGAGGAAATCCAAGGGAAAAAGTAGAAGGAAAGAGCCAGATTTGGTATTTATTTTTGATGCTATGTAGCTAAATGATAAATCGTTTCTGCTGATTCCTGGTCCTGCCTTCCACCCACCCCCAACAATTCCTCTTGAGTAGGCAGAATGAAGAAACAATTGGAGAAGAAATAAAGTATGAAGCACAGGAATCACCAGTATATACTTTTCAGTTACAACTTATTTGTAACCAAACGACTGCATCCAGTATCAGTGGAGAACTGAAATTAAAGTCTACGTAGGAACCCAGTTTATTCCTGAGGGCACAGGGTTACGGAGGCACACAAGCGATAGCATTTGGTTCTCTTGGGTAGAGAAGGTAGTAACTAAAGAATTCTAGATTATGGAGGTTGTAAAATATGGTTTCATTGCTTTGTCATAATTCCTGTGTGGCAATTTATACTAAAATACATCCATATAAATAATAGTATATTACGTAGATGTGTGTTTGTGGGTATGTGAGTGCATGTTTATGTGTATGAATTAACTTTAATTTACACCCTAGGGACAGCTACTTAGTACCTGAAGTACTGCAATCAAGAATCCACATTCCAAAGTGACTGTGGCAGCATTTCAAATATTTATTCTAAATATAGTCTAATAACACAGGTGTTCATTTAAAAAAAGAATGTTGATTTTTCCAATTGGTAAAAATAAGTGGTGTTCAAGACCTCTTGTAATTTTATAAGCTCCAGTGCCGCTTCATGAAACAGACATACCAAAATCTGCCAAATGCAGTTGCTCAACACCTTCAAAATATCACTTTAGGTCTAGAACATGTTAGTGACCTGGGTCTCCCCAGTCTAACAAACACCCCCTATCACCTTATCCAACTAGTAGGTGGCTGGCCTGGAGTCCACTTTGGAAAGAACCATTCAAATATGGTCCATCTGGAGTGGTTGCAGTCATAGAAGGGGTGCCCCATTATAGGAATGGCAGTTTTTTATACCTGCTCAGTAGTAAATGTACAAGTGATATAAGAAATTTTGTATGAGACCTTGTAATATCTCACTACAGTGAGACTATGAGCTAGGAAATATACAAAGCCTACTGCCTAATTATGAGAGAAATGCAAATCAAAACTACAGTGAGGTACTACCGCACACCAGTCAGAAAAGCCATCACCAAGAAGTCTACATACAACAAATGCTGGAGAGGGTGTGGAGAAAAGGGAACCCTCCCACACTGTTAGTAGCAATGTACATTGGTACAACCATTGTGGAAAGCAGTATGGAGGTTTGCTCAGATAACTAAATACAGAACTGCAATATTATCCAACAATCCCACCCCTGGGCATATATCCATAGAAAACTATAATTCAAAAAGATACATGCACCATGTTCACTGCAGCATGATTCACAATAGCTAAGGCATGGAAACAACCTAAATGTCCACTGACAGATGAGTAAATTAAGAAGATGTGGTACGTATACACAATGGAATACAATTCAGCCATTAAAAAGGAACAAAAAAATGCCCTTTGAAGCAACATGGATGCAACCAGAGATTCTCATATTAAGTGAAGTAAGAAAGAGAAAGGTAAATACCGTATGATATCACTTACATGTGGCATCTAAAAATCTAAAATGTGGCACAAATGAACCTATCTTCAGAACAGAAACAAACTCAAAGACATGGAGAATAGACTTGTGGTTGCTAAGAGGGAGGGTGGAGGGAGTGGAATGGACTGGAATTTGGGGTTAGTAGATGCACACTATTACGTTTAGAACAGATAAGCAATGTGGTCCTTCTGTACAGCACAGGGAACTATATCCAATCTCTTGTGACAGAATGTGATTGGAAGAGAATATGAGAAAAAGAATGTGTGTGTGTGTGTGTGTGTGTATATATATATATATATATATATATGTGAGTCACCTTGCAGAAACTGACACAACATTGTAAGTCAACTATGCTTTAATTAAAAAATTAAACCAAAAAAAAAAAAACCTACTGCCTCTAATTGCAGAGGCTTCTGTTACACACAGTCTTGTAGACCTAGATCAGTTTACACAATAGGCCTCCACTAGGAACCACTGTCTTTCTTTAATCTACTTTCAATCATAAGTCTGGGCCGGAGAGCTACAACGAATAACACCTCTCCCCCTAATTTACAAAATGCTTTATCATTTTAGAAATCATTTTAAAACCACAAAGAGGAATAAATAATTCATAAAGTTCTAATAACCTGAGAAAATTCTAAGGAACCATCTCCCTTGGACAGAATCTGGAGTTCAATGGAAGCAACATAATCTAGATTAGACATATCTCAATTATCATACCTAAAAATGTAGTGTAAATGCCTCATGATTTGTACTTTAAGAAATGAGTGTACAGGGAGTTCCCGTCGTGGCTCAGTGGTTAACGAATCCGACTAGGAACCATGAGGTTGTGGGTTTGATCCCTAGCCTTGCTCAGTGGGTTAAGGATCTGGCGTTGCCGTGAGCTGTGGTGTAGGTTGCAGACGCGGCTCGGATCCTGCGTTGCTGTGGCTGTGGTGAAGGCCAGCAGCTACAGCTCCTGTTAGACCCCTAGCCTGGGAACCTGCATATGCTGCAGGTACGGCCCTAGATAAGGCAAAAAGATAAAAAGACAAAAAAAAAAAATAAGAAATGAGTGTACAAAGAAATAACCCATGAAAACTTCTATTAAAATAAGGACAAACCACTCTAAGATTTATTTAAATAGGTAATCTCAGAGGAGTACATTTTTTGGCTAAAATTTCTTTAGTCAAATATTATTTATTTGTTCTCCCAATTGCCTATGCTGCATTAGTGGAGCTTAATAGGAAAAACAAACAAATTGAATGGTATTTTGAAGTACCTTAAATCTTCATCAAGTTTATCTGCTTCCAAAATGATGTAATTAGAAGAGTTAAGGGCAAGCAAGAGGAGAATGAGATTGCTCCCTTAAGGTAATTGGTGTATGATTATTACTTAGTAGGAAATCGTGTGCTGCATAATTTTCTTATTGTTCGTTGCCACTGCTTCATTATAATCTGAAAAGAGTTGACAAATCCAAAAATAAACAGTAAATTCTATAAAATGCTAAATTATCCTAATGACAGTAACATCTTTAGATATTTCGATAATCAGTAAAAAAAAATTTGAAGTTTGAAGGTTAGAGTTATCATAAACATCATCTCTGAGATTTAAGCTAAACTGAGTGTGAAAACAGAACACACATCCTAAATAAAAGCACGCTGCACACACAAAGAGCATAGTTGGTGATTTATCATTGGTGTAGTCATCAGAGAGCATCAAATATAGAATTCCATTCTAGGAACCGAATTATCATATTTATCTACAATGCCCATATAAACCATGTAATCACTAAATTTTGGCTTAGCCATGAAGCAGAGTATTAGCCAGGGTTCTCTAGAGAAATAGAACCCATAGGAAATATACATTCCTATGAGGAAATTTGTTATAGTAGTTGGCCTATGCAATTACAGAGGTCAAAAATTTCCACAACCTGCCAACTGTAACCTGGAAAATCAGGAAAGCCTGTGTGTAATTCAATGGGAGTCTGAAGACCTGAGATCCAGAAAAGAGGAGAAGCTGGATGTCCCAGCTCAAGCAAAGAGCAAATTTGCCCTGCTTCCATTTTCAGTTCTAGTCAGGCTCTCAATGCATGAACTGGATGATGTCCACCAACACTGATGAGGGTGATCTTTACTCAGTCTTCTCATTCAAACGCTCATCTCTTCTAGAAACACTCTCACAGACAAACCCAGAAATGGTGTTTTACCAGCCATCTGGGCACCCTTTAGCCCAGTCAAGTGGATACATAAAATAAGCCATCAGAAGCAATGTAAAACATAAAATTGAAGCAATCCTCTAGATAAATTTAAGAGAAACACACATATTTTAGTGTAAAATAATCAGAGGTATAGGTCTAAATGTTCTGAATAGATAAAATGAATTTTCTTACAAAGGCAATCAGGATAAAGTGGAGTTTTTGTGATAATTCTGGCACAGTAACCCATGCAGACGTTCACAACAGATGTGCGTCCCTTCACACGTAGACAAAGCTACCTAACTCTATTATCTCTCAGATCTGGAACAATTGCTTTCAGTCTTAAAAATTCTACTTGGGTAGTTTTAGAATGTTAAGACTTTTCCCTGTGTTCGTGTTAACTTTGTTTCTAAACAGAGTCCCGTGATTAAAGGTAAACAATGAGAAGAATTTACTGACCTTTTTTATGTTTCTTTGGCTGTTGTTATTGTTGTTACCAACAAGAATAGACCCATATTGGGGCTGATTTTGTGTTTTCTGTCTGTTTTCAAATGGATATTTGTAAACAGCAGTGTATTGAGGAACAAATAACCTACCTACACAGTAGGTCCCAACCCACACAACCCCATTCCTTGTTCTTTGAACTGCACCAGCAGAACAAACATGCTTCTACATTGCTTGACCTCTGCTTCGACTTGTTCGACATGCTGAGCCAGAGCCCTTATTTGGGGTGTATGAGATTCAGTAAGAGTGGTAGCTACTGGTGGCAGAAGCTTAAAAATGTAAAACTCAAAAGCTGTCAATGGCCATGCCAATAATCAATCAGGAGAAATCCATCTACAGTAGGAAAAGTGAAATTAACAGAGTGGAAAGTAGGGTGAAAAAAAAAAAAGAGTTAACCCTGGGAGTAACTGAAATTTAGCTCTGTTCCTTCCCTTTTGTCAAGTTTTGTGTTGAAGCATTCCTTTAATTTTTTGAGCCAACACATTTCCACTTTGACCCAATCCAGAGATGGATTTACTAATCTTCAAGTAAGCCAACATTAAGTGACACATAATATCTGATTATTTTATCAATACCAACATAAGTCAATAAAAGATAACGCATTTAATACAACATGGGAAGAAATGTCCTAAATCATATTTAATCAATGCTAAATTTGACTTATAAAAAAGATGAATCTTATTACATATCCCCTCCCAATAAAAACTGGCTGTTTAGCACTTCACATCTGACTATGTTAACCAAACATCCAAATATATAATTAGAATTTTCAAAATTTACTTTATATTTAATTCCATATTGGTTTAAACCTGTATAATAACTTTTTTTTTTCTTTTTGCCTTTATGTGGAGCCGCACCTGCAGCATATGGAGGTTCCCAGGCTAGGGGTCTAACAGGAGCTGTAGCTGCCGGCCTTTGCCACAGCCACAGCAACGCAGGATCCGAGCCGCGTCTGCAACCTTCACCATAGCTCACGGCAACGCCGGATCCTTAACCCACTGACCCGCAACCTCATGGTTCCTAGTCGGATTCGTTAACCACTGAGCCACGAAGGGAACTCCTAAACCTGTATAACTTTTTTAAAAAGTTGAATGCCAAGCTTGTTTCCACTTCAGGGCATTTTCACAAGCTGTTTCCACTTTCTGAAATACTCTTGCCAACTACTTCATGGCTTCTTCTACCTCATTAAGTCTTAATAAAATAATGCTATCTTTGAAAGACTTTTTCTTATCATCTACACAAAGATTCCTACCTCTAGTTACCTTTTATTATGTTGAACTGTTTTGTTCTCATTATAGCCCTTTCTGAGGTTTTTGTGTGTTTATTTCTTTCATCTCTTTGACCAGACTGCATGTTTCATGTAAAATATATATATATATATTTACAAAGCACATGGAACAGAGCCTGGCATTGAAAACATTATATATATATACACACACATATATATGTGTGTGTGTATATATATGTATATATGTATGTAATGGAAAGGGAGGAAGGAAGAAGGAAACACTGTCTTCATACTTAACTAGTTGAAACTAGAGCAAGAAAAAAAAAGTTTAAATTTAGTTAACATGACAGTTTGCTTTTTTACTGAAGTATGTTGATTTATAATGCGTTAAATTCAGGTGTACAGCAAAGTGATTCAATTATACATTTTACATATACATACGTATCCTTTTTCAAATTCTTTTCCATTACAGGTTACTACGAAATATTGAATACTGTTTCCTGAGTCATACAGTGGGTCCTTGTTAATAATCTATTTTGTATATAGGAGTATGTATATGTTAATCCCAAATTTATTCCTTCCCCCTTTTTCCCTTTGGTAACCATAAGGTTGTTTTCTATGTCTGTGAGTCTATTTCCGTTTTATAAATTAGCTCATTTTCATCATTTTTTAGATTCCTAAGTGATATCTTATGATATTTGTCTTCCTCTGTGTGACTTACTTCACTTAGTATGATAATCTCTAGGTCCATCCATGTTCCTGTAAATGACATTATTTCATTCTTTTTTATGGCTGAGTAATAATATTACATTGTATATATGTATCACATATTCTTTATCCATTCATTTCCCAGTGGACACTTAGGTTGCTTCCATGTCTTGGCTACTGTAAACAATGCTGCAATAATCTTTTCAAATTAAGAGTATTCATCTTTTCTAGATGTATGCCCAGGAATGAGATCACTAGATCGTACGGTAATTCTGTTTTTAGTTATTTAAGGAACCACCGTACTGTCCTCCATTACAGTTGCACCAATTTACACACCCAACAACAGCAGCTCCCTTTTCTCCACACCCTCTCCAGAACCTTCTTCCAGACTTTTTGATGATAGCCTTTCTGACTGGTGTGAGGTAATACCCCATTGTAGTATTCAGTTGTATTTCTTCAGCAGTTAGTGATGTTGAGCATCTTTTCACGTGCCTTTTAGCCATTTGTATGTCTTCTTTGAAGAAATTTCTATGTAGGTCTCCTGCTTATTTTTAATTTTTTTTAATATTTAGCTATATAAGTTGTTAGTATATGTGGTTACCATGAGGTTTACATATAGTAATCTATATATGTATGAACTAAAGAAAAGTGTGAAATGATGTCTCATTAAATAGAGGACGTGCGTAAATTGATAGAAGTTATATAAAGGAATAAAACAGCGAACTTCAAAGTTGAAAAGTATAATAATTTGAAAGTTCATAGAGGGTATCAACAGCAATTTAAGCAGACAGAAGAAAAAATCACAGGCCTTGAAGATAAGCCAATAAATATTATCCACTCTAACAAGAAAAGAAGGAAATACAATTTAAAAAGATGAATAAAAATAAACCACTAAGACCCATTGGACAAAATTCAAATAAAGTATGTATAATAAGAGAAAATAGAGAAAGGAAGAATACTTGGAATAATAAATGCCAAAGGCTTTCTAGATTTGATGAAAAGCATTTATCTACACGTTTAAGAAAAATCTATGAACTTTGAGTAGCATAAAATTAAAGAAATCCACAACTAGACATCTTACAAACTGTTGAAAGGCAAAGAAAAAAATGACCAAACCTGACTCAAGAAGAAGCAGAAAAATCTATATATACCTATAAGAAGTAAAAAGATGAAAGTGATAATTTTTCAAAGTCACACAAAAGATGCCTAGAATCAGGAGTTCCCTTGAGCCACAGCTGAGTAAGGATCCAGCTTTGTCACTACAGTGGCTCAGGCAGGCCTGTGGTATGGGTTTCATCCCTGACCCAGGAACTTCCACATCCATGGGTGGGGTCAAAAAAAAAAAAAAAATGCCCAGAATCAAATGGCTTCACTGGTGAATCCTACCAAGTATTTTAAAAAGATTTAATACCAACACTTCCCAAAATCATCCTTGCAAAGTCTCCATGGGCCAAAGACCTGATCCTTATCTTCTCAATGTTGAAAGTTCTCTCCTATTCATTTATTCAAAGTTGATTAAATTCTAGGGGACTAATTAATGGGAATAGAAATCACTAGATATTGATTAGCAACTTAAAATCTAATTTCTTCATTTATAATGAGAAAAATTATTGCCTCATGGACCAAAAGCTTCAAGTCAAGTTGATAGTGTATTCTTTTTCTAGTAGGCAAGATTCCTTGGGAACTGAATTAATATGAGAAAGTTGCTTGGTAAGTGCAGAGATGAAGGACAGGAAATATGATGATCTTCATGAATTTATAATTAATTGCTTTCTCTTCTGTATGGTCATAGCATTTAACTTATTTGTTTATTGCACAAATATTTACTCAGCATCTTCTGTGTGGCCTGGCCCCATATGAATTGTTTGGGCGTATTAAAATATACAAAACTTAGCCTCTGTCATCAGAAGGAAGACAAATGGGGAACCAACATTAATCAAGATTTTAGTATCGGTCACTCCTTATACGAGGTGATTTATGACCCTATCTCTTCGAATTTCTGTAACTCTCTAAGGCATATAGATTTTATTTTGACCTTCAAAGAGAAATATTTTTAAATGAAAAAAGCAATTTAAGCAACTTACCCAAGATCACACAAGTAAGTAGTTTCATGACTGTATGTATTTGTCAAAACTCATTAGATTGTGTACTTAACTGGGGAATTACATCATATATTGTACCTCAATAAAGGTGATTCAAGGAAATCATGTCACAAGCCAAAGAGAGTATCTGTGAAGACATATATTTGAAAAAGGCCCTTACACACTGCTGTGAGTTCTCAACCCCCAAACAATGAAAGAAAGTAAAATAGTACTTTCTTTGCAACAAGTCTACTTAAAGGAGCATCCATGGTACCACTTAGTGAACCAGAAATGTTTTCCTTAAGGTTCCCTAGGTGATTAATTCTGTGTAACAGTGTATTTGTCAATTTGGCTAGGCTTTGGGGCTCAGTTAGTTTTTTTGATCAAACTTAGTCCAGATTTTGCTATGAAGATATTTTAAGATGTGACTAATAATTAAATCAGTAGATTTTGAGTGAAGCAGATTACCCTCTATAATGCGGGTATGTCTCATCCAATCAGTTGAAGGTCATAAGAGCAAAGAATAAAGTTTCCTGAATAAAAATTCTGCCTTTGGACTCCAACACAGAAATTCTGCCCTAGTTTCCAGAACCTTCAGACTCACGATCAGAACACTAACTTTTACCAGAATCTCTAGCTTATCAGCCTGCCCTATGGATATAGCTCTGCCAGACACCACAATTAGGTAAACCAATTCCTTAAAATCTTTCTCTCTATATATAGCTATACACACCTATACCTATATCTATACCTATATTCTATTGGTTCTGTTTTTCCGGAGAATGCTAATATAGATTTTAGTGCCCAGAGTCCTTCTGGAGAGCTAGAATCTTAAGGGTGAGTTTTTTGAATTGGGAAATCTAAATGCAATAAAGATAGGTGTGTCCTATTGTGCCAGGGGCTGAGTAGAGGCATTTAATTGCCAAAGGCAAAATGGGTATGGTTACTTTAATAGACAGCAGAGTTAAACTTGTAATCAGAATAGTCTGACTTACAGAGATCTATGACATTAGCTGATTCATCACGGTGTCCCTAGAAGTGAAATATATAAGCAGTCAACTAAAGTCTTACTTGAGCTCTGTAAGGGGAAGAATTTAAGGTCAAGAGAACTTGAATTTAAGGTCAAGTCTAACTTGAATCATATGAGCAAACTTGGACACTTCCCAAACTTGAGTCAGTTTACAAATCAAGACTACCTTTAATGAAAGGGAGATCAGGTCCCCATGAGAAAGGACCCAGATACTCTGATAAAATTTTATACTATTAATTTTTCACCCATCTTTTTTCAGAGGGAATGTCTTTTACCAAGATGACTATACACTGGAGGAAAACAAACTATCAGAAGTTTCAGGGATTACTGGATTTTGGTTCTGAATCGACACTAATTCAAGGAGATCTCAAAAGGTGCTGTGACCCATCAGTCAGAGTAGGGACTTAAAGAGTTCAAATAATCAGTGGAGTTTTAGCTCAGTCCATCTCAGAGCATGTCCAGTGGGTCACTGTGATGGTTAATTTTATGCATCAGTTTGGTTGGACCATGGTTCCCACATATCTTGCCAAACATTAGTCCAGATGTTTCTGTGAGAGTATTTTTGGATGAGATTTAACATTTAAATTAGTGGACTTTGAGTAAAGCAGATAACCCTCTATAATATGTGTGGTCCCCATAAATCAGGTAAAGCCCTGAAAAAAAACAAAATGTTGACCTCCCCAAGCAAGAGAGAATTCTGCCACCAGACTGCCTTTAGACTTCATTTGCAATATCAGCTCTTTCTGGTTTGCCAGCAGACTGCCTTTGAACTTGAATGCCGCTCTTACCAAAGTCTCTCTCTGATGCATGTGTGTATCTCCTATCAGTTCTACTTTTCTGGATGACCCTAATAATACAGTCTCCAAACCTATCCTCTGGTTATTCCCCCAATTTTGGAATGCATACTTGGAAGATGTATTCAGTCACTGACAGAATTGGAATCTTCACATAGATTCCTTGACTTGCATGGTTTATGCTATTATGATAGGAAAGGCTAAGTGGAACCCTTTGCTTAGGTAGAATTGGCTCTATGTAGGAAAACAGCAAACCAATAGCAATACCACATTACTAGAGGGATGGTAGCTATTAGTGCCTTCATTCTATTGGTTTCCTTTCTCTGGAGAACTCTAATTCAGCCTGAATCACACCTAGGAATGTAAAGCAGACTATATTATTACATGCATTTCCAATTTGTTGCAACAAGAAATGAACGCTTCTCATGAATTGATGTGCGTCACTTGAGGTCATTTCAGCACCAAGAAGTTAGAGTGGACAGTGGTTTCTTAAGAGTGTGAAAAGAAGTCAACAGTACCCACCAGAAAATTACCCAGGTCAAAACAACTGTTAAAAAATGTTCCTGGGTCGGTCGGCGGCAAGATGGCGGAGGAGTAAGAGGTCGCGCTCACCCTCTCCCACAAATACATCAAAAAACGCATCTAAATATAAAACAAGTTGGACAAATCATCATCTGAATGCTGATCAATTTAAACCTCCAAAAACTGCAAGAAACCCTTGAAATAACTGGGTAGAACAAGTGAAGAAAAAAAAAAAAAAAGGTGAGA
>PVHT021183666.1:24809811-24911919 GCA_004024745.2 Catagonus wagneri | reverse complement strand
GGTGGGAGGGAGTGGGGATAACCACTGCTTTAATGATGGAATAGCAAGGAGCTCCAACTGTAATGCACGGGGAACTATATCTAATTACATGTGACAAATCCATATATGTACATGTAATCGGGTCACCACATGGTGCAGTTGGAAAATCTGACAGAAATCTGTAAACCAGCTATAATGCAAAAATAAAAAAAAATAAAAAAATAAAATATTGCCTTGGAATAAAAATAAAATAAAATAAAGTCCTTGGTTAACAAAAAAAAAAAAAAAATGTTCCTGACATTGGGAACTTCCAACAAACCTAAGAAAGCACATCACCAAATTTATCCATAAATACTCATTCAGTTACTGGAAAGTGTTAAGTACTGTTGTGTGTACTGGGGATATACCAGTACACAAAACAGACATAAACCGTTGCCCTTAAAGGACTGTCAGGCTAGCAAGGCATGGGGACATAGATAATAAACAAAAAAAATTAAAAAGAACAAGGAGGATCAGGAATGCCGGGGCAGGTGAAATAGACATCGTTGAGAAGGTAACATTCTGAGCAAAGATATGAAGGAGGTAATGAAGTCACAGAGATATGAGCAAGGAAGAGACAGAACATTCCAAGTAGAGTAAACAGTACAATGACTCCAAAGATGGAAATTCTCCAGTATGTTTAAGAAATAAGAAAAAGGTCAGTGTGGCGGTTGCCAAGTTAGTAAGGAAAATTAATCATAAATTTCATCAAAGAGATAACAGGGACTGGTTTATGGCAGGCCTTATAGGGCAGTATAACAACTTTGGCTTTTGCTATAGAACAGAGAACCATTTCAGGGTTTAACTAAGACTGACTGACTAGTCATTAAGATTAAAAGGACAAGGACGGAAGCAAGGAGATCAGTAGGAGGCAATAATCTAGGCATCATATACAGTGGAGAATTTTGGTTGTATACTGAAAGTAGCACCAATAGGATTTTTTCTGATGCATCAGACTTATGAAAAGAAAGAATCAAAAATGACACCACAGATTTTGGCCTTAACAATTGGAAGGATGATTTCCTGAGGTGGGATAGGCTGCAAACGAAAAAAGGCATATGAGAAAAAAATGTAGTTCAGATGGGACAGACATTTTAAATTTAAGGTGAATATTAGATAACCAAATGGTAGTGCTGAATTAGACAACTGAAAATATAAATTTAGAGATTCTGGGGAAAATCCAAGCCAGTCATACAAACGTAGGATTTATTATAATAAATGTGATTGCAAAGGTATCAGTGTGCTTATGCCCTTAACACATCTTCCTACCCCTTCCCACCACTGTGTAGAAGATCAAAAAATTGAGTGGAATAAAGCAGCAAAAGCTGACTACTCCTCCATTCCTGAGGCCTTTACTTTGCAAGTCTTTACTTTAGGGGAATGACAGGTAAGGAGGGAGACACCTTTGAATGAATATTGAAATACTTCATTAATATCTTAGGCTGGACGGCCTAAACTCTCAATTAAAGCCACATTTACAACTTTAAGGGGTGATAAATCTATTTATTATCCGAGTGTAAGGAGTAAAGTCATAGGAAATGTGCAAGTTTCAATCAAGGTCATAGAAATACTTCCCATAGGGACTACAGCTGGGAAGGGCATTTAGAGACAAAAGCAAAGTTGCTAATCATTCTTACAATGCAGCGATTACATTTATAATTATAATTAATTCAAGCATTATACTCTTATTCACGTATCCATTTAAGTTAATCCTCTTTTCTACAACCATATGAAGAAAGAACCTATTTTTTTTGTTTTTGTTTTGTTTTTTGTAAAAAGCTTCCAATTATGATGGGGCCAGTTAAAGAATGAAGGTCTTATGAATGAGCGAAGCTTAAGATTCTGCAACATTCCTTGCTCAACACTGAGCAAATTCTAATAACCAAATGCTCTCCACTGATATTTCCATTTTTACTGCAACCTCAGGAATAAACGCCCTTGATTAGGTGCTTGGATAAATAGACTGTGATAAGACAAGCTGCTTATTAGAAAGGTATTTGACTAGCTTGAACCCTTACTTTTATTCACCCACAGCTCATCTGAAGCTTCAGCATCAAGTTATGGGTTGAAATGTCATGAGAGTATACAACATCTTCCTGATGTCTCGAAAAGCTCCCTGACTTAATTTACTTCAATTTTCCATTTTTATTGCAGAATTCTCTTCTGAAAAGATGCATCAGGCTTTTATAACTGTATTGGGGTGGAAATTATAAACGTTGCTTTTACAAAGCACTCAGGAAAAGCATCAGGTGTCAAGATCTAAAAAGAGCTGTCAAGATGATCTTGCATTAACTGGTGTTCTGGCTGCTTGGAGTAGCCTAAAAATATTCACCAGCATGCAAGCGCTACTGCCCAGAGCAGACACACAGAAGAGGATGAAGCAGAGCCAGAGGCCAGCTATTTGTTATTTAAATAGAACATTAATGTAATAGAAGGTATTTGCTTGTTTCAGCAAGACAACTATCATAAACTTTGCAGAGTAATACCCTGCCTTTAATAGCACAGCTCAGGGATCATTACGGACAGCAGCCACAATATGTCTAGTATAGTCACGGGTGGCAGTTCAAACTAGAATTTCACATCCTACATCAGGAATTTTGTAAAGGTGACCTGGAACAGTAAAAGCCTCAAGTATCAGGCACTCTACCATAGCACTCTAAGTTTAAAAACAGATTGAGAGCAACAGAAGTGATGCACTTAACCGAGGAAATTGCTGAGCTGCTAAACCAGCCAAAGTTCTTAGGACCTGGCCAGGACTTACCTGTTTAGTCTCATATCTTCTTGAACTCTGTAGAAGATGAGGCAAAGCTGTTCCTTTGGAGACTCTAAATGTCTGTTTATCCTCAAAGGTAAACATGTTCAAGGTATAAAAAACTCAGACAAGAAATCAACTTAGATAAAACTGTATTCTGAAAGGGACACTCAATACCTGTTACGCGCACTTAGACCACTACAACTGCTCTTGCTTTCTCTCTTTTTCAAAGAATGTTTGCTACTTTATTTTAAATTAATTCATTTTTCTTATAGAAAAATAAGCATTCATAAAGAAAAAATAGAACTTTCCCATAATGCCTCTAAGTCATGAAGACTGCTATTAATATTTTGCCCTATTTTCCAGCATTTGACATTTAATATATAGACAGAGCCAAAAGTTGAAAATCTGGATACCCCTATGATAGAATTTGTGGATATTTTCAGAAATGATTACTCAAATATGACTTGCAAAGAGGAAAGGGAGGAAGGAAAAGATATCTTTAATTAAGAAAAATATATGAAGAACTGAATCTATTTAGTCTTTTATAAACTAAAACATGAATTAAATTGTAGAATGAAAAAAAGTGAAATTTGTTGAACACCTACTAGGTGCTAGGTATTGTGTATTACCTACTTGACAATAAGCTAGTGAGGAAAATAAGGAAAGCCTCAGTTTTTTTTAAGCCAGCCACTGTGCTAAGTACTTTACAATAGCTATTACATTTTATTCATACAGCAATCCTAACTAGAATCCATTATATATTAGGGTGTCCATTTACAAATGAGTAAACTTAGATTTATAAATTTTCTAAGACCTATAATTATATATACAAATCTAAGATATATGTACTTATTACTATGCTTTACTGTCTCCTTGTGAGCTATATTTAATCACTAATTTTAGAGCTTAGAAATTCAGTCAGATCCATGAAGAAACATGGACAAGGACATTCAATTCCAGATATGCTTTGCACAAAAGCTCTAAATTACCCCCACCTTCAGGGAAATAAACAAACATTTAATTGTCAAAAACAAATTTCTTGGGTCTGAAAATATGGATGTTTAAAAAAAAGCTATCAAATCTATCAATATTAATTAAAGAGAAAAAGAAGCCTCTGTTTACTCTTCCAGGTAAGAAAAGCAAAGTCCTTACCAATTTTAAATTATAAACATTTTTTTTTCAATCCCAGAAGACCATTCCTGAAAAAAGTACCTACTCTTTAGGTCAGGATGTTAAATATAATTGATTAATTTCTGCTTCACTGTGAATAATTAGAACACAGTCATCAACAGGTCAAGTCACTTGAAACAAATCATTTGGAAATGCCATGAAATAAAGAGGAAATTCTGCTCTGAGCAGGGTACCCTGAAATATCGATCCCTATAACAAGTGATGGTTCCCCTATGAAAATTCTGATTTGCAGATTTTAGGATAGCTAGAGCACCACATCTCAGTTTAAATACATGCCAAACTCTTCCAATGTGTCAGAAAAACCCTCTTTGTGAAAAGAATTTTACAAAGATGTAACATACAGAGTCAGGTTTTGTCAAAGTATAGAATTTACATATTTACATATTTAAGTTTCATAGGGTTTTTTTTTTCTTTTCTTTCTTTTATTCACTTGCTTTTAATTTACTTTCCCTCTCTCCCAGGCTTTATCAAGTCAATTAGGCAAGGCCAGTTTTACTCTAGAACTGCTCTTCCGAATGCTGAAAAGACTGTATTCTTCACTAAACTCTACCCCAAAAGTGGATAAGTCAAGGAATAACCTGATTTAATATCTATTCTCCAGATTTAATATCTATTCTCCTGAAAGCTTAACTGATTTGGGGGACACATCTCATTTCCTATCTAGGGCCAGCCTATTCCCAGTCTTGAGCCCTATGGGCAATGGGATCCTGCTGTATAGCACTGGGAACTGTGTCTGGTCACTTGTGATGGAGAATGATAATGTGATAAAAAAGAATGTATACATGTAGGTGTAACTGGGTCATCTTGCTGTGTAGTAGAAAACTGACAGAACACTGTAAACCAACTATAATGGAAAATATTATTAAAAACTGGAAAAAAAATAAGTACATACAAGAAAGAGTTTCATAAGTGCAACTTATACTAATTGATAAAGAGCTATCTCCAGTATTTCCAATATAACTTTCCACAGTGACAGAAATGTCCTGTATTTGTGCTGACCAACACAGTAGCAAGTAGCCATATGCACTTATTAAGGATCTGTCTTCAGTATTTGTTAGTGAGATTGAGAAACTATATATTAAATTGTATTCATCTTTACTTACTTTACACTAAATTTAATAAAAAATCTTTATATCACTAAATTTGACAACTTGAATAAAGGGGACAAATTCCTTGAAAGGTTCAGACTATCAAAAGCTCATTCAAGAATAGGTAACAAGAGTATCCCTATTATCTACTAATGAAATTTATAGTTAAAATCCTTCTCCCAAAGAACTCTAAGCTAAGGTGGCTTCACTAGTCTACTAAACCTTTAAAAATGAAAAAAAATATTAGTTACACACAAGTTTTCCAGAAAATTAAAAAGGAGGGAATATTTATAACTCATTGCATGAGAATAGCATTACTATGACAAAACAAGGCAAAAATATTTTAAGAAAAAAATCACACACCAATATCTCTCATGAACATGGATGAAACATTCTGGGAGTTCCCATTGTGGTGCAGCAGAAATGAATCCGACTAAGAGCCACGAGATTGCGGGTTCGATCCCTGGCCTCACTCAGTGGGTTAAGGATCTGTCGTTGCTGTGAGCTGTGATGCCAGTCTCAGGCTTGGCTCAGATCCCATGTTGCTGTGACTGTGGCGTAGGCCAGCAGCTGTAGCTCAGATTTGAATGCTAGCCTGGGAACCTCCAAATGCCTCGAGTGAGGCCCTAAAGAAAAAAAAAAAGTTCTGAACACATTTTTCAGCAAATTTAATGCAACAATATATAGAGTGGACAATAGCTCATGACCAAGTGAAATTTATGCCAAGAATGTAAGGTTGGTTTAACACTAAAAAAATCAATGTAATTCACCATATTAGGAAACATTTGCCCCAAAAGGGTATGATTATATCCCTAGTTGCAGAAAACAATTTGTAAAAATTCAAAATTCACCCCTGGTAAATTCCCAGCAAAATGAGTATAGAATCTTCCTCAACCCGACAAAGGACATCTATGAACTATCTACAATAATTTCATTCTACGTAGTGAAAGACAGGTGCTTTGCCACTAAGATCAGCCATAAGGGAAGCAATCTTGAAAAAGAAAAATGGAACTGGAGGAGTCAAGCTGTTACTTCACATTGTATTTACAAAAACTACTGTCATCAAAACAGTATGGTACTGGCACAAAAACAGAAATATATAACAGTCAAATAGGACACAAAGTCAGAAATAAATCCAAGAACCTATAGTCAACTACTCTATGACAAAGGAGACAAGAACATACAATGGAGAAAAGACTTTCTTCAATAAATGGTACTGTAAAAACTGGACAGCTACATGGAAAAGAATAAAACTAGAACATTCTCTAACACCACACCCCAAAAAACAAAAAAAAAAACCTCTAAATGGATTAAAAACATAAATGTAAAGGCTGGTGCTATAAAGCTTTTAGAGGAAAACATAAGCAGAACATTCTTTGACATGAATTCCAACATTATCTTTTGTGATCTCCTAGAGTAATGAAAATAAAAAAAAAATAAATAAAATGGGGTCTAATTAAAACTTGCACAGCAAAGGAAACCATAAACAGAATGAAAAGACAACCCAAATAATGGGATAAAATCTTTGCAAATGAATCAACTGTCAAAGAATTAACCTCCAAAATATACAAACAGCTTGTGCAGCCCTCCAGAAAATAAATAACCCAATCAAAAAATGAGCAGAAGATCTCAACAGACATTTCTCCAAAGAAAATCACACAGATGGCAAAAAAACACATGAAAAGATCCTCACCATCACTAATTATTAGAAATGCAAATCAAATCTATAAGGAGGTATTATCTCATACCAGTCAGAATGGCCATTATCAAAAAGTGTACAAACATTACAGCTGGAGAGGGTGTGGAGAAAAGGAAACCCTCCTACACTGGTAGGAATGTAAGCTGGTAAAACCATCACAGAGAACAATATGGAGGTTCTTTTAAAAACTAAATATAGAACTACCATATGATCTATCAATCCCACACCTGGGCATATATCCAGAGGACACCATAATTTGGAAAGATACATGTACCCCAATGTTCATGGCAACCACTCTTTACAATAACCAAGATATGGAAGCAACCTAAATGTTCATCAACAGAGGAATGTATAAAGTAGAAGCGGTATATTACAATGGACGACTACTCAGCCATAAAAAAGAACAAAACAATGCCACTTGCAGCAACATGGCTGATCCTAGACATTATCATACTAAGTGAAGTCAGACAGACAAAGACAAATATCATGATATAACTTACATGTGGATTATAATAAAAATGATGTAAATAAACTTATTTACAAAACATAAACAGACTCACAGATCTTAAAAAAAAAAAAAAAAATCTTAGGGTTACCAGAGGGGAAACATGGTAGGGAGGGATAAATTAGGAGTTTGGGATTTATATATACACTATTATATATAAAATACATACCCAACAAGGATCAACTGCATAGCACAGGGAATTCTACTCAGTATTCTATAATAACCTATACAAGAAAAGAATGTGAAAAAGAGTAGATATGTGTATATGTATTACAGAAACTCTTCTTTGTGGTATACCTAAAACTAAGACAACACATTGTAAATCACCTATACTCCAATAAAGTTTTCAAAAATAAAAAGTAATCTCAAAAAATGGAAATGCAGATATTACTTCAGGATAATGATTTGGCTTCCTTTAGATACATTCCCATAAGAGGAATTTCTGGGTCATATGGTAATTCTATTTTTAATTTTTTGAGGAACCTTTAGTGTTATTTATAGTGGCTGTGCCAATTTACATTTCCACTAACAGTACACAAAGCTTCCCTTTTCTCCACATCTTCATCAGCACTAGTTATCTCCTGTCTTTTTTGATGGCAGCCATTCTCACAGGTATGGGGTATATCTCACTACGGTTTTGATTTTCATTTCCTTGATTAGTTATGTTGACCTTTTTATATACTGTTGGCCATTTGTATGTTTCCTTTGGGAAAAGATTTATTCACTATGCTCAATTTTTAACTGAATAATTTGGAAGAGAAGTTGGGTTGGAGAATTTGGGGGGCTTTTTTTGGTGTTGAATGCTATGACTTTTTGACATTTTGGATATTAATCCCTTATCAGACAAATAACTTAAAAATATTTTATCCCTTTCTGTAGCTTGCCTATTCATTTTATTAATAGTTTCCTTTGCTGTGCAGAAGCTTTAGTTTGATGTAGTCCCATTTGTTTATTTTTGGTTTTGTTGCTTGTATTTTTCAATAATAATAACAACAAAAAATCAAATTAAATCAAAAAAATCATCCCTAAGACTGATGTCAAGGAGTTTACCTCTGCATTTTCTTCTAGTTTAATGGTTTCAAATCTTAGGTTCAAGTCTTTAATCCATTTTTGACTTAGTTTTTGTGTGTGATGTAAGGTAAGGTTTCAGTTTTGTACTTTTGCATTATGGCTGTCTGGTTTTCCCAGGATCATTTACTGAAAAAATTACTCTTTACCCAATTTATAGTCTTGGTTCCTTTGTTGTAAATTAATTGACCATATAAGGGGTTTATTATTCCTGGTCTTTCTACTGTTTCATTGATATATGTATTTTTTAATGGCCAATGCCATACTGTTTAGATTTGTATAGCTTTGTGATTTTGAATTAAGGAGTATTATGGGCTCAAGGAAACTTTGGTGAAAGATACGTTATTCATTGTGCTGCTTTTTTTATGTGTATAAACATCTCAAAATTTATCAAATTGTTAACTTAAAATATATGCAGTTTATTACACGTCAAAAACATCAAAAAGTTGTTAACATTTTAATTTTAAATAACCACATGTGGGAAGTGGGTACAGCATTGGACAGTGCAGATCTTGAGTGTCAAAGTATTCAGAATTATTTACAAAGTTAGTAAGCCAAGTGTTATGATCAAATATGATATCTGCTCTGGAAAAGAGAGGAAAAGGCTATACTTATGTCCTTTATGTGACTTCTCCTAGGATTCTAATTGCCTGGCAAAACATAGTAGAATTTCTAGGCCATTCAAAAGGATAGGCTAATATCCTTTGTCAAGGTTAAGAAAGCAAGTCTGGAGAGTTAGATATTGAAATAATAATATTGCTATTCAACTTTGAGACCTTTGTCATTTTGTATATCATTCTGCAATAAACCTTTAACCTATCATCATTGTCACAATTTTATGGAAACAACTGATGCTCGATTAATTTAAATATGCTGTAAGTTTTAAAGAAATAATCCTACTTACCTAGAAATAAGCTAATTAACAAAGTTTTTCATTTGCCTGCTTCAAGATTTCATCCTTACCACCTGAAACATTAATAGTCCACTAAAAAAAAAACTGTTATGGCTCTAAGGTTAAGCAACACTGATACATTAACAGTCCACTAAAATAAAAGTGTCATGGCTCTAAGGTTAAGCAACACTGATACATTAATAGTCCACTAAAAAAAAAAGTGTCATGGCTCTATGGTTAAGTAACACTGCTGTTAGAGTATCTAACAAAAGCTCAATCTTGATTTACAGGCTTCTTAAGAACCAAAGTGTTCAAGCCACAGGTAATGCATGGGAAAGGAAGGCAATAGTGAAGTGCCTTCTTTAAACAAATGAAATATAATGCTGCTTTCTGAGCGTTAAAACTATAATTATATGGTTAAGAGCAGTATACACTGTCAATACACAGAGAAAAATATAGCTTTCATGACACCAAGACAAGAGTGTAACTCAGTTTAAGGTATTAACATAACAAAAGAAATGTCAAGTGTAAGGGCATTAAGCAATGATGAAAACAGAAAAACAGATGTCACGATGTTATTTCCCCATATCCTTCCAGCACTAGCCAGGGGAGACAGTGCCCTGTCAAGATGAATGAATTAGCCTCTTATCTTCAAGGCTTATCTATCCCTGGGGTACACACAAGAGCATCAGAACAGCCGAACTCAAGGAAAACAAAGCTGTTCTCCTAGTAACAACTATCGCTCTCTTTTCTTCTTAAAATAAGCTGATTTTATTATCAGGTAATCTTGTGCTTTACATCTAAATCTGTTCTAAGCTCAAGGGGTAAATCATGACGGATTTAATTATTAGTAGGGATGTTTGAAAAGTACAAGTCAAGCAAAACTCTTGCTTATTACCTGAGATATTGTCATCTGGAAGTGACACCTGGAGCTATGGCAGCTATCTTGACACCATGAGGTTAGTCAACTTGAGAGGGCAAGCCAAAAAGGCAGAAAGATGGAAAGAAATCAGATCATTGCTGATGTCATGCAGCCACTTAACTCTATAACCCTCCTGCTTTTAAACTGGGATTACTCAGTCTCATCAATATGGACACTTTGGACTGGAAAGTTTTTGTTGAGAGGGTTGACTTGTGCTTTGTATAATTATAAGATGGTTAGCAACATCCTTGGCCTCTACTCACTAGATATTATTAGCACACTTCCCCCAATAGTTAACAAGCAAGAATGTCCCCAGACTTTGTTAAATATTCTCTATGTGTCAAAACTCTTCCCCAGACTACCCTGGTTTTTGAACCACCGCTCTAAGTTTCTTGTTAATGATATAATGCATTTTCTTTGTTGTTTCAGGCATTTTAATTGGATATGCAGCCAGAGCATCCTAATCCAGAACCTCGTGGCATTGGTCATACCTTTTATCCATTTTAACATCTTTATTTTAGTTCTGGTATATTTGTTTGCAAAAGTTTTTTTAACTAATCACTTTTTTCTATTTTTCTTTCTTCTTTCTTGCTTTAGTCTGTCTCCTTTGCCCTTTCTTATTTTTCTTCTCCTCTTATCTCATTTCCTCCTTTTCTCTCCCCCTTTCTTTTTCTGCCTTTTTTTTTGGCCACACCCACCAGATATGGGTTTCCAGGCCAGGGACAAAGCCAGATCCTTAACCTGATGCACCACAAGAGAACTCCTCCTTTCTCTCTCTCTCTTCCCCTCTTTCTTTTGTCCCTTACTTCCCTCCAACCAGAAAAATCATGAACCTCAATAAACTACAAGAGTTAGCTTTGATAAAGCTGATACCATTATGATGCATGCATTAAAGAAGTTGGAGTGACAAGGTCACTTCAACTGGTTGTTGAATAGAACGGCAACAAATGAATTACTGTGTCTGCTCATCTTTCTCAGAGGTAATGTCAAGCATGAATCATGTGCTTTGATTTTTATCTCCTGGAGAGGAACAGCAAAATCTTCTGCTCACAGACTGGCCTATGTCACTATAGGCAAAGCCAGAGTAGAGTGAGCCTATCAGAGGAAGAAACCACACACAGTGACATTGCTCAAGGGTCATTTGGGAAAGACTCTTACTCTTCTCTACTCCTACTAACACCACAATGTCAAAATCCTTTCATAATGACAACTATCACTTTCACCTTTCCACAGGTTTCTGAAAGAGAAGTTCTTATGTGAAATTATGATGAACTGTAGCATTACCTTGAAATGAGCTTGAAGGGAGTTTAAGATATGTACTAAATGGCTGCATTACAAGTTAGAGAATATTCTTTCTCTAGAAGTCTTCTATGGCAGCAGATATAATGTAGATATAATTACAGACTGTCAGGATAAAGTTTTGCTTCAATTTAATCTAGTTAAAAGTAGTTCTATCCAATTCAGAGTTCTTTTTTGTAGCAAGGATAACTTAATGTCTTTTTCCTGTAGTTAGGAAACTATAAGCCTAATGGAGCATTTCTGTTTCAGAATTAAAGTGCCATGTTTGTCAAAGATGCATCTAAATCCAATGCCAAGGCTTTCATTAGCTATGTTATGACAATTAAATAACAGCTTTACAATTTAGGAGGGAAGTAAATACCACATTTTGAATGGAATTTCTAAATAATTGAAATCTTAAAAGACATATATAGCTTTTCAAACACTATGTATGATTATACTACCTGGCAGATTTTTATCACCCAAAGAAATTTCAGTTCAGCTCCACAACAGCCTCAGTAAATAGTTATTGAACCAGGATTGCAAAACTCTGTGGCAAAATACTTCACTCGATTTTTGGATAACTATGATGTCATTCCTTCCTTCCTCTCTCCTTCCTTTTTCTTTCTTTCCTTCTTTCCACAATACTTATTAAATATAAATGTGACAAGTTCTGTGTTAAGTCTCTGGATATGATAATGAACAAGATCAAGTCTCTAACTTCAAATAGCTTACAGTATCTATGGAAGCACAGTAACCTTAAAAAGGTGATACAGGATGAAAGTGCCAACACAGAGATAATCTCAGGCATACTGGAAACAAAAACCATCAAATTTAATAGACACCTAATGTTTCCTAAATACTGTGTATAGATATAAAGAGCTCACAAGACAATTCCTATGGAGTCACCTCTTTGAAACTTTAATTCACTAGGTCTAGTTCTGCCCTCTAAAAACATGCAGAATAATTCTAATTCTTTTGCTATGTTCAATAGTCCTGTCAAAGAATATTTTTCTTTTTTTCCTTGGCAGGCACTAAAGAACAAACCCAGTGCATGATTATTCCCTCAATGTTTCTTTAAAATTTTCTTATGATAAGAATAGATAGAAGAAAGTTTGGAAACTTCCAACTTTGTTAACATCAGCCATGAAAACAAAGTACTAGAGACTGTGGACCTTCACAATTTCATTTTCCTAGAATACATTTCATGAACAGTGGCATTAATGAACCATCCTCATCATCAACACCAAAGTTAGCACTCAGATTAACATTCCAGGCTACACTCATTTCAGTTGGTAAAAAACACCAGGTCCTTAGAGGACTAAGGTTATCAAAACTGAATATTCTAGATGATATGCAATAGAGACTTTAATGTTCTTTCATTTCCTTTCCTTTGGTAAAAAATTTTAAGAGCATGACAGGGAATTTAGGATTTGGTATGTACAATCTTAAGAAATGTGAATTAACTGAATAAGCCATGGCTTGTGACTCAAGCCTTGGACTCTATTCCCAGTTATGCCACTAATTAGCTATGTGATCTTGAGAAAGTCCATTATTCCAAGTCTGATACCATCAAATGGGTATTAGTAATATAATTCAATACTCTCTGACATCACTTTTTATGATTTTGAAAGAAGAGAAATCTGAAAATCACATGAAAAATGTGTCTATAACTCTTCCTCATCTTCACCAACTGCCTCCCAACTCAGTAAAGGATTCTGTATTTCCCCCACATAACATTTATATAGGCCAAAGGATGAGAATGGATCAACCGGGACTAAAAATAATTGTCCTATAAATACAAAACAATATGCTAGGTTCTTAAAATACATTTTCACATTCAATCTTTTAATCACTCATTTTGTATTCCTTTTTTCATCTTCCCCCCACCATTATCACTGTCTTAATTTCTGAGTAGTGTCAGGTCAATATGATATACAATAACAATTGTTAGAAAGGTTCTTACTATGTGCCAGAAAACGAAGTGTTTTATAAGCATTAGCACAGTGCTTGGCACTTTTAAAATATCCAGTAAACTTGTGTTGAGTAAGTAAATTCATCATAAGTAAACAAAATAATTCCTCAGTAACTATTACATCTTCTGACAAGTCTATGACCTACTCTTTTGGTGATCTGCTAACATTTTGCCTTGAACCAGTCTACTTTTTATTCTCTGTCATTACCTAGAAAAGGGGGGAAATACTTCATGAAATGTTAGGACCAAGTGAGATTAAAAAATACAAAGTCTGCTCTGATAAATATATATAAAATTAGTATGGATTTAAGTAGCTATTGCCTATTCTCTTACCTTGAGACATCTGAAAAAGTGGATCAGCATTATAAATCCCAGACATGGCAGCAGGAGAGAAAAGAATTTAAAAACAGAACTATAGAAAGATGAGTTCCTTTTATAAATGTTCATATCTTATCACTGTCAATATCCTCAACATCATCACCATCATTATTCCAACCATCAAAGGCAAATGTAGACTTAAACAGGGGTGACAAAATCAAATGTTCACATGATCTAAACAAGTTTTGAGAAGTGGAGCCGATGGAGGATAGATAAAGTTCAGAGCATGTAACTCATTTGAACTGGACTGCTGTTAATCCATTCTAGTGCTGGCCCTGTAGAAATTCAGGACCAGCATTACCAGACCTTCCAAATCTTGCAAAGTAGCTGAGAAATCATTTACTTGAAATTTCTTGTTTTTGTTTTTGTCTTTTTAGGGCCACATCCATGGCATATAGAGGTTCCCAAGCTAGGGGTGGAATCAGAGCTGTAGCCCCTGGCCTATGCCACAGAAATGGCAGATCCGAGTAGCATCTGTGACCTACGCCATAGCTCACAGCAATGCTGAATCCTTGCCCCACTGAGCCAGGCCAGGGATGAAACCTGCCTCCTCATGGATGCTAGTCAGATTCGTTTCTGCTGAGCCATGAGAAGAACTCTGAAATTTCTTGTTTTTTAAAATGCCATGAAAACTAAACATAATAGATTGCAAATCACATCTTGCCCTGACATTCATTTTTGGCCATCAGGCCTCAAGTCATTTGGACTCTTTTTTTAATCCCCTCTACTGAAATAGATAATCATCCATATCACCACCTTACTGAAGTCTAAGCCCTTGTCATCTCATGCCTACATAACTGCAGCCATCTTCTAATTGGTTTCATCACTTCTTTGCCAGATTAATCTCTTTTTGAAAAACTGTATTTGGCCACACCCATAGCATATGGAAATTCCTGGGCCCGGGACTGAATCCAAGCCATGGCTTAGATCTAAACCACAGTTACAGCAATGCCAAATTCTTAACCTACTGCACCAAGCGGTTGCAGAGGCAATGACAGATCCTTAACCCACTGAGCCACAAGGGAAATCCCTAGGTTAATCTTTCTGGAACATTATTTTAATCAATTTAATCCAACATTCAATAATCGACAATGGCTCCCTACTATCTATCACATTAATTCAACATTATTCTGCATGATGTTGAAGATTTCCTCTAGCTGGATCCACTCTTATTTATCATATCTTTCTTCTGCTATTCTATAAAGACAAAACTAGAGTTTCAAGAGGCTAGACTCCTCTTGTCCTTGGAACCAAGTTTTTTTTTTTCCCTATGCCTTTGCTCTGATAGTCCTCCAACCTGAAATATGTTCTGACCTCTCCATACCTGTCAGACATCTATTTTTTATGAAGGTTTCCTAGATACCCTCACCCATTTTAAACTGACACTACTTTCTCTGAATTTCTGCCTCATACATTCAGCAACAAATAGCTGAACAATGCCGAATTATTCTCCAACTGCATTATATGTTAGTCACATATCCAATTGGGCTACAATATTCTCAAGAACAAAGATGATATGTTTTTCTTCTTTACTTCTTTCATTGTATCTAGCATGGTGCTGAATACCTTAGGAGGTTTTTAAAATGTTTTTTTAAAAAAGTAGTACAGTCAAAAGAGCATAAAAACCTGAACAGGAAAATTAGAATTTGGATAGGAGCTTTATTGTTATACAGACCTAGATCCAAGTTCAGGATCTACCATGAATGAGTTGTAGATCTTCGGCTCTGAAAATCAATCTTCTTATATGAAATAGTAATAACAGCTACCATTCATTGAATGCTTACTACTCCAGGCCCTCCTCTAACTACTTATATCTATAACTCAATAATCATCACAACTCCCAAGCTAGGTAATTTTCTTATCACCATTTAATCTAATATGAGAAAACTGAGGCATAGAGATTAAGTAACTTCCCCAGAATCACAGCTAATATGAGTTAAGAGTCAGAATTTGAAACCCAGCAATCATTGTTCAAAGTCTACATGTGTAACCATACTGCTATGGTAATAATATGGTACCCTGTAGAGATGGTGGGTACCAAATTGTGGTAACAGTAGTCAGAGAAGCAGTATCTGTTTCAGCTTGGAAAATTATTTCAGTTCTCTGGTGTTCAGTGTCATTTTACCATACCCACTTAATTGGAGCTATTGGAATATACAAATGGGATAATTCATAAAACTTTAAAGTGCATTCTATAAATTCTTGTTGTTTTAATGACATTTATTATTATACTGTGAAGGATTCAGCCTTTCTATCACTAATAACTCCTTAAATTTTTCTTTTTGGTCTTGCCCATAGCATATTGAAGTTCCCAGGCCAGGGATCGAACCCACTCCACAGCAGCAACCACACTGGATCCTTAACACACTATGCCACAAGGGAACTCCAAGTTTTTTATTTCTTCATGAATCACTGTAATCAATGCCAACAACAGCCAACTGGAAAGAAACAAACTCTTTTACATGGAGAACAGACTTTGCATTGCCAAGGGGGAGGGAGTGGGATGGACTGGGAGTTTGGGGTTAGTAGACACAAACTATTGGAGTGGATAAGCAATGAGATGCTGCTGTATAGAACAGGGAACTACATCTAGTAATTTGTGATGGAACATGATGGAGGATAATGTGAGAAAAATGCATGCATGACTGGGACATTTTGCTATACAGCAGAAATTGACAGAACATTGTATATCAACTGAACATTGTATATCAACTGTAAAAAAAAAAAAAAACACACACACACACACAGCCAATCGGGCTTTCAACCTGCCGTAGAAAACAGACATCCTAAATAACTCAGGAGAGAGACTTCCAGGCCAAAACAAAGAAACATATTTTTTGTTTGTTTGTTTTGTTTTTAACCAATGGGGTGTCATTATGATAAAATATGCGCAATTTTTACTAGGTTTCAAAAAATATTTGGAGGAAAGTAGCATCCACAGTTTTGCCTTGTGGATCTCAGGGTGCTAATTATTACATGGGTTGGTAGAGAGGCTAAGCTGATTCAGTTACCCCTTACACTTCCACCCCACAGATTCAAATATCCAAAATGGCCTTCAACTCACCCAGGATCGTTTTTATTTACTGCTTTCTGATTTATCTACAATCAAAACTTCTGTTTATTTTTCCCAAACGGTCCTATGATGACTCTTGTTTTTTTCCTTTGACTCAGGAGTTATAAAATCTTGAATGTGAAATCTGTTCTGACTGATGATCCAAGAGAAACCAGTGATAGATAATTCTTCAAGCGAGCAACTTGAGGAGAGCTAGCATAAATATTTCAAGGGAGAAAATGAGGCACAGTTCTCTTCTGGAATGCAAACATCCTGACTTTATAGGGCTACCTGTTTAGGGGCCACTGAGTGAGATTTTGCTCAAATAAAATTTGAAACAGAGTGCAGAAAACTGCTCTGGACTTTCTTCATCACAACAATGAGGACCCGTTTACCCTGAGCCCTATGAGGTATTCTGGAGACATTTGCTTACGAGAATTGTAGAAAATTATATTGATTTTACAGCAGTCCCCACACTTATGAGTTATGTGGTATCTTCTTGCATCTAACCTAACTCAGATTGAAAGCATTCTTAAAGGTTTTATAATTTTTTAAATTAAAACAAATTTTAAAGTCCCTTCTAGCTAATCTAATCCTGTTCTCAATACCATACATATTCCCAAATGTAGTTGGGGAGAGGAGTGAAAGAGCTAGGCGATAAGGAAGAAAAACCAGTTATGGTAACATTGCTCTTGCCCTAAGTGACTTTTAATCCTTTTAAATTCAAACTAAGCTGTGACCAGAATTCTTGGAGGCTTGCGCTACACATCAAAAATCCAAAATTCTACATTCGCTTGCTCTGCAAATTGAAGGCAAGAGACGTTCTTCAGCTTTCCACCTCTAATTTTATTTATAGATGGTTGTGTCTAGGAACAAAGTGTGAAAACATCTTTGTTTAATAGGTGTAATCTAACTTGATTAGCTATGAAGGAGAGGAACAAAGGACAGCTACTGTGCAACAATGTGATCATTTAATGCTGTTCTGCACAAAGATGAAAATTTTCATTCCCCTCTCAGTTCACTAATAACTCTATCATTAGACTTCAATATGCTTGATTATAACTCAACATTATTCTATTCCAAAATAGTAGCAGCCATTAAAACTAAACCAACTGTGAATATGGAGGTTGATGGCACAGAGGGGGTATTCATCAGGCTTTCATTTAGGAATAATAATGTCAGCAGCAGCCTTACTCTCTTTTTTTCCCTGCTTGCTGATCTCTCTCTTACTCCATCACAATCGTACAACCAGGAGTGAACCAAACAAGGCTAAGACAGCTCTTGCAGTAGGGGGAACACATACCTGGGAAAGGACTTCCTCTTTTCTAAAGATAAGATACACCATTCTTAGAGCTTTGGAAAAGAGAAGACTAGTTCTGGAAAACCATAATTTTGTCCTGTATTTTTAGGTGAAGAAAACATAACAAAGGATTTAATTTTTTTTTTCTTTTTGACAAAGGCCAATGAAAAATTACTAAATCAACATCAGGAAAAAGTGAAAACAGAAAGCATTCCTAAAAGTTGGCTCTGTTATCTCCTTGCTCTTTACCAACCTATAACAAGAGGCTCCCAGCCCAGTGCTTCATAGCACTCTGCCATGCCATCAGGGGACTGGTGGTCTGCCCAGATACCCATCCCCACCCACAGCCTTCCTCATGGCCAGATGTGGCCTAGAAAACCAGAACTGTTCATCTTCTATACAACCAGGACCATTAACTTTCCCCAATGTGTCTACAGTACTATCATATTTTACGTATGCCATTACAAGATAAAAGTTAAAAAGTACATGCTTATATAAGCCTTCCCCACAGGACAGACCATATGAACCTGGCCATTTCTCCGCCAGTGTATGTATGTGTGCATACTTTCAGAATTAGCTTAAACATTCCTAACGTTTTCAAGGGCAGCAAACCAATAGTATACAATTTTCCAACAACATGGTACAGTATACAATGCTCCACTCATAGTGAGCTCTTGATAATAAAACGATGGTTGAATCAGTCCATTTTGTGTCTAAATGAATATGCACAGACACGTTACCCACTTACTCAACTGAGGCAGCATTCAGACCAATCCAGATGAGGGAATGATTTTTACTGTCAACATTCAAGCCACATTTCAAGTGCTGATGAAAAGACTTTGCATTCAATATAAAAAACAATACCTTTTAAAATCCAAACAACAAAAATAACTAGGAATAACTTGACCAAGGAGGTGAAAGACATACACTGAGAATTATAAAACATTAATAAAGGAAATTAAAGATGATTCAAATAAATGGAAAGATAGCCCATGTTCTTGGACTGAAAGAACATTATTAAAATGGTCATACTACCCAACGCAATCTATAGATGTAATGCAATTTCTATCAAATTATCCCTGACATTTTTCACAGAACTAGACCAAATAATCCAAAAATTTATATGGAACCATAAAAGACCTGGAATTGACAAAATAATCCTGGGAGGGGGACCTACAACAATAAAGCAGGACGCATAACTCTCCCAGGTTTCAGACAATACTACAAAGCTATAGTAATCAAATAGTGTGGTACTGACACAAAAACAGACACAGGATCAACGGAACAAACTAAAGAGCCCAGAAATAAAGGCACATACCTAAGTTGAATTAATTTTTGGCAAAGGAGGCAAGAGTTTAAGATGGTAAAAGTGTCTTCAGCAAGTGGTGTGTGTAAATTGATGAAATCAGAACACACCTTCATACCATGCACAAAAATAATGACTTAAAAGCTTAAATATAAGACGTGATACCATAAAAATCCTAGAAGAGAACACAGGTAAAGCATTCTCTGAAATAAATTCCATAGATGTTTTGTTAGGTCAATCTCCCAAAGCAGTAGAAATAAAAACAAAAATAAACAAATAGGACCTGATCAAACTTACAAGCTTTCACACAGCAAAGGAAACCATTAAAAAAAGACAACTTAGGGAATAAACAAACCAATTAAAAAGTGGGAAGAAGGCCTAAATAGACATTTCTCCAAAGAAGACTAACAGATGCCCAGGAGGCACATAAAAAATGCTCAATAATTATTAGAGAAATGAAAATCAAAACTATAGTGAGATACCCTTTTATACTGATCAGAATGGCCATCCTTAGAAAGTCTACGAGGAGTTCCCACTGTAGTGCAGTGGGTTAAGGATCCAACGTTTTCTCTGTGGCAGTGTGGGTCCCATCCTCAGCCCAACACAGTGGGTTAAGGATCTGACATTGATGCAACTGTGTCACAGGTTTTAGCTGCAGCTTAGATTCAATCCCTGGCCCAGGAAATTCCATATGTTGTGGCTGTGGCCCTACACACCCCAAAAGTAATCTTCAAATAGCAAATGTTAGGGAGCGCATGGAGAAAAGAGGATCCTCCTGCACTTGGTGGGAATGTAATTTTGTGAAACCACTGTGGAAAACAGTATGGAGGCGTCTCAGGAAACTGAAAACAGAATTACGATGTGTTCCAGAAATCTCATTCCTGAGCATATTTCCAGAGAGAACTATAATTCAAAAAGATACATGCACCCCTATGTTCACTTCAACAATGTTCACAATAGCCAAGACATGGAAACAACGTAAATGTTCACTGACAGATGAATGCATTAAGAAGATGTGGTACACATACACAATAGAATATTACTTAGCCACAAAAAAGAACAAAGTGATGCCATTTGCACAACATGGATGCAACTAAAGATTTTCATACTAAGTCAGAAAGAGAAAGAAAGATACCATGTGATATCACTTATACGTGGAATCTAAACTATGGCACAAATGAACCTATCTACAGAACAGAAGCAGAATCACAGATATGGAGAACAGACTTGTGGTTGCCAAGAGAGAGGGGGAGGGAGTGGGATGGAAGAGAGTTCAGGGTTAGTAGATACAAACTATTATATTTATAGTGGATATGCAGTGAGGTCCTACTGTATAGCACAGGAAATCATATCTAATCTCCTGGATAGATAGAAAAGAATATAAAAAAGAATGTGTGTGTGTGTGTGTGTGTATGTGTGTATATATATATATATATATATATATATATATATATGAGTCACTTTACTATACAATAATTTCACACCATTGTAAATCAACTACACTTTAAGAAAAATTTTTTAAAGACCTTGCAGTCAATGTTTTCAATTTTATAAATGATGACTGGCGTAACAATATTTAAAGACAGGAGTTGGTAGGTAAGATACAACTCAAATTGGTGGCCAGATAGCTAGAAGCTGGTTTCTGGTCCTCAAAAATGCTTTCAAAGTTGTTCTATGCACAATTTTTTAAAAAAAATTTATTCCTTTAGTTTTAAGTCACACAGTCTGTGGGTTCCCCCTGCTGGCTCTTTTAACAGTTAGAATTGAAGCTAAAGCCACTTATGATACCTGTACACTGAAAATCAGCTCCAGAGAGAGGAAAGACATCTGAATGGTGCCTGCTACTGGAAGATTCTGGTTCAGACAGGCAGAGATATGGGAATATATGCCTAAGTCTACTTAAGCCAAGAACCACTGAGACTCGGTCTACTGTATGACATGTTCATCCACCGAATGTTTTCATAAAAGTGTTGCCAATATTTAAAATCTAGATTTAGTTTCTCTTGAAAGGTTGCCAGCAGTGAGCCAATATTCCCCCATGGCTTTGGTAAACAGTACTTGACCTTAGGTAGAGCATGTTAGTTGTAGTTTGCCACAATTACCAGGATTCACTGCGACCTAATACCTACTGATGTAATGTTACCTGCTTATTATCAACAAGCATGAGCAATCCTTTCTTGGACATTTGGCCAGTTTCACTCATTATTACTGTGTGCTCAACTTTACCAGGTATTTGAGTCTTGGCATTCTGCTTTGACACATAATTCAAGAACCACTTTCTCTAAAAACTACTGTTGATTGTTCCACATCCTGATACCTCAATCCCCTTCAAGTTAAGTGTTTTTTGCTATTTTGATATAAAAAAGAGATAACATGCTTGGGGAAAGTATGCTAGGAAAACTGTAATTCAGGACTTAACTGCTTATAATTAGACAGTTCCCATCATCTGGGGTTTTAAACATGAGAACAATATATGTAATAGAGTTCTCTCAATGAAGAAAAGCTATCAAAGGAATATAGTTTAGTTTTCTGTCAGAGTTCTGAACCCATTTCTACAGCTGTAGCAAGGGAAAAGAGAGAGAGTAGTACCCAGAAAACTTTATCAGTCAAATAGCTGAAGAAAAAATGCAATGTGACCGAGAAAGGGATGAAAGAAATATATGAGGTCTTTCAAGAAAAGACCATATAATCTTATCAAGACCTGCCCAAGACAGGCTGGAATTTAGGAAACTCAAACCTCATTTTAAACTGTATTTGGATTAAAAGCAAAGCCTTATTTGGTTTGTTATTATGTGCCGCCAAGAAACTTGAACCTTCTATCTGGGCTCACAGCTCTTTGATAATAGACTTCAGGCACTGACAGTTCACCAAAGCTGTTGCTAAGTTTACTCTGCTTATATATTTAGCATAAAATGAGTTTTTTGGTCTGTTTTGGTTTTTCACTTTTTTTTAGCACTGGAACAGTTAAATAGTGATTTTCTAAGAAGTTCCTAAGACCCTCCAATTCAAGATCACTTTCTTTCCTTCGTCTACCTCTCACTGCATATTGCAATTACTTCTTTTTCTGCATCTCAACAGTTCTTTAAGAGATAAAATGGGGCAGCATAAAGATTACAGACTAAGAGGATTTCTGGGTCTAAATCACATCTTTGCCACTGACCACTGTCTGGGCTGGTTTCTTGCATGGGCAAAATGCACCGTTTGAAATACAGGAAAATGCATTTTCCCCCCTTTGGTGACTACTACATCATTAAGCTATCTATGCACAGATGCTTCTCTAGTTTAATATTTTTAACTGACAACAGAGGTGAGTTAAAGGGTCCATAGTGGGTATATGAGAATTACCTATGACTCAAATATAAGTAAAATGTATATGGAGGCCATATCACATCTATTTTCCTTTTGGCAGGAAATCTTTCATAAGGATCCCTCTTGTTTTGTGATGAAATGTTAGTTAAATGAAACCTGAATAGCTGAAACTGCATAATGAATTACTATCAGCATCAAATAAAATTGCTCACTGATCTAGGCCTGTTAGCCTGACACTTAGGGAGTTGTTCTTACAGACAAACAGATGGTTAGGTTCCAATTGCTCAAAAGATAAGTGGTAATCACATTCAAAACAAAAATTCTAGGAGTCCTCAGGGCCAATCTGGCCATAACTAGCTCATGGGGTGAATAGTGGATGCCAGATATTAGATGATCATTAGTGTCTTTTTACAATCTAATATTCCTCTCCTGGTCTTTCTTGCTAAAGCAGTATTTTCTAAAAGGTATTTCCTGTGATTTCACCTCAAGTTCTAAAAAAAATACAAAAGGTGTTTGTTTCTTTCTTTTTTTCGGTCTTTTCAGAGCCACACCCACAGCACATATAGAAGTTCCCTGGCTAGGGGTCGAATCAGAGTTGCAGCTGCTGACCTGTGCCACAGCCAGAAACCTACACCACAGCCACAGCAATGCCAAATCCTTAACCCACTGAGCAAGGCCAGGGATCAAACCCGCATCCTCACTGATTAGTCGGGCTCGTTACCACTGAGCCACAATTTCTTTTTAGAAAGATGAGAAGTTCTATATTTATTTAGGATATGCTGAATTGAATTTAAAAAGGTTTTTTAAGGGGAATTCTTTTCAGAGTCTTTAATGTACCAGACAAAAAATTAAAGGCTCTGTGAATTTGCATAAAGTGATAGTTACATTTGTTTTTCGTGATACTTGGTACCCTCCATCAGGGGTCATTTAGAAATGTTTTAGGGCAATTTTGACTATCATTATGACTGAGGACCTCCTTGCATTTAAAGGTCAGGTAGCATGGATGCTGAATGCCCTGCAATACTAGTGACAGTCCCCCACAACGAAGAATTTTCTGGCCCTATATGTTAAAAGCCTCTCATTGACACTGGCAGAGGCTGTAACATTCCCCAAAGGAAGCTGACCACAGAGCCTTTAATTTAGAGAGCAACGTGTAAAACTAGTATTCCCTGGGATCCATTTTGGGAAAGTTATCCTAAGGTTTATACTTCAAGGATTAGATTGCAGCACTAATCAGCACTCCTGCCTGCCTCCCCACCACCCTATGAATTTCTCTCTTTGTAAACCTGAATGGTAATTGACATATATTAGTTTCAAGTCTACAATGTAACCATTCTATATTTGATATATTGCAAAACAATCATCAAAATAAATCTGGTTACCATTCATCACCATACATAGTGACAAAATTTATTCTCTTGCAATGAAAACTTCGAAGATTTACTTTCTTAGCAACTTTCAAATATGCAATACCAAGTTTTTCTTTTTACCTGGGACTTGGTGAAGACTAAAATTATTTCAATTCCTTTAATAAAGGTGAAGTGAAGGCAATGGAAAGGAGATGGGTATTTGTAGGTAGAAATTCTGCCTTGAATCCACAGAATCAGAAAGCCAGTTTTGTCTTCTTAGAATGTTTATGGTTCACTTCTCTCTCCTCAAGTGTTAGGATGACTTTATAATCAAAGCCTTTCCACAATGTAAGTCAAACTGCTGAAGTAGAAGAGAACCATCATCTACCTACTGGGACTGGTTTCAGGACTTTGACTAAAGAGGAGAAGATACAGAAATATAAATGTATTGGGGAAAAAAAATCTGAGTGCCTACACAATCAGCCGTGGCACTTCCTCACCACTACATCAAGAAGTTTGTTCCTTTCCACTTTCACAGAAACCTTCTCAAATTGCTACCCTTTTGAGATGTTTTCTCCTACCTTAAATGTTGCATACATACATGTCAAACATGCGATTTCAAATCCAAATGAAGTGAAAAAGGAGAGTAGAAGCGGGGGGCGTAAACTAGGAAGGTGAGAGCCATTTTCTTCACATTTCCCCCTAAAATGAGAGCCATTAACTTCTTTACCCATTGCAAAAACACTTGAGTCATCTTGGGCAAATGATTAATACTCTTTTGGAGTCAGTTTCCCCGTCTCTAAAACAGAGTAAATAAATAATACCTACTTCACAAGGTGGTTGTACCACGAAACGAAATGAGAAATTAGATCATGCAGCAGAAGTCCCTGGTCCTGGTATACAGTTAAGGGCTGAATACATGGTAAAACTGTTATTTTTTATTATTAATAATGATGAAGGAGGTCTTCTGACGCTTAGTCCATGGTATCTGGCTATCTGCCACACACAAAAGGCAAACTCCTGCTTCCAGATGTAGTTAAGAAGATGTCTTATTCATACAACTCTGACCATTCTGGTGCAAGCAGACAACAGCTGCAGCCCTCTGCCCTGGCTTCTCTCCACCTCTCCAGACTTGCCTTCGTCATTCCTTTCTCTGTCACTTAAAACTTCAGTCAAAAAGGCACTTCAGCAGAAGCTACCAAATTAACGACTTCTCCAACATTCGGTTCTGTGGGATTTACCACTCCATTTTCAATCTAAACTGATCCCTAGTGTAATTGCTAAATACCAGTATAGTTTTTAGTCTTTATTAGCTGGCCCATTTGGCAGCTTAGGGGTAATATTTGCATAACACGACTCTGCAGGGGAGAAAAAAGGGATTCACAACCATCAGAACTGACTGGAGCTCTATCTAGCAACCAGTCCAACCTCCACATTATTACAAAGGGCAATTCTGAGGCCTAGAGGGGTCAGTCACTTGTCTGGACCTCACCACGGTAAGCTGCAGGATTAGAACTAGAATCAGATTCTCTTGGTTCCTTCAGAAGACAGAGAATACTAAAAGGGTATTCCTGGAGCTTCTTGCAAGCATAAGCCAAAAAAGCAGCAAAATTCAGATGTAAGAATGTTAATAAACTAGCAATATATTTAGCCTAAACTCAGAATGTAGGTATGTTACCTACATTAAGGGATCCTTAAGAGCACTAGACTAAAGAACACTACATCAACAAAACAAAATACAGTCCCACAAACATGAGTCATCAGAAAAAAGCATCCAGGAGTTTCTGCTGTGGCAGTTAAGAATCCGAGTGCAGCAGCTTGGGTCACTGCAGAGGGCTGAAGTTAGTTCCTGGCAGGTGCAGTGAGTTAAAAGGATCTGGCCGCTATGGCTCAGATTACATCCCTGACCCGGGAATTTCCATATGTCTCAGGTGCAGCCATTTAAGGGGTGGCGAGAAGAATGAAAGAAAAAACATCCACAAGGGCAATTTGTCTAAGAGGTCCTGAGGTTGCCCTTCCCCTTTGAGGAGGATCAGATGGTGAAAGTCTTCTAATCGATTAGTGGAGGCATTCTACCATTAAGCTCTGCCTTTGACATCAGCTCCTTGAACGCTGTGGTTTGAAAAGACAAAAACTAACCCTTGCTGAACTTAACCCAATAGAGAAAAAGGGAAGAACTTTTACCATCTTCACCTATGCAGGGGAAGCAAAAGAAGATTGAATCTCTCCTGCCCAGACTCATCACACAGCCCTTCTCCTCAGAGCTTCTGCAGCCTCTCCAGAGCACTGGCTGCAGTCAGGGACTGGGTCTCCACAGCCCCAGGAGCCACACACCTCCTTCTCTTTCCCTTAGCCCCGAAGGGAAGGAAGACTCTCTCTGCCTTCCATCACCCCCATGCTCTCAGCCAATTTCATCACACCCTACGCTTCCTTTTCATTTTCTCAGTTGACTTCGGTGGCTCATTAAACTCAGATCCCCAATTACTCCCCTTTCTTTGAGGGCAGAGCGTTCTTAATCCTCAAGCTGTCCAGGGCGTGAGAAGAACCATTCAGTTATTTCAGGTTAGCAAAGAAAAGCAGTAAAGTCAACCCAATAAGTTTCCATCCTAACATCAGCTGAATATTTATGTCCTACCCTCGTTGTGAGGAAGAAGGCACACAATTCCAATCCAAGTTGCTCAATCTCAACTAACCAGCTCTGTGCTCTCCATTTCTAATTCCTTCAGCAGGGTTTCAGTCTGGTAAAACCTCTAGCCTTGTTTAACCTTTAGGCTCTTCCTTCCTGTATTTCTTCTTAGATTTATCAACTCCAGCTCTTGGGAGCTCACAGTAGAGAAAAAAAGGGGGACACGGGGAGGGTCCACGAGCACAGTCCAAGGCAAGACAACTACCAAAGAAAAAAAGCGCTTGTCGCCGGCAAAGCCCATGAACAATTCTAGGGAAATAAAAACAGCACCTGAGCCAAGAAAATAAAATCTAACCTTTTTGTTTTCCTTCGTGCTTGGTCCGGTGTCACTTGGTCACAGGGGCAGCGTGCCGAAGCCTCACAGCAGGCCCTGGAGACCAGAGCTCCTGAGTGTGGCACCTCAGCTCTGACACTGAACTCAAGCCAAGATGGCGGCGGGCGTCTGCAGAGACGCTGAGGCCCAGCTGAGAGCCGAGCTACACACCTGCACCCACGTGGGAGAACTCCGCCCCTCCTGTAAAGCAGCCCCAGCCAATGGCCTTTCAGGGAGGGTGTTTGCTCATCCCTCCCCATTCTCTGATCAGAAAACAGAGCTTCCCTTGGCTTCTGAACCAAACTCGGTCTGATTCTATTGGCTCCGGTGACACCAGGCAGGAGAACCCTTGCTGGGGCCCAACTTAGTAACGTCCTCTTCTGTAAAACGGGGGTGATAATAATAGGGTCTAACGTAGACTGTCATGGAGATTAAAAGCCAATACTTCATATGAAGTACTTAGCCTACCCAGGGCACATGAAATTGTCTGATAAGTGTCTACTGGTATTACATTTTTATAACAAAATTTTCCGCAGAAAATAACACTTTGGCTCCTCCCTTCCAGTGATGAATCTAACCTCCATCGTCCACCCTCCTCCTGGTGATAATTGGCATCATTAGAAGTTAGAAGGCAGTTTTACAAGTTGTAGCAACGGCCCAGCTGAAGTTCATCTCCTACTGGCTTCCCACAGAAGGTGGGAGCTAGGGGCTTTCTCATCCTTGATAACTACATTTCAAAGAGATGCTTCTCAAGTCCTTGACAAGGAGTGCATTCTTGGGTTGAAAAAATGAGCAATTGGCATTTTAAAAGATTTACATCTCAAAGGAATAGGGGAAAGATATGGGATTACAGATTCTCTAAAGTAAATACTCCAAGAAAGGGGAGTCTGAGGGTCTGAGCTCTGGAAGACACCAAAGTTAAACTGAGGGGAGTGTTAAGGCTGTCTGCTCAGGAACCCCTTCTTTTGCACTTATGCAACCTCATGTCCGGAAACTGGGAGGTTAGCATCAAAACCTAAATCCTAAACTGAAACAACACGCATCCATTACAGAAAGTCAGCTGCTATATTGGAAAAACTTTTGGTGAGTTGCAAGAGGAACGGAGCAAGATTTGCACTTAGATTTGAAAAACGAACACACGTTTTCAAGACTGTAGACATTTTACCTAACATCATTTCGGGTAAATGGAACGGAGTTTCAGTCAGCTCAGACTCATCAGATACCAAGCAATTTTCTTGGCTTCCTAAAAATAGCTAAGTCCTCACTCAGTGAATGGAGGTATAAAGTGAAACCTACTTTGAACTGCAACTGAGTTAGGTCTAGACACCTGAGGTGGCATTAGATCTTAGGAGAGGCAGGATTGCTGAAGTTCCCTTAAGTGCAAAGAGCAAAAACACAGAAAGTAAAGACTGTGTTCGGGATCCAAAAAAAAAAAAAAAGTTTTAAATGATTGGTGCTTACATACAAGGATTCAATTTCTCCTATCTTCTAACTTTTAACATCCGTTCAGCAAATGATTATCAAGTACCTAGTATGTCCAGACACTTTTCTTGAGTATCTTTTATTGTCTCATGGTGCTTACATTCATTAGGGGGAATCCTGGCAATAAAACAAGTATATAAATATATATCAAATGGCTTATAAGTGCTAAGAAAAAACAAAAAAGAAAAACATAAGGTAGTTTAGAGGAAAGACAAGGACAGAGGCAGCAGTGATAGGGAAGGGGCAGAACCCCAAGAGGCTCCTTCTCCACAGAAGCTCTCCCAAATCGGAATTTCCAGGCTGCCATCATCATAGGGAACTTGTCCCATAGTCCGTTTGCTCTCTCTGAGAGCAAATAAACTTTTGGGCCATGATAATAATAGGTGCACTAAGCATAACATATCATTGATAATGTAATTTAAAAGTGATCCATAGTCTGCCATTGAGCACAAAAACAGATGAAGTTTAGACTTTTCACTCCTGCATTGCTGATCCTATCAACATCAAATACATTTATAACATACTTTATGAATTTGCTTTAAATGCCTCTTTTCTTTGGAAGTCAGCTCTTCTAAAAATTGCTTCTTTGGATGGAAGTAAAAGCTCTATTAATGCTTAAATGTATCTGGATGTTTTTCCTTGAAGAACAAAAAACAATAATACTTATATTGCTTTATATATTAGTATACTATGTATTCAGATTTGTTTATATTAATAATAATATTTCACATTTTAAAACTACTTTTTAAACTATTTCTTTTTTTATTATTGTTTTTTTAGGGTCACATTCATAGCATATGGAAGTTCCCAGGCTAGGGGTCAAATCAGAGCTGCAGCTGCCAACCCACGCCACAGCCACAGCAAGGCTATATTCAAGCTGTGTCTGTGACCCACACTGCAGCTCACAGCAACACCAGAAACTTAACCCACTGAGAGGGGCCAGGGATCGAACCTGAGTCCTCATGGATACTAGTTGGGTTGGTTATCGCTGAGCCACAATGGGAACTCCTAACTATTCCTTTATTTAATCCTCACAAAAGTCCTACAAAGAATTACTATGCCAATTTTACAAAGGAGATTAGTGAAGGACACTGATGATAACTGAAATCTTACACCTGGCAAATGTCAGCTCTACTAACGAAAAAACAGAAAAACTCATTTATGGCTTTGTTTGGAGAGCCCACCATCTCAACAGTGCTCTCTTTCCCAATTTAGAAATGAGGAGTTTAGACTAGGTGTGGCTGAGGTCCCATTTAGCTCTCTAAGTTTGTGGTTCTGCTTTGGTGGTTTTTGTAATTACAACTTCAACTCCTGGTCTATATGGTAAATCCTGTATATTTGCATTTTTAAAGGGCCTTCTGAAGGCACAGTCATCTATCAAAGCAAAAACTCAACTCTCCTGTTCCTCTTGTGTGAAATTAAGAGACTGGATGAGAATACACCAAAGGTAACTCCCAGTTCTATTATTCTACAAAGTATTCTGTAGAACTGCAGTTTTTTTGTAGAATTTTGTATTTTTTTAATTGTATTTTTTTAATTATACAATTTTTTGTTTTTCTCTTCTCTTTTCTTTCTACTGTAAATCTGATTACCCATACTTGTGCATTTTTTCTGTAAATTTACAAAAAATCTCATTGTATTCCCTAAATGAACATGCACAAATAACATGTGGCCAATCCAAGCCCATCAATCAGCGATGAAGTGGAGATATGCCTTTGTGGGACTGATTTAAACACAGCTCATTCCAAGGGTATTAAAGTGTTCCTTTCCCAACCTCAAGTGACATTTCATTCATTTCACTTAAAAATTTATTTTTTAAATAAGTACTCAGATGAAACCGCATTTAAGGGGTTATGCTCTATGAAAAAGGTTGTATCTATACCGCATGTACCCACTTGGCAAAATTTCCAAGCCTTTGTGTGCTAAAAATGCGATTGGCGGTGGCTGTGTAAAACCAGAGTGGTTGCTCAAAATCCCTACCTTTCTTTCTCTTACTTAAATGACGTAGATACCCACTTCCAAATATAAAAATATAATTTATAGTGTACAGCTAAAGGAGCCAGCCAAAAAAAGGAGAGAAGAAACTCTACAACTCAGCTGAACTTATATCCTGTTGATTAGCATGTGCGTGAAGGCCAGGAACGGAGGAGAATACCAAGTTTCACTCCCTCCCTCCATGGTGTGAGGCAAATCGCATCTGCTCTCTAGGCCTTCAGTTCTCATCTGTGAAATGAGGAAGTTGGCCTAGGTTAGTGGTTCAAGAGCCCAGATGGGCTTTGGAAGGGGGCAGAGGGAGATTGACACCCGCGCACCACGCTCACGCATGCGCACACGTTCTCACACCTTACTACGGAGCACCAAAGTGGAAGCAGGTGTAGGGGGTAAGAAGAAATATGTGTTTTTAAAAAGCTGTGAAAGAGGCATTGATGATCTGTAAAGATTTCCTGCCTACCTTCATCCTCACCTTCATCCCAGCTGCCCACTGTCCTCTAGTTTCTGTCCAGCTGTCAAGAAATAGCGTTTCCTCACCTCACACTTGTCTATGACCCCTGAACCCCTTACTCCCACCCTACCTATGCAAGTAAGCTGCCCATGCATGCCAGTCTATCTTTCCCTTTATTGGTGTCTCTTCCTTCCATAACTCTTCCATAAATATCTCCTTTCCCCTAATCCTAGGAACACTCCCATTCTACTTAGATAAGAATTTCTTGGCTACAATTAATAAAATATTTGATTTAACTACCATAGTGGTTACAAGCCAGGTTTTAGAATCAGACGAACAACTCTGCTACTTACTGCCTAACGTTAAGTAAATCAGTTGACCTCCCTAAGCCTTACTTTCTTCGTGTGTAAAAATAAGGATAATACCACCTTTTCACCAGGTTTTTGTGAGTACATCGTTTTTGCATAATACATATGGCCATTATTTTTATTATCACTTTATTTTTGTTGTTACCACTTTAAGGAGAGAAAAATACTTTCAGAAGACTATAATTTGGAGGTGGGAAATTTAAAGTAGATTAACTTATGGTAAAATATATATTTATGTATATTATACCAGACTGGGCGTTGGAAGATCTGGGACTTGATCCTGTTTCCACATTGTGTAACTTTAGGCAAGCCTCTTAGCCTCCCAGTTTGTAAAATATACTATCACATAACTTTAAGTTGTTGCCAGTAATAAATCTATTTCTTGATAGGGCCAAATGCATAATTCATTTCCTGCTATGTGAAATGGAGAGGGGCCCTTTAATTTCTTTCTTTCTTTTTTTTTTTTTTTGTCAGCAGGCTCAGGGTTAAGCTTGTCAGTAGGAGGCACTAGAGAAACATTGCAAAAGGAAGGGGTTTTCCCTCCTGGTCATGCAGTGCTTGTTCCGCTGGCTTCTGCTGCATCCAGCTTGCTATGGACGGCAGCACCAAGTGGGCAGTAGCTTCCCCTAGAATCCCCACACCCAGGCAGTTTTGTACTTCAGATAAGACAGCTATTTGCAAATAACTTTCCACAGCCCTTACAAGGTAGATTTCTTGTAAGTTCAGAGGGCCCATCCCAGCAAGTTCCACTAGTGAAACAACACAGTAAGTCCTCTGCCACCCAGTGAGCCACAGCAGAGCCTCCGCTGACAAGATCTGGATCTTAGCCTTGGGGTTGAAAGGAGGACCTCCCGCTGAGTGAGCCATCTCAGCCCTGGAGGTGCCAGCTGCTCCTTATATCTGCTATTCCTATAATCTTTAGAGCTCTATTTCTTTCTCACCAAAGCCTCATTAGTCAAATCCTGTTACAGTTGATACATCTTTAAATTAAATTTTCCTTATTCAATAATGTGTAGTTTTTGTCTTCTGATTGGGCATTGACTACAACACAACTCTAAGATTTTGAGACCCAGAAGTACTGAATTCAGAGGTGATGTTTTCAGGGAAGGGATCTTCTGGTTTCACTGCTAAACCTCCTAGAGGGTCACTGTTTCTGAAGTGAGAGGTCAGTAGAGGGGAACAAGGTTTTTGGAAAAGGAAAACTGTATTTGAAAGACAAACAAACCTTAATTTGGGATGCCAGAGAGATACGCCGTTTGGATTCCAAAACCATGTACATAATCAAAAGAGGGGCATTCGAAAGATTTGTTGTGGTTCTGTATAGCCACAAGTTAGCCAAACTGTGAGGTTGAGGGCATAAAGACTTTTGACACCAAATACAAGTTTGGGGGTTCCATCACTGGTTTTGATAACTCACTACAAAGAGTCACAGAACTATTATACTTAAGGTCACATTTATTACAGGGAAAAGACGCAGATTAGAACAAGCCAAAGGAAGGAATGCACAGGGCAAAATCTAGGAGGAGTCAAATCATGGAGCTTCCAGTCATCATCTCCCTGTGGAGTCAGGGGCAGATATCTGGTTGTGAGGTAGGACAATATGCAAAAGTTTTTCCAATCAGGCAAGCTTACCTTAGCTTTGGTGTCCACAGTTTTTATTGGCATTCATTTTGTAGACATAATTGGTTGAATCATTGCATATGTGGGTGAACTCCATCGCCAGAACCCATGTCTTCCCTGGAGACTGAGGTAACATCACATGGCCATAGGGGCCCACCATGAACCACCTTGGTAGCAGGTAGCAGCAATTATCAGATGAGGTCCAAGGGGACCACCATGAATAACAATGATATTCCTATCATGCAGGAAAGTCTAAGGGCTTATAGGTTACTTCCCAGGAATCCAGAACGAAGGCAGACTTCTCTTTGGAAAGGTCAAATTTATTACCACATATGCATCAGATATATTGGAGAGCTGAAGCTATAGTAGTTATAAAGCCAGATTTTATTGGCGACAAAAGTAATTGCTTACATAAGGTCAATCTCTTTGAAAGGATAATAGATAGCATACAAAAAAGAAGGGGTGGCAGCAAAATAGAACTTGCTGTATCATCAGTTTTTACCTGCTCTTTCAGCTTGGGATCCAAGGTTTCATACAATGGCATGAAACACTGTTTAGAAGTGAAATTAGTCACATTAAACCCCCATTTCCTTTCTTTTATATAATAACATTTTCATCTGCATACACTTGTGTGCGCCTCTTTATAGATTTGCCTCCATAAGCATTCTGAAAGCACAGAGAAATCATTCTATGCCTCCTTCATCTCTCCTCAACCCCAGGAAGGGTTAATATGTCAAAACATCACTGCCCCATTAGCTTCTGTGGTCAGATAGGTTCTTTGTATTTCATGTATAAATTTACAATTTGGCAAACTGTCACAAAAGCTCTTCAAACACAACACATCCGAACATCCTTAAAACACTGTAGTAGCTTTCTATTTCTCTTAAGAGGCAGGTATTGGATGAACATCTATTCCTTCAAAAGTTTTACCCTTCTTACAATGGTCCATGTCCCATCCACTCAACTGAATAAGGCAGAAATCTGGGGGTTATCCTTGGTAACATAGGATATGCTCGCATACACTCTATATCCAATCCATTACCAAGGTGAGTCAATTTCTGCCTTAAGGATTTCTTAAATATCTCTACTTTTTCTGTTTCCGAGGACACATTCAAGTCCAAGGCACCATAATGATACAATCACCATGTTCTAGCCAGAGTGACCTAAGGATGTCACCTCAGCTGAAACACTTTAGAAGCTTTCTATTTCTATTAAGATGCAGATCAAAATCCTTGAGTAGTTTACAATCCTCTTTGTCCCAGCACCATCTCATACCATTCCCCTGCCCCTTGCTTTCTTTGTTTTAGCCACATCAGTCATCTTCAATTAACTGAAGTGTCACATTCCTTCTTGCCCTGTCTTCCACCTGAAAGAACCCTAATTCTTTGCTTTGCCCAGGTGACTCCTAACCTGTCCTTAGCTCCCACTTCACTATCTCCCCTAGAAAGTCTTCCTGCTGTTCCTGTCTGGGTCAAATCTCCCTGTCATATACTCTCATGGTAACACTGACCTCTCCATTAGGTGTGTCACCTTCATCATGTTATATTTATTTATGTTATCATTTCATTAAACTTTACATATTCTATAGGACCATACACTTAACACTTACAAGGACAGGGAACGGATCAATTTATTCTACCCCCAAAACCTACCATAATGTGTAGCTATCTTTAAGAATTTGTAGGTAAATGAAAGATATATTACTAGCTTCTGAAATACAAATACAAAGTCAGATACAACAGCAAATTTACTGCATTTGAATGTAACATTTAACATATGAAGAGAAGGCACTTGGTGAATTTCCCTTTTGTTGCCCTTATTGCACAAAATGTGTCCATCAAGAACTTGGAAAGTCTTGCATGTGATCCAGAGGTCGAATGGTAGGGAAACTAGATAGACAGTTAAATGGTAGGCAACCAGAAGTTCCCTCTGTGGCTCAGTGGTTGATGAACCGACTAGGATCTGTAAGGAGGCAGGTTCAATTCCTGGCCTTGCTCAGTGGGTTAAGGACCCAGTGTTAAGGATCTATGGGTTAAGGAGCCATGACCTGTGGTGTAGATTACAGATGCAGCTCAGATCCAGCTTTGTTGTGGCTGTGGTGTAGGCTGGCAGCTGTGAGAGAGAGAAACGAACACCTCCACTTAAACTGGATTAACTTTGATTTTCCCTATGTTTTACATTAGATTTCATAGACTATTTTGTTTGAATAAGTGCCTACTCTTCCTCTTCCCCCTCAAAAAGTTTTGAAAATTATTGAACTAGGTAAATTTCACTATGCAAATAAGAAAACTGAAGCTTCCATCAAATAAATGAAATAACCTAAAGCTGCAGAGGAGGTGAGTGTAGAATCTCTCTGTGAGATGGAAAATGAGGCAAATCCCCTAGAAAGAACATGGTAGTCCTCTGACCACAAAGAGAAATCACACTTTCCTCTCTTCCTTTCTTCCCCCTGATTGTTCCCTTTCCCTGTTGCTACTTTTATTCTCACAATAATCACTGTGTTGCAAGAAGTGGACTTCAAAGACTGAATGTGAATATTTCATTTTCTGACTTTGTAAGGGACAGCCACTCTGGTAACTAAGTTTTCAGGCAGTTTTCATTCTGTCATTTGCCAGATGGAAATCCAGATACTTTTTAATGCCAGAACTCTTCCAAAATAACAATTGGCTGCCACTCACTTTTATTCCTGAAGTAAATATGAAAAATATTCAAACATTAGCTCAATCTGTTGTGATATAATTCATCCATGTGAAAGACAGGAAACAGCTTGGAGGTAAAATATATTGCTGTCTTTTCCTTGCAAACACCAGAGGGCACTAAATACTGAAAAAGAAGTCAGAAATTTTACAAAGTGTACACATACATATTTTCTCACTAGAGGGAGCAAGAAAAAGTTAACTTAAAAATTTGGGATTAATAGATGCACACTACTGCCTTTGGAAAGGATAAGCAATGAGATCCTGCTGTATAGCACTGGGAACTGTATCTAGTCACTTAACGATGGAGCATGATGGAGGATATGCAGAAAAAGAATGTGTATATGTATGTGTGTGACTAGGTCACTTTGCTGTACAGTAGAAAAATTGACAGAACACTGAAAACCAGCTATAGTGAAAAAAAATGAAAATCATCAAAAAAATACACTATGTGCACTTTTTCTTTTTTTGTCCTTTTAGGGCCACACCCCCAGCATATGGAGGTTCCCAAGTTAGGGGTCTAATCAGAGATGTTTCTGCTGGCCTAAGCCAGAGCCACAGCAACTCCAGATCCTAGCCTCATCTGCAACATACACCACAGGCTCACGGCAACGCCGGATCCTTAACCCACTGAGCAAGGCCAGGGATCGAACACACAACCACATGGTTCCTAGTCGGATTCCTTTCCGCTGCTCCACAATGGGAACTCCCTGAACACTCTTAAAAAAAGAGTCTCTCTCTATAGAACATATATGCTACTTTAAGATAAGGGAACACATATTTAGTTAATCTAGAGAAACATTATTATCAGAAGAATTATAATAAAAATCAACGAGACAAATGATCTCTTCCTCAGGAATCTTAAAGTAATAGAAAATCTATATCTCTGTCTATATGGGATATTTCATTGTTACACTCTCTCTGTGTCTCTCTCCTTTCCTCCTCCTTCCCTCTCTCCATATATATACTTCTATTTCAATTTTCATCTCCAGCTATAAGTCCAGGTTTATACCTTTAGATAAGTATATTGATATGTAGTTGTCTTTTTCTCTAACTCTCTCACTGTATATAACTATATATCTATAGAATGAAAACAGAATTCACAGAAGTAGCATGGCAAAAAAAATTATATAGGAATACCATAGTAAAAAAAATCAATATAATATAAAACAAAAACAAAATTAAAGTGTTAAATGCTAGTAAGCAAAACAGACACCCTCATACACCATTGGTAGAGGTATTAAATTAAATCAAACAAATAAGAAGTTCCAGAAAATGATGTGAAGATACACGTGTTTAGATAATTTCTTTAATCTGAAACTTCACTTCTTTAAATCTACATTAAGAAGATGAGATATGTGATATATGAATGTACAGACATTTGCCAGAGCAAAATAATAGTAACAAAGTAGAAATAAACTCAATACTTTACAGTAAAGAAAATGGTATAATAAATTGCTGTTATAGTCAAAGATAGAATATTATGCTATTATTAAAATTTAGGTATTCAAAAAATATTAAGTGATATTTGATAGCATTATACTACAATGTCAATTTTTTAAATGGGAAATAAAATTATATACACAATATGTTACAAATATATTTTTAAAATAGTCTTTCATTAGCATCAGTTAGATTTACATAGTAGGGTTACAAATATATCTTATTTTCTTTTAAAATTTTTCATTCTTTCTAAATTTTCTAGAATGGACACATATCAATCCTATAATTAGAGAAAAGAAATGTTTGTAAATTGTATTTTGAAAAAAAAAGTTACCCAAAAGATGTTAAGAGTTGTAAAGCTCTTATTAAGATACATTTAAAGAACAAAAAATGTTCAGGTTAAAAGACGTGTCATTACCTGTCCCTCTGTCCATTCATCCATCCATCCAATCACCCATTAAGACTCACACTTAAGAGCACCTGTTTTGCTATGTACTTACCAGCACTGAATACTATAATTTCTGTTTCACGTAGCATTGCTTGATTACTGTTGAAGCTGAATATATATTATGAATTTTGGCCATTAGTAATTATACTACTGCATTAAATTTTCTGCTACTATATGATGTACAGTTCATATTCAAATTTCACCTATATGCCAGAAATTTCCATTTTAGAATTTTTTTATCAATCAAGAAACTATTCAGGGTTATACAAGACAGTTACTTGGAATACATCCTTAATCTCCTTTAATCTAGAACAATTCTTTAGGCTTTCTTTGTCTCCAGAAACAGTGATATCTTTGAAGACTACAAGCCAGCTATTAAGCATAGTGTGTCTCAACAATTTGTTTTTTTTCCCTTATAATTCAATTCAAGGTATACTTTCTTGTCTCAGATACTAATAAAGAAATGTTTTCCCCTTAGTGAATAATATCAGATGTATTTTTGGTGATAAGTAAGTAATCTCTGGAAAGCTACTTTGAGATAATGCGCATATCCTTTTTTTCACCAAAATTTACGTTATAGTTTAATCATCTTTTGATGATTCAAGCCTGAGTCAGTCCTTATGATGATAATCACAAAAAGGTGACTTTCTGTATACTTTTTTTTTTTTTTCTTTTCTTATTCTTTTTATGGCTGCACCTGAAGCATACAGAAGTTCCTGAGCTAGGGGTTGAATTGGAGCTGCAGCTATGACCTATACCACAGCCAAGGCAACACTGGATCTGAGCCACATCTGCAACCTATGCTGCAGTTTGTGGCAGCACAGGATCCTTAACCTACTGAGTGATGCTAGGGCTTGAACCTGCATCTTCATGGATGCTAGTCAGGTTCTTAACCCATTGAGCCACAATGGGAGCTCCGATTGTTAGTTTCTAATACCATCATTCCTTCTACTTTTGGTAGATGGCATTCTTCTATTATAAAAAGCTTTCCTTTCTTCCCCCACTTACTTAGCAGTATAAACACGAGTCTCCTAATCAATGGGTTATAATCCATTACTATGAATTTTTTATTTCAACATTCCAATCATGGTATACTTAGTGACTGGAAGCCTCTTCAGGCTAGACCTTTGTCCTTTTGCCATGTCCCCAGCATTTTTTTTTTTTTTTTAGCATTTTCTTACTTTGTAGCCCCACAAAATGTTCCAGGTTCATCTTGTGCTTTTAAAGCAAGGAGAATTCCAATCTAACACTGGTATTCTTTCTAGCCTTCTTCTATTTCCATAATGGTGTCTTCCCTCTGTATGACTGACATGCTGGCTCCAAATATCATCAATGTCCTTACTCATTAGCTCAACACTGCAATACGCAGAAAAGAGTTTATTTTTTCTTTTCTTTCTTTCTTTCCTTTTTTTTTTTTTTTTTTGTCATTTTAGGGCTGCACCCAAGACATATGGAAGTTCCCAGGCTAGGGGTCAAATCAAAGCTACAGCTACAGCTGCAGCTGCCAGCCATTGCCACAGACATAGCAACAGGGGATCTGAGCCATGTCTGTGAACTACACCACAGCTCATGAGAACACCAGGTCATTAACCCACTGAGCAAGGCCAGGGATTGAACCTATGTTCTCATGGATACTAGTCAGTCAGGTTCCAAGAGAGAAACTCCCAAAGAAAGGAATCTTCTGAATGCTACACTCATACTACCGTGAATTGCAAACCTATTAAGTATAGTTCAAGATTAGTTTATAGTTCTTTTTGTCTTTAGGATAAGGGTATAGTTCAAAGGTTATTTGGTTTAGAAAATATTTTAAGAAATTATTTGGTTGGTTCTTTTATACTCCTTAGTTATGTTATCTGAAAAATTATTTTTTACGAAGCTAATTATATTTGGTTAAATTTAGCTTATGTGAAAAAGTTGGTATGAAGTTTCTTCTGGACTTAATTAATGCATTTCAATTTGATACCAAATTAGAAATATTTCATTTACTTTTTTTTTACAATATTACCCAAAGTATAAAATAAATATTGAGTCCATACTTATACAAGTAAATGACTGTAAATAAGTGGGGGACTGGAAACAAATCTCCGATGCAGAATTCCAAACAATTTATGCAGTTATTTTGTCCTCAAGGAGATGGAGCATAACTCCTTGATACTTAAGTGTGAGCTGTGCGTTGTGACTTTCTGTCAAAGAGAATAGTATGAAAAAGAGAAAAGAGTAACTTAACAGTAAGGGAATCTATCAAACACTATCTCATCAAGGTTAACTTCCGTAGTGATAAATCATTTTGATATTACTACCTTTGCAGGGTGTATGGGAACGCTCCCTGTTGTCTTTGTAAATTTTCTGTAAATCAAAAGATATTCTAAAATTAAAGGTTTATTTTAAAAATCAGTATGAAATGCTTGCAAGATACAAAATGTGTGAGGAGGAAAACTTAAATCATTTCCACTACTCCTAAATAAATATGTTTAATATTTTTTGTATGTTTCTCTCTCACCCACCTTTCCTCTTTCCTTTTTTCTGTCTTCCCTATTCACCCTTGTCCCTCTATTCCTATCTCCATCTCTTTTAATATTTTTCATACTTCCCTTTCTCTCTCACACATTCACTGACTCTTTGGGGTAAGTATATGTGTGATTTGACTGAATCCCAGAATAAAAATAGATGAGAAATTTTAACTGGCTCTTGGCTGTCAAAACCAAATCAAAAGTATAGAAGGAAAGAAGAGTAGGCAGAATAATTGAAGATATTTCCTTAGAGAAAGCTCTTTCAACAATGTGAGTCCTTACCCCATCTCACTGGAGATCTTGGATAAGAATTTGTTTGAAGCTTATTGAGGCAGCAGAGAACTCACAGACTTAAAATTCATAAGACTTAAAATCTGTTTCTGTAGCTGAGAAAACTTGACCAGTAAATGATTTGGGTGTGAGAATGCCAACATAGCCCATGGCAGAAAGGTAGAGAGAGTTATATTGGGATAGGTCTAAACTCTCAAACTGTATTAAAGCAAGGGAGATGAGAGTTTTCCCATTAACTGGATGTAAACCATGCAGGAGCAAGAGGCAGTATTGGCGTTATCCTGGGTCCTGACCAACAAAGATGTCTAGAAGGGCAGAAGGACCCTTGCTGCAAGAAGCAGGGAATAACTAATAGAATCTTGGGGGCTAAGGAAATGTTCTATAAGCAACCACTTGGAATAAGGATGCAGCCACTCAGGTCAAGGGAATTGCTGGAGAGGTGCTTACTAATGGTAGTCACTATGGGGTCCAATAGCAACTTAAGACTAACAAGCCATCCAGCCTAGTTGGGATACCTCTGTGCCTATTATAGGCTGAATGTTCATGTCCCCCAAAATTCAACTTTTGAAGCCTTAACCTGCAGTGTGATTTTATTTTGAGTTAGGGCCTTTAGGAGGTAATTGGATTTAGATGAGGGAATGATGGAACCATAATGATGAGATTAGTACCCTGGTAAAAGGAGGAAAAGAGTATTCTCCCTCTCTCTCTGCCTTGAAGAGAGGCAATACAAGGTCACAGTGAGAAGATGGCTGTTAACAACACAGGGAAAGAGCCCTCATAAGAACTAAACTGCCCAGAACCTTGATTTGGACTTCCTTGTTTCCAGAACTGTGAGAAATAGATCTATTTGGTTTAAGACACTCAGACACTATAGGTCTGTATAGCACCCAAACTTTTAGCTTGGTGCCTTTCCTCACTTCTACTTCCTTTCTTCTCAGCTTTGCCTCTAGAAACCAGAAACATCAGCTAGCAGGTGGATTAGGAGAAAGGGAGAGAGATGAAGGGGCCAATTATACAGCCTCTTTCTGAGGCAGGTGGATGACTTCTACGGACCTCAACAGGGAGGGAGGTAAGAAGTCTTTTCTTTCAATAAAGATTGAATCACTTCGAGTTCCTGTCATGGCACAGCAGAAGTGAATCCGACTAGGAACCATAAGGTTGCTGGTTGGATCCCTGGCCTCGCTAAGTGGGTTAAGGATCTGGCATTGCCATGACCTGTGGTATAGGTTGCAGACATGGCCTGGATGTGGTGTTGCTGTGGCTGTGGTATAGGCTAGCTTCTGTAGCTCCAATTAGACCCCTAGCCTGGGAACCTCCATATGCCAGGGGCACAGCCCTAAAAAGCAAAAAAAAAAAAAATAATAATAAAATAAAATAAAATATTGAATCACTTTGATATCTGGAAATGAGCATGTTGTAATTACAGAATTGAAATAATATTTTGTAAACATTAAGTGATATTTTATCTCTTTAAAAAGCAGAAAAGTATTGGACTCTTTCTAAATACCACCCAGGGTCAGGAAACATTTATCTCCATCAAATATTTAAGGGACAGGAAAAGACTAACATGGATTAGTGTTTCAATTGTGCACAAAAAAAAATTTGATCATTATTCTGAAGGTATATCTGTTATGGGCTGAATTGTATTTGCCCCAAATTTCATACTTTGGAGTCTTAAGCCCCAGTACTTCAGGATGTGACTGTATTTGGAGAAAAGGCCTTCAAAGAGTTAATTAAGTTAAAATGAGGCTGATAGAGTGGATCCTAATCCAATATGACTGGTATCCTTGTAAGACGAGGAAATCTGGATATTCAAAGACACACCAGGGGCATGCGTGCTCATAAGGACAACCATGTGAGGACACAGAGTAACAATAGCCATCTACAAGCCAATGAGAAAGACCTCAGGGGGAACTACACTGAACTGAAACTGCTTACACCTTGATCTTAGACTCCTAGCCTCCAGAACTGGAAAAAAATAAATTTCTGTTAAGCCATCCAGTCAGTGGCAGCACTAGCAAACTAATTCAACATCACCTATTTGACATATCACACTTATTTCCCCAACACCTTCCTGCTCTCTGTTTCTAACCCTGAATGCATTCCTCAAACTAATTCACTCTCCTTTTCCACTGTTGTTGCTCTTGGCTTCCCTCCTAATCTGTAACTGGAATCCTTTCTCTTGCATTAGGCCTGCTTTTAGCCTCTACAGGTACAAAACAATCAGATCTAAATGGATGCTGTCACTTTTCCTAAGGCCTATTTTACAGGGCTAATGCAACCAGCAGATGCTGTACTTTCCATTCTCAACCCCAATCCTGTGGCTGAACTGAGCCGAAGTCCACCAGCTCTACCTTATAAACGTCTCATCAACTAACATCCCACCAAGGCTTGGAGAAATGAACTCCCCCTAAGCATCAGAAACATGTAGCAGATCACACCTGAACTACAAGCTCAAAATCTTTGACGGCTCCTCAGCACAATAGGATCAGTCTCAGATGAGGAGGTGTAATCTCTGACAGCTACAGATTTACTATCAATAATCCTCTCCTTTCCTTTTATTTTTTCTTGATGTGATGGGCATGCTCTTCAGAGTAGAGAGGTGTGGTTAGGTGACAGTTCTTCCTTTTGTCAAAAGTTCTCTTTGGCTGGAAGAAGAAAGATTATTTTCTTTTTTTTTCAAGAAGGAGGTGCCAAGGTAATGGAAGAGGTGGAAAGAGTAGAGGCAATGGGACCATGCCCACTAGGCCCATCATAGCCCTTGAGTCTGCTGAGAGGTCCTGGGCAAGACAGGAGTTAGGATCAGAGTATGATGAAGGCTTTTTTCATGAGGGATCCAGAGAGGGCTGAGGGGCTAGAACTGCTCCTGTGGGATTTGATTGCTAAAAAGTTGAGCAGAGGATCATTCCCCTCCTTTCTTTAAAATATTCTGCTTTGACCTCCAGGGACATTAGCAGCTTTAGCTTAACTGCATGCATGTATTATCACAGGCATCCTGAGGTTCCCTCAGGCAGCTGTGAAATGCTGGATTTTGACAAGGGATTGACGAGTGAGATGTACAGGTGCTACATGCAACCTGTGGCTGAGCAGCGGAGAGACTGAATTTTGAGCATGTTTGGCACGTGCTCTTTGAAGATACCTGGAAATGGTAAGAGAGGATAGTTCGCTGGGAGAGAAGGTATGGGGTACATTGGAAGGACTGACTGGGGATAATATTAAGGTGGAAATCTAGCTCTTTTCTGTTTCATAATTCCATGTACCTCTAGTTCATAATGATCTGATACTCAATTTACTTACATCTATGAAGATTCTATTCCCAAATAAAGTCATAGTCACAAGTACTAGGGGTTAGGACTTAAATATATCTTTTGGCGGGGATGCTATACAACCCACTACACTTCCCTACAGAAGTGTTCCTTCAGTTGAGAATCACTATATTTTCTGTTCATTGCTACTATGCAAGACAATCACAGTAGTTTGTATTATCAAACATTTCATGTTTTTTATTTTCTAAAAAAATTACATTTACCTGAATTTTGTTTTTCAAAATAAATTGTCTTACCCTCCTCCCATTCCTATGGGATAGGAAGCCTCACAATACCTAACAGTTACACTGTGCTCCACTGATACCTACCAAGAAAGGCAGCCTCGGGCAGTTCACTACCACAGACTGAACTATTTCCCTTTACTCCTTGGCACCAGGCAGACTTGCATTTCCCACTCTTCTTTGCAGTTTAGTGTGGTCATATAGCCAATTCTGTTCAATGGGTTGTGCACAGAAATACTGTGCCCCACTCACAGCTGGCCCATAAAACCCTCTCATGAGGTAACCCATTCATTTCTCTCCCCAAACTCCCTGACCCATCCCCAGTCTAGATAACTACATTCAGGGCAAACTTGAAAGCCATGGGTTGATGATAGTGAATCTTCCATCAGTCTGAGTCCCCAGATGACTAAGTAAAATAGAGCTCCCCAAAGCTGATCAGGAACACCACCATGGAATAAGAAATATACTTCTCTTCCATTCAGCAGGAAGTCACTGAGATTTTGAGGATTATATGTCAGAGGAGTAAACATGTTTTTAATTAATATAAGCAAATAAGGATTAATTGATATAAGCAAATAAGGAAATGAGTAATCTCTTCAATTAGATCCTTCCTAATTAGGAAGACTGAAATTCCAAAGACACAGAATGAAGAGGACAATCCATGGAAAAATGACAGTAAAAGTCACACATTTGACAGTGACCCACTGCAGCCTAACCCAGAGCCTCCTTTTGTTCATACTTGTCTCTTTCCTGAACTTGAATGAAACACATGGCCTTTGTGTATGCCACTCTCTCTTATTGGATTACTCTTCCTTCTGTTCTGTGCAATTACTTTCTTCTCATTTAAGTTTCAGCTTAAACAACAGCTCTCTAAAGAAGCCTTCCTAACTGTCCCTATACAAACTATAGGTAAAGTAATATCTGTCATACCCTTGACTCAACAATTACTCCGTTGTTGTTCCTATAACCCTTTGAAAAACGGTCATGTTAGTTTTTTACCTGCTTATTTCTCTCTTCTGAGACACCAAAAGTTTTGTTAGAATAGGGATCTTTTTTGTGTTGGTCACTGCTGTGTCCCCAGGGGCCTCAAACAAGGCTAATCAACACCAAAGATGTTTGGTGATATATTTTGAATAAATGAATGTGAGAAAAGGGAAAGAGAAAAGAGAGAAATGGTAGAATGCCCAAAAAGATCGCTTATATTATACTTACAATAAACTTTCACTAGTTAAGTCCTGAGTGTATCTCTTCCTTGTTCTATGAACGGACCTAATATATACTACACTCTACTGAACTGTGCTACACCATGCTATGCTATATACATTCTTAGAGAATAATATTCTTCTAAATTACCTACATTTTTCCAGTGTACTTACCTCATATAGTAATGGGCACATTTCAAAAAGAAGAGAATATTTAATTTGGATCAAGTGGAACAGCACTTGGAATAAGAAATATACTTTCAAGAAGAATGCTTTCAAGAAGATTTCATAGTCTGAGGATAGAGAAGAACAATTAGCTGGTTTCGGTTGCAGCAACAGAAGGGGCCTTAAAGACTATCAGGGCTCAGAGATTCAACATTTTGTGGAAGACTTAATTAGACACAATTTCCAAACCATGCAGTGCTGCTTACCAGCTTTGGGACCATTGGGCAAGTTCTTAACCCTCTGATATTCAGTTTCCTTGTTCATAAACGGGGACTCACCATAATGAACTCACTGTTGTGACAATTTAACCTAATAGGGAGGCTCCTTTCCGTCCCCTCTGCCTTTCTCTTGCAGAGTATCAAATCCAGTCCTGACCTCCCAGTTCTCCACGCCTCCAGAACCTTTTCTCTCCTTTTTTCCCCTTGTCCAGCCTTTATACATCTTAAATGAGGTAACTTGTGTTGCAAACAAAGGAAATTTTAGTGGTGCAATTACAGGCAGTTAGAGTTACCTTTGTCAGGGCAAACCCCACCCCTACCCCAGTTATTTACATAACATTGATTGGTAATCACTTTTGCTATAATATGTCTGCCGGGCAGGGGCAGTAAGAGTGTCCAGTTGTAATGTATAAAATTAATAAACCATTAGGAGGCAGAATAGTGCAGAGGAAGAGCAAGATCTCCTGAGCTTACCTACCTCTGTGGAAATCCTGGCTCCACCACTGAATGATTGTTCAGTGGTAGGCAAGTAGTAACTGAAAGCCTCATGAGAAAATGAGGGAGACAGCATATACTGTATGAGGTTGTTAAAGATTAAACTAGTTCATATACATAAAGTGAACTTTGAACAGCGCCAGAACTTGAATTAAAATCAGTTGAATAAAACAGCTGAATGATCCCTAAATATAAAGAAAATGATAGATATTCTTATCCTATTAACCTTCTTTTATTCAAAACGGCTAAACCTACAGTATAAGCAGATTAGCAAAGTGCCTCAGCTATAGACACCTCATGCTCCTACTAAATGAAGGTTAGCCATGCAAAAATGTATGAAGTATGATACATACCAGTCACTCATTCATGCATTGAGAAGAAACACAGATGACTCAAGTCAGTCAGACATCTATAGCCCTCTCTCTCTCACATACACACTCACATCCTTTTTTTCTATGTCCTACACTAGTTCCATATTATTGTAGGAAAGACTGTTAATTTTTAAACAAGTTGAATTTAAAGTCATTATAAAAACTAATTAGGAACTAATTTAAAACTATGGTATAGTAGTTACGAGCATGAACTCCAAGTCATATTTAATTTCTTTATGTTTTGCCTGTCTTACAGATAAACAGATTAAGATGAAGAGGTGTTAAAATAACTGCACAAGATGATGGGGTGGGGGGTGAAGTGACTTTTACTGAGCATCTGTAATGGGTTAGAAGCTTAAATTCTCTGCTCACCTAATCCCCGACACCCCTCCCCAAAAAAGACATGCCCATTTCACAACTGAGGAAACTGATATCCAATAAGAACCCGAAGCTTAGGCAAGATTACAGAACTAGTAAGTAGCACAGATATAATTTAGACTTCAGTTTGCCCACTGAAATGCCACGTTTTTTTCCTTGGTGACTGCTTTGTCACTTTCCTGTAGCTAGATGAAGCCATATGAAATTAATATACAATTTATAGATTAATATCAACTTTAGGACTTTCCTATATATAAATATACTTAGAGATACGCTGTGCATAAGTCATCCCAACGCTTTACTACCATTCTTGCTTCCTTACCTTTTCCTTTCCTTTCTCAGATTCACAGCTTAACACCCCATGGGTACCGACCCTGATCTGAAAAAAAACATCATTGGAAAGGATTTTAGAGAAATAGAAGATATGGTCTCTGCTCTCAGATGACTGTAGTCTAGTTGGGAAGATAAGACAGTCACAAAGAAATGACCAGAGAGCAAAACAATGAAGGGGAGATGCATCTAGACATCACTTCATCTGAATATTCATGTCAAGCCCTGTGTTGCCTCTGGTGAATGCAGAGATAAGTAAGGGATGTGGAACTACAAAGGAGAGATCAGGGAACAAATAATTAAAGGATGCCAATATAAAATATGCTCATTTGTCCGTTTCTTTTCTGGCTAAACACCCTACTTGGACAAGTCCTTGTCCTTCAGACCCTGCCCTTGGGTCCATCTGCAGGGCCTTCTCTGAACATCAGTAGAGAAGAGGTTGACCAGTTAACTTTTGAAGCAGCCTGTTTGGCTTTTACAGACTCCCATTTCTTGGTCTTTGAAGACAACTTTTCTGGCAGTTCTGGGATAGAGCCATCCCCTTAATGTAAAGCAAGTATGTAATCAAGCAGGGCGGGCTCATCTTCTCTGTGAGTGACTACTTGCAACTACAAATAAGTATCTAGCGTGTGAGAACTAAATAAAGAATGTGACTAAGAACTTTCTCCTTAAAACATGAAATTACAAACCACAGCAGGCTCAGTTACAAGAATGTTCGTGATTTGGGGAGAGTCAAATATATTCTTGATGCTTCTTTTGCTACTGGTTAAAATCATGCAGCCACTGGGTGGAGTACTAGAAAGAGGATTTAATTAGGTAGATAAAATGCCAGATGTAACCACTGAGGCAGTGAAACGCTTTCATTGCATTTTCTTTGTACTTATGGTTAAAACTGTAAGCAAATTGGGTACTTTGAAAATAGGCGGTTTTCATAAACATATTTTATAAAAGACCTACCAATTTCAGTGCACAAAATTGTAAGCCTTCACTAACTCGAAGCACCTGTATTTCAGTCAAGTTTGGTTTTCTATTTAATCCAAGTTTCAAGGACTCCTTTAAAATTTCAGCAGTGGGTATAATATATTTTAGGGAACATGAATTGGATGACAGCATATTTAAATCCAAGCATTAAATCATATTTTAATGGGAGACTACTATTGTTCAGAAGCTTTTATTTCACCACCACAGCACTAAAGATCATCTGAATGCTACATAATGGAGCACTTCAATCAATATGTGAGTCCATTGGGTCTTAAGAGTATTGATAGGTTTTTTTTTTTTTTTGCTGTTCCGGCGGTATGTGGAAGTTCCCAGGCCAGGGATCAAACCTGCACCACAGCAGCAAACCAAGCAACCTGAGTGAATCCCACTGTGCCACAAGGGAAATCCCTTATTGACAATTTTTTATTGTCTTTTTAGGGCCATACCCACAGCATATGGATGTGCCCAGGCTAGGAGTCGAATCAGAGCTTCAGCTGCCAGCCTACATAACAGCCGCAGCAATGCAGGATCTGAGCTGCAGCTGCAACCAGCACCACAGCTCACGGCAATGCTTGATCCTTAACCCACTGAGCAGGGCTAGGGTGGAACCCACGTCTTCATGGATGTTAGTCGGGTTCGTTAACCGCTGAGCCACAACGGGAACTCCCCCTTATTGACATTTTTATGCATGATGCATTTGATTTCTAAATCCAAACATCTTTTGCTTCAAACACTACAAAAGAATTATGGACTAATAGAAATAAGTCCTTTCATAGAAATTAAAGGCATGAATATATATATTTGACAATAAAAGAATCCAGCTTCTCAAAAACCTTACCACTCAAAGCCAACAGACCAGTCACAATAATACCAAATGCAATAAAGTGAAAATGGCATTCCATGGTTTAATATTTGAACAAGTGAAAACATATGAGTTATATATTTATTGCACCAAACAATCCTGTGAGTTGAGTTAGTTTCTCCAACTTATAAATAAGGAAACTGAGGCTCAGAGAGGTTAAGAATCTCACCAAATATCACATTGTTAAGAACTGAGAGAGTTAAGGAGTTCCCTTTGTGGCTCAGTGGTTAACGAATCCGACTAAGAACCATGAGATTGCGGGTTCGATCCCTGGCCTTGCTCAGTGGGTTAAGTATCCGGTGTTGCCGTGAGCTGTGGTGAAGGTTGCAGACGCGGCTCGGATCCTGCGTTGCTGTGGCTGTGGCGAAGGCCAGCGGCTACAGCTCCTGTTAGACCCCTAGCCTGGGAACCTCCATATGCTGCGGGAGCAGCTCTACATAAAAGGCAAAAAGACAAAAAAAAAAAAAAAAAGAACTGAGTTAAAATTTGAGATCAGTTTCATCAAACCCCAAAACCAAACACACTTATCTATAAACAAGATTGCCTGATGGGAAGGAAGGAAATCAACTATCAGGCTGTCACAGAAATCAAAGAGGGAGGCTGTAAAGCGATAGCAGCAGCAATGACTTACTGTGGCCCCCAGATGGATGAAATCATTTTCAATAACTGCAGAGGGAGACATTTTCAAAGAAGAAATGACCTAAAACTGGTCATTTAGATATAAATTATAAAAACATTGCACAAAATCAAAGGTGATTTTAGTTTCCACATTGCAAAGCTGTATGGTGATTAAGAACATGAGCTGCGGAGTCAGGCTATTCTGGGTCCCAGCTCTTGCTCTTTTAATAGCAATGAAATTTGGGGCGGTTAACATTTTTAAGCCTCAGTTTACCAAATTAATTTTAATAGGCATAAAAACAATAATTTTGTCTTATCCTGGATTTCCCCTAATAGTGAAACTGAGGTAAGCAGACTTATATACAGGGAGATTATTTTGGGAAGTGATCTAAGGAAGGTTGGGCAGGTGCTGCTGGGAGGAGTCAAAGATGAATGAGCCAAGGGCAAATGGGGGTAGATTCTCCTGATGAACCCTTTAAGAACTGTGTTAAAGGCACCTCAGATTTGCCCCTCCAAGGAATGGGAAAGGGGAATATTAATCTCCCATTCCCTACTGGCCAGAGTTACATTATGTTGTGTAAACATCCTCCTACTTAAAGGTTTACATGTGTGTCAGAATAACGTAGAGTGGACAAGCACAGAAAACCCATTTCATGGTGGTGCAGCAACCCCAGGGCAGAAAGCAGGAGATACTCAGCAGAGCTGAGGCAAAGTTCTTTCAAATTTATACATGTGCCTAACTAATTGCTATAGTAAAAACTGGAATTAAAAGGGAAGTCAAAATATTACAGAAAGAATATCAGTAATTGCCAGAGACCAGGGGACTGGATAAAGGGATTGACTACAAATTTGTGGAATAGTTTTGGGAAATATTCTATCTTGTGAATATGGATATGGTTACATAACCATATATATGTCACAATTTTATCTAGTTGCACATTTAAAACTAGTTTTAATTGTTAATATCATTATAATTACTAATATAAATTATGCCTCAATAAAGTTAATTTTAAAAGGGTGAGATAAGAAAATGTGCAGCACACACAGAGGTGTCTGATAATAAATACCTTGTAATATCATGAGATGTCAATATAGTAATATATGCAAAGCACATTGATGAATACATATTTGAATAGTAGCTATTACAATTACTAGTTACTAACTTGGGATAATCCTTGTTACTTTGGAATAAATGGGAGAGTTGGGAAACTGAACTAGTTTGGAGAAAGATTGATGTAGCCTTATATTTGTTCAAATCAGAGTAATGTTAAAACATACAAGTGACATATGTTTTGTAAAGAGTTTAGAAATTTTTAGTGAGCAGTTAGTGTGGAGCTGGATATTTGAGTGGGAGCCTTAACGAAGAGATAGTTAATAGAAAAAAAGAGTAAATGAGAATAACAAGGGACGTGCTGCAAAAAGAAGATGAAAGGGGTGAGGAAATCATTGAATGTACTAAAAAAGATGAAAAACTAACATTTCTTTAATGTCTACTGTGTCAAGGACTTAGCATTATTATTAAATTTCGTAACTACACCACATGGTGGATATTATTGTTTTCATTATAGAGATTAGGAAATTAAAGCTTAAAGAGGTGCTAAAGTTATGCAGGCACTTCAAACTTGGACAGGTCTGCCTGATCCAGAACGTCTGACTTTAATGTGCATGCTTTTTCTTCCACATGCTTCCTCAGGAGAGGGTAAGTCAGAGTTGTGGATGGAGACTCAGAATGGCCCAGGTTGTGAAGATCTGGAAAGAGACAGTGGATACACTAATTGATAACAAGGTAATGAAGGATAACATTTAAGAAATCAGTTTCTTGGAGTTCCTGTCGTGGCGCAGCAGAAACGAATCCGACTAGGAACCATGAGGTTGCGGGTTCGATCCCTGGCCCTGCTCATTGGGTTGAGGATCCGGTGTTGCCGTGAGCTGCAGTGTAGGCTGCAGATGCGACTCGGATTCCGCACTGCTGTAGCTGTGGTGTAGGCCAGAAGCTGTAGCTCCTGTTTGATCCCTAGCCTGGTAACCTCCATATGACACGGGTGTGGCCTTAAAAGGACAAAAAGACAAAAGAAAAAAAAATCAGTTTCTTTCAGTGGCATGATAAGGTTCAAAAAAGATTTGATAGTAAAGAAAATGTTGAGCCAGTGCGTATGGGTTTCCTGATGGAAAACTCTGTGAAAGATGAGAAGGAAATATAGTAATATAGGTATCTCTAAGGGCCAAGATCCAGATTCTTATTTGATGCAGCCAGCATAGACCATATGGGTTCATTTTTTTAAATCTCCTGTTTATGTGTATGCCAAAGGACAGTAATTAACCTAAGCATCTGCCACTGAAAAAAAAAAGAATGTGATGACTTTATACTAAAGGACACTTGTTATTAGAGGAATATAGTAGCACAAAAGCATAGATGGATCTTTGCTGGCCTCTTCTTATCATTTTCTGCCTTTGCTTGCTAAAGGTCCAGAATACGTCTTCAAAGAGAGCCAAAAGATGCTTAGATGGTGAGGCAAAGTCCTGATTTAATGTCTGTGGATTCTAGTTGCAAGGATTCTAGTTGCAAGGGGGTAAATCTGATTTTTTTTTTTTTTCAGAATTAGAAAGTTATTTCTCAGAAAGGCACTGGCACTTTTGGAGCCACAAGCCACCACAAATGTGTCATCCAATTTTTCTCTCAGATGCAGGAAAGCAAGGGGCATTGGAGGAGCCAGCTACTGACTCATGGAATAGGAAATGTGATGTTAGTCTTTCAGTAAATATCTGTTGAGAACCCCTCAGTAAGAATCCTTCTGTGTCAGGTACCATATTAAGTACCACAGATACACAGAGAAGAAAATCAAGAAAGCCTTGGCCTTTGTGGAACTCATTCAAAAAGTAAATACATTCATTCAAAAATAAATGCACATGAGCAGATAAATGAACAAAGTCAGAAAGAGCAGCTACGAAGAAAAAAAATCCTCAAAGAGGATAGTGATGTGAGATTTTTGCCTTAGGGTAGTCAACAAAGTTCTTCCCAAGGAAGTGACACTTGCATAGAAAACTGAACCGTGGAAGTAAATGAACCATCCAGCATCCATGTGAAGAATTTTAGGGAAGAGAACAGCAAGTCTAAAGCGCTTGAGAAATAATGGGAAAGTGCGTATTGTATTTGAGAAAAAGCCACAAGACAGCATGGCTGGAATGTGATAAGAGACATGGGATAGGGTTAGGATCAGATCATGTAAATATAGTGTTGCAACCCTACTGACAAAAAAACTGTTTAGATTTTCCCCTATATGTGACCGAAAGTCATTGGCAGACTACAAGCAAAGAGGTATCATGTATATTCTCAGTGGCTTTTGCAAGCAGGCGGGGGGATGAAAATATCCTTGCTCCTTATCTTTTGCTGAGACAGCTTGCCAACTCTTCAGTCTGGGAACCAACTGCATTTTTCTAGTTACAAGGCGTAGTAAGCATGCCACCCTAGGCCTTTATATTGGCAAATACCAAGCATGCACCTGAGTGCTAAGTATCATACTGGCTTTACTGATGACCACCGTGGTTCTAGAGGCCAGCCTGTACAGTGAGTTTTTATAGGTGAGGGAAGAACGCCTGATAGTAGGCAGCGATGAAGGTCATAATAAACAGGACTAGGGCTTATTGCAAAAGTCCCAGACCTAAAAAAGTCAGGATTCAAAGAAATAAATATGACAAATAGAAAGACTTGGGACCCTCGTCTGAAACCAGCAGATAGAGAGTGAGGAATCTGTGTGGAGTCAGAACATGGCTTCAAAGCCTAGAGAACCGGCTGAAGCAGCATTCTGTCAGGGGGCAATAACTACACCTAATACCCCTATCTACTGGTAAATCTATAACTTTACCCCTGCCAGTCCATAAAACTTTCTCATGTTTGCTGCATTTTTATTGTTTCCAAAGCCCTTTTATTATTTGTTTGACTTTCACAACTTTGGGAGATGGGTGGAAAAGGCCAAGGGCCTTAAAATCCACAGATGAGGAACATGGAAGTCAAGTCATCTGTTCAAGGTCATTGTGCCCTGAGCTCATTCAGGTACAGAGACAAGGAGAGAATATAGGTCTTTTGACTCCTGATTCAAAGATCCGTATCACAGAGCATGCTATTTTAAGTGCATTGTAATCATGTTGAAAATACATGGAATAAATGAAATTTTTAGGGGTTAAAACATTAATAAATACCAAAAGGAAGAAATTCACTGTAGGAGTTAAAAGTCTTGACATGTAGAGAAATCAAGAAACACACTGATCCAAACCATAGACAGGGGTGCCATATCCTTACTTTAAATACTAGCAGGGAGAAGGATTCATTAGGCGACTTTTGAAGGCTTTTTCTGGCCTCCAGAGTATAGGTCATGAATTTGTCCTCTTCAGAATTAAATCCATCTGTTCAATCAGATTGCTAGAATAAAAAAATTTGCATGCAGGTGTTGTTCAATTTTAAACAGATCAGGGTTTCATACTAGTGCTTGTAAAGTGCCTTTCCTACCGAAAAAATCATTCTTTTACTTACCTGTTGGCAAACAAGTATTTCAAGCAATCCTTTGAAAGTTTCCAAAGCATCATCATTTATATATTTATAGTTGTGTTTCTATTGTCATTTAAACACTTTTGCATGCAACCCTTAGTATAGGACACAAAAGGAGAATTTTTTAAAAAGACACTATCTGGAGTTCCTGTTGTGGCTCAGTGGTTAATGAACCCGACTAGTATCTGTGAGGACATGGGTTCAATGCCTGGCCTTGCTCAGTGAGTTAAGGATCTGGCGTTGCCATGAGCTGTGGTGTAGGTTGGAGACGTAGCTCAGATCCTGCGTTGCTGTGGCTGTGGTATTAGGTCAACAGCTATAGCTCTGATTGGACCTCTAGCCTGGGAATCTCCATATTCTGTGGTGTAGCCCTAAAAATACAAAAGACATAAATAAATAAATACATAAATACATAAATAAATAAATAAAAGCACTACCAAATGATGCAATAACATTGAAACAAAGACTGAATAATCTGGAAACAAAGGTCGAAATTATTTGGTCAGCTAAAAAATACATTTTGGTCTCAATGTAATACTTAACTGTGCATTCAATTACATTAAAAGAACATGTATTCATTATGCATAACATATTTCTGGAAACGTATGGTTGAAGACTGTCTACGAAGGCAGGGTATAGCAATGGAGGAAATTAGCAGATTCTAAAATTATGAATGGATAAGCAAAATAAAACATTTTAGTGATAAGAATACAGTGAAAATTTCCCAAGATCTCAAGAGTTATGGATAATATACACAACTTTATCGAAAGAACACAAGGAACATCCAACTTTTTGTTAATGAAGTTGAGATGCTGATATACAGTATCAGCAAATTCAGCAACAATATATTCTATTTAATTTTGCACAAAATCATTAATGTGTCTTCATATATATAATTTCAAACATGGTGTACAGTCAAGAAAAACAAAACATAATTACATAAAATTATAGAAAATAATTATATTAATTTAATCTACAGAAACAAAGATTGTACCAGCAATCACAATATATCCACAGTACCTAGAAGAGTACCTGGTATATGGGAAGAATATAAAACAAATCACACCGCAAACATTTTATTTAGATACAAACCATGAATAATCAAGAGGTAAAAACTCAATACTTGTTACACAACTAGCAATTTATTGTAATTACATGTAAGTCTATTGCTCAGACTTATGTATACTCACATTTCAAAGATAATTCCAAAATGCATCACATAAGGAATTGTGTATAGTCTCAAATCACTTGACCAAAAGTGATGAAGTCCTAGAGGTTTAAATAGAGAAAAGACAGCAAGGTATAGGGGAAAAAGGTGATTCAAGTTCCACAGTTAACCATGACCTCCACTAAAATATCTCTCTCCATACCTACTTTCTCATCTGTAAAAGGTAATTCCTGGAGTTCCCCTATGGCTCAGTGGGTTAAGGATCCAGTGTTACTGCTGTGGCTTGGGTCACTGCTGTGACACAGGTTTGATCCTTGGCCCAGGAACTTCCGCATGCTGTGGGTGCAGCCAAAAAAAAAGTAATTCTTGGTCCTAAAATGTCAATAGAAAGGAGAAAAAAGTAACATGAAAATTAAGGAAGGTCAAGTTTTCTTTCATCATATCCTCCTTACTCTTTTTTTTTTAATTATTGAACTACAGTTGATGTATAGTGCTGTTACTTTCTGCTGTACAGCAAAGTGTTCCAGATAACTGGTTTATCACAGGTTATTGAACATAGTTCCTGGTGCTACATAGTACGACCTTGTTTATCCATCCTATATAAACTAGTTTGCATGTGCTAATACCTTCTTGTTCTTAAACAAGTAACTGCCCCAAACTCAGTCACTCTTTCCTCAGGACTCTCAAGGCCTTCAGCTCAGACCTCCACCTCACCTTTAGGGCGCCATCATTTGTCTGTTTTCCCCCCATTAGACAGTAATTCTTATCTCCCAATTATTAGGGAGCTGGCTGTCGATAAAATCTCAAAAACAGAACCAATTCAGAGGAGCCTGTAAAAAGTGGGACCATTCACTATGCTTGAGGTCGAAGTGCTCAAGGCACTGAGAAACACTATGAGGCTCAATGGAAAATGGGTTAGTCTTGATAGCAGCTAAAATTTTAACTCATTATGCCCAGTCTTCAACGTGCTCCTCACAACGCCCCTTGGTGGGGACTGTTAATGGTTCTCCTGAGGAAACAAGCTCATAGAAACTTACTTGACCAATGAAGTCCAACTTTAAAGGGGCAGAGGCTGAATTCGAATTCAGGCCAAACATGTTTGACTTTCCACCAAAACTGTGTTGGCCAGAAATCACGTTTGTGTCCAGGAAGCTGGCAAAGTTAATACTCACGCGCAGGACTCCGGAGGGAGGGGGCTGCTAGAACCTAGAAGGCCTGTCCACGCGCGGACCTTAAGGGGTGGGGTCCCCTTAAGGACGGACGGCTTTTTCTCACCCGACAAAAAATAACTCAACCGGGAAGAGGTTCTCTCAGTCTAAGCCGAGGGCTGGGCAGATGGAAGAGGACCAGGCCAACAGGCTGAGGGAGCAGGTGGCCCGTCGGCGGGCGTCGGAGGGTTCAGAGCAGGGAGAGGCGGCCGCCCGGGAGAACCAGGAGCCCGGGACCTGGCCCAGCCAGGTGGGATGGGACCAGCCAGGCCCGAGGAGCAGGGAGCTGTCGGCTCAAGAGAGCCCGGAGGCAGCGGGCCCTGGGGGGGAACTGGAGGCGGCGGAGGCGGGACCAAGCCGGCCAGAAGGCGGGAGCCCAGAGGAGCCAGGTGGCGCGGAGTCGGGCGGGCCGGGGGGCGGGGAGATGGCGGCCCCCGAGGAGGAGTTCGGGAGGAGGAGAGAGGGGCGGGGAGTGAGCCTGGCAGCGGACTCCAAAACAGAGGTGCAGGAGGGCGGGCGTAGACGGTACTCACGGAAGCCGGGTGACCAGCATCCCGGCACGTTCCGGGAAAGGTACTGCGAGAGGTCCCAGGAGCGCTACCGGGAGAGGACGGTGAAGCCAAAGCTCAAGAGTCAGGTCGAGAGGAAGTATCGGCTGGAGAAGCAGCCCAACTGGCTGAAATTTCCGAGGCTGGTGGGAGCCAAGGAGAACGAGGTTAACAAAGAAGATCTCTTAAGCCCGGCTCCAGGCCGCTGGCCCACGGTCAGATTCAGTCTCCAGCCCAAAACTCGCCAACTGTCGCAGCTGCCCGCCCTCTGCGTCCCCTCGAACAGTGTCATAAACGAGCTGGCGAAGATGGGCGACCCGGATGTCCTGGAAATGGTGCAGGAGGAAGGTGGGAGCCGGCGGAGTGGGGCGGAGGGAGGGTCGGGCTCCACGCGTGGACCCAGCCGCTCCAGACGCGCGGACCCCGGGGGACGTTGGCGGCCCTGCGGCGGGGCTCCCGGGGACGTTCGCGGAGTGGCATGCTCTGCGCGAGACAGGGACTGCCAGAACAGCCCCTGCCTGGGTAGGTGGGCAGGTGTCTGCACCCGAGGGTTTCTTCTTCAGCGCCAGCGAGGCCTGCACCTGTGTGGTGCGACCCCCTTCCCCCGCCCCCTCCGCGGTTCCCAGACCGTCTTTCTTGCTCCCCTCTACGCCGCGGAGCGATTGAATAGTGCAGGGAGGCGACGCGAGCATGCTCTGCAAGTGAAACGAGGTGACCGGGCCTCTGAACCCAGGCAGAGGAAAGAGAGCCTAAGCTTAGCAAGCTTGACCGCTGTGCCCTGTGTGGGGAGTCCTGTTGCTTCTTTCTAATTGCTGACTACTCTTCAAGCTTTGAGATCCGTGTTAATTACGGGAGGAGCAGACCAGACCTCAAAGGTCCATCAGCTTGAGATTTTTATGCGCTTGGGAAGGCTCTTGGTTTACAAGCTTTCATTGACTATTTAGTTTCCTTGAGACTTCTTTGCTCATTGTTTGCTAAGGCCTTTGCATAAACCTATTTTCTGAGGGTTTAGTTTAGTAAACACATTTTCCTGAAAATGCACATATTTTTCTCGCTCTGTCTCCAGGGCCCTCAATGATACTCATTTCTCTCAATGACTCTGCCTTCATGCCTGTTTAATATTAGATCTAAACATGGAAACAACTTTTTTTTCAAGACTAAGAAGTCATACTACTTAGTCTTCGAAGACATCAAGAAATACAATGCATTATTGCATCCTGTCTCCCCTTTCTTAACAGCTTTATTGAGATATAATTTGCATACAGTAAAAAGTCACCCATTTAAAATGTACAATTAAAATTTTAGTGTACTTACTGTTCCGCAATCATCACCATAATCTAATTTTAGAACATTTTCATCACCCCAAATAGAAACCTCTTACCAGTCACTCCCCACCCCCACAACCCCCATTCCCTATCCTCAGCTCTAGGCAGCCGCTAATCTATTTACTGTCTCCGTAAAGTTACCTATTCTGGACACTTCATGTAAACAGGCTTATACAATATGTGGTCTTTTGTAACTGACTTCTTTTTCTTAGCATAATGTTTTTGAAGTCATCCATGTTGTAACTTGTATCGGTGCATTATTCCTTTTTATTGCAAAATAATATTCCATTGTATAGATATACCACACTTTATCCATTCAGCAATTGGTGGACATTTGAGTTGTTTACATTTTCTTGGCTAGTGACTAATGCTGCTGTGGACGTTTATTGCAAGATTTTGTGTGAACGTATGTTTTTATTTTTCTTGGATATAAACCTAGGAGTGGAATTGCTGAATCATAAGGTAGCTCTATATTGAGCATTTTGAGAAACTGCCAAACTTTCCAAGTGTCTGCACAATTTTTTATATTTTCAGCAGTAATATATAAGGGTTCAAATTTCTCCACATCTTCACTAACATTTGTTATTGTCTGTCTTTTTTATTTATAGTCACTCTAGTGGTTGGAAGTAGTATCTCAATGTGGTTTTGATTTGCATTTTCTTAATGGCTAATGTGTTAAGTATCTTTTTCAATGTTTATCGACCATCCGTATGTCTTCATTGGAGAAATATCTATTCAATCCTTTGCCCGTTTAAAAAATTGAGTTATTTGCCCTCTTAATTATTGCATTTGTAAGAGTTCTTTATATAGTCAGTGTATGTGATTTGCAAATATGTTCTTCCATTCAGTGGGTTCTCTTTCCATGTTCTTGATGGTGTCACTTGAAGCAACTCCACTTGTTTAAAATAAAAAATGATTTAAAGATAGAGGGAAATACAACTGTTGAAAACTTTAAACTTTGACTAATGACTCTGCCAAATGATGCAATAAACTTATTTGTTATGGAAAATAATTGATGTTCAGTGGTGCAAGAGAAGTCAACTGTCTTTTAGATGTATAAAATTTGAAATCCCTTTCTGTACTTATTCAGTTGTTTCCTCCTTTGCTGAGAATTGCTTCCTATTGTCATGTAAGTAATCTGAAGCTCTTAATAGATTTTGTTTTCACTTGAAACATTTGATGGTTACTTATAATCAATCCTTCTGAAATAGAGCTATGAGAAGTATGTCCTTCATTGAAGGAAGAGTGGAGGAAAAAAATGTGGGTATGCAATTTTATGTGTATAATGAAGAAAAAATATGTCAATATGGCATTACAGATTTGACCACTGCTCTCTTTCAGATGTTAGAAGTAAGATCCATTTTAGTCTCTTAGGATAATTTTGCTTACTAGAATATATATGTAAATTAGCATTACTTCAGCTTGAGGTCAAGATTACTGAATCTTTTAGTCCATCTGAGGAAGGTTTTAGAACATTTCACCAAATAATATCAGTGTCTTCTTTTCTTGGTAAAGGCCTTTGATTTTTATTTCCTTTGATAAAAGCTTTGCCTCTTATTTGGGTGGAGTAGGAGAAAAGGATATTGACATGGAATACCATATGTTTTTACTGCCTTTTTTTTTTTGAGACTTTTGTTATTTCTAGGATTATATGAAAAGTACATTGCAATGAGGATTTTTTTTTTTTTTGGTCTTTTTGTCCTTTTATGGCCACACTCGCAGCATATGGAGGCTCCCAAGCTAGGGGTCTAATCAGAGCTGTAGCCTCCGGGCTACACCACAGCCACAGCAACGCCAGATCCAAGCCAGATCTGAGACCTACACCACAGTTCACCACAATGCCAGATCTTTAACCTACTGAGCGAGGCCAGGGATGGAACCCTCAACCTCATGGTTTCTAGTTGGATTCGTTTCTGCTTAGCCACAACGGGAACTCCGAGGATGTATTTTTTAATATCACTAATCCCGTGGACTTTTGGAAACTCACTTCTAAATATATGTTTCTTCCTGGAGTTTAATGACACAATTATGAAAATAAAAGTGTTGGTTGAAGAAGGCTGAAAAATAGTGGGTTCCACTGCATTAGTTTTTGAGAGCTACTTTTATTTCTGAGTTTTAAAACATAAATGGATTTCTTAGAGTAAATTTCCCAATATAGGTAAGCCTGGATCTTGTGTATTATGTATTTCCTAAATTGCCTTTGAAGAGTAAGTGTGGGAAAATTAAACAATTGATGTACATGTGATGAAATTTCTTCCCAGGGAGAGAGTGTTAACATTGTGCTTTTCAGACATAAGTTATTTCTAGGATTTGTTGTGTTTCCTCAGTTTATTTTCTCCACAGTTGAACACACAAGCAGTTAGTGATCTCCAATTAGCTATTTTCGTATGATCTAATAATTTTTAAAATGAAATTTTAAGGGCCATGTGCACTAGAACATTTAAATAATTATGCCAAGAAAGACTGCTAGTAAAATATCAGTGCTGCTGAAATTGAACTATTGACTGGTTGACATTATAAGGAAGTTCAGATTTGAAATATTCGTTCTCTCACTGATTTATGATACGTTCAGCATTGAAAAGGTCAGTTGAAGGTTTAACATTGGAAAAGGCAGTTTTAAAGTTGAATGTAAAGTTGCTTACATCTTTACAACTACATCAAGCATCTTGTTTTAACCAATCCACCTTTCCCTTCAGTAATGTGAATATTTGATTGCATATATGTTATTTTATGCTGCTGGAAGAAGTGTAAACTGAGAAGATCATTTGGCAAATACAAGAGCTATTTTTGGGTTCTGGAATTGCTAGAGTGTGTATTCTTAGTAGGGTGCTTTCAGTGAAAACTCAAAGCTGAGTTTGGGCTGGCTTGAATTTTAGCTCATATTTTATGATTCTCCATAGTGACTGATATGAAACTCTTCATAGTTTTGATTTCTAGCTCACAGGAATAGTACAGTCAATTCTGTTCACTTTGGAGGAAGTTGCAGGAATAACAAAAAGCTAATCTAGAATTGTTGGCTTCAAATCCCATTCCGCCTCCTCAGATAGGATTCTGCTTTGACAGAGCTTTGGAGATTGTGCATAGTTTTTAACAACTTTATACTTTGTGAGTGAGTGTGAAAGTGTATCTTGGTCTATGATATGTGTGAATATTTGTGTGTGTGTATGTGTGTGTGTGTGAGAGAGAGAGAGAGGGGGTTAGCAGGTTTGAGAGGGAGCTGTCAGGAAATACTTCCATCTTCTTTAATCTTTCTGCTTTAGTCCTTTCTAAAAGGATACTTTAGAAAGTGCACTCCACCTGGTTCTCAGAGAACTTGCAGTCTTGTGGAGGGAGATATACTTAGGCTAGACACTCACAAAGGGCTAAGTTCAGGGTGGTAAGGGAGCAGGTAGGAGGCTAACCCAGAGGCAGACTAGGAGGTTTCAGGCAAGGTCTGAAAGGAGGACGTCCAAACTTATATAAGGGGAAAAATTAGCAAGAATTAGCTTAAAAAGAAACAGTTGTTAATTCCAGGGCATGGAAGCAGTGAGTTAGTTGAAAGGCAAAAGCATAAGAGGGAACTAATATGGATAGAATATAATCTGGAAGAACCATATCATCCCCTTCCCACATTCTCAGATAAGTGCATTTCATCAATTCTGATAGGAATTTGAAAATATCTTTTAACTAGTTGTTATATGTTAAATGCAGCAAAAATAATTAGAGGAAGGAGGGGTTAGTCCTTCAGTTTTTCGACTTTCTTTTACTAAAGTACATAAGTATAAAATACTCTATAACTTAGCCTAAGATGTGCATTTGTTTGCTCTGTGCTTGGAACTACATTTAGTTCTATGTACAGTAGTGACTGTCTTTGTCTTCAAGAAAATAAAAGCCTCCCTACATCTGTGCTCAAGTACCATACACTAAGAAGAAAAGCGTGTGTGTCTTAGAATCCTCTTCTTTATATACTCATTATGAGAGTTTTTATGTTTGTTAAAATATAATAATAAATTAATAAATATAATACTATAATAAATTAATAAATTAAATATTAGAATAGTTTATTATATTTATAATAATTTATTATATTTAACCTTTATTAAAGGTTTCATTTTCATTGGAAGGTCCAACAAGAGGTAGTCGACTCACTGTGGAATTTTGAGCTGTACATCTAGACAGCACCTATGGGTAAAAACCCTTTGATGGTGGTACTGTATGATACTTTATATTTTCAGGTAGTTTTTACTTGTATTTTTAATCTTTTAGATGAGAAAGCCTGTACTCAGGAAAGTTAAGTGACCTAGTTGTAGGTAGCTACAGTTTGTTAGTTTTCATAATTTACATACAGTAGCTATTAACTTTTTTAATAGATCCTACAACAAAAAGATTTGAATACAAAAGAAATTGTTTCATCTTTATTCTGACACTCTAAAACATATCCCAAGGAATTTAAGTGTTCTAAAAATTAATAAAATGATAAAATATGCCCTAATAAAAATAACAATATCAATAAGGATAACATTCATGGAGCTTTTCTGTACCAATGACTATCTGAAGCAATTTACGTGTATTTTTCACTTAATGCTTGCACATATCTTGAGATAGATATTTATATCATTTATATAATATTTAGTAGCTTTGAATTTATATCATTCTAAAGTTGCAAGGAAGGCTAGGAAATGAGGGTTTTTTGTTTTTTGTTCTTTTTTTCCTAGAGCTCATTGCTGCACCATATAATTAGTGCTTTGTTAGTAAAGAACAAGGAAAAAGGATATTTGTGGGGAGCCAGCAGCATCAGCTGTATTAATTGCCCACCATGAATAATCTTCCCCCCTTTCATTAAATGCGATCTTTTAAGCCTAGGAGTCTTCAGTCCTCTTTGTTCTTCAACTTGCACATTTGAAATTTGATAGCAATTTGCTTCAAAGTTTTACTCAAATCTCTGTAATCCTTTTACATGCTTTCACTTACCTGCTCCAACTCCGGGCCAGACTGCCGTCATCTCTTGTGGTTCACTGCAACAGCCTCATAATCAGTTTCCTTTCTCCATTCTTACTTTCTTTTAACTCATTCTCCAGTCAACAACTATTGCTTTTCCTAAAACTTAAATGTAAATACCATTTAAAAGCTTTTTTTCTGGCAGACTATTTCACTTTGAAAAAAATCCAGGCTTGCAAGGTCCTCCACAAACTGTCCCCAACTCCGTGCGTTTCCAGAGTCTTCTCATGCCTCTCTGCCATTTACCTACTCGTTTCTAGCTTGACCTTCATTTCTTTGAACACATAAAGCTGTTCCTCTCTTAAAGCCTTCATGTGTTCTCATATGACTTGTATCCTCTCAATTTTCAGATCTCATTACAAATACTGTTTCTTTCTTTCTCTCTGCTCTTTTTGTCTCTTTTATAGCATTTATCACATTTTTTGGTCTGTCTCCTCTACAGAACTGTAAGTTTCTTAACAACAAAGAATCAGTACATGATAGCAATTATCACTACCATCACTATTATTATTATACTGATGATCAATGTTAAAAACTGTGAAAAGTCTGAGATCTTACTGTACTTGGAAGTCAACAAAGTAGCCTGTTATAATTTCACGGGTACTGGTAGGAGACATGAAACACCAGGATCAGAGACAAAGGACAGTTTATTACTCACAACAATAACAGCAGCCAGAATAGCAGCATTTTGTGCCATTTTCCTGAGCCCAGGTTATGAGAGATCAGTGCAGAGAGGGCTTGCACATAGGGTGGTTTGCAATACAGGAGCGAAATCTGAGTTTAGGGAATTTGAGTCTTTTTTAATGGTCAGTAATTTTGCCTTCCAGTTGCTCTAGAGGGAGACGCAAATCCAATCTTCCAAGACTGTAAGAAGATTTCCTCCAGAAGGTGGGGCTATCTCCATCTCAACAAAGATCCTTGAAAGATAATCTAGAACAAAGGGCAGTCAGTGTCTCATTTGCAAAATATGCAGAAGCTTGAAAGACCCAAGGAAAATTGTATCCCAACAGTATCTGCCCTTAAGTATTCATCCCACAGTAACATACTTTGGTTTTGTATAGTTAAATTTATATAGTCGAAATATTACTAAATATTTCTACTTTTTTTGCTAAGCAATTTTTGGGAGAATTATCTATGTTTTTGCATGTAATTGAAATTTATTCAATTTTGTTGATAAATATAATATGTGGTTGATTACATCACATTGTATTTATACATTTTACTATTTCTGGATATTTCAGGTGATGATGGTTTTCTAGTTACTCCTAATATACTGTTACTGACATTCTTATACATTCTCATAGTGCATCCATCTATTTCTACTGAGTTTATACGTTAAGATAGCATTTATCTTTTCTTTCTTTTTTTTTTAAGTTTTAATGGCCATATCTGTGGCAAATGGAAGTTCCTAAGCTAGGGATCAAATCTGAGCCACAGCTGCAACCTATGCCACAGCTACACAATGCCAGATCCTTAACCCACTGTGCTTGGCCAGGGTTCAAACCTGCACCACTACAGAGACAACACTGGATCCTTAACTTGCTGTGCCACAGCAGGAACTCCAAGAAAACAATTCTTTTTACAATAGTATCAAAAAGAAGAAAATACTTAAGAACAAAGCTATCCAAGAATGTGAAAGACTTGTACAAATAAGACTACAAAACATTGCTGAAATTTAAAAAAGCATAAACAAATGCAAGCTCACCCCATGTTCATTGATTGGGAGACTTAATATTGGTAAGATGTCAATACTTCCAAAGCAATTTACAGATTCAAAGCAATCTCTGTCAAAATTTTAATGATATTTTGTAAAGAAATAGGAAAATCCCTCCTCAAAATCATATGGACTCTCAAGGAACACCAAATGCCAATCTGAAAAAGAAGGACAAAGCTGGAGGACTCACACTTACTGATTTCAAAACTTCCTACAGAGCTACAGTCATTAAAATATAGTATGAGGTCAGCATAAAGATAAATATATAGGGAGTTTTGGATTAGTAGATGCAAACTATTACCTTTATAATGTGAAAACAATGAGGTCCTACTATATAGCACAGGGAACTACATCCATTCTCTTGGGGTGACCATGGTGGAAGATAGAGAAAGGGAATGTATATATGTGTATGACTAGGTCACTTTGCTATACAGCAGAAAATGGTACAACATTGTAAATCAATTGTACTTCAATCATAAAAAAGACATATATAGAACAGCGGAATAGAATAGAGAGCCTAGAAATAAACTCTTGAATGTATATAGTCAAGTGATTTTTTACAAGGATGCCAAGACCATTCAATGGGGAGATGACAGTCTTTTCAACGAATGGTGCTGGGATAAGTGTACAAAAGAGTAAAGATAGGCCCTACCTAATAATCAAAAACCTAATTATAATCTCTAAAACTATAAACCTCCTAGAAGAAAACATAGGGCAAAAGTTTTATGACATTGAATTTTTTAAGCCATATTTATTTTATTCTTAATAGATTTTTCAATTAATTTCTTTTTTTAGGTTTTTATTTGTCTATTATAGTTGATTCACGTTGTTCTGTCAATTATGACATTGAATTTGGTAGTGGTTTCTTGGATATAACAGAGGCACAAGCAAAAAAGAAAAATAGACAAACCGACTTCATGAATATTAAAACATTGTGCATCAAAAGACACTATAAGTGGAATAAAAAGTCAAGTCACAGAATGGGAGAAAATATGAGCAAATCATATATCTGACCCAGATAAATAGAGAACTCCTAAAACTCAACAATAAGAAAAAAATGAAATCTGATTCAAAAATGGGCAAAGGACTGGAATAGGCATTTCTGTAAAGAAGATATAAAATTGGCCGAGAACATGGAAGGATACTCAACAACATAATCATTAGGGGAATACAAGTCCAAACTAAAAGTACTACCTCAAACCCATTAGGATAGCTACTGTCAAAAAAAAAAAAAAAAAAGGCAAGAGTTGGCAATGATGTGGAGTAATTGGGACCCTTGTGCACTGTCAATGGTATAGCCACTATGCAATGGTATAGCTGCTGTAGAAAACTGTGGTGGTTCCTCAAAAAATTAAAAGTAGACTTACCATATGATCCAGCAGTTCCACTTCTGGGTATATATATACCCAAAATCATTGAAAGTACTATCTTGGAGATATTTGTACACCCATGTTGATTAGCAGCATTATTCACAGCAGCTAAAATGTTGAAGCAACAAAGTGTCCATCAGTGGATGAGTGGATAAGCAAAATGTGGTATATGCCTACAATGAGCCTTATAAAGGCAGGAAATTCTGACACGTGCTACATTAATGAAACTTGAGGAAATTATGCTTTGTGAAATAAACTACTCACATAACAGCAAATACTATATGATTCCACTTATGTGAGGTACTTAGAGTGGTCAAAATCAAAGAGACAGAAAGTAGAATGGTGGTTGCCAGGGGCTGGGAAAGATTGTAATGAGGAGTTGATAATAATTATACTCTTTCACTTTTACAAGATGAAAAGAGTTCTCTAGATGAATGGTGGTAATGGTTGCTCAACATAATGAGTGAATTTAATACTGTTGAACTGTACACTTAATGGTTAATACAGTAAAATTTTATGTGTATTTTGCCACAATAACAAAATTAGGAAAGAAAATCTATACAAATGGTAAGTTTATATTTTCTGTATTTTCAGAATATATACTAATGCTTCCTAAAACTGCAGTTGCTGTGGATGGTTCGTAAGTGGTAGCAACATTTTATTCCATTCCTAGTGTGATATTCTCCCCCCATTTTTTTTTAATTTGGAAGCTTTTCACTTGTGAAACATTTTCTAAGTATTTTTGCAAATTGGAGCCCCTAGAAAATAATAGTCAGAATTCTATATTTAACATTTTTTAGTGTCAGAAACTTACTTGAAGATAGATTTCAGTTAGAACAACACATAACTATCATGAAGCTTTCTGTGGGTCAGGAAAAGAATTTGGCCTATTTAAAACTGATAGTGCTCTGTTAGTACTTGCAATCGGTGTGGTTCAGTTCCAGGAAAACACACTGTTAGACTGGTAAATCTCACATGGTAAGAATTAAGAGATAGTGATGGACATCCCTGTTGAATGTTTTCCTCTTAGCAGTTTTGTGGCTTTTAATTAAAACTGCATTGACCAGAGATAAGTTTATTTCTTAGTGGGTGAGATTATATCTTACACATCAGTGCTGATGCTTTTCCTCTAGTACAGTTGTTGGTACTGAATTCTTTTTGTTGGAACAGCTTATCTCCGGGAAGATCTTCGATCTTTTCTTCGAGTATTTTTTCCCTTTGAACTCTTTTTCAAAAACTTTTGAATTCTATTTTCTCCTTATGCAGACTTTTAACATATTGTTATCAATTGGCCATTTTAACATGATTTTTTTGTTGTTGTTTAATTTAGAGAAAAGATCCAGTAGAGAAGTAGACCGCTGTTTTGAGATAGCTGAGGTAAGTTAAATATATGTATTAGCTTCTTATATGTCATAACAGAAAATTGAAACAAGGTTAGAAATATACTTCATATAAATACTTAGGTCTTTATACCTTAGTTTTTTACTCATACTACATTCTTTACATTTTGTCCTCTAGACCATTCATTTTTAAGCAAATTACATGTTTCATGCAGATTTATGGGGGGACCCTTCTGCATTGTGCAGAAGTTCCCAGACCAGGGATTGATCCCAAGCCACAGCAGTGACAAATGAGCCAGAGCAGTGACAGGGCCCAATCCATAATTGCTAGACCACCAGGGAACTCCTTGTACAGATTTAGTATTGAATCTTTCTGGTTGTTATAAGGGAGCAAACATAAATATTGATTTATTCTGAGGCTTCCTGTGAAATAAATGCAGATATCCTGAGACTTGATATGCAAGATACTGGTATTTGACTTAACACTTTGCCTGACCATAAAGCAGGTATAATATTTGACAGCTTCTTTTTGTTAGTTATTAGTAGTACGTGATTAGTATATTCTGACTGAGGTATACTTGACATGTAATGTTATGTTAATTTCAGATGTGCAACATAATGATGCGCTTTTTGTATACACTGCAAAATGTCAGTATAGTAAGTCCAGTTACCATCTATAATCAAAGTCACTGTTTTTTTTTCTTGTGATAAGTGCTTTTAAGACTTTTTTGAACAACTTTCAAATATGCAATACATTACTGTTGACTGTAGTCGCTATACTGTACATAACATCTCCATGACTTATTTGTACCAAAAGTTTGTACCTCTTGATGCCTTTCACCCATTTTGCCTACCCCCCAACGACCTCTCTTCTGGCAACCACCAATCTGTTCTCTGTATCTAGGAAAATTTTTCTGATCATTTGTTTTGTTTTTTAGATTCCACACTTAAATGACATCATACAGTATTTGTCTTTCTCTGTCTGACTTATTTCACTTAGTATAATACCCTCAAGGTCCGCTGATGTTGCAGTTGGCCAAATTTTATTCTTTTTTATGGTTAAGAAGTTTATTGCATTGCATATATATATATATACACACACATACATATATATATATATATATATGTATATATATATATACACACACACACACACACACACGTTATTCATTCATCTATTCACGGATACTTAGGTTGTTTCCAAAATTTGACTATTGTAAATAACGCCACAATGAATATAGAAGTATGTGTATCTTTTCAAATTAGTATTTTCATATTCCTTGGATAAATAACTAGAAGTGGAACTGCCAGATCCAAGGGTAGTTCTGTCTTTAATTTCTTTGAAGAATCTCCATACTTTTTTCTGTAGTAACTGTACCAATTTATATTCCCACTAGCAGTGCACAAGTGTTCCCTTTCCTCCACATCCTTGCCAACGCTCGTTATTTCTTGTCATTTTGATGATAGCCATTCTGACAGGTGTGAGGTCATTTCTCATTGTGGTTTTGATTTGCATTTCCCTGACCATTAGTAATGTTGAACATCTTTTCATGTGCTGTTAGTCATCTGTATCTCTTTGGAAAATATCTGTTCAGATCCTCTGCCTGTTTTTTAAATTGGATTTTTTTGCTATTGAGTGGTGATTTTGGATATTAACCTCTTATCAGTTAAATGATTTGCAAATATTTTCTCCTATTCAGTAGATTGCATTTTCATTTTGTTAATGATTTCCTTTCCTGTGCAGAAACTTTTTAGTTTGATGTAGTTCTACTTGTTTATTTTTGCTTTTGTTGCATTTGTTTTTGGAATCAGATCCAAAAAATTATCTTTAAGACTGATGTCAAGGAGCTTACTGCCTATATTTTCTTCTAGGGTTTTATGTTTTAGGTCTTACATCAATTCTGTAATCGATTTTGTGTTAATTTTTGTATATGGTTTAAGAACCATATTAAACAATATTAAACTAGTAATCTAGTTTAATCCTTTTGCATGTGACTGCCCAGTGTCCCCAATGCCGCATTTTGAAGACACTATCCTTTCCACATTGTGTTTTCTTGGCTCTTTTGTCATAAATTAATTGATCCTACATACGTGGCTTTATTTCTGTTCCATTGATCTATGTTTCTGTGTTTATACCAATACCATAATGTTTTGATTACTACAGCTTTATCATAGTTTGAAATCAGGAAGTATATGCCTCCAGCTTTGTTCTCCTTTCTCAAGATTGCTTTTGTTATTCAGGGTCTCTTGTGGTTCCAGACAAATTTTAGAATTGTTTGTTCAGTTCTGTGAAAAAGAGCATTGAAATTATGATGAATTACTCCGTAGGTTATTTTGGGTAAATATGTCCATTGGGTAATATGGACACCTTAACAATATTAAATTCTTCCACTGCATGAAAGTAGATATATTTCCATTTATTCATGTCTTCAGTTTCTTTCATCTGTTTTAGGTCTTTCACTTCCTTGGTTAAATTTATTTCTAAGTACTTTATTCTTTTTTGATGCGTTGTAACTGGGATTGTTTTCCTAATTTCTCTTTATGATAGCTCCTTGTTAAGGTTAGAAGTGCAACTGATTTTTGAATATTGATTTTATACCCTGCAACTTTACTAATTTGTTAATTAGTTCTAACAGTATTTTCATGTGTTTTTAAGATTTTGGTTATATAAACTCGTGTAATCTGCAAATAGTGGTAGTTTTACTTTTTCTTTCCAATTTTTTATTTCTCTTGCATGATTGATCTGGCCAGGACTTCTAGTACTATATTAACTACAAGTGTCAAGAGTAGACATCCTTTACTTGTTCCTGATCTTAGAGGAAAAGCTGAAAGTTTTTTTTTTTTTTATATGATGTTAGCTATGGGCTTATCATATACAACCTTTATTATGGTGACGTAGATTACCTATATACCCACTTTGTTGAGAGTTTTTGTCATAAATCGATATTGAATTTTGCCAAATAGTTTTTCTGTATCTGTTGAGATGATCTTATGACTTTTATCTTTTGTTTTGTTAATATGTTTTTGCATCTACATTCATAAAAGATATTGGCCTATAGTTTTCTTTTTTGGTAGTATCTTTGGTTTTGGTATTAGGGTGATGGCGGCATCATAGAATGTCTTTGGGAGTGTTCCTTCTTCTTCAACATTTTGGAAAAGTTTAAGGAGGATGGGTATAAGTTCTCTGTATGTTCAGTAGAATTCACCTGTGAAACCATCTGGTCATGGACTTTTATATGTAGGGAGTGTTTGTTTATTACACACTCAATTTCATTTCTAGTGATTGATATGTGCAGTTGATTGATTTCTTTTTAATTCAGTTTTGGCAGGCTGTAAGTCTCTAGAAAGTTGTCCATTTCATCCAGATTGTCGAATTTGTTGGCATACAATTGTTCATAGTAGTCTCTTATTTTTTTATTTATATCAGCAGTGTCTGTTGTGATTTCTCCTTTTTCAATTCTTATTTTGTTTATTTGATTTTTTTTCTCTTCTCTTCTTGTTGACTCAGGCCAGAGGTTTGTCAACTTTGTTTACCTATCAAAGAATCAGCTCTTGGTTTAATTTTTTTTTTCTATTGCTTTTTAAATCTCTATTTTATTGATTTCCTCTCTGATCTTTATGATTTCCTTCCTTCTGCTGACTTCAGGTTTTGTTTGTTCTTCTTCTTCTAATTCATTTAGGTGGTGGGTTAAGTTGTTGATTTGAGATTCTTCTTATTTTTTGAGGAAGGCCTGCATTGCTATGAATTTCCCTCTGAGCACTGCTTTTGCAGCATGCCATAGATTTTTAATGATTGTCTTTTAATGAATTTTAATGTATAATGGTTGTCTTTTATTGTATTTCCATGTATTGTGATTTTTTTCCAGTTTTATTCTTGTAATCAATTTCTAGTTTCATACCTTGTGATTGTAAAGATGCTTGATGATTTCAGTCTTCTTAAATTTGGAGTGCCTGTTGTGGCTCAGCAGTAATGAGCCCAACTTGTATCAGTGAGGATGTGCGTTCAATCCCTGGCCCTGCTCAGTGGGTTAAGGATCTCGCGTTGCTGTGAGCTGTGGTTTAGGTCACAGATGTGACTTGAATCTGGCATTGCTATTCCTATGGTATAGGCCTGCAGCTGCAGCTCCAACGCTAGCTTGGAAACTTCCATATGCTGTGGGTGTGGCCCTAAAAAGACAAAAAGAAAAAACAAAAAGAAAAACTTCTTAAATTTATTGAGACTTGTTTTGTGGCCTAACATATGATCTATCCTGGAGAATGTTCCAGTTTTCTGAAGCTTTTGGATGAAATGTCCTATATGTATCTCTTATGTTCATCTGGTCTAATTTGTCATTATATTTCCTTATTGCTTTTTTTTTTCTGGTTGATCTATCCATTAATGTAAGTGGGGTATTAAAGTCTTCTACTATTTTTTTTATTTTATTTTATTTTATTTATTTTATTTTATTTTATTTTTTGCCTTTTGTGGTTTTAGGGCCACACCAGCAGCATGTGGAGGTTCCCGGGCTAGGGGTCTAATCAGAGCTACAGCTGCCAGACTACACCCCAGCCACAGCAATGCAGGATACAAGCTGCATCTGCAACCTACACCGCAGCTCATGGCAACACCAGATCCTTAACCCACTGAACGAGGCCATGGATTGAATCCCACAACCTCATGATTCCTAGTTGGTTTCATTTCCACTGAGCCATGAAGGGAACTCCTAAAGTCTCCTACTATTATTGTACTGCTGTCAATCTCTGCCTTTAGATCTTTTAAAATTTGTGTTATTTATTTAGGTGTTCTTAAGTTGGGTGCATAAATATTTACAAATATTGTATCTTCTTGAACTGACACTTTGCTCATTATGTAATGTCAAACTTGTTTTTATTGCAATCTTTGTCCTTATATCTGAAGTGAGTCTCCTGGAGGCAGCATATAGAGGGCTATTATTATTTTTACCCATTCAGTGACTCTGTTATCTTTTGATTGAAAAATTTAGTTGCTTGTTACATTTGCATTAGTTGTACTTATTGCTGTTTTGTTCAGTTTTCTGACTGCTTTGCCATTGCTCTCTTTTCCTTTCTTCATCTCTTGCTGTCTCCCCTTTTAGTTTGAATACTTCCTGTGTGTGTGTGTGTGTGTGTGTGTGTGTGTGTGTGTGTGTGTGTGGTATGTGTGTGTGTGACGTGTATAAAGTGCCCCACCAGCAACTCCATCCCTGGAGAGAGCACTGACAGGCCCTCACCCCTCTAATATATACTTTAAGGTTGGCAAATGCATCTTTTTCACAAAGTTTAGGTGCTTTTCAGATTACCTCTTTTGGAGTTCCCATCATGGTGCCGCAGAAATGAATACACCTAGGAACCATGAGGCTGTGGGTTTGGTCCCTGGTCTCCCTCAGTGGGTTAACGATCCAGCATTACCATGATCTGTGGTGTGGGTTGCAGACGCAGCTCGGATCTGGCGTTGCTGTGGCATAGGCTGGCGGCTACAGCTCTGATTAGACCCCTAGCCTGGGAACCTCCACATGCCGTGAGTGTGGCCCTAAAAAAAAAAAAGTTCAAATTACCTCTTTTGTGCTAGGTCTCAAGGTGAGCGAGTCTGCATGTGAACCCTTTAAGAGTAGAATCTTAGTTCCCCATAGTCCTTTGGATCTCCTGGACATAAGCCCTGTTGATTTTCAAACCATTCACTTTGGGGGCTTGTCTCCTTGGTACAGGTCCTAGGGGCCAGGGTGCTTGATGTGGTGGGGCACAATCCCTTCACTTCTCAGGGAGAAGCTCTGTACTTGTGAGCCCCCTTGTGATTGTGGATTAGCCATGCCCAAAGTGGGGTTTCGGTGGGACTGCATTTCCACTTCTTCTACCCCCACTGATGTGGCTTTTTTATCCTTTGTTTTGGAGATGCTACTCAGAAAGTTTTCAGCTTTTTCAGAGAGAATTTTTCCATTTATAGCTAGGGATTTGGTGTGTCTGTGGGGGGAGGTGAGTTCTGGATCTCACTACACTGCTGTCTTAAACCTGAGAAGTGCTTATTGATGATTATGCCAGGGTTTAAGTTATTCAGACTGAATTAAGTAAATATATTAATGAAATAAATAAATAACATTTATAAAAATGAAATATTCTCTTAAGCAAAGACTTCATATTATTTATATATAAACTTGCAAATAGATACTACCAACTTAGGTTTTGGGTTTTGGTTTGGTTTGGTTTTGGCTTTTTTGTACACAGAATATAAACATTCTAGTGGTATTTCAACTGAAATAATCTTTCTGGTAGGCTCTAGTTGACCCAGAACAGTACTCATGGAGTTGGATATCCTTGAATTGGGTTGGGGATGAACAGTCAAATAGAAGAAGTTTCTTTAAACATCGCTTTTTGGAGCAACTGAAATGCCCACCCTGGGAATTACAGCCTACAAGAATAGGTTGGCAGCGTGCTAGTTATCTGGGTAAACTAGCTCAATAAGCTGATCTACTTAAGATTTCTAGAAGTTCTGGGTCCATTTAGAAGCTTAGTGACCAAAATGCTGAGCAAAATAGAATATGAGGTCTATCATATTTTTTAAAATATAAAGTACTTTGAAATAAAAGCAGCATCTCTCTGAAACAAAGATGAAGAATGGCTGCTAAAATTTGTTAAATAGTTATATTATTAAATTAGTTGAAAAATGACTATAGCTTTTTCTCTTGAAAGATGGAGTAGACAAAATTTTCTCTAGTTCTTCTGCTAAGTACAGGTAAGAATGTGGACATTATATATAAAACAAACTTAATAAGAATGTGAAAGTCAGAGAAGATAAACTAGCTAGGGACCTTGGGACCCAAGGAACAGCTGTGAAGTTAGTTCCCCGGGTTTTCTCTTTGCTGCATGTGTTAAGACTAGATGCTTGAGCAGCCAGTTAATACAGAAATGCTAACTCAGACAAATAAAGCATCAAGAAAAACCTGTTATCCCTAGCCACTGGACCAGGAAAAGGGTGACCTAGGAAGACAGATAACTTTTGGTTAATAACTGCTCGTCATTATCTAAACACCACAGGGGGGAATATATTGTAGAGCTGCCACTATTCTGTTTAAATGAGCTCAAGTGGGGAGACCAGGCTTTCACCTCTGTCTTCAATAACAAGGTGTCCCATCTCTCCTTAGAGTTAGAGTCAGAGAAGGCTGAGTGGGGAGCCAAGATTTTCATCCCCCACTGAGTGATAATGGACCCCTCTACATACTTTCTGTATGATGTTGTTGGAGACCACGTGGGCGGCCTGGACTTCCACTCATCAGTGGTAACAAGATACCAACCCCTTTTTGCTGTGTTGGTGTCAGTGATGGCCTGGTAGAGAGCTGGGAGTTTTGCCACTGCCTAGAAGTAGAGAATCCAGCTGTCATGGTGACAGTGAGACCATGTGGGGAGCAGTAGGAGGTACCTTTGCACTTTCCAGACAGGGTGGGATCAGGGAAGGCCTCATGGTAAGCTTGAATTTCCACCTCTGCCCAGCAGGAATGAGAAACCATCCCACCACTTCACCATTCCCTTGTGCCCACAGAAGCTGGCTGGGGGACCTGATCTTCTTCCTTCACCAGATAGTGAGGCATCATCCTATTGACTCTACCAGAGTGGTATCAGAGGAGACTTGGTAAACCAGAAGAGTTAAGTAGAATCTAGAGTCTTACAACATAATATCCCCAAAGTCCAGATTTTTGTAGAAAAATCGCATATAATACCAGGAACCAGAAGGATATCAACTTGAAGAAAAGAAAATCTCTAGAAACCAAAGTTGAGGTGACACAGATGGTAGAATGATCTGATTAAAATTTTATTTATTTATTTATTTATTTATTTAGTCTTTTGTCTTTTTAGGGCTGCATCTGCGGCATATGGAAGTTCCCAGGCTAGGTTCGAATCTTAGCTGTAGCTGCCAGCCTACACCACAGCCAAAGCAACTCAGGATCTGAGCCATGTCTGTGAACTACACCACAGCTTACGGCAATGCTGGATCCTTAACCCACTGATCGAAGCCAGTGATCAAACCTGTGTCCTCATGAATACTAGTCAGTTTCATTAACTACTCAGCCTTGACAGTATCCCCCTGGTTAAAACTTTAAGGTGACTGTATCTTAAAAATTTCTTCCATGAGCAATTGTGAACATTCTTGAAACAAACAAAAAACAATAGAAATTATCAGCAAAAAAAAAAAGAAACTTTATAGGAGAACATATTGGAAAGTTTAGTGTTAAAGAATAGACTAACTGAAGAAAAAAAAAAAACCCTCAACATCAGAGTGGAAGGAATAGAGGAATGAATCACTGAATTTGCAGGCAGTATAGAAATTATACAATCTAAACAACAGAGAGAAAGAAATTGAATTTAAAATATGAATAGAGCCTCTGGGACCTGTGAGACTATAACAAAAGATCTACCATTTATTTTATTGGTATAAAGGAAGAAAAAAAAAACCCAACAGCAGAGTAGAAGGAATAGAAGAAAGAATCATTGAATTTGGAGGTGGGATAGAAATTACCCAGTCTAAACAGCCGAGAGAAAGAAACTGAATTAAAAAATGAACAGAGCCTCTGGGACTTGTAGGATTATAACCAAAGGTCTACCATTTATGTTATTGGTAGTCCTAGGAGAGGAGAGAGAGGATAGAATAAATACTCGAAGAAATAGCAGCTGGAAATACCTGTTTTTTAAAAGACATAAACCTTACAGATTCAAGGAGCTGAAGGAATCACAAATAGGGTAAACCCAAATGTAGTACTTCTCAACCATTTCTTGTGTCTCAGATTTTTTTTTTTTTTTATGATTTGTTAAAACAACCTTGAAAATTCTCATTTTCTCTCAAGGGCTCTTTGTGTCTTGCCCCTGTCCCCCACATATGTATACACACGCACTATACACCTACATATGCATGGCTATACACATATATACACAGAGTTCTGCATCCAGTGTCAGGTCTTTCATAGCTCCCTTGAGTTGCAGGTTTAGAATTTATGCATGAAAAACCTAGTTTTTGTTAAAATATATATGCTCTCCAGTTGCATTATTATTAACAGTGTTTTGTCTTCTCCACGGTGCCATTTGCAGGACCTGAACAGCAAAGAGTCCAGCTTTCTCATCAGTGAAGAACCAGTGGTAAGCAGTATACTTTCTTGCATGGAGGTGTATCTTTTTGTAGTTATCGATGGTCAGTTCACAGTTATTTTTCAGGCTCTCATACATGAGAAATTTGAGAATTTATTACTTTGGAAAAAATAATTTTCTTATGGGAAAAAAGGAAAAATACTGCATACAAATGAACAAGAGTGGAATCTGCACACAATGTAGAACAGGAAAAAAAAATCAGACGCATCCATGAGAATAACACACAAAGCATTGCACTTTGCTTTCATTTTACTTTCTAGTTTTACAGATGAGAAAATGAAGGGTATGAGAGGTTTAATGACTTGACCAAAGTTGTTCATATGTTTAGGGGGCAGATACTATACTAGATTAGAACTCAAGTTTCTGGGCTGAATTGGTATTCTTTCTTCATGTATCTTTCTTCTTACCTGTAAATACATACCTAAGAGTAAACGTGAAGAAGTAAAATTTATTTAAAAATCAAATTTGAAGAGTTCCCTTAATGGTGAAGCAGAAACGAATCCGACTAGGAACCATGAGGTTCCAGGTTCGCTCAGTGGGTTAGAGGATCTGGCGTTGCCATGAGCTGTGCTGTAGATAGCAGACACAGCTCAGATCCCGTGTTGCTGTGGCTGTGGTGTAGGCTGGCAGCTACAGCTCTGATTTGACCCCTAGCCTGGGAACCTCCATATGTCGTGGGCATGGCCCTAAGAAAAAAAAAAAGCAAAAAGACAAACAAAAATCAAAATTGAATATCAATTAAGATGTTAATAAAGGGATTCAAAATTTTTCATTTATTGCTTAGTGAATAAAAATGCTATTTGATAAGCTGGGGAAATAAAATTATGTTCTTATACTGACAGTTTCGATACAGATGTTTTGCTTTTCACAAATATATTTTATGTTCCAGAATTAGATTGTGGAGTTGATCAAATTATAATACTTGAGGAGTTCTGTATCTGGCTTTGTCAGTGTAATGGCTCTGGTCACTGCTGTGGTGTCGTTCCATCCCTGGGCCGAGAATTTCCATGTGCTACTAGGGCAGCTGAAAATAGAAAAAGAAATTTTTTACAAAAATATTTGCCCTTGAAAACATATTGCTTCCTAAATCCTTGAAGGGGCTGGTGCAAGAGGCACTGAAGCTCAGATTGTATTAATTTGAAGGTAAATCTGTCTCAGTTTGAAACTATAAAGCAAAGCAGTTCATAGAAAACTTTCTTCCGTCTTTTCCCTCTTAATCCTTCTGTAGTAACTGTTTTTATCTTGTTATCCTTCAAATGTGTCCTTTACTTTTCTGTGTGGGTATACACAGATGTATATTTATATTCCTCTTGCTTCTCACACTAAAGGCAGCATGTTCTATATATTGATCTATTCCTTGGTTTCCACTGAAAAACATATCCTGGGGTTCATTCTATATTGTGTACAGATTCCACTCTCATTCATTTGTATGCAGCATAGTATTCTATTGTGGGAGTTTAGAATCGTGCATCTATCCTTATCAGGTTATCCAGTACCTTTACTTGTGGACATTTGAGTTGCTTTTAATCTTGGAAATCTTTTCTCTTTTCAGTCTTTTACCCTGGAAATCAGTCTTGTAATATTTTGGACAAATGTATCATTCTAAATAGGATTTTTTTTATCAAAAAATAAAGGCATACATAATTTTACTGTATAGTGCCAAATTCACCTCCATTTTGCATTTCTAAGAAGTATATAAGAGTTCTGTTTCTCCAGACTCATTAACAGTGTTTTCATGAGTTTAGAAGTTTGTCTGTCTGTTAGAGAGATAGACAGTTAACTTTTTCCAGTTGGGAGCTTTTTCTGTTAGCTTTCTATCCTAGAATATTTTAAATGTGCATTTCTCTCAATATGAGTGAGGCATTTATCTTTTTTCTACATTGATGGAGTGAATTTCATTCATTGATGAAATGAATTCTATCATTTCAGTTTGTCTTGCTGGATGATTCTGTTTTCATTGTCTCTATTTTCCTGTCAAGCTGTTAGGTTTTTCTTTTTCCTCTTGTTTTTTGGAACTGTTTACATATTTATCATTGTCACCTTGCCTGTGATATAAGTTGCAAATTGAAATTTTAAATTCCAAATGATTTTAAAGTGATTTATGCTGTTTCATTTTGTACGATGACATTGTCTTTGGTTAAACAGTAAATTGTTATATTAAATACGTTTCTTTTTTAATCAACTTTTTATTTTAGTATAGTTTTAAGTTTACAGATTTATTGTGAATCTAATACATAAAGTCCTTTCATCTAATATCCATTCCTTCCATTATTAGCATCTTGCATTAGTATGGTATATTTGTGGCAAATAATAAACCAATATTGGTACATTGCTATTAACTAAGTCCATATTTTATTCACATTTCCTTAGTTTTCCCTAATGCTCTTTTTCTGTTCCAAGATCCCATCCAGAGTACCACTTTGAATCTAGTTGTCATGTTTCCTCAGGCTCTTCATGGTTGTGATGGTTTCTTAGACTTTTCTTGCCTTTAATGACTTTCACAGTTCTGAGGAATACTGGTCAAGTGTTTTATAGAATGTCCCTCAATTATGACTTTCTTGATATCTTTTTCATATAGACTAGGGTAATGTGTTTTTGGGAAAAAGACAATAGAAGAAGTAAAATGCTCTTTTTCATCACATTATATGAGGGGTACATCCTGTCATTGTGACTTACTATTCTTGATGTTATCTTTGGTTGCCTGGATTGAAGTATTTGTCAGGTTGCTCTACTGTGAAGTTTTTCTGTCAATTTTCCCTTTTTATTCTGTCTTTGGAAGAAAAATCACTATGTGCAGCCCACACTTAAGGATTAGGGGGATTTTGTTCCACCTCCTTAAGGGTAAATGAATTATTTAGAATTCTATAGGAGAGATGTGATTTATTTATTCGTTAATCTATTTATGCATTTTTATATTTGTGTTTATTTATATCAGTTATGAACTCATGGACATTTATATTTTGCATTATAAGCCCAATACTACTTCATTTATTTTGTTGCTCAAATTCTTCGTGCTTTTATTATTAAGGCCTTTTTTGATTGACCCCTGTGGCCCTTTGATATAACCCTATTGATTTTATTTTATTTTTCATTTTCTTAATTTCTGGCACTACAAGGTGCTCTAAGCTCATCTCGTCTTGTACTTTTCCTGTGTCAGTCCTAGAATCAGCGATTTCTTCAGGGAAATTTTCTTTTAATGTTATAGAAATATCTCAAAAGAAAAATCTTTTGTATATCAATCAGGGTCCCATTAGGCATATTCAGAATAGGATAATTGAGGAAGGCTTAATTAAAAAAAAAAACTTTTACGAAAATGGGGTACAGGAGAAGCCCAGTGTGTATAGATCTGGTAACCATGAATCCATTATCATTCAAAGCACTGAAGGGAATAGGGAGGGAACAGTTATTAGAACTCAGGAGAGAGTCTCTAAATAAGACATTATTGAGAGGCTCAGTGACCTGCAGGGGAGGGATACAGACTTCCTGAATCCAACCTCAGAAAGGAAGACACATTCTTTTCCCTCCCTCCAATCATTTGTGGGAAGCCAGAGGTCAAAGGAGCTCTATAACTAGTGTTATAGTCAAAGATGTCTATAACTAGTCACCCTCCCAAGAAAAAAAAGCAAAGTAGAGAGGGGTAGAGAAAGGACCAAGAATATCCAGCAAGATTTCACAGGACATATTTTCTTTTTGGAAAAAAAATATGGTCATTATTATTACAGAACCTGCACTGCTAATGATTCTATAAATACAGAAGAATTAATATAAATGAACATTTTATTTTAAATAAAGTAGTCAACAGTGGATTTGATTGAGTACTCAAATGGCCAGCTAAGTTGCTTGTATAGAAGGATGCTAAAACCATTAAATGGAATAGAGAAAAATAGAGAAAATTATACCTTGAAAGAACCTGTCTCAGAGCGAGTACCATTTGCGTTTGGGAGGAATAATTTGAAAAGTACTTAGTGTTTAAAGAAGGAGAAATGGGAATTGGAAGGGCATACTAAAAGCATGCTTTAATAAAAACCAACATGCCTTTACCAAGTTTTGAAAGGGTGTGAGTCTTGTTATCCTCAGGATGAAATTCCAGATATTTAATGACCTTCATGGCATAGGCACAAACCAACCAGAAGGTACTACTGAATAAATAGATCAGAAGCAATTAGTATGAATATAGCTTAGGATTTATAATTGATCTATATATATATATTTATATATGATTGCTCCAGGACTCAGATATTTAATTCAGACTCCAAGGGATCTTATTCAGTCTCAGGGTTAAATACCATTGATATGTTGTATTACTCAAATTTAAGTTTCCAATGTAGACATCTCTCCTGACCTTCATACTTAAAATATCCAAGTGCTTTCTCCATCACAAGCCCTGGGATATCTAAAGACATTGTTGCTGAAATATCAGCTACATCTCTACACTGATGTTAAATAGAAATGCAGAGACACAGTTGGAGGAAACAGAAGAAGTAGCTTTCGTTGCCAGGCAAAGAGTAAACACAACAGGCTAGTGCCTCAAGGACTGTATCCGCCCTAGATGGGGTAGTGAGGGGTCTTACAGTGTTCAGGGAGCAGGGTATGATCAGCTCCTGGACATTTTCCTGATTGGTTGGTGGTGAGGTAATTGGGAGTCAGCCTCATCAGCCTTCTGGTTCCAACTGGTCTGGGGTCTATGTGCTTGTGGGCAGCATACTGTTAACTTTTTCCACCTGATAGGAGGTTGACCACCTGTAAAACAGCTCTAGGGGCATGGTTCAGAATATTATCTGTAGTCCTTGAGGAAGACCTCAAGGTCTCTGACTTTGTTGAATGGCTAAACTGTTATTATTTTCATCTTGCTTGACTATTTTTCTTTTTCTCTGCATTTTCTCACTTCTCTGATTATATTGATTGTTTAATTAAAGTTTCTCTATAGACAAAAAGGCAGGCACAGGGCACGAGTGGGGTCTGTTCTGGGAAAGCCCCATAGAGTCTTGCTCAGTTATAACATCTCAAGATTTACATGTCTAAATTTTTTCTTCCCAGCAACAACTGTTCTGTTGAAGTCTTTCATATCTCAGCCAGACACAGTCTATCCTTCTGGGTGTTCAAGGCAAAAAGTTCTTTAAAATTATCATCTTTATCGTTTATACATTACATACAATGAAATATGCCCATTAACAAATTTTAACAAATTGCAGCAATCTCAGCACTTGTAATGTGGTGGTATTTAGTTAACCCATGACTCCAGGGCCAACGTACTCTTTGTGCATGGTAGTCACTGTGCCTACCCAGGGCCCATGATACTTTTTGGAGCCCACGGGAATGTTTTAATTTCAATGTCTTTTAAAACCAGAATAAAAAAACAAACCAAATATAATCATATATATTATAGTTATTTGGTTTTTTTGTTTTTCAATTAAATTTTTTAATAGAGGAAGGGGCCCATGAAAGTTATAATGTGGCCCTGTGTAGCCCTGTTGTGTAAGACTTTAATTTCCTTTCACAATTCTGTGATGACTTTAGTTAAAGCATCTGAAAAAACAGTAACCTGTAAATCTCATGAAGATTCCCAAGAAAATCAAAGTGCTGAGGTGAACTGTTTCAGCCCAGTAGAAGCAGATAGTTAAAAATATGCTTTATACAATGATGGCATCTGTCTTGTATCTGTTGTTTTTAAATAACAGCAGTATTAACTCATCTCTGTGTAGCAGGTGCATCACTTTACAGAGTGGGGACTTTCCCTGCTTAGTCACCAGTTGCTCAGGTCTCTGTAGCCTGTTCCAGGCAAACAACGGTTTAAGCAATGCTTTGCATGACAACTGAAACTCTTTATTGATAATTTTATTAGATTATTTGCTATTTCATTATACTTTAAAGTACACACAATACTTGCCTTTTTGTGCCATAGGTTGTTTTTCTTTCAAATATTATTGAGTATCCCAGATGGTTTTTTAGTTTGTTTCTTTGGTATTTTAAAAATAATGGTCATAGTAACTGAAGACTGAAGACAACCCGTCATTTAAGTAATTAAATGACTTTCCTTTCCCTCCACCAGGATATTGGTAATGAAATGTTTTAATGGTAATGAAAGATTCTTAATCTTTTTTGAATCTGATTAAAGCTTTGAAACCTCTTCCTAAAAAATATAATCACACACATACATGGGAATGGTAATTTCAGTATACTTTTCGTTAATGAAATATTTTATACTATTGGGTGAACTTTCCGTAGCATACATGTTCCCAGTAGAACTGCTGTAACTTTCCTTTCTTTGCCTGGTGTATACTGACATATGTAACAGAATACCTATTTTACTTTACATTTCCATTACTCTCATGTCTTTCTTCATTATTCTTTTTCCTTATCCCAGTTCCACAAATGTGTATTATTCAGTTACTGTAAAATGATTTAACTGACACAGCACCATGAATCAATTATACTCTAATAAAAAAATAATGCAACCAAAACAAAAAAAAAAAAACAAAAAAGGATTTAGGGAAATGTACTTTGAAGTCTCCTTTCTTCCTCTTTCATTTATTCTTTATTATTTTCTTCTTATTTTTGTTCTTTCCTCTTGCTCTCTTCTCCAACCCTCCAGTTTTAAGTATTACACGCACACACAGACATTCCCGTGAGTGATCATCCTGAGGGTTTGTTTGTTTGCGTGTCTATGTTTTGGGAATCTTTTCTTTAATCCTGGGTGGAATTTGATAACTCTCTATCGATTACTTCACAGTCTGCAAAGCGATTCAATTTGTTCCTGAGGCGGCGTCTTATGGTAACCGGTGTTGAATGATGCTGTTTGTGCTTTGAATGGCTGCAGTGCTAGCCTGAGACATTTTTTGTTGCAATGAATGCTATTGATATGGGAGAATTTGTCACTGATTCCTATTCCCCAGGCTCCTGAGTTTTTAGAGTGGTTATTCTTAATCTTTTTGGGGTCTGATTAAAGCTTTGGAAACCTCTTCCTAAAAAATATAACTGCATATACACACACACGCACACACATGCACATGTGCCCCATACACACATACAACTTACATACAGTTTCAGAGGTTAATGAACCTCCCTCAAGAATCTAGATTTGGGAGTTCCCATTGTGGCTTAGCGATAATGAACCTGACTAGTATCCATGAGGATGCGGGTTTGATTCCTACCCTTGCTCAGTGGGTTAAGGATCCAGCATAGCCATGAGCTGCGATGCATTAGTATACTTTGATCCAGCATAGTCATGAGACGAAGACTCAGCTCCTGTGTTGCTGTGGCTGTGGCTTAGGCCAGCAGCTGTAGCTCCGATTTGGCCTCTAGTCTGGAGACTTGCATATGCTGCAGATGAGGCCCTAAAAAGAAAAAAAAAAGGAATCTAGGGTTTATGAACCTCAGAATAACTACCTCATTCAAAAGGCACAGACGTTTGCCTCATGTCCACACTGCAGAAAATGTTCTCAATGTCGTGTCTTGAGCAAAATGAAAGAGTGATTTGATTTAATAGTATTCAGTTATATGTAACAAATTACCAGGTTTTTCTCCCCTAGTTATTTAACCTCAACCAGTTTTTGTTAACAGTCCTAAGACATATATCTCATGGTGATTTATAAGACTACAGGTGATTTCACAGTAGTTTTTAAAAATTTAGTTTATATTAGGGCACGACATAATGGTAGAAGTTTGGGTTTCCCTAGGGACCCTTGGGCTTTCCAGAGAAGGGAATTATATACCAATTTGACTAAACATTCAGCCAATAATTGGATTCACTATTCTAGCTACTTCATTCCCAAATAGTCGAAAACCCTGAGGATGATTTTTATTAATTTCTATGTACACATCTTCTGTCATCAGAACTTTTCTTTGTGGACCTGGATTTAACTGGGTCGAACAATACGAACACTTATAAATATACGTTGTTTAAAAAAATGCTATGCAAAATGTGTCTGTCACTAGCTAATTTAAAGCAAAAGGATTATTGTTTTTTCCCCCTAATTTTCTGCCTTGATTATATTTAGTCTAATTAGTATTTTTTTCTCCCCAGCTGACTCTAAAAATGTTGGTGAATTTCATAAGATATGCTAACGCTGTGATGATTTACAAGAGATCAAGTAATTTCCTGTTTCATTTACTTTTTTAGTGATTTGTAATCAAGATATAACATGATAACAGTCTGAATTTCCTCAATTTTTTTTAACTTTTCTTTTAGGAAAAGAGAGATTATTATGCATTCTTCGGGGTGCAGAGAACTCCCACGTAACATTTGCATTAGTGTACTTTGATAACTAATCTCTAGACCCTCTGAATGTTTTTTGTTTCTTTGTTCTCTTTTCCACTCATTTCCTCCTGTGCCTTGGGAACTAGTTCTTTCTGAGATGTATCAGTTATGCATTCCTATACAATATAGTTATTCTGTTCATAGACCACAGATCAAACATGAGATTTGTGTCTTATTCTCCAGCCCTTTTTGCGGGGGGGAGGTCTGCCTGGCCTGATTTGAGTGATAAACAGTGTAGAGTACCATAAAAGACACTCATAAATTAACATGAAACCAGTTATAAATATTAAAAACACCTCGTTCCCCATTCATGGGTTAGCTAAAGCAGTTGGAAATTTGTCTATAACTTTGCATCACAAGGTTAGAGAGATCTTTGACATCACTGCATCATCTTTTTGCTTCATTCTAGGTGCTATATGTAGGCTATTCCAGGTATTAACTATTACGTATTACATATAAACTGTGAAGAAAACCAAATCAGTCAAACATGAACTCAGTCTTTATGTAACTGTCTAATTTTTTTTAGTTTTGAAAGAGGAGGAATTAATGAACTATACATGTGAAAGTTGAATTTGTAAGTTTGGCCATTATACTGAGAGAATTGATAACGCAAACTTAAACACAGGATTGAGAAGTTCCTGCCATGGTGCAGAGGGTTAAGAATCCAACTGCAGCAGCTTGGGTCGTTTCAGAAGCATAGTTTGAACCCCTGCCCAGCACAGTGTGTTAAAGGATCTGATGTTGCTGCAGCTGTGGCTTGGATTCAATTCCTGGCCTAGGAAATTCTATGTGGTACGGGTTCGGACATAAAAAAATGAAGAAGTAAACAAAGGATTGATTTTGACTCACTTGGGAAATTGATGTTTAAAGGAAATTTGCATGAGAGTACTTTCAGTGAAGCCAGCTGGCAAGCTAACTTGCTTTCTAATTTTTAACTGCATCTTGACATTATTTTAACCCTTCAAAAGTTGAATTAGAAAGTAGTGATTCTGTTAGAAAGTAGTGATTCTAAGAAAACATAGTATAACATTAATCATAATTTTATGTTTTTGCTGTGAGATTTGTTAATTGCTCCATAATTAATTATATCCCCAAAGTAGTGTGTGACCATGAATTATTTGTTGGATTAATTGGTATGTTGTTTAATGAAGGTAATGTCATCTCTCTCTGAATATACATTTTTGAATCAATGTGTACGTATATTCATTTTGTATTTTTGCATATTTGCAGCATTTTTTGTGTGTGCATGTAGTCAATATGCTTTGCTTCATCTTGAGTCTTGATTGTTTAGTATATAACTCCTTTATGGAATTTCACTTACTAAAGTAAGCATAATTTCTGTTCAGGAAAACTCTAGTTGTCTTCATCTGTCATTTCAGACTGAAAAAAAAAGATAGATGGTAACCAAATTTTAATCCCCTTTATGTTTTTGCCATTTTTAAATGATAATTTAAATTTGTGTCTTTCATATCCTCTGCAGTTTAAAAAAGATGAACAAAGCAAAGATTCTATCTTCTTCCGAGATGGGATTAGGCAAATTGATTTTGTACTTTCCTATGTTGATGACATAAAGAAAGAAGCAGAACTGAAAGCTGTAAGTACTTATATGAGAGAAATGGGAATAATAAAAAGAAGCACATTTTATATTTTGACAGGGATGATTCCACTGAATTATGTTGTAAAATTAGAGGCCTCAGAGTGTTACTGAAAGCTGAAATTGAGTGAGAAGGCTGAGTGATATGCAGCCCAAGAATAAATGTGTGAAGTCGATTTTATTCTTTGGACATTTTGCACAATAACTTATTTTTCTTCTCCCGAGTTACTGATATATTTTTATATAGCTACCTTAGATATAAATGTGACCTCCAAAATTTGAAGTGTACATCTGAATATAATATTTATCTTCTGTGTTAATTTCTTTGCAACTTTTTAATCCATTCTATATGAAATAATATTGACGTTACGTTCTTTCTGAACTTACATTATTATGTTCATTTTTCTAAAACTTGTTTGCTGTCTCCAACACCATAAATTAAGTTAAAAAAACCAAGGACATCATCTTGTTCGTTACTGTGTACTCAAATGTCTGGAATAGCTATTGAAGCATAATGGATGCTTAATGAATATTAGATATTTGAAATGAATTAATACATTAATTCATGTGAGTAAGCATATAAACACTTACATACTTACATAGAAAATAAATGTCACACAAAACAAAAATAAAATTTATAGATTTAATCACCATAAGACCCAGTATGTGTTCATTACTGTCCATTTCTATTACCCTTCCCCTGGAAAATCTTCCACCAGGACTCTACAGTTCATTCACTGTCATCATTTTCATCTCGTCTCTGAATGTCCCCTTCAAACCTGGCTCCTCATGGCAGTTTGGTCCTTCCCTACCAGTCCTCTCAAGTGGTGTTGGTTATTCCAGAGAGTTTTTCCGGAGAGGGATGATGCTACTCCCCTTGTCTAGTATTGTTGCTTACAGTCCACCCTACCTCACCTAGCCCAGAAACCCCTGAGCTTTGAATCTCACCAGAGTTTTCACTACACTGCATTGTTGTTGTCATTAATCTCTGGTGTTCTGTTTCACTTCTCAACAATTTTAGCTCCTGGTTCACTATCACTCTCTTCACCGATACTCCTTTTTTTATTCATTGATAATCTCAGTGCACACATAGGTGGTCATTTTGGCATTCTAGCCTCTCTGTTCCTTGAACTTCCTTTTCAAATTATCTTAGTCTCTAATTAATTCTAGAATGTGTCATCACTACTAACTAGAAATATTTATTATCTCATTCCAAGTTTCCAGCTATCTGACTAACCTCTCATGTCTGTTTGACCAATACTCTTCTTTCTTCAACTGCACCAAGATCAGATACAATTATCTTAACTACATTTTTTTAACTGATGCTCATTATCTTATGCTCTTTGTAACGCTTATTCAGTTTAAATCTTATATCTATAAATTATACTCTATTGCATATGCCATCAAGTGTGCCCTGCTCTCAACTGTGAGTTACTTGGCAGAGCAATAGCTTTAGTTAAACCCATCTCTCCACCTGCTTTATGCCAGGGCTATGCAGAAAGAAAGATATACCGTTCACTTACTGGTTTTTACCTCATATTTGTTCCAAGAGACCTCAGCTGCATCTTTAACGCTGTCTGGCAGTCATACTTTACTTCTTTATTCACTTTACCCACTCTTCTTGATGACTGTTTTATAACTTTTTCTCTCTCACACCCCCAATACACCCACACTTTTCAACTTCACTGAGAGAACTGATGAGGTAAATGGAAGAGAAATTCTTCATTTTCATCACCATGTCCTTCCATCTACCAGGATCTTCACCTGAATAATCTACCTCTCTTCCTATTACCATAGAAAAACTGTTTTATTCATCCTTCTATCTAAATCCAGCACCTCCACTTATGTCCTGGACCCAGTTCTTCTTGCCCCCCATTTGGGAGTCAATAAGACTACCCTAGGGTTGCCGATTCATAAAAAGCACTTACGGAATACAGCATATAGCCCATACTCAGTGGATATGTTTTATTGCAGCAAAATAATACAAGGCAAAATTAGCAAAAGGAAAAGATGCATGCAAAATCCAAAGGAAACCAGGATCAAGCTTGTAAGAGTTCTCTCCCAGTGGGGTCACACAGGATGCACTTAACTCTTACAATGAGGATGTGTGACATCACTTTGGAAGTGATATCTAATAGAGAAGCTCCCTAAGGACTCGGTGCAATAGTATTTCATCGAGGCTGGTCACCTTATCACCTTCTGCCTGGTGTAAACCAACATTTCACTGTCCTGGCAGGAAGCAGATGTTCAGTATCAACTACATAGTTTGTACAAACAGCTGAGGTGAATTGAGCCACTCTTAGTAGTTCTGGGAATGGTGGGAACCCTCCCGCAAACCGAGCTCCCAGATGCCAAAACCAAGTTTGTCAGCAGGCCTTTCTAAGGATAGCAGCGCCAGACTTGTTACATTAATTCTTTTCTGTATGTCTACTTAGGGAGATTGCTTTTACAATCCTTTACTCTCTCTCCCGAATGACATTCTGTGTTGTTCTTTAATGGATCATTTCTTTCAACAAATAAATGTGTCGTTAATTCTTCCATATTTGAAAATATTAAAGAGCAAGAACTAAAACCTTCCCTTATCTCCATATACCTTACAGAAGAGTTTGTTACTACAATGAAAAGAGATATTCATTTTTTTTAATACCGATAATAATATTTTGAATGTCCTTTTTTCCCCCTTGTTTTTCATTTTGTTTTGTTTTGCTTTGCTTTGCTTTGGTTTCCTGGAAGTTTTTGGTCTGCCTTTGATAATATAAGAGAAGGGTAATTGTGGAAGGGTAGCAGAGAAAGGAGAAAGCTGTTCATCAACATATTCTCACAGGTAGTAAACTTTGGAAGTGGAGAAAAAGATCATGTTAAAATGGTCTTCATTGACAATTGCTCAAGGTGGATTTATCCATTTGAAGATATATCCTGTGTCTTAGTTAAACCTTTTAAAATTTCAGTTACCATTTTTCTCACTTAAATCACAGTTATATTTTTTCACTTAAATCATAGCGCCAAAAGATTTTTCAGCAATCGGTCATTGTTTTAAAGCCTTCAAGGAACAGATATTTGTATTTAAATAATTAAATTTAATTTTTCTTTTTCTAAGTGAAACTCTTCTTCATGATCAAAATGTCATGATGGTATTTGTCATTTATTTGAAAAGTACTGATACCTGTGTAACACAAAGTCTTCCCAACTAGAAGGAATATGATATCTCTCCGTTTATCAAAGTTTTTTTTTTTAATTTTTTTTTTTTATGTTAACTGGTAAAGTTTGCTGTGTTTGTTTCATATTGAGGTCCTGCTTATTCCTCAGAGATTATTCTTAGATCTATTGGATTTTTACAGTTATATTGTGAATTATAGCACAGCTTAAATGCAGTCCACAGCACTCAGATGGGGATAATACCTAGACTACTTTTAAATACACCTGGACACCATCTGGAGCCACAGTCATTGCGTGACACGTCTGCTCATCACTGGGCAAATAAAATGTTCTCCATAATTCTACTGATTTGTTTTTCCATAGATGAGAAGACAAGAGTTTGAACAAAATCTCAGGAAAACAGGTCTTGAGTTGGAAATTGAAGATAAAATGGTAAATGGAGTTGTTCCTCTCTACCAGAATCTTGGTGCTTTAAACATTGTTTTCTCTTGTTCTGGCCTTTGACTGCCTAGGCTTTATATTTGGGAACAAAACATTAGCTTTTGTAAATACGGACATATACAGTGGGGATGTCGGGGTCAGTGATCTCCAGGTAAGTAAGTAGGTCAGTGCTCTCAATTTGAGATGATGAGTGGAATGCTTTAAAAATAAACATATACAATTCTCTTCATTATCCAGAGAAAGTAAAGGCATGTTTACTTGTTTGTTTGTTGTTGTTGTTTTATGGCCACACCTGGGGCATGGAAGTTCTCAGGCCAGAGATTGAATCTGAGCCCCAAATACAACCTATGCCACAGCTACAGCAATGCTGGGTCCTTAACCTACTGCGCCAGGCTGGGCATTGAACTTAAGCCTCTGCAGTGACCCAAGCTGCTGCAGTTGGATTGAATTCTTAACCCACTGTGCCATAGCAGGAACTCTAGGATATGGTTTTTGTTTCATATCTGTCTTGTTTCGAAGGCTTGCTGTAATCTGGCACTGTAGCTAGTTAACCTGGCTATTTTGCAACACAGCTTTCTATATAAGTCAAGACACTCTTTCTGCTCATGAATATACCAAGTTCTTATTTTCTTTAAACGTCCTGCCATTTACTGGTTTTCTAGAATTTCCTTCAAAATTGCTTTAAAAAACCTATTTCTGATCCCACCCTGTCCATGGATCTCTAATACTCTCTAGATCTAAATTAATACTTCCTACCTCTTTTTTTATCCATATTTTTGACTGAACCAGTAAATATGTATTTTACCACATATTCTACCTATAACCTAATCGTTCTTTGGTGTAATGGAACCCTTATTACCTAACATACTTACTCTGGTATAGCCTCTACCTACAGGTGAGAAGGCTGAGTGAGAAGAGGAAGTAAGTACCTCTTACACTTTCTATGTCTTTCTCATATGCCCTCAGCACAGCTCTGAGCTTGTAGCTAGTTGCTAAAAACTTAATTTGCCCAGAACCACAAATGTTTCTGTGGATTTCAGGCTAGTGTATATTGACCCTGAAATATACTTTAAAAAATATTCTCTCTTTGTCTCTGTCACACACACAGACACACACATACCTACATACATATATATGTGTGTATATTAAGTATAATATGTATAACTGTTTTGAGCATTTGCTCTTCTAAAAGTTTTGCTGAAATTTTTCAATGAACTGAAATGCTGTGGCATCTTTATTTGAAATTTTACAGAATTTTCTCTCTTTAATCAACTCAGGACTCTCCATTTATTTTGCCTCCATTTTTACACAGAACTCCGAAGACGGAAGAACTTATTTTGTCAAGATCCACGCCCCTTGGGAAGTATTAGTTACTTACGCTGAAGTGTTAGGAATCAAAATGCCTATTAAGGAGAGTGATATTCCCCGAGCTGAGAGATTGCCTTTTAGCCGTGTGCTTGGGCCTCTGAAGCTCCCCAAGAACGTGAAGCACCCGCATCCCGAATATTTCACTGCCCAGTTCACCAGACATCGGCAGGAGCTCTTCCTCATTGAAGACGAGTCAAGCTTCTTTCCATCCTCGTCAAGAAACAGAATTGTAGGTAGAGAAGACCTCAGGGCACATCTCTTCATCTAAGGGGTGTGTGCCTGTGTGTGTTTTTATATGTGTGTATATGTGATACTATGTCTCCAGGGTGTTTTTGTGTACACGTGATGAGTATTTGGTGAAACTGGCCAGGTTTGAAAGTCCACTTGGACCTCTTACACCTGTTAACCTCCCTCTTTCTCCAGCTGTTGTCCTAAAATGAATGGTTGACGGTGTGGACACAGCAAAGAAAGAGGTTTCCTGCAGTACTGGGGAAAACACTTAACTGAAAGCCAGAAGACTTTGATTTTATAAGATCTTTGTAAAATAGTTTTATAATTGTAGAGTTTGGTGTTATAAGTTCATTGAACAGTAGGAGGAATATTGGTCATTCCAAATGGAAATGAGTGTTTTCATTTCTTTATATATGGTGTTGACTAAAAAAAAGAATGCACAACCTAAAAGTTGAGAATTATGTTTTGTTTGAGGATATTACTGACAGGAACAGCCTCTCAGATAGTTTTCAGATAGCTCTGAAAAACTCCTCCAAAGAGGTATGGGAGGAGGCGGGATATATACGAGCTTTTGCTAGAAAAAAATACATGTAGTGGAACACCAAAAGATTGCTGCTAATCACAAAAACCAGATATCTCAGAGTTCCCTTGTGGCTCAGTGTGGTAAGGATCTGGCATTGTCAGTGCAGCAGCTTAGTTCATCGCTACGGTATAAGTTTGATCCCTGGCCTGGGAACTTTCACATGCAACAGGCATGGGCAAAAAACTCCAGATATCTATATCTTAAGTTAATGATTTTAGTGCTTTTATGTATATGGAAAGATGCAAAAGTCTGGGCTTTTTGAAATTCCTTTGATACGCACTTTGACTGTCTAGGATTTATATCCTATTTTTCTCAGTTCTGAGCTCCCCACTGGGGGCTGGCTGCAGGGGCTGATGGCTCGGTGGCAGGCAACATTATTTTTTTTTTTGTCCGCAACAGATAGCATTTGAGAAACATCAGAACTTTTTCTTTTCCTTTAAAACCATTTTCATTCTTTTAAATAATAGTACTTCCTCTCCATTTTTGTCCTGGGATCTTTAATTTTCCCTTTTAAAACCTCTCTCCTAGTCACAGTTCACTGCTTTCCTGTTAAGATAGGAGTAATATCCACCTTATAGATTACCCTGAGAATTAAATGAGGTAAGATGTGAATGACTTTGAATAGTTTCTGGAATATACTAAGTGTTCAGTAATTGTTAGATATTACTTTTATTACTATTGGTCTGACTTTAGAGGAAAGAAATTCAGGTTCTTTGTTGCTCTTACTCCTTCCACCTGTTACCTAATAATGATATCACCAGGGTTCTAAAAAATCACAAGACCCTTTCCCTTGAAATTACTCTCTGTCCCTGAGGAATAAGAGACTTAATTCCCTTTAGATTCAGCACTATTAAGTGTCTAAGAAGGATTCTGAAATAATCATTTTTCTAGACATGGCATCCGAAGACTCAGTTTAAATTCATGACTCTGCTTTCTAAGTAGGATAACATCTTAAAACAGAGAGAATGGTAATTAAGACTGGTATCACTGGGAGAAGCAAATGAAAGGATGTATATGAAGCACTCTACAAACTGTAAAACCCCTCAGATATACTTGTTGCATTGAATGCTACAAAAGGTCAAAGAACCTGTAGGAACAAGTTAGGAACTTAATCAGGTATAGAAATATCAGTACTCATTTATCTTCACTTGTTGTTTGTAATGAGTGCCAATACCTTAAGCTAATTCAGCCTTAAAACACAGCAATTTCCCCTCCTTCATACTGGAACAATACTGTTCTTGCTGTTTTCAGGAAGGTGTTTGGAAGATTGATGTAGAAAAGACCTTCCTATCTTCATCCAGAACACTATAGTTCATGTATGTATACATTGCATAGTTTTGCAGGAGCATCTTCCATTGGTATAGAGTTTCATACTTTTCAAATCATATTTTGCAAAGCATCATCACAATCATTGTGACATCTTATGCTCCCAATATATTTCATAATATCTAATTTATAGACATAACATAATTTTATAAAGCATCTGCACTTTTGACAGCTTTTGAAATTGTTTCCAACTGTTTTGATATGGCAAAGATTACTGCTGTTTTACATATTTGAGTATATATGTAAAATTTTTCTGCAAAATAGGTACCACATAGAAAATTTCTGGATTTATATATGTTACACTATCAGTCTTTACAAAAAAGATGTACTAATTTAGAGTACAACATGGGAGAATGCTATTTTCTACACATCTTTCTCAGCACTAAAATTTACCTATCTTTTTTTTTCTTTCTTTTTAAACTGTAGCATAAAATAAGTAGAGACAGACCCGTAAGACTTCAGTGTATGGCTGTTTGAATTCATTCACAAAATGCACACAGGCGTGTAATCACCAGTCAGATCAAAAGAGAAAACCTCCCTAGCCCTCCGGAAGTCCCAGTGCTCCGTCCCAATCACTATTCCTGTCCTCAGCAGAAGCCAGCTCTCACTTTTAACAGCAAATATTAGCGTAGCCTGTTTTTTTGTTTTTGCTTTTGTTTTTTTTTTCCTTTTTTCAGCTGCACCAAGGACATATGGAAGTTGCCCAACCAGGGGTCAAATCTGAGATGCATCTGTAACCTACACCACAGCTTCAGCAACACTGGATCCTTAGCCCACTGTGCCAGGCCAGGGATCATACCAGCAATGCCACAGAGATGAGCCAGATCATTAACCCACTGTGCCACCGCAGGAACTCCTAGTGTAGCCTATTTTTAAACTTTATAAAAATAGAGTCATAACATATGTATTCTTTTGAGTCTGGCTTCTTTGGCTCAACATCTCTCTGATTAAATTAGCTAGGTTAGTTAATTGTACGAGCTTTTGTTCATTAATTTTCATTATTTTCTTTGTCATTTTTTTCCTTCCTCCCTCCCTTCCTTCTTTCCTTCCTTCCTTCCTTCCTTTTTCTTATTGATATATTTTAACACGCACCAAACTCATATACCCAGATTTGAATCCTTCTTAAAGTAATTATATTCAGAAGTATATACTTAATCCAGTGCCCCTGCAAATGTGCAAAATAGTTTTGAGATTCCTTAAAATACTAATATTGCTAATAATAGCAAATACTTAAAGAGCACTTACTATGTACCAGGCACTATTTTTTTTGTACGACATAGTGGTTCAATATTTTTATAGGTTATACTCCATTTAAAGTTATTATAAAATGTTGGCTATTTTCCTGTGCTGTACAATATATCCATGTATCCCGTTTATTTTATTTATATTAGTTTGTACCTCTTATTCCCTACCCTTATCTTGCCCCTTTCCTCTTTCTCTCCTAACTGGTAACCACCGTTATATATTTTTGAGTCTCTATTTGTGAGTCTGTTTCTGTATGGTTATATTCATTTATATATTTTACTTTTTAGATTCCACATATAGGTGATAATGTATAGTATTTATTTGTCTTTTTCTGACTTATTTCCTTAAGCATAATACCCTCCAGGTCCATCCATGATGTTGTGAATGACAAAATTGAATTCTTTACTGTGGTTGAGTAATATTTTAGATCTACACTTACTCTTAACAGTTTCTTCCTTTTGTCATTACTTTATAGTAATAAAGGTTAGACCCAGCTCCTCCACATTACTGTTCTTTGTTTCATAAAAGTTTAGCTGGGGAGTTCCCATTGTGTCTCAGCAGTAATGAACACGACTAGTATCCATGAGGGTGCAGGTTCAATCTCTGGCCTCACCCAGTGGGTTAAGGATCCGACATTGCCATGAGCTGTGGTATAGGTCCCAGACAAGGCTCGGATCCTATGTTGCTGTGGCTGTGGTGTAGGCTGGCAGCTATGGCTCCCATTCAACCACTAGCCTGAAAACCTCCATATGCCATAGGCAAGGCCCTAAAAAGACCCCCCCCCAAAAAAAAAGAGAAAATGTTAGCAGGACTATTTATCTTCATTGATCCATTGAAACAAAGTACTTGTTAGGTGAATTGACCAACTGTTAACTGAATTTTATTGCCCAAAACACCCTAAACTTTAATATACCGTCACACTGATGGAATATTGGCATGTGAAATAGCCCTTCCTTAACACAAAGAAAGAAACTCCCTCAACCTGGTTTACTTCTCCCTACAAAAGAAAGCCCTTTTCTGCCTGATTTTTCAGATGTTCTTAGATTTCCCTGTTGTAATGGCCCCCTCATCCCCTTGCAGTAATCCTTTATAATAAGGTCTTACTTAAGTCTGCATTTGTTTTTATTTGACAATACCATGCTGTATTTATTGTCATAACTTTATAATAAATAAGCCTTAATGTCTGTAAGAGTGAAATTTGTCACTTTGTTAGCCACCAGGACAGACTTCTTTTTAGTAAATCTTTTCTAGGAAAATAATCCACAGTATGTAAAATAGTTAATATTTATTCCACATTATTTATAAAATTAAAACTACTTTGCATAAATTATATTTTATTTGCTGAGACAGAATATCAAACCACTCTTAAAATGAATAACCAGATTATATAATGATTCAAGAGTGACAAAGATTGCAATCAATAATTCCTTAAACAATAAAATATTTAAAAGGGATGCAAAGAAACATACCTAAAACAGTGTTAAAAAGGCCACATTTAGCAAACAGAAAATCGGAAATTCTGCAAAGTTCCTGAAAGACAAAAAGCAGATGAAACTGAATTGACATAAATACAAGAGCAGAGAACAGCAAAGCCCAAATTATATGGAGGAGAAAACTGATAAAAATATATAAATGGTTGCAAAGTAGTTGCAGAGGTATAATAATCTTGAATTAAAAAATTCTGATAGCAGGAAAAGGCCCTAAAGGAATCATCAGAGTAATTACTTGAATAATATTCAAGACAACTTGGCCAACTATGAATTCTATTCCGTATTCTCCTAACTGGATAGTTAGTAGCAGTGATATTAGACTCCAGCTTGAAGCTCTGATTACAGTATGAATTCTGGCACAAAGGACTCCCAGAGGAGCTTGGGACAGGAGCAAAATAAGTTATGACCCATTCCTGCTCTCCCAGGGAAATAGGGAGCTCTTTAGGCCCAGGAGCTGAAATTCCTGCAGTTCCACACAACCCCACCCCCTGTATCTTCCTCCAGATAAAAAAGGGGAAGATTCCTTTCATAATCAGAGCCCATAGCCACACTCGGACAAAGTAGACATTGTTAAAGTGTGATTGAAAACCACATGTGGAATTTTGGAAAGCATAGTGTTCTGAAATGTGTGTCTCTTTATGCTTGATAGGTTTATTATATCCTCTCACGGTGTCCTTTTGGCATAGAAGATGGGAAGAAAAGGTTTGGGATTGAAAGACTGCTAAATTCTCATACTTATTCAGCTGCCTTTCCACTCCATGATGTAAGTATGTGCTTGGGTTTGAAATACTGAGCCCGTTTTCCCTTTCCCACATTCAGAAGTTGCCTTGCTGGGAGAAGAAATCCTCATTTGCTTACTTTGTTATGACAGGTTACTTAATTCGCTCTCAAATTGTAAAAATCCTCATAGACTCCCTAGGCCAACACTGAGAATTATGTTGAAATACACAGTTAGTACTTCTCCACGTTGAGGCTTCAGTGGAAATTTATTAAAAATATGATTACATTTGCACATGAATTTTCTTTAGAACCCATATTGAAAATAGTTATATTAAAAGAACATTTTAGGACTTCCCACTGTGGTGCAGTAGGTTAAGAATCTGACTGCAGTGGCTCAGGTCGCTGCGGAAGCACAGGCTCAATTCCCACCCGGGGAAGTGAGTTAAAGGATCTGGAGTTGCCACATGTTGCAGCTGTGACTCGGATTCAGTCCCTGGCCTGGGAATGTCCATATACTACAGGTGTGTCCATAAAGTTTAAAAATTAATTAATTAAAACCATGAATCCAAGCTCACAGACTAGGAATTTAGGGGAAATAAAGCATATGTACACCTGCAAAACAAGCTAAAAACTTCAGTCTATAAGAAGAGTCAAACAACTGAGATTCTGAAAGATTCTTTGGGGCTAGTAGCTCCTTATACAAAAATATTGAGTTGAGCAAAGAAGTCACCTTTTGTATGATGCATCCATTCAACCAAACCTGAAAATTTGGCTTGACAACCTAGATAGCCTAGTTTCTGGAGGTTTCTGAGAGAAACCTTTCCTTTTGGATATTCATTGTTTAAATTTCATCACCTCTTGTCAGTAGACATTTAGCTAAACTATATAAACTACTTTGAGATCACCTTCTAGAACTTTCATTTCCTTTGGTCCTATTTTACTCTCCCATACTTATAGAAGACTTTTTGCTGGTGTTCTCTTTTCAAGAAACACATTCATTTGGAATGTGGAACTAGATATTTCCACTTAAACAAATTGTATCTAAATCATTCCCATGTTTTTGAAAATGACATTGCTGTCATGGTTACCTAAAGCCTAAATCCATCTCCCCCCTTTCCAGGTCTCCTCTGTCAGTATTTATTCAACCGTGATAACTGACTGTAGGTCAGTTCAACATTGATTAGTTGCTTATCTTTGATATGTTTCCTATAAGAGTAAGCAGCATTTTTCAAAATGAGTGGCAATTTTCAACAGGGGTATCAATTCAGGTGAATTTAACTTGTGTTAGAGAAACTACCTCCTCTCCACATACAAGCACGTGCACACGTTCCCCTGGGGCGGAAGAATTTCTAGGAGATTATGGACCCTAAATAAAGCCCTACATTTGACCAAGTAGAGAGGTCTATAGCAAATTAAGAAACACTTTGCAATACATTCTTTGTTAATTGTTCTTGACAAAAGGGCTCATTATTTACTTTTTTTGGAAGACTTTGAAGCTTTTTTTGTTTGTTTTTAGGGCATAGATTCTTTTCCTACTATGACCAGGTGGTAAAGCCAAACAAACTCTCCTTAGCCACCAGCAATTTTATTTATTTATTTTTTATTTTTTTTGTCTTTTTGCCTTTTATCTAGAGCCACACCTGCGGCATATGGAGGTACCCAGGCTAGGGGTCTAACAGGAGCTGTAGCTGCCGGCCTTCGCCACAGCCACAGCAACGTGGGATCTGAGCCACGTCTGCAACCTACACCACAGGTCACGGCAACGCCGGATCCTTAACCCATTGAGCAAGGCCAGGGATCAAACCCGCAACCTCATGGTTCTTAGTCGGATTCGTTAACCACTGAGCCACGAAGGGAACTCCGTCCAGCAATTTTAATCTATCAATCTAGCCCTTCAGTGGAATCCTGCATACTCACTAGGAAATCAGTGTTACTGAGTGTTGCTAGAGAGAGCTGTCATTGACTGTTAATTTTACTTTTTTTTTTTCTTTCTCCTCTCTGAATGCAGGCTTAGGTATGGATTTTCCCTTATGTGCTTTAAAGAATTTTTTTTTAAGATACCCAAATAGGCTGCTTTTTTTTTATTTCTTTTTTTTTCTTTTTTTAAAACAAAAGAATTTTTATTTATTTTTTTATTTTTTATTTATTTTTTTTTTATTTTTGCATTACAGCTGGTTTCATTTCTAAGACTCAGTAGGACTAGCTACCAAAGACAGACGTTGGAATCTGGATGATATAAAATAGTATACTTTATCTTACAGAGATTTTCATATGCACTTACTTTTAAATTGGATGTTTACTCAGTGTTGTTTTCTACAGCTTACTTGTGTAGGCAAATGCTTAAAAAGAAAGTATTAAGGAGTTCCCGCTGTGGCACAGCAGGATGTTGCCACAAAACTGCATTGTAGGTTGCTGCTTCTCAGGCTTGGATTCCATCCCTGGCCCTGGGAACTTCTATATGCTGCAGGCACAGCCAAAAAAAAAGGCAAAAAAGGAAAAATTATGTGTAAACAGTACTTTACTAGGCCCTGAAAGGACAGTGATAAAGCTTCTCAGTTCCTAACAATGAGGAAACAGTTTATATGTGAAATAATACTGAGGCTCTTAAGTACTAAAGCCTGCTGTATATATTTTAAGTCCTTTGGGAAACCACTATCAGTGAAGGCCAATGAAGACAGGACAGAGTCCCTAGAGACGATTCACACATAGCAGTGTGACCTTGGATCATTCACTTAACTTTCCTTGGGGTTTAATATTTCCATCAGTACGATCAAAGTGTGAGCCTATTTCCAAAGTCCCAGCCAGTTATATCATTGTGGGAATCCCTGAGCTGTGACTCTTGGATCTGAATATTGATGATATAGTCTTTCCACGTGAAAGGGGCAGCTTGAATAAAGCCACAGCCTCAGACTTGGACTTGTGTTTTTAGATAGCTGGCTGTGAGAACAATAAGTAAATCATCATTATTTTCATTTATTATAGAGTGTAGGAAAGAACTTATATTAATGGAATATGAGAGTCCAAATTGAAAAGTGAAAGGGAACATTTGCCTCATTCACTAGCCTTCTTAAAAGCAGCATGTCTTTATTCCCTCTGTCGTTTGCTTTGTCATTCAGTAATTTCTCCTTGTGTATTTGTAGGGTCAATATTGGAAGCCATCAGAACCTCCTAATCCTGTCAATGAAAGGTACACACTTTGCCAGAACTGGGCTCGGTTTTCCTATTTTTACAAGGAGCAGCCTTTTAATTTGATTAGGTAAGTTTCTTGCACAGGATCAAGCCAATTAAAGCTTGATTATGTGTTTTTTATTCACGGTGGCATCATACTCCATTCTTTTTACTACTGTTTTCACCCATTACATTTCCCATCTTCCCAGCTTTATATCTACACTATAATTTAGTTATTTGTGAGTAAAGTGCTGTTGCCAAAAGGGTCTTAACCACTGTACAGAGTTAGCTCAATGGTTCAGAGGTTTGGCCTTTGTGTTTAGGTAGACTGGGTTCAAATCCAAGCTCTTCCTCTTAGACGCAAGTAAACATGATCAAATTACTTAACCTCTGTGAGACTCATCTGCAAAATGGGAATAATAATAGTATTATTTCCTTATGGGGTTACTTGATAATTAAATGATATATATATATTTTTAGTATGGGGTTATCACTTAGTGTTTAAAATATATTAGTTTCTTTTGGTTTCTCTGGGTATAAGAATTTAGAAGATAGCAGAAAGTTCATGCATGGATGTTTGTTTGGGTGTGTTTATCTCAGAGAGCTGTGAAGACAGTTGATCTCTGATCTCAGTTCTTTAGACAGTTTCATTAGCTATGCAGGAAGACTATGGCTACAGGTTCTTGCCTGAACCATGACAATACTACACACCTACAGGGTTTAAGGAGACCTCCTGCTGTGCTTTCAATAAAGAAATAATCAGATTATGTAGAGCTCTAGTTGCTAGAGACAGTGTTTTTACTCAGTGATTTATGCCTTTACTGCTATGCTTGCATAGCATATATCCAAATCAACTGAAATGTTATTTCAACAATCTCATTTAAGGCAAATAACAGGGGAACATTTTAAGAATAATTAAAAGACAGCTAGCATAAAAATGGGTGCTTTCTGTAAATCATTATACGAACTCTTCATTAGATGGATATTGTAATTGTTCTGAGTAATGGTCATTTAATTTTTTAATTATAAAAGCACATTTATCTAAAAACTTCCAAGGAAAAAGAGTTGTGCAAAGTTTTAAGTGAAATTCCACCTCCATTGAACGCCACAGACATTAACTGTGCATGATTTGGTAATAGCCATTCGGTTGTATTTTTATGTGCATGCATAGTAAAATACATATACAAACTTTTTTCCTGGAGCAATGGATCTTTATCTACTTTTTTTGCTAGGATTTTCTTTTTCACTAAGTGGTATATTATTGGTATATTCCCCTGTGAGTACATACAGAGCTATCTTGTGCTCTTTAGTGGAACAGCATGATGTACATGGTGTACATATTCAAAACCATGATGTACATATTCAACCAGCTTACTTGCAAACTGTTCAGAAAAAGGTGTATATATAACGGGAAGTACTCAGAGAGAAAATGCAAAAGGAACAATAGTTTCACAATAAAAGAATTAAAAGGTATATGGGTATTATTCAAATTATTCTTACAACTTTTCTGTATATTTGAAGTTAATTCCAAAGAAAAATAAAGGAAAGTCTACATGAATAAGGGGGAAAATTAACCTTTTTTTTTTTTTTTTTTTTTT
>PVHT021183666.1:24667055-24809711 GCA_004024745.2 Catagonus wagneri | reverse complement strand
CCTATTTTTTGATGTTGTTTTTCTGAGGTAGAGAAAACCCTAGTTCTCTGGTTCTGCGAGGGATTCCTTAAGGGAGAAGTCACTTTAAAATCAACAGAAAAAAAAATTTGGTTATAAGACCCGAACATTTATGACAAATAATGCTGTCATTTTTCTACTCTTTGTAAAGCAAGACCTGAACTGTATATTTTACGGAACTTTATTACACAGTCATTTTTGATTTATTCCTTGGTTTAATGCCTATCTTACAACCCCATAAGTATCCATTAGTGATCCACAGATGAAGGAAAATGGACGTTCATGCTACGCTCCCCTGTTGTGGTCCTGGTACTTTCTTCAGTTTTAGAGAGAAAGCAAAAGTCTATGGGCAGATCGTGAATGTGATTTTGATTTAAGTTAATTACTAGAGGTCACACCGCGGAATGATTTGCATTTCATTTCAGACTCTGTTTAGCATTGAAAAGCTTTTCAAATTATCTTATAATTTCACAAGTAAAACAGCTTGTACTCAGTTGGCTTCCTATTTATAGTTGTTATTTCCTTTAATCCTTACGCCAGTTCTGTGGATAAGCATCATCCTGCATTTCATGTTGTGGCAACCAAAGATTAGAAAATTTAGTAACTTTATCAAAATTACAGGCTAGAAAGCAGTGGAGCCAAAATTAGAATGCAGGCTTGTCTGAATACAAAACCAAGACTCTCCGGACTGTATCATTCTTGCAACCTCTGATTCTATTTTTATTCTCTTTCATAGGGATTATTATGGAGAAAAAATTGGCATCTATTTTGTCTTTCTTGGATTTTACACAGAAATGCTGTTTTTTGCAGCAATAGTTGGCTTAGTTTGTTTCATTTATGGCTTATTCTCGATGCACGATAACTCAAGTAGGTAAGTGCAGCCGAGTTGCCCAAACAGAGAAAGAAATCTTATGCTAACTGAAACTTGTATATATTTTTTTCTGGAATTTGTGTCAGACTATTTCCTATGGCAACAGATAATTGATATTTCTAAAAAAGACCTAAACAAAGCAGTTACGCCTCACTTGGTACTTCATGGAAAATCTGCGGGTTTTTTTTTTTACCTTTATTGAAATATGATTGACAAAATTGTAAGATATTTAAAGTGCACATCATGATGATTAGATATACATATACATGTGAAAATTTTCCTCCCATCTAGTTAATTGGCATATGCATCATCTTAACATTTTTTTTTTTGGAAAATCTGTTTTTAATGATTGGCGCTAAAGATCCCATTCCTCAAAGCATGACTTGACCTACATTTCCTGCTGCATTGCTCCTTCTGCCATATGTGAGAAGAGGTGTAAAGTTGTTCTGATAAGAACAATTTTGGACTTCTGCCCAGCATGTCAGTTTTAAAATAACTTTGTTGGAGTCCCCATTGTGGCTCAGAGAGTTAAAACCCTACTAGTATCCATAAGGATGTGGGTTCTATTCCTGGCCTCACTCAGTTGGTTAAATGATCCAGCAATGCCAGGGGCTAAGGTCTAGATCACAGACGCAGCTTGGATCTGATGTAGCTGTTGCTGTGGTGCAGGCCGGCAGCTGCAGCTCCAATTCAGCCCCTAGCCTGGGAACTTCCATATGCCACAGGTGCGGCCCCAGAAAAAAAGAAAAAAGATTAAAATAACTTTGCTTTTCCCTCTGCAGCACTGAGATTTGTGACCCTGATATTGGAGGTCAAATTATCATGTGCCCACTCTGCGATCTGATGTGTGACTACTGGAGGCTTAATTCCACGTGTTTGGCTTCAAAGGTATGTATGTGTTGCAGTATGTTGAAAAGACTTGCAATTTCCCTCCTTGTGTATAGCATTTGTTCCTAAGTAGTTTTTCTGATATTGTTGTTTTACAGTTCTCCCATTTATTTGACAATGAGTCAACAGTGTTCTTTGCAATATTCATGGGAATTTGGGGTAAGTAAATTGTCACATAAAAACAGCTTTCTCCGTGTTATGTTATATGGCCATTCATAGAACATATACAAATGGCTTTCCTTATAAACCCAAAGTGATTTTACATCTTTGTGTCTTTGCTAGCTTCAGTACACTGAAGGAGTCCGCATCAGTGGTCTTTAAGTCTTGGCCTTTGGTCCAGAAAGGTCTCTCTTATTCATCTGCTCATTTCTCTGAAAAACACTATAATTTTTTAAATTTTATATATATTCAGCTCAGACTTAGCACTATAATAAAAACAGACTCAGTAAGTGCTTCATTCACAAGAACATAAGCATTTGATGACTGAAGGATAGTGAATCATGGATACAAATGAACAAGACTCAGAAAATGTTGAGGGCTAATCAATCAGTGTTTGCAATGTTTGAGTTTACATTTCCTGTGTTGAATTCTAGTTTCAGCTTCCAGTTCCATTTAGTAAAAGTCTTCCATATAAAGTGGAATTCCCATTAATTTTGGAAATGTCCCCATGTTTCATCTTCTATATCATATGTGATGTGAAAGTATCATGAAGTTCCCATTATCTGTAGGAAAATTTTTTCTGTAAGAGTAACTCAACAAGAGTAGGCCTAAAGACTTCTAAAACATCTCAAAATTTGGGGGAATTCTAGGGAAAGATAGACCTCTTTCATTCCAAGTTAACAAAATGTCTTTAAAAAATAAAAATATGTCCATTTAAAAATTGGGCAAGGGAACAAGGGTAGCTTGGTCCAGGCAAAAGAATGCCAAATTTTGTGGGGTCATGGGGTGTATGTGAGGCAGAGGGATTTATGAATTTCTGTCACTTCAGCTTGGATGCTGTGATCCAAAGAGAATGGCCCAGTTTCAAAGGGAGAACAGGGGACACAGAAGAGTCTTACCAACAATTCTCAGGCAGCCTTCTCTGGTTAAGTTAGTATGTGGACATCTCTCCATCGTCTGGCTACCAAATCCTGCCTCTATCATTTTTTGGAATCAGAAATGGATGATAGGTACACAAATTACAACAAATACAATAACTTTCTGTTCTTTACATTGAGAGAGATTGTACACCAACACTAGCCTTATATTTTATATATAACAAATAGGGGAGCAACCATACATGGAACACCCAGAAGCTGCAGTAACCCTGGGAGTGGAAGATATCATTTTGATAGTGATTTTGTTTCCTTTGGTTATATACCTAAAAGTGGGATGGCTGGATCATATTGTAGTTCTATATTTAATGTTTTGAGGGACCTGCCTACTTTTTTCCATAATGGTTGTAGCAATTTACATTCCCAACAACAGTATACAAGGGTTCCCTTTTTTCAGTTTTGTTCTTTTGCAAATGAATATCCACGTTTTCCAAGCCACTTACAGAAGAAACTCTTCTTCCCCTGTTGAGTATTCTTGGTTCCTTTGTCAAATATTAGTTGACCAGAATAACTAATTATGGGGTTATTTCTGGTCTCTTGATTTGATTCAGAGGTCTGTGTGTTTGTTTTTATTCCAGTAACGTACTGTTTTGATTACTGTAGCTTTGTAATATAATTTGAAATCAGAAGTATGATGCTTACTGTTTGGTTCTTCTTTCTCAAGATTTCTTTGGCTATTTGGAGTCTTTTATGGCTCCATACAAATTTTAGGATTGTTTTCTCTGTTTCTGTGAAAAATAGCATTGGAATTTTGATAGGCATTGCACTGAATCTGGAGATTGCTTAGGTATGGACATTTTTATAATATTAGTTCCTCCAGTCCATGAACATTGACTCTCTTTCCATTTATTTGTGTCTTCTTCAATTTGTTTTATCAATATCTTGTTCTCTACAGTGTACATATCTTTCACCTCCTTAGCTAAATTTATCCCTGGGTGTTTTACTCTTTTTGATACTGTTGTAAATGACACTGTTTTCTTAATTTCTTTCTTTTTTTCTTCCTTCCTTCCTTCTTTTCTTTTCTTTCTTTCTTTCTTTCTTTCTTTCTTTCTTTCATTCATTCATTCATTCTTTTTTAGAGCCACACTTGTGGCATATGGAAATTCCCAGGCTAGGGGTCAAATCGGAGCTATAGCTGCTGGCCTATGCCACAGCTATAACAACACCAGATCCAAGCTGTGTCTGTGACTTACACCACAGCATGTGGCAATGACAGATCCTTAACCCACTGAGGAGTGCCAGGGATCAAATCTTCATCTTCATGGATACTAGTTGTGTTCATTTCTGCTGAGCCACAGAGGGAACTCCTCTTAATTTCTCTTTCTGATAGTATGTGGGTAGAATATAGAAACACAACTGATTTTTGATTTTTGTATATGTTAATTTTTATCCTAGAAGTTGACTGAATTTATTCATTCTAACAGTGTGTGTGTGTGTGTGTGGAGTCTTTAGAATGTTTTTTATAATCTAATGTTATATGCAAATAGGGGAGTTTTTACCTCTTTCCTTTTTTCTTTCTAATTTATATGAATATATTTCTTTTTCTTGATCAATTACTCTGGCTAGGACTTCCAGTACTCTGTTGAGTAATAGTGGCAAGAATGGGCATCCTTTTCTTTTCCCTGATCATAAAGGAAAATCTTTCAGCTTTTCACCATTGACTATGGACTTGTCATGTATGGCCCTTCTCTACCCATATTGTTGAAAGTTTTTATCATGATGGGATACTGAATTCTGTCAAATTTTTTTCTGCAGATGTTGAAATGGTCATCTTTTTATCATTTATTTTGTTAATATGGTATACCACATTGATTGCTTTGTAGATAATGAACTATCCCTGTATCACTAGAATCAGTCCCACTTGATCATGGTGTATGATTCTTTTGATGTACTACTGAATTTGATTTGCTGCTGTTTTGTTCAGGTTCTTTACATCTGTGTTCATCTAGTATATTTTTCTTTACTTGAAGTGTCTTTGCTTGAAGTGTCTTTGTCTGACATTGCTATCAAGGTAATGTTGGACTCATAAAAAGTTTGAAGTTTTCTAGTTTTTGGAAAAGTTAGAGAAGGATCAACTCTTCTTTACATTTGATATAAGTCACCAGTGAAATTGTCTGGTCTGGACTTTAGTTTGTGGAGAAGTTTTTGACTGATTTGATTTGATTCAGTGTCCTTACTGAAAATTATTTCTTCATGATTCAGTCTTAATAGATTGTATGTTTCTAGGAATTTATCCATTTCTTCTAGGTACCCACTGTGTTGGCATATAATTGTTCATTGTAGCCTCTTTTGATCCTTTGTATTTCTGTGCTATCAATCGTCATACATCCTCTTTAATTTCTAATTTTATTCATTTGAACCTTATCTCTTTTTTTGTGATAATTCTGGCTGAAAGTATTTCAAAATAAATAAAACTGTTTCATTGATATTTTCTATCATCTTTTTAGTCTTTATTTTATTTACTTCCACTTTGGTAATTGTTATTTCCTTCCTTCTACTGCCTTTGGCTTAGGGTTTTTCTTTTTCTAGTAGCTTGACATCTAAAGTTAGTTGTTTATTTCAGCTTTTTCTTGTTCTTAATGTGGGCATTTATCACTATGAACTTCCCTCCTAGAACTGCTTCTGCATCCCATAAGCTTTGGTATATTGTATTTCCAGTATCGTTTGTCTCAAGATATTTTTTGATTTCTTTTAGACCCACTGTTTGTTCAGTAGAATGTCCTTATTGTCCACATATTTGTGAATTTTCCAGTTTTTATTTTTCTTGTAATTCTAGTTTCATACCGTTGTGGTCATAAAAATGCTTGATATGACTTCAAACTTTTTAAATTTATTAAGACTTGTTTTGTGGTGCGCATATATGATATTCCTGGAGAACGTTCCATGTGCACTTAGAAGAATGTGTATTCTGCTGTTGTGGTTGTAATGTGCTGTCAGTGCCAGTTAAGTCCCTTTGGCCTAACGTGTAGTTTAAGTCCTATCGTTCCTTATTGGTTTTCTATTAGGATGATCTATCCATTATTGAAAATGTGTTATTGAAGTACTATTATTATATTACTGACTGTTTCTGTCTTCAGATCTGTTAATATTTATATATTTAGGTTTTCCTCTATTGGGTGCATAACTATTTCTAATGTTATGTCTTCTCATTGGATGGATCTCTTTATCTTTAACAAAGACATTCTTTTCACCTTACTGTGATCTTCATATTAAAGTCTATTTTGTCTGACATAAGTATAGCTAATCTTGCTTTCTTTTGGTTTCTGTTTGCATGGAATATCTTTTTCTATCCCTTCACTTTTAGTTTATCTGTGTCCTTACATCTAAAGTGAGTTTCTTGTAGACAGCACATAGTTGGTTCTTGGGATTTTTTTGTTTTTTTGTTTCTTGTTTTCTGTTTTTTTTTAATCACCCGCTTTGTGACTTTTGATTGGAGAATTTGATTAATTACATTAAAATAATTACTGATAGATATAGACTTACTATTGATATTTTGTTAATTGTTTTATAATTTCTTTGTTCCTTTCTTCCTCTCTTGTTCTCTTCCTTACAGAGGATTTTCTGTGATGGTATACTTAGGTTCCTTTATCTTTATCTATTGCATATCTTTTATAAGTTTTTTCTCTGGAATTACAATGAGGCTTATGTGAAACATCTGTAACGTTTTTGAAGACTAACTTGAAATGTATATTAAAGCTCTATGCTTTTACTCTCCCTTCCATGCTTTATTTTTTGTTTTTTTTTGTTTGTTTGTTTGTTTGTTTTGATTTGTTTTGTTTTTTGTCTTTTTAGGACCACAGCTGTGGCATATGGAAGTTCCCAGGTTAGGGGCTGAATTAAAGCTGTAGCCACTGGCCTACACCACAGCCACAGCAACATGGGATCCTTAACCCACTGAACTCACATCCCCATGGATACTAGTTGGGTTCATTACCACTGAACCACAATGGGAACTCCATGCTTTATGTTTTTGATGTCACAGTTTATATCTTCTTAGCTTGTGTGTTCTTTAACCAATTACTAGTTATACAATTTTATTGTAGTTAGTTACTTCTACTGCTTTTGTCTTTTAACCTTTATAATAGACTTATGAGTGTTTTACCTACAGCCATTATAACATTATTTTGAATTTAACTGTACATTTACCTTTACCAATGAAATTTATACTTTGATATGTTTTTATTTCCATTTAAAGGGGTCCCTTTAACATTTATTAAAAAGCCATCCTTATTGCGATAACTCTTTCAGCTTTTGCTTATTGGAAAACTTTCCAGGTAGAATATTCTTGGTCCTAATTTCTTTTTTTTTTCAGTACTTTGACTATATGCTATTCCTTTCGGGCATGCAATGTTTTTGCTGAAAATTCTGCTCATGGTCTTATGCGGGTTCTCTTGTATATAAGGTTTTTGTTTTTGCTTTTGTTTTCTCTTGGCTGCTTGTAAGATTTTCTCTTTGTCTTTACCTTTTAACATTTTAATTATAATGTATCTCAACATGGTTCCCTTTTTTTTTTTCCATTTCATTTTTGTAACTCATTGGTTTTCCTAGATCTGATATTTGTGGGTTTTTTTCCCTGTGGTGAGACGTTTTTAGCCACTATGTCTTTGAATAAGTTGTCTGTCTCTCTTTCAATCTCTTCTTCTTCTGGAATCCCTATAATGCAAATGTTGGTCTGCTTGATGTTGTCCCTCAAGCTAACTGTTTTTTCACTTATTTTTCATTTTCATTTAATTCATTTTTGCTCCGCTAACTGGATGAATTCCATTTCCCTTGTTTGGAGTTTGCTGATTCTTTTTCTTCACTTGAACTAGTATGCTATTGAACTCACCTATTGAATTTTATAATACAATTATTGTATTCTTTAGCTCTATAATTTCTGTTTAATACTTTATTATATTTTCTGTCTTTTTGTCCAGAAACTTACTTTGTTCATGCATTGTTTCCTGGACCTTTGCTAGCATCTTTATGACCGTTATTTTGAACTTTTTATCAGGTAAATCGCTTATCTTCATTTCATTAAGATCTTTTTTTGAGGTTTATCTTGTTCTTTTATGTGGATCATATTCCTCTGTTTCTTCACTTAGTGCCTCTCTGTGTTGATTTTGTGCATTAGATAAAACCATTATCTCTCTCAGCCTTGAAAGTGTGTCCTGTGGTTGTCCAAGCTGCCTTCTTTATTCTTAGTGGCTCCCAATATTTGGGAGTTGTACCAAAACCTATTGATATCTCAAATGAGAAGATATTGTTCAGCACCCAGATTCAGACTATTGGAAACTAGACCCTCAGGCAGCAGCTTTTAAAGTATGCAAGTAGATTTCCTTCAGGGAAAGATTGGACCATGGGCATTTGTGTCTGCTGCCCTGGAGAGATAGCCAGTTAGGAACTATTTTTTTCCATAGCAGTCAAAACAGTATGCTACTGGCATAACGATAAACCCAGAGACCAATGAAACAGAATGGAGTCCAGAAATAAATCCACACATATATGGTTAACTAATCTTTGACAAGATTCAAAAAAAAAAAAAAAACGCAATGCAGAAAGGATAGTCTCTTCAACAAATGGTGGTGGGAAAACTGGATATTGACATGCAAAAGAATGAACTTGGATCCTTATCTTTGTTAACTGAAAAAAAAAAAAAACACAACCTAGAAAATGAGAATTATGTGGTTTGTTTTTTTGTTTGCTTTTTAGGGCCATACCCATGGCATATGGAAGCTCCCAGACTAGGGGTCTAATCAGAGCTACAGCTGCTGGCCTACACCCCAGCCACAGCAATGTGGGATCCAAGCCATATCTGCGACCTACACCACTGCTCACAGCAATGCCAGATCCCCAACCCACTGAGCCAGGGATTGAACCCGCATGGATACTAGTCAGATTCATCTCCACTTTACCACAGTGGGAACTCCCAGAGAATTATGTTTTATTTGGTGGACTTTCTGAGGACTTCAGGCCCATGAGATAGCCACTCAGACAGCTCTGAGGGACTGTTAATTAAAGAAAATTGGATATCTCAAGTTAATGAATGTAGTGCTTTTTATGAATGGGATGCAAGAGTCTGGGCTCATGGAAATCATTCCTTTGATATGCACCTCAGGTGTCTAGGGCCAGTGGCCTGTTCTTTCCCATCCTGAGTCCCCTCAGGGCATACCATTGGGAGTGGCTGCAGTAGCTGAGGGCTTGACAACAGGCAACCAGTTCATACCCATCCTGTGTTCCCTCAAGGCTCACCCTAGAGGGTGACTACAGTGGCTTGATGGCCAAAACATCTATTACTGACATGGCAGTTAGCATTTTTCATTTACATCTTACACCTTCACAAAAATCAACTCAAAATGGATTAAAGGTCTAAACATATGACCTGAAGCTATAAAACTCCTAGAAATAAATACAAGGAAAACCTTTACGACATTGGTCTTGGCAATGATTTCATACATATTGATACTGTCAGATTCCTCCATCCCTGTCTCACTGTAACAAAGCATTGGAACGGCAGACATTTTACAGATTTATCAAAGTGAAACTACATTTTCAGAGAGGAAGAGAGAGTACGCATGTGCATGCAGGTTAAAAAGAGGGCCTGACTCACTCTGCAGTAGTCTTTATACCCCACAATGCCACCTGAATGGACACCCAATTTGATCTTCTGATTGGTCTTGGGCACGATACCTTATTTGCATGGGGAACAGGTTATGGGCAACATTCTTTCCCTAGCAGAGGGTGAGCAGCCCAGGCTGGTCAAGGAGGGGAAGGGGCATTCCCGTGAGACATGGCCAGAAGCTTTTGGGTTTAATCTCCTTGAAGGGGACTTGAAGCCTATAACAATATAACACCAAAGCCCAGGCAACAACAACAACAAAATTAAGCCAGACGGTATTAAAATACATTTGCTCATCAGAGACAATAATCAACAGAGTGCAAAGGCAACCCTTGGAAAGGCAGAAAATATTTGCAAACCATGTATCTGATAAGGTGTTAACCTTCAAAATATATAAGGAACTCTTATAATTCAGTAGTAAAATAATAATGATAATAATAACCTGCTTAAAAATGAACAAAGGACTTAAGTCAGCATTTCTCCAAAGTTATGCAAATAGCCAACAGATGAAAAAATACTTACTGTCATTAGTTATCAGGGAAATGCAAATAAAATCACAATGAGACATTATCTCATACCTGTCAAGAGGACTATTACCAAAATAACGAAGGACAGATGTTGCTGAGGATGTGGATAATTATAATTAACTCCTGCATACTAATTGGTGAGAATGCTAAGTGATACAATTGGAAAATGGTATGAAGTTTCTGAAGAAATTAAAATAGAACTGCCTTATGATCCAGTTATCCCACTTCTGGGTATTTACCCAAAATAATTGAAATCAGGAGCTCAAAGAAGTATTAGCACTCCTATGTTAACTGTAGCACTTTCAGCAGTAACCAAGATATGGGAACAACCTAAATGTCCATTTGTTACAGCAGGCAGATCATTATATATTATATAAGAAGTATGATTTTCTACCACCTGGCCCATGGCTCCCCCTTTTCTCTGCTCATACCTATCTAACTATCTGCCTGCTGTAACACATTGATAGATGAATGAGTAAAGACATTGGGGTGTGTGTGTGTGTGTGTGTGTGTGTGTGTGTAAACTAGTTATAGTTGTGTCTTAAAAGGGTTATAAGGGAGGGTTTCTGGGGATGCTGGTTGTGTTTTACGTATTTTTCTGTAAATAAGTTATTCTGTAAGTGCAAGTTTATTAAAAATGATAATGTAATATATAGTATAATATATACTATATGTTATAATGTATGTTATACAATATATAGGAGACAGAGCAGGAGAGAGAGACATACTGCACTGTGAAATGGGTTCTTATGTTTTCCTTAAATTTCCATAAGCCTGAGTAAGTGGTAGAACTGCTTGAATGATTTCAATAAAAAAACGAGCAAACAAAATCTAGGTGTTAGTAAAAAGTCAAGAGTAAATATTACTTTAAATTTGTTGAATGAAGAAAGAGAATAATGTTCTTGAAAAACTTTTCTTATATGGACTGCTGTCTAAGAAATCAATTTGTATATATATGTACATACATAAATGAGTTATTTTCAGTGCTATTATGTAGTATTATGCCAATATTAATTCTTTTATATTTATCATCAAACATTATAGTGACAGAAGAACCATCATGCAACCAAAATGATTTTTAAAGTAAAGAAAAACCTGGTTATTTTTTCTTATTCATTTATTTCTTCATCTCTTTATTATATTTGTTTTTATACATTTATTTCTCATAGTCACGTTATTTTTGGAGCTTTGGAAACAGCGACAAGCCAGACTGGAATATGAGTGGGACCTGGTGGACTTTGAAGAGGAGCAGCAGCAGCTTCAGCTGAGACCTGAATTTGAAGCTATGTGTACACACAGGAAAATGAATCCAGTGACTAAGGTAGATGAGGGGACCGACATGGGCAGTATATTTCAACAAACACGCTGCTGTAGGGGGCCTCATAAATAAAGATGTGTATTTTAATTTGCCTTTGAAGTAGTCACTAACGTATAAATCATATAAACTTTTTTACTTGCTCCTAATATACATTTCAGATAGAAAAGTATAGTGAGCCCCAGGATGGAGCCATCACCCTGCTTCAATTATTAATTCATGGACAGTCTTTTTCATTTATACAACTGCCCCTCCCTGCCACTAGATTATTTTTAAGGAAATCCAAGTCATCATATCATGAAATACATCGTTTTAATACTCCGTGAAATAAAATGAGAAGGAAAATAATGTGTATGCTGTGGGATTCATTTCCTCTGTGGCCACAGCAGGCACTCCACCTAATTTTTTTTTTCCCACATGAAAATGGAAGGTACTTGGCAGACTTTTAGCTGCATATTCTTAGAGTCCCTAACTTTCCACAGTCTATAATCACCATGGTACCTGATGCTATTAAAGAAAGAATAAAATATGTCTCTAAAATCTCTTCAGTGTAATGTCCTATTCTGTTCAGGAAACTATTCTTGTGTATAATATTCACAGTTCTTTTCACAGTTTAGGTATTAATTAAACATTTATTCAATTTCATTGAACACTATACAAAAATTCAATGAGTGAATGAAAAGAAAAATCCCCTGAAAATACATTAACAACCTGGGTGGCAATATGAAGTTAATTAAAATACATTAAAAGAGATCATAATAATGAAATAACATGTATCTATTCACACTTCATGGGATTAAAAAAGAAAACAAAAGCAGGGCTTTTGGCTTCACCAAAAACTATTGGGCTAAAAACAAGATGTACTGAATGTTTACATTTGAAACCAGTTGAAAAGCAACATGTGTTGATTCACCGTGAATCGTCTACTTCACCTAGCTTTAATGTTTTTGAAAATGAGAGGGGAACTTTTACATTTGAGTCTATTGGGAACACACACAGGCATGCCTGAACACACACACATTGGATACACACACGCATAAACAATCAGATGTACACACACACACCCTGAGGTTCAGCAGAGTTCTTGGACAACCTGATCTACCTGCTAAGTTCTGTTTGCATTCGGTCCTTTCTGAAAATCCGTAGGCTGTAAAGATATAAAACCTATCTGTTAAATAGAATTACATGAATTAGACTTCCACTGACAGATATTTTTTACTGTGTGGCAATACTTGAGGGGTAAGATCTAACTGCCTCTTGATATAGCTAAAAATATCAGCTAACGTAATTAATATATTCCCTCAATGACTTAAGAAACCATTATGGTGGAAAAGTCTGGGCCTCTGAACTGTGTGGAGGAAGACAGTTAATCTTATACATATAAAGAAGGTACCCTATGTAATACCACGCAGAGCACTTCCAGAGCAATGCAGTTCAACTCAATTCAATTTAACTCAATTAGAATAAAATTTTAATGTCATTAAACCGTGTCCACTTCAGCAGGAGATTAGGCTTTGACTTTGTTTTCCTGTCTACCTAAGTCTGAATACCGCTCTAATTCAAAACTCAGGAAATAATGTGAATTAGTTATATCTCATATCATTCGTAAATTATCTCATCTAAGAGCCCTAAAGGTTTCTTTTTAAATGTAAGGACTCATTACCAGAACGTAGCTTTCCATATGCTGCAGTGAACCCACTGGGGAGGTTTCTACCTTCACTGGGCTTTATGGTTGTGACTGCTGCTTAGAGTCCCAACTTTGAGGGTAGATTTCGAATTGTGTTGTGATTTCTTCAAAATTACAGGAGATGGAACCTTACTTGCCTCTGTGTAGACGTATTCCATGGTACTTTTTATCGGGAGCCACAGTGACATTATGGGTGAGCATTATTTAAAAACTGTTATCATTTATTTGACGTAAGATCATATTGGAATTATCTCGACAGTTTCATCTACAATGGTTCTTGAGTCCCTCTCTTCCCTCCCCCTCTATAGTATGTTTTATCTTGAATGGAACTTTTATATAAAATAAACTGTGATTTACATGGCTGTCCCATAGTTGAAGCTTGAAAAAAGTTAGGGGGAGAGAGAGGTTCTTTATCTTAAAGCTTGTCCCTCCTTCTCTCCCCTCTTTTTGTTAATTTGGTGATAACTTGAAACCAGAACAAGAAAACAAACAATTTGATTGCAGAGTATTTGGTTATTTTTTAAATTATTAATTTATGTTTATCTCCATTTAAAATAGAATATAAAGAGGTAATAAACAATTCAAGAAACTCCTTAAAAAATATTCTGGAGGGTGGTTCCAAAAATATCACTGTTATTTATTTCTAGTACTCACTCAATTTGATTCAGTTACTCAACTTTCAGAATAAAATCTTCCAATCATTGATATAAAAATCTTTGATTTTGCAATAAGGGAAGGTATAAAATTTATATCAGGCATATCAGGTCACTAATAGTATTCTGAGGGGAAATGGAATGAAATCATTAAACATATCTTTTGTGAAAGGAAGCAATCATCACACTACATGTTTAACTACAACCTAGAGTGGAGGTTGCCAGACATGTGCTAAAAAAGATATACTTTAGCCTTTGCAGGCCACAAATAGACTCTGGCACGAAATTGTCTTTATTTTCCTTAGCAACCTTTAAAAATGCACTCACAAAAAATTCTTACCTCAGGGGACACGCAAGAACAAATAAGGCCATGGGTAGACTCTGGCCTGATGGCTAGTTTCCCAACTCGTTCTAAAGGATGGACCTAGAGGATGAACAATGAATACTCTTCCATTTTTTATTTACTCAGCTGCTATCATACACCTTATCCCTGATCCCTTTATTTTCCTAGTTTTCATGTCCTGCCATCTGTGGTGGCAGGACCTGACTTGCCTTGCTTTCCACATCAGAGCAGCTAAACCTAATATATGAGATGAAGAAAAGTGTGTGTTTCAGCTATGAATGTATCACAGGAATACGAAGATCAGAGTGACCAGTTTCTGTTTCCCTTCCCCAGATGTCTCTGGTCATCGCGTGCATGGTGGCTATGATTGTATACCGCCTGTCAGTCTTTGCTACATTTGCTAGCTTCATGGAAAGTGAAGCATCCTTAAAGCAAGTCAAAAGTGTCCTCACTCCCCAGATAGCCACATCGCTCACTGGGTCATGCTTGAACTTTATTGTCATCCTGATCTTGAATTTCTTTTATGAAAGGATATCAGCCTGGATTACAAAAATGGGTAAGCTGGCCAAATCATTAGTATGACTCCGCAAAAAGGTTTCTACCAATGCTATACCTACATTTTAGGTTGTTGACTAAAAAAAAGGTGCACAACCTAAAAGTGGAGAGTTATATTGTATATGGTGGACAAAACTGAGAACTTAAGCCCGGGAGGCAGCATCTCAAATAACCCTGAGAGAACTGCTTGGAGGAGACAAGGCAGGGAACTAGGGTATACAGGAGTTTTTTTTACCAAGGACAGGTATTCTGAACAAAAGATCACTATAAAGGTAAATTTAGTGCTTTTCTAGGGGAAAATGCAAGAGTCTGGGCTCACTGAAATCATTCCTTTGTCATGCACCTCAGCTATCTGGGGCCAGTATCCTCTGTTTTCACATCCTCAGGGCTCACCATCAGGAGTGGCTGCGACTTCTGATGGCTGCAAGACGGCAGGTATTCTTTGTTTCCTTCCTGAGTTCTTTTGGGGCTCCCAGATCAGCGGTGGTTGCAGTAGCTGATGACTGACATCGTTTTGTTTACAGCCAGCATTTTATTTTTCAGGATCATCTCCCAGGGAGTTCATTTTTTTAAAAGCACATTTTAAGGCAGTTCTGCTCTACAGGTAGACCCATAACCTGGTACTTTGGAATGCTCTAACAGCTACATTCAGGCCTGTTATAACACGAGCAGGAAGAAGAACTAAAAAGAATTAGGACTCTGTAGATCTTTTTAATCCTTCTTTGATGAGGTTAGTTGAAACCTAAATAAAATCCTCATACTTTTCTGAAGGCACAGAGCCTTTTTATTTCATGTGTATGGTTTTTAGAAGACACTGGATTTTGAAAACAATTGTGAGGAGAATGAAACAATCAGGTCCACCTGAATAAATCTAAAATTTGGCGCTCCTCTTTTCAGTTGCCAAGTCTTAGAACCCGGATTGATTTCTGTTAAATATTTTAAAATGTCTCTTAAAACCATGAGGGAATAAAGGGGTCACAGGTGGGATGGGAGGTTCAGTCAGGGAGAGGAGCACAGAGCAGGGCTGCTGCTGGCCTTGCCCCCAGCAAGTTAGAGATAAGTCCAGAGACAGCTCCAGGCCTCAGCTGCTTTGGGGACCTCTCTCTCCAGGAGCTCAGGCCTCGCCTCTAACTCTGTACACCGACATTGTGCTCAATGGTAACCAGAAAGGTAGCACAGAACTTATTGTAGTGCACTAGAGTAAGCATGGGAAACAACTGTTATTAAATAGGGAGTTCTCCCCAGTTTTACTTCTTTTTTCCATTAGCAACAGCAAAAAAAATAAAAAATTGTATATGGCAAATAGCACCTCAAAACTAAGCACATAAAAATATCTTTTTCATCAACGAGAAAAATAACTTGTATTCACATTAGAGATTTTGTAGGAATGCAACTAAATTTTAGTAAGATGGAGTAGTTATCTGTGTTTTTAGAATATGGGTTCAAATTTCAGTGTCATTGAAAATGTCATGGATTTGGCTGGATCAGCTCAGGCTACTGAAAGATCGTAAGCTTGGGAGACACCCTCTTACTCCTGTATACTTCACGTTGTTCTACTGTACTGTGAAGAAACTCCATTTTTCTTGACTTTGGGATCGATTAAATGATAGGTCATGATCATGCATTTTAAATGAAGGAGAGGGAAGTGGATAATTTTTACTGCCACCATTTGCATGACATTGTTTTCAAAATTGATAAAGCCCTATAATTCATGAGAGGAAAGCACAGTTCAGTTTGGAAATCCTCCTTTGCCCTTTGTATGATTTACTTTGTTTAAACCTGATTGAAAATAGATAAGAAAGATCTGAAATGTTTACAGGATATTGTATAATGTTACAGGAATGAGCATAAGACTCTTCAGTCTGGTAAGGGTTTGAATTCTGTATTCCAGTATTTCACCTCTCCAAATGCACTCATGATGGCTCCCGAGGCTTCTCCAGTGATTAGATTAATGCAAAGTCTCTAATAGAAAGTCTAGTACACAGCCGTAGTTACTCAATACCGGTCAGTTATGAGGAGAGTAGGCAGCATTTCAACAGACTCTCAGAATAACATGACCACATAGCCCCTTGTCCTAGGGAATACAGAATTTAGGGAGAAACAGGGAGAAGGTGCATTATTAAACTTTGGTGTTTTTATTTACCAGAAATTCCTCGAACTCACCAGGAGTATGAGAGCAGTCTTACCTTGAAAATGTTCCTGTTTCAGTTTGTCAATTTTTACTCGTCCTGCTTCTACGTAGCTTTCTTTAAAGGGAAGTTCGTGGGCTATCCCGGGAAATACACGTATTTGTTTAACGTGTGGAGAAGTGAAGAGGTAAGAATTCTGGAGACGTGAGCCTTGTGGCTTCAACAGCTCAGTGTTAACTAACTACCTTTTGATGTGTCCAGCACTAACTCAGATTTTTATCCAGCCCTAACCCAGATACAAATATTCGAAATTTTCTAAGAATGAGGCCCAGAAACCTGTTCTTAACATTTCACAGCTGACTCTAATATAGCTAGATGATACTAGTCTGTGATTATGCTTGGGACTGTTGAGCTAAATATATCTTTAACATCCGTTCAAAATCTTCAGAATCCCTTACCGTCTGGCGTGCAAATTCTCTTGCTGTGGAAGTCCATCTTTCATCATTCACTTTACTTTTCCTTTTTTTTTTTCCTTCTTACCAGTGTGATCCTGCAGGCTGTCTAATAGAACTGACAACTCAGTTGATCATCATAATGACTGGGAAACAGATCTTTGGAAATGTTAAAGAAGCCATTTATCCGTATGTATTGCTTAGAATTTTTTTTGCCCAATTTAAGTAACCATGAGAAATTTCCTTTGGAAGGAGATGGAATTCTTTGATTACCATAGTACCTTTTTTAGCAAGTGTCAACAACAATAACAAAAAAAAACCTTCACTTTTAGTCAACAGTCAAGACTATATTAAGGTAATGCGGACCTTTAAATATGCATATCTGTTGCTTGAGTTAAGTTGAGGACAAGGTAATTATCCTCATCTCCTGTGAAGACTCCACTGGGACATCTAAATGTAATGTACTCCGTAGATTATTCTCCATGTTGCATTATATTATGTATTTCTCAAAATTTATATATTTCTGAAAATTACTAAAAGATGAACACTTTTAAAAAATCTACGTGTCATGGACACTTAACCAAACTTCAGTCCCCCTGCCTGCGTGCAGAAAAGCCAGTATACTGACCCCAGGTTGTGGTGAGGGAAAGTGCAGCATTTTTTGTAAGGCACCATACAAGTAGTCTAGGAGAGCTAGTGCTGAAAAAGCCTGAACTCTCCGATGTATTTCTGTTTCAGGAACACATTTGTTTTTAATTTTTATTTTTTTATTTTAAATGATTTTTATTTTTTCCATTATAGCTGGTTTACAGTGTTCTGTCAATTTTCTGTGCAGCAAGGTGACCCAATCACACATACATATATACATTCTATTTCTCACATTATCCTCCATCATTCGCCATTGTGACTAGATATAGTTCCCAGTGCTATGTAGCAGGAACTCATTGCTTATCCATAGGAACACATTTTTAAAGGCCAGGTGAGGGAGGGGATGTTTCAGGAACACTTTTTTTTTTTTTTTTTTTTTTACTATTTAGGGCTGCACCCGCAACATATGGAGTTTCCCAGTCTAGGGGTCAAATTGGAGCTGTAGCCACTGGCCTGAACCACATCCACAGCAATGCCAGATCTGAGCAGCGTCTGCGACCTACACAACAGCTCACGGCAACGCCAGATCCTTAACCCACTGAGGAAGGCCAGGGATCGAAACTGCATCCTCATGGATGCTAGTCAGAATCATTTCTGCCGAGCCATGACAGGAACTCCCAGGAACACAATTTTAAAGGCCAGGTGAGGGAGCTGGTGTGTAATCAGCTTGTGTACAATTCTCTGATTGGTTGATGGTGAGGTAACAAGCAGTGTCACTACGAGGGCGAACATTATCAATCCTTACACTCCAGTAGGACTGGGGTCTGTGTGCTCAGGGTCGTCAAACAGTTACCATCTTCCATTTTAAGGGGGGATTGTTTGTAGTTGTTTGTTCTATACCCACACCTGTGCACCTGGAAGTTCCCAGGCCAGATATTGAATCTGAGCTGCAGTTGCAACCTACTTCACAGCTGCAACAGTGAAGGGTCCTTAACCCACTGTGCTGGGCTGGAGATTTAACCCTCACTGCCTCCGAGCCAACACTGGATTCTTAACCTGCTGTGCCACAGTGGAAACTCCTCTATTTTTTAATTTCTTAGTAGTATTTTTAATCATAGTTTCTCATCCTCAGTACTATTGACTATTGACATTATAGACCAGATAATTCTTTGTTGTGGCAGGGGGTGGGGTGGCAGCTGTCCTTTGAATTATAAGATGATTTGCAGTATCCTTGGACTCTACCCACTAGATGCCAGTAGTCCACCTTCTCCTAGCTGTGACAACCAAAAATGTCTCCAGATACTGCAAATGTCCCCTTGTGAGCTAAAGTACTTCCAGTTGGGAACCGCTACTATAGGTGGACACAAGTACATACATACTTTTAATATACTAGAACTTATCAGTCTTTTCCTTTATGGTTTAGCATTTTTAAAGTCTTATTTAATATATCCTTCCCTATCCCGTAGTCAAAAACCTAGTCTCATGTCCTTAGATCTAAATATTTTTAGCACTCTACCATTATTATTACCTTTCTCTTTTAAATTCTTCACATATATGGAAAAGACTTTTGTATTTGATATGAAATTCAAGTTTAATTTCTTGTGCACGTGTGCGCACTTCATGTGCGCACGTGCACACACACACACACACACACACACACACACGCACACACACATCATGTTACCGTTTATCAGGAAGACTCCACTCTCCATGATCTGCAATACCATTGCTGCCATACAGCACATACAAGGCTATTATACTAGGGCTCCATTCAGTTCCAGGATTTGTCTATCCCTGAGCCAATAGTATACTGTCTTAATTAATACAGCTTTATACAGCTTTATAATAACTCCTTATACGTGGTGGGGCAAGTTTGACCGATTTATTCTTCATCTGTAGAAATATCTTAGTTATCCTTGTCTTTCATCTTTCTGTATAAATTTTAGAACCATAATGTCAGATTTCACATGGAGAATTATTTTGTTTTCTTGACTGAAATCACATTTCAGTTGTTTCAGTACAAACAGCATTTTGTTATGCCAGGTCTTTTTATTCATTAACATTTGTTTTGGACTTTAATGAGTTCCAATCAGTATTTAAACTTTGGCATATAGGTCTTATAACTCTTTTGTCAAACCAGTTTCTAGGTATCTTTAACTTTATTATTGTAAATGATATCTTTTAAAAAACTTTTCTAACTATGTTTTGTGGGTATATAGGAATGAAATATATCAATTAACTCATTTCTAAAAATTTTTATTTAACTTCATTTGGGTTTTCTCTGCAGATAATCCATTCACAGTACCGTTAATAATCACAGATTTCTCCTTCATTTCCAACTTGCATTTTTCTTTTTCATCTTATTATACTGGATTATACTTTCCAACAAAGTCTTGAATGTGATCATAAACACTTATTTTCTTCTTGATTCTAAAGGGAATGCTTCAGACTTTTCCCTATTAAGAATGATGTTCACCCCAGGATTTTCGTAGATGCTTTAGATCAGACTGAGTAATTTCTTTCCCAACTTTTCTGTCTTAAATAGGTTTTAACAGGTAATTGAACTACCTCAAATACATTTTTCTGCATCAGTCAACATGATTTTATATTTTTCTCCTTAAATTTGTTAGTATGTTCTCTTACATTCATTGAGTTTCTAATAAAAAGAAAACTTTTGATCCTTAAAGTAATCCAACATTATCATAATCTATTATTTTTTTATATAGTATAGAATTTAGTTAGGTGGGTTTTTTTTAGGATTATTTCATTTGTTTTCATAGTTAGATAATCTCTATAGTTCCTTGTCATACATTTTCTTTTGTAACCAATTTCTCATTTCTCCAAGTGTCTTTCTGAGTATCATGACAACATAAAGGTTAGTAAATTGAATAGAAAAAAAAAAAAGTCCTATGGTGACCCTCCGCTCTGCAGAACTGTATCTGAGTAAATACATTTCCATGCAGAGTCAGGGTTTTCTTTTCTTTTCTTTTTTTACCATTTATCCTATTTTTTAAATTTTTTTGCTTTTTACTGAAATATAGTTGATTTACAAAGCTGTGATAATTTCTGCTGTAAACAAAGTAATTCAGTTATACATGTGCACGCATCCATCCTCTTTCAAATTCTTTTCCCATGTAGCTTATCACAGAATAATGGGTAGAGTTCCCTGTGCTATACAGCAGGCCCCTGTTGGCTAATCCTTCCATATACCTCAGTGTGCATGTGCCAATCCAAAACCCCCAGTCCATCCCTCCCCTCCCCATCCACTTTGGTAACCATAAGTTTTTCAAAGTCCGTGAGTCTGGATAAGTTCATTTGTATCTGTTTTTTAGATTCCACATATAAGTGAAGTTAGTGAAAGATAAACATCATATATTACCTTTCTTACTTTTTTAAATCACCCTAATAAAGATCATTTGCCCTCAGCAAATATTGTGAACAGAGCGCTAGATTTTGACTTGTAGTTTAGCTGTAGTCATATCTCTATTTGTTCTGTGATCTTAACTTACTTAACCTCTCTTACTGCCAATTTCTAGCTCTACCATTCTGATTCTCTGATCTCTTCCTTTTAAACCCTATTTCATATATTTACTTTTATCACTTCCAACAGCTTGGTTCTGAATTGGTGGAGACGCCGAAAAGCTCGAACCAACTCGGAAAAGCTGTACAGTCGATGGGAGCAGGACCATGACCTCGAAACTTTTGGTTCTCTTGGGTTATTCTATGAGTACTTGGAAACAGGTAATTTTCAGCCATTGTCTTGAAACACAGAATAGACTGAGTAAAATAAGTGTTTTTCAGCTCTTAATATTTCTTCCTGCCTTGGACATAGTAGGTGTTCAATAAGTCATTGGACAGTGGATGGATAGTGGATGGATGGATATGGAAAATATTGGTTCAGTATTTCTATTTCCCACCAAATACAATGCAAAATGAAATTTAGTTTCAAAACACCAATCTCAGAGATATTTTTCCTATCAACTGAAAGTTAATATTGTTGAACCAAATAAAGTAAAGATCACTTTTTAATACCTGTTTCAAATTAGTTTAAACAGCTTTCTCCTTTTGCTCGCTTCAGTAACTGCTTATAGAGGGAATACATTGAGAAACATTTTCAGAATCTGACATATATTTTCTGTCCAGTTGAAAAGAAGGCTAAAAGCAGTTATGTAAGGAAAACCCAAACTGAACACACAAAAGTGCATAATATCCTAAGGATTAAACAGAGAAGAGATCTAGAAGTGAAATTTTAGGAGAAATAATGATGGAGACTGTTTGTAGAGTCTACTCAGAGTGTTTCTTCTCAAGAGACCATTTTTGTTTCTTTGGTGGAATTAATGAGGACAGTCTTCCCAACTTATCCTCATGGCCCATAAAAGTCATAGCAGAATAAATGAGATGACATGAATTTGTTAACATTCATATGATACCTGGATTAAAATAGGTAAATTTAGGACAAATTGGAAGAAGTCTCCAGTTGAAAAGTTAGGTAGCCCTTGTGTTATGGAGTGATAAGCCTGTAATTTTAATTTAACTGTGTATGTTTAAAGTGAATTTATACCTAAACACATCAGAGATTATAACTGAAATTAAAAGATGCAATCAAGGTTTCATAACAAGATTAGCTATCATTTATTGAGACACAACTAAGAGTAATTTATTCTGGATGTTTTACAGACATTATCTCTAATCTTAAAACATTCTACTCTATAATCCATTATTCGCTGCATTTTATTTTAGAGGATACTGAAACTTGGATAGATTAAGTAGTCTCTGTGGTCGTGGGCCACAGAGATTATAAGTAAAGATCTGTGTTTAGAACCTGGAAATTCAAGCTGTTTCTACATAATACTTCATCTCTTCATTTTCTATCTCTTGGTTCAGTAGAGAAGGCCCATAGGAGGCAGTTTGTTCCCTTGGTTTAGCAGATGACAAGACTGATTCTACAGAGAAAATCTTAGAAAAAAGATGAAATCCAGAAACACTTGAGATCTATCTAAAAATCGTGTACTAGTGGAAGATTCTTTCTTCCTTCATTGGAAAGCCATTTTTGCATCTCATTATTTTTTCTTCACTGATATGGGAATCCCAGTCTGCCAGCTGCATGGATTTGTTTACCCCAAGCATCAATGGAAACAAAAGCAAAACAAACAACAACAACAACAACAACAAAATGGAGAGAGAAGCCAGTTTACCCAGGTGTTAAGTGTTAGTGAGGAAACAGGGCAAAACTTATTTTAAAAGACATCAAGTTGGTACAGAAGATCAGGACGGTAACAAATACTTCTTTCCAGAATATGTATATTTCCTATGCCCACATAAAATTTATATTTATATGTATGTTTCTGATACTTTATATGATTCATTTTCTGATTTATTCTGAAATGTCTTGTTTATACTACCTTTTCCTCTGTTAGCTTCTTCAACTCTTAAATAATGCATCCGTTCATAAGGCTTATAGTTGAGTACTTCCTTATGCCCAGAACGTACAAATGAATTGGTCATTATCCCTGATCTTAAAGTTAAGTACCTAAATTAACAAGATGGAAAACTTGATTACGCTCCCCATGTGCTGATACCAATGTAAAGGCTAGACCAGCCTAGACTTCAACATAGACCGTAATAAAAGACTGCATTTTATAAAGAATAAGAAGAATGTCTTATCTAACAAGAGTCAGTACAGATCTCGAAAGACATCAGGGATAGAACTGGGCTGTGCAGGCCCAGTTTCTCCTTCCTATTCCAGCACCCAAATAAGTCACCATACTTGCTATAGGGAAGAGGAAGTGCGCAGCTGGAAAGAGGCCTGGACTGTTTTGTTGGCGTAGATCCCTTGAAAATGAAGGAAGCGGCAGGAATTGGGCAGGGTGTTCCTCCTCCTCCCCTCCACAACAATGAGTTTGTGAAATTTTCTTTTGTCCCTACAGTTATCCAGTTTGGATTTGTCACATTATTTGTGGCCTCTTTTCCTTTGGCTCCTCTTCTTGCTCTCTTGAATAACATTATAGAGATTCGAGTGGATGCCTGGAAACTTACTACTCAGTACAGGAGACCTGTAGCTGCCAAGGCTCATAGCATAGGTGTTTGGCAAGACATTCTTTATGGAATGGCTGTCCTTTCTGTCGCAACTAATGTAAGTAGACCTATTTTGGTGGAATAACTTTGTACTTTGTTTTCTGGGGGATGGGGAGCTATGAATGATGTTTAACTCAGTCTTTACTTATGTTGATTTTATCATGGTGATAGTCCATAAAGATAAAAACCTGTGCACACTAAACAATATAGACAAATCTATGACATGCGAACTCGCAGAAATATAAGGAAAATTAGTTTTGTAGCATTTTAAAAAATATATAAAAATAAGTAATGGTATAAAGGATTTAAGTCAGATAATTAGAGCTTGATTATACATAAAATTGTATGTGACAGACAAAATACACAGCATTTACCTATTTTGTTTATGGAGCACTTATCAAAAACAGTAATAGGAGTTCCCTTCATGGCTCAGTGGTTAACGAATCCGACTAAGAACCATGAGGTTGCTGGTTCGATCCCTGGCCTTGCTCAGTGGGTTAAGGATCCGGCGTTGCTGTGAGCTATGGTGTAGGTTGCAGACGGGGCTCGGATCCCGCGTTGCTGTGGCTGTGGCGAAGGCCGGCAGCTACAGCTCCTGTTAGACCCCTAGCCTGGGAACCTCCATATGCCACTTGTGTGGCTCTAGATAAAGGCAAAAAAAAGACCAAAAAAAGGTAATAAAACTGAATTCCCAAAAGCAGAAACTTTAAATTCATATTTGCCTATAATAATAGCAAAAAAATTTAAGTTAATGATAATATAGCCAAAATAGAAAATTTAACCACTTAATGTTCATACTTCTAAGGAAGCTTTGTTGTACAAAGAGGAAATAAAATTGAAATTGTAAAGAGAGCTTAATTAAAATGAAAACCTTTAGGAATCAGCTAAAACCACAGTTACAAAAAGTATATGGCAAAAGATGCTTTTATTATTAAAAAAAGAAAAACAGGAAAACATGAGCTGAGCATGTAACTTAAGATATTAAGAAAAATGTGAAGCTAATCAATAGAAAGTAGTAAGAAGAAAGATCAGAAATAATCAAATTAGAAAACAAACAAAAAGCAATATAATTGCTAAGTGAATCAAAAGTTGTTTCCTTGAAAAGACAAAACTCTGAAAATCTCAAACAGGGAAAAAAAGACTTACAAAGTACAGGAGAAAAAATATGAGTGCTATGTGTGCGTTTATTCTAAAACAGTTTAAAATCTCTTTGAAATTGTCACTTTTTCAGAAAATAAAACTACCAGCATGTATTCAATAAGTGATATAAAGCCTGAAATGAACCAGTAGATAATAGAAGCAATATTAAAATATTTTAAAAACCTACCGCTAGCATTGTAGACCTCAGAACCAGACGTTTTTAAACTGATTTATCTCACTAAGGAAACATGCTGTTTACACTGTTCTACAGCTTAAGAAAGCATGGGAAAACACCATTCCTGTGGAATCAAATACTGAAATTAATTGTATTAGCACATAGTCTTCTCTCTGTCCGTCCTCCATTCCCTACACACACACACAGATACACACACACACACACACACACACTCTCTCTCTCTCTCTCTCTCTCTCTCTCTCTCTCTCTCTCAGTCCATCCTAGCTTTTGGAGTTGGGCTAGGCAAGTAAATTTGATTAAGGAGAGTAGAACTGTGTTATGAAACAATAAGAAATGTAAGAAATAGCAAGGCATGGTGGAGAGAGACAGAGGCCAGGTGTTTTTGGAGACATACATTTAGGTTAAATCTTCCAAGTAGCCACTTTAACCTATGAAATTTTAGAATACTAATCATACACCGTTAGTGAACTATTTCATGTTTTAGGCCAGACTCATATATTAACATGATTTTTCACAGCATTCTAATTATTTTGCATCCATATGGCAAAGGGAACTGAAAGGTATACAAATCAGATATTCATAAAACTGCATTGTTGGCTGATGATCTCCCTCTTGCTTTGTCCTTTAGGCTTTTATAGTTGCGTTTACATCAGACATGATTCCCCGTTTAGTTTACTACTATGCCTACTCAACTGAAACCGTGCAGCCTATGAAAGGGTATGTCAACAACAGCCTGTCAACATTCCTGATAGCCGATTTTCCAAACTACACTGTACCTTCGGAGAAACGAGACTTCACCACTTGCAGGTTGTTCTCTAGTTTTCTTAGATTTTCATCTTGCTTTTTAAATGTATTTCTTAAGTTATCCATTTCCTTCATGTCTTTCAAAAAAAAATTACTTGGGGCATTAAAAATCCTGGGTAAAGTATATCAGTTCTAGAATCCAAACATTGTAGGGTTCTGATTCGGAAAAGTGGAATGTCCAAATGTTAGAGAATATTATGTGTAAAGATAAATGTCAATTTTGAATTATTTCTTATTTTCCAAAATTTTTGGAAAAATTTTCTCCGACAAATGCCCCCTTGGTCCCAAGGTATAAAATCTACAGATTACATAGCATGGTCTGTGCATTTAACTTAGCTGAATTTAACTATATATCTTCAAAAAGGAGACAGAGTGAGGAAGAAAGAAATAACAATGTGATTAGTTCACCAGCCACCCCATTTTAAGGTCGCTTCCTTGTAGGGAGTGTGAAATTGGATTTGTAAACCTGCTGTTTTTACACTCAGTGTCTCGTGCTGTGAGGATCTTTTTACTCCAAGATTTAAAGATTAGATAGATAGATAGATAGAAAGATAATGTGTATATGGTACATCAAGGGTTTTTAACTTAAACCTTAAACCAACTGCTTCATCTTGGATTCCAATTTTAAAAAAAGCAAAATGTGGCAACACAGGTGGACAAAACATTGTTATATTCCATATTTATAATGAGAGGCATCATAGCACGGACAATTGTCAGCATTCTTGATGTTATCACTTCCTAGTCAAACCAGATCTTTGAAGAACATCAGTATCTAGACACTTTGTAGAAAAAAGATGACTCACAAGTTGAACACCCAAGAAAACCCCAGAAGGATAATAAGGAAAATAAAAACCGTGCAGTGTCGGATAAGCCAAGAGAAAATAGAGTCTCAAGCAAACAGAAATGGTCGGAGGTCCCATCGTGGCTCAGTAGAAACAAATCTAACTGGTATCCATGAGGATGTGGGTTCCATCCCTGGCCCCCGCAGGTTAAGGATCCAGTGTTACGGTGAGCTGCTGTTTAGGTCGCAGATATGGCTCAGATCTGGCATTGCTGTGGCTGTGGTTTAGGTTGGCAGTTGTAGTAGTTCCAATTTGACCAATAGCCTGGAAACTTCCATATGCCACATCTGCTGCCCTGAAAAAAAGAAAGAAAGAAAGAAAGAAAGAAAGAAAGAAAGAAAGAAAGAAAGAAAGAAAGAAAGAAAGAAAGAAAGAAGAAAGAAAATAGAAATGGTCAACAATGGCCAGCCCTATTCTTCACAGGTCAAATAAGGTTGATTAAAATATTCCCTCAATTTAATGACAGGGGACCATTGGTGTCATTGGAAAGATGGTGGAACTAAGTGTGTTAAGGAGAGGAAGAGAGGTAATGGAATGGAAAGAGCAAATTTGCTAACTCTCTTAAGAAATTTGTCTTTGAAGGACAGGAGAGAAGTCACTTATGTCTCCTGCTGTGTCTACACTATACAAGTAACAAAGCATGATTTTTATCTGTATAAGAAAGACAAATGTTTCATAATTGCAGTTATTTTCCTTTGACTTGACTTTTGTGATCAACTGAAAGTGTCTCTTCAAAGAAATAATGTGAATTTATTCTAGGAGTCTTGGACGTTACAGCTAATTTTTTGCATGTACTTCTACTTTTTCAGGTATAGAGATTACAGAAATCCTCCTGACCATGAGGACAAATACTCTCATAATATGCAGTACTGGCACGTCCTTGCTGCCAAGATGACCTTCATCATAATTATGGAGGTAAAGCCTCTCTTAACTTTCATTCTAGTTCATCTCTTTTCTCCTTTTAGGATTACCTTTCTAAAGGTATTGGCTCCTGAGAAAATTAGCATTTGTCTCAATAGCATGCTTTGAAAGAAGCATTTGTTATCACAAAAAGCAACGTAGGAATATTTTCAGTATAATGGACTGCCTGTTATTCACTTCCCACTGTTGAAGATACGAAGGTGACAGAAAAGAAAAAATATGACCTCTTTCCTTGAGGTCAGTCCAAGGGCAGAAGACCTACTGATTTTACTGAACACTTAGATATTGGTTCCAAAGGCTAACTTTGTAAGTTTGACTTTATTATTTACCCTTGACAAATGAATCTGCCAGTCAGCAAAATCAGGTAGTTGGTTTAAAGATAATAAGCTAATAGAGCTGGATCTCAGTGCCCAATGTCTCACCGCCAAGCCTCTGTCTACTAGATTATGCTTCTTCCCTTGTGGAATAACTAGAATAATTATGGATATAAGACATGCAGTAAAAGAGAACCAATACAATGGAATATTTGACTAAGTTACAAACTGAGTGCTATCAATCATAAGACACGAAGGCCAAGAAGGGAAAGACAAACAAATGTAAGGCACCTTTTCACTCAACAGTGAAGGCCAGTAACAGACTAGAGAAGTCTAATGTGAGCACATTTAAATTTCAATCAGTTTTTGTTTAATTTGTTTTATTTTTAATCAAGGTTATACATGTACAGTCATTTAAATCCCCACCCCTCACAGTTCTTTATGAATTTATCACTTTTATTCTTACATTTTCTATCAGCAGTTTAGATCAGCTTTTAGTCTGATAATTACTAAAGACTTTCGCATTTTTGTTTTTGTTTATTTTACTAGCTTATTTTGATAAAGCACCTTTTTTTTTTTTTTTTTAATCTTTCTAGGGCCACACCCACTGCATGTGGAAGTTCCCAGGCTAGGGGTCGAATCAGAGCTGCAGCTGCCAGCCTACATCACAGCCTCAGCAATGTGGGTTATGAGCCATGTCTGCAACCTATACCACAGCTCTTGGCAGTGCTGGATCCTTAACCCACTGAGCAAGGCCAGGGATTGAACCCTCATCCTCATGGATATGAGTCAAGTTCATTACTGCTGAGCCACAATGGGAACTCCATGATAAAGCACATCTTTCATTACTTTTCTAAAGAAAACTGTGGGCAGTCAATTTATGAGAACTTGAATGTTAAATTTTCTTCTTTTTTCTTCCAGATAATTAATTGGTATAGAATTCAAAATTAAAAGTCATTTTCCCTGAAAATTTTTGAACTAACTTTGTTTAGGTATTCCTGAATTTTTTTTTTGTCTTTTGTCTTTTTATGGCCGCACCCAAGGCACATGGAGGTTCCCAGGCTAGGGGTCAAATCAGAGCTGTAACTGCCAACCTACACCACAGTCTCAGCAACATGGAATCTGAGCCGCGTCTGCAACCTACACCACAGCTTATAGCAACCCCAGATTCTTAACCTACTGAGCAAGGCCAGAGACTGAACCTGTGTCCTCATGCATACTAGTTGGGTTCATTAACCACTGAGCCATGACGGGAACTACCTGAAATTTTTTAAAGACATTGCTTTATTTCCTGTCAGCTTCCAAGGTATTGTTTTGGTAGAATACAATACCATTCTAATCCCCTATCCTCTTTTATGATCTCTTTATATATCAATAAACTTTGCAGATTCTCTCACTAATCCTTCTCTTATGAAACTTCACATGATAGTCACGTAACATTGGACAGTATCCACTATTCTGGACAATCACTAAGCCCCTTGGATCTGAAAATGTAATTATCATTTAAGTTGAGAAAATTTGCTTGTATTATTTCTTTGATAATGTCCTTTTTTCCCCTCTATTCTATTTTCCTGGGACTTCTATTATTCATAGGTAACAACTCCCTGCTTTGAAATTCTAATCATATATTTTTTTCTCCTATAAATAAACAGATCTGTATCTTTGTCTTTTATTCTACTGTTCTCTTGCTACCTTAATTATCTGTTTCCACTTAGTTCCTAGTTTTGGGCTTCAGTCTTACTCTTTCATGTTAGAGACTTTCTTACGTATTTGGTTGTTTTTGGCAATATGCTCATATTTAAGAACAAAACAATGAAAACTGATTATAAGTGTTGTGTGCATAGAGGAAGAATGTCTCTTGGGTGAGTTTCACTATACAGTGATAAGGTAATGAGGGGCCTTTGCTTTTGAGACCTACAAAATTTTTACATCTGTAATTCTAACTTCTCTGATTACTTATTTTCCCCAGAGAAAAGTCTTCTGACTTCCTGTCTGTTGAGCTCTTTCATGGCCGGGTTGAGAGTTAAGCAGGACAGGAGGGAAGTTATTGCTCTGGTACAGTGGGTTAAGAATTTGACTGCAGTGGCTCCAGTTGCTATGGAGGTGCAGGTTCCATCCCTGACCCGGCACAGTGGGTGGAAGGATCTGGCATTGCTGCAGTGGTGGTGTAGGTCACAGCTGCAGCTCAGATTCAGTCCTGGTCTGGGAACTTCCTTATGCCATGGGTGTGGCCATTAAAAAAATAAAATAAAGGAGTCCCGTCTTAACACAATAGAAATGAATCCGACTAGGAACCATGAGGTTGTGGGTTCGATCCCTGGCGTCACTCAGTGGGTTAAGGATCCAGTGTTGCTGTGAACTGTGGTGTAGGTCACAGACACAGCTCATCAGATCCCGTGTTACTGTGGCTGTGGTGTAGGCCGGTGGCTACAGCTCCAGTTGGACCCCCTAGCCTGGGAACGTCCATATGCCGAGGGTGTGGCCCAAAAAAGCAAAAAACAAAACAAAACAAAACAAAAAACTAAAAATTAAATATAAAAATTAAAAAATTAAATCAAATTTAAAAAGCAGGAGGGACCAGAGATCTCATGATTCAGTACACTGAATTTCAGTGTGTTCCCTGTTTTCAGTATGGTGCCACACACACCTCCATCTTCTGCTCTCTCTGCTGCCCCTGAGTTCACAGTTTTCTGTCTTCTGCAGAAATAAAGTACTTCATTGCTTCCAGGGGTTGGAGAGAAATAGTACCTGGACATGAATGGGAGACATGTTGTGAACATGCAACTGCCCATTACACAAAATTTTAACTAATTCTCTTTTAGCCCCACCCACACTATGCCTTCAAAGTTCTTAGTACATTCTTTCTTGAACTTTTCTGGTAATTTAAAACAAAATTGGCTTGTGTCTTGGTTTCTGCCATCACCATACCACCAACTGCAAATTTAAGTGCCGTCTTTTTTCATTCTCTTGAGTCTATTTTCACTGTAGCCTCCCTTTTCTTTGTGTCTTTGTGAATGATAACAATTTTAAAAATTTCTTTACAGGTATTTTATGAGGTTTGCATTAGGAAGCATATATAAAGATTATGTTCCATAGCCATGTTCAGCTGAAATCTCCATAATTACATATTTTAGAATATATTTATTTGTTTAAGGTTGGTGTTTTAGGAAAGTTCCAGGACAGGGACTATATCTCCTTTTTTTCTTTTTTCTACCTGCTGTACTGAGCACAGTTTATTGAATGAATGAAATGATTTGTAAGAACTTTCCGCTAGATATTTGACACCTCTAACAGTGTCTCTGATTTTCTTTTGTGTTTCCTCTAGCACATTGTGTTTTTAATTAAATTTTTGTTGGCCTGGATGATCCCCGATGTTCCAAAAGATGTTCTGGAAAGAATCAAGCGAGAAAAGTTAATGACTATCAAAATTCTCCATGACTTTGAGCTTAACAAACTGAAAGAGAACTTGAGGATTAATTCAAGTGAATTTGCCAAGCATGTCATTATTCAGGAAAACAAAGTACATCTTGCTAAATCATCAGTCTAATCAATATAACGAACAAGCAGCTAGTTGCCTATCTGGCTTCACAATTTTCCCTGGGTTTGGGGCCAGAAGTCAGAAGCCATGTGTCAATTTTACCCTTTCTTCCTTTTTTTTTTTCTTTTAAACTCAAAATTCTTGTACAGTTTTATAGAGGCCACTTAGTAGCGGTTGGAAGAATACCACTTGTCTGCTTCATTGGCTGGGCCCTCCCCAGGTATTGTTTCCTGGGGTTCTATAAGTGATTGTTAAATGTATGTGTGAAATCAGAATATTGGAAAATCATGGGATGTTACAGTTTAAAATTAAACACTGGATATGGGCTGTCCCATTACCTTCCAGTGCAGCTGCACATTTTCTTGGTTTTCTTTCTATGGGTTATTTTATATCTCCTTCCCATCAAAAAAAAGAAGTGAAAAGGTCTACTGAGCCAAACATATATCCTGCCATTTTAGACTATGCAGATGAAAAACCAGAATCAGATGACATAAGAAAACTCACATATTAAAAATATTGGTTAAATATCAAGGCAGGAGTTTGTTCCCCAAATCATCCTGAATAAGGTAAATAAATTACCATCAGAATTACAAATAGCCCTTCCAGGTAAATACAACATTGATTTTTCAAGAGATTGAACATTTGGATTTCAGTAAAAGATTAAGAACTCAGTTCCTTTAATATAACGTTTTGGTAAAAAAATAAGTTTTAAGACTGGATTGTCTTGTCTGGGAAATAGCATTGAGAAGGTATTAGCTTGTTTCAGCTCTTCAGGTAAATGAAAGATATTATAGAGAAATGAATGTGTCTTCCTATTAATTAATGATTGCTAGACAATGTATATTGATTAATTCACTGACTTCAATCTAAAAAAATGTTGAATTATTTTTCAAAATCATTTTTCTTCCGCAATGCCTATTTTGCATCATGAAGCCTATTTGAGCATTAACTGTTTGTATCAGTTAGGTATAAGTTGTTAATGAAATTTTATCTTGTTGTTTAAAGTAGTCTCAAATGTTTTAATGAGTTTACAGTCTTTTCTATTGATGCACCACTGTACAGTGCTCAGTGCCTTGTTCCTATGCCTTTGACCCAGAGGATGTGGTTGTACTGGTGATTTGATGTGATGTAACATCTCAGATGTGAGCTTGTTTTAGAGAAATTGTAAGTTTAACATCAATCACAGAGTTTTAACACCAAACGTGGATCCAAGTAAAAATGAGGTGATGGATTTGATATCTAAGTAAAAAATGTATATATATATATTTGTCAAATTATTTCTCTCATAGTTAGGCCAATAATATATGTACCCCAGTTCTTGTTTTTCTTTCCCTGAACAATACTTAATATATATTTTAGCACTATAGAGACATGCAGTTTAATTATATAACATTTAAATCTCTGGTTTCAAATTACATTTCAGTTTCAAAAGAATAGTGCTTTTTAATTGTACACAAAAGAAGAAACCTTATTACAAGATTTTTTAAAAAGTAATATTTCATTATTTGATCTTAATACGTTTTTTTATAGAATTGCCAGTATTAAGTGTATGACAGATAGTATTAACTAATGATCAATATTAAACATTTAGGACTGAGGATTATGAATTTTATGAAACCATGAGACAGTTACCCCAATGTTGGCAGTAATGGTTTGTCATCCACTAGGTCAATTTTATGAACATTGTTGCATAATTTGAAATGATCTCATTACTGAAGGATGATTTTACATGCAAAGGAGACATATGTTCTTGCCTGAGAGAAACAGTCAGTGTTAACTATGAAATTAGCCACAGATGCAGTATCTTTGGCTTGTCAAATCAAACTCTGGGTTTCTACGATGTTGTACATTCTGCATAGCTCATATTGTTTCCTTCCTGGGTGCTAATAAAAATAAGGAAGAGCATGGAAATCTGTTTCTCGGATATAAGCTTTAATTTTTATGCCTCATTGGTGTTTATAGAGCTAGACTGTAAGGTAAATAAAGACAAATTTAATTCACAAAGTTATCTGTACACTGCAATCTTAAACCAACTCAAGTGTTGGGTCTCTAGGCTGTTTGAAGAAACCAGGAAAGGCAGAAATAGGTTTTGAGGTGAGTAAATAGTTCCTATGACTGGTAAATATTTTCCTTTTAAAATACTGACAAATCCTTTGTATTTGCTTTTCTACCAAAAACTTTCTCCATGCTTCACAGATTCTAAAAGGAAATGCAAGTATCCCTCAGTTTCCTCAATGCTTAGTAAACAAATTCTGAAGACAAACCAATTCAGAAAGATTTGTCTTATCTAATTAAACTTATTAGTAATAGGCTGAATTGAGCAACTGACAAAATGTAAGTTGATATTTATCAGCATGGCAGATGCTTTTATCATCCAGTCAAGCCCATAGTTATTTTTTTTCAGAAATGCACCAAGAATCATTTGAGACTTTATTTGAAAGAATATGAAGCACATAAGTCAAAAAAAAAACATAACTTTTCAAGTGGCATCTCAAATCCTTGCCTCCTTCAGTTTTTCTTTGCACAAAAGAAGCAGAATACACTCAAAAACATTTCTTTTAGAGGAACCCATCAAGAAAGGGAGTGCCTTAATTAAAAGGAATGCTATCTTATTTCTGCTGCATCTCATGATTCCTCTTGATTTTAACAATCTTCTTTTGACTAAGCCATCAAGCAAGTTATCAAGGAAAAGGAGAGAAGATGACAAAGAAGAGGAGAGACGAAGGGGATAGGCTTGCTTTCCTTGTGAACCTGTGTGTGTGCTTCTACGGGGCGAGGGGTCGTGAGGTGCATGGTGCTGCTGTGGATTGTAAGAGGGATGTCTCTTTCCTAAACCATCTAACAAGAGTGATGAAAAAGCCAAGGAAACTTCGAGTTTAAAACTGTTATGTATCAAAAGTAAAACACAGGTTTCAAAGTACTTTTGCAGTGTTAGGTGCTATGTGCAGTGTCAGGTGCTATGTGATCTCTGTGTTTATTTACTTCATTTGAGGGTGAGGAATTTGTACTGCTGGTTCAAAAGGTGAATCTCTTGTTGTGAAAGAACCTCTCTAATGGTTGTTTTTAATCAGTGGTAGTTGTTATGTCATCAAAGAATGTCATTAAGGAAAAGAGCATTCAAGAAATGCCATTGTCCAGGCTTAGAAGTCAGCTATTACGAATCCCTATAACTATTATGTTATTTTTTTTTTCTAGACAAATTTTCACTCCCTTACTTTATGTATAACAATTCAAGTATGTCAGTTATTGTAAGGTTGATGTCAGTTATTGTAGGGTTATGTAAAAATTTGGGAGAATTAAGAAGAATAGTGTGGCTCCATGTGTGTACAATACGTGCCTCTGTGCCCTAAAACTGACTGACTAGGTACGCCTTTCCTATGAATGATTGTGTGCCAGCCATAACCAAGAAAAGTTGTGCTTTCTTTTCTTTCTTTCATTTTTTTTTTTTGCAAGGATGCAGGTGTGCAGGAAAAGCTGCTCATAAGTTACACATACATAAATTTCATAAATCTCAAGGGTTTCGAATTGTGCAGTGAATAATTTTAAATTACATTTTGACATGAACTCAGCTTATTCTTACAGTAAAATATTGATATAATTACTTCCGAGGTTTTTAAGGTTTTTTTTTTGTTATTCAGAAACACTAAAATACATTACATATAACATTTTCAAATAAAATTACATGTTTATCACACTTAGAGATGAAAACTTCTTAAAGGAAGAGTCTGGATGGTCCAGAAAAAATAAAGAGAGTGGTAATTTTGTTGTTTTGCCTTTTTATCTTTTCTACTTTGAAAAATGATTAAAATGAACAGAAAGGCTCAAGAGAAAAATGGTATGCTGAGGTATTTCCAAATTTTTTTCTAGATTCACCTTTCCCAAAAAGAAATCCACAACCACCTTCCTTGAAATTATCTGGGCTAGTTGTGAGAAATGCATATCCCTTGATCCTATCCCAGATCCCTTGGAACAGAGTTTCTGGGGTACTTTTTGGAAAGATATAAGACTGGTGAGAATTGCATAAAAATGCCTAAATCCCTAGTCTAAAGTATTTTTGGTAATAACTCTCAGAAATTCATTTATTATTCCATCCTATCAGAGAAATATATCAAGATGTGTAGACTCAAGGTTTCCAAATTTGTCAAACTGTGCTAATCCTGCAGTGTGTAGAAATAATTAAAATCTTACACAAGTGCCCTAGACCTGTGTATTAAGAAAATAATTACATAAAATATAGAAAAACATTTTTAAAAACTTTGTTTTGTTGTTTTTAATAGTTATAAGGTTTAGGGTGCTAGTTCTTTCTAAGTAAAAATTTTTGAAGTATAACTTACAAAAGTAGAGTGAGGAAAACTTAGAATGCAGCTGATCAATGTTTACAAAGTGAACATACAGCACCATGTTGAAGACACACCACACCAGCACTCTTAAAACTTCTCTTGTGCTCTCACAGTCATTTATTGAATGTACATATCCATTTCTGTTAGAGTCATAGAAGTGAAGTTGCTGGCATGCATGTATTTCACTTTAGTGGAAATTGACAAACATTTCTGCAAAGGGGTTGTATCGACTTCCACTTCCAACAGAAGTTTGTGACAGTTCCAGTTGCTCTAGATCCTTGTCAGCATTTGGCATTGTCAGTCCTTGTCTGCTGGGACTGTAGTAGTAGATTATTGTGATTGGGGTGAAGGGTGTCTGTAAAGGCATTTTGTTTTTAATTTTTTTAATTATAGTTGATTTACAATGTTGTGCCAATTTCTACTGTACAACACCATGACTCAGTTATACACATATCTTACACTGTCAGAGTCCTAGGCCTGTGTAGTTAAGAAAATCACCGCACAGGAGTTCCCGTTGTGGCTCTGCAGAAACGAATCTGACTAGCATCCATGAGGATGCTGTTTCGATCCCTGGCCTCGCTCACCGGGATAAGGATCTGGCATTGCCATGAGCTGTGGTATAGGTCACAGACACAGCTCAGATCCAGCATTGCCGTGACTGTGTGTGTAGGCCAGCAGCTGCAGCTCCAGTTCAACCCCCAGCCTGGGAACTTCTATATGCCATGGGTACAGCCCTAAAAAGACTAATAATACTAATACTAATAATAATAATCATATAAAATAACTATAGAAAAAAGTTTTTGAAGGAGGGGATTAAAGCAAATATTTGCTTCTACCAATATACTCAGGAAAAATGCATACTGGTGAAAAATTAAGGTAAATACATCACATTCTAAGTTTTAAAAGAGCAAATCAATTCTCTGACAGGACTTCATCAGGACTTCAAAGCTGTGAATTATAGAACAGAGGATTTGTTACAGAAATAGGCCTTTTGAAATTGTGGGAGGAACTGGGAGGCAGTGGTCTGGGAGAGAGATTTCGGAGGGTCAGAGGAAAGGCACCATCCCGCTCTCCTGAAACCCTGCCATGCGTGGACCCACATGAGCATCCATCATGATATCCAAGTGCTGAGGTGAGACAAGGAAGGAAAGCTCAGGAGAAGTCTGGAAAGCTGTGGCTCCTGTGTAGTTACCATTGTGAGATTTCAGCCAAGCTTCCCTCATGGGCTTGGGGCACTGCCTATTAGAAAAATCTGGACATGGAGTAGAAAAGAGTGTGGACAAGCCAGAGCCCACTCTTCCCTTTTTCTGTATCCTTGATTATATCTGTTCAAGGACATTGCTGCTTCCGTTTTGCAAATCTGACCTGACACTGTACATGGACAAGGCTTACGGGAAATGCAGCTCTCCCTTAACCAAAAATGACATAGTACAAACTGCCGCTTGGACAGTTAATAAGTAAATAAATAAATAAGTCTGCTGATCCTTGCAACAATGTGATTAAAAAGCTGAATTAATTTGCCTTCATGAAATGTTGTACTCAACAACTGAAGAATAGGAATTTATTTTCAAACATATTCTAAGTATTCACAAAGTCTGACTAAATACCAGGTCATTGTAAATGAACAGACAAAACCCCAACAATTTCCAAGGGCTAAAATCAGTCTGATAATTTTCTCTATTCACAATAAAATGAATGTAGAAGACATTTTCCAAAAATATAACTAGAAAATTATGCAACAAATTTTGAAATAACTCATGGATCATATAATCTGATTTAGGAATAATATAATTTGATGGTCCGAAAATATTGTGTATCTCAAATTTTGTGGGTATACTAAATACTTCTTGTGAGTTGTTTTTAGGGAAAATGTATAACTTTTAATTAGTCTATTTAAAAAGAACAAAAATAGAAAAAACAGACTATGCATCAAAAGAAGTCAGAGAACAGCAATATAAATAAAAATAAAGGAAAATGAAGAAAAAGTTTATTTAAGAGGATAAATTAAAGAAAAGCATACAGAAAACATTATTCTTAACGGAAATGTTGGACTCATCCCCTTTTTAATAACAAGGAATTACAATTCCACTAATATCCTCGGTTTTGTTGAGATCTTTAAAACCCTGAGAACAACAAAAACAATGGGTTAAAATGTTTTAAAAATTGATTTAAAATACCAGAAAATTACTAGGCAAAGGGAACTAGACACACAACCAGTAAATAGGAGAGGTAAGAAAAATAAACCTAAGGAATTAAGCCTGCATTTATGGTAATTATTTCCTTGAGGAAACTAAAGATTTCAAAAGCAAAAGTAGTAGCTAAAAAGAAGAGCAGGTCAACTGGGCATTCAACAGACCTTATGGCTTACAAAAAATAGTCAAGTTTAGGTTCCACCAAAGATAAATAGTCCTGGTAAAATCCCAGAGCTTTCTTTTGAATCAATGCATGCAAGGACACAAAAAGTAATTCTTAATAACTGATAGACTGAGCAGGAAAAATGCAATAAAGATATAGAAAATTTAAATAATGCAGTCACTGTGACAACTAATAAAATTATATCCAACTGGCAACATACACATTCTTTTCAAGTGCACATGAAATATTTACCAAAATGGAACATATCCAGTTTCACAAAGTATACATAATTAATTTCAAAGGACTGAAGTCATTTTTGATCAAGTTCTTTGACCAGAGTGGATTAAACTAGAACTAAACAACAGAAAGATAATTAGAAAATCCCCTAAATGAAGCAAAACAACTGTCAATACTATGTGTATCAGAGAAGAAATCTAATGGATATTAGATAACATTTTATAAGGAATAATGACATTTCAAAATGTGTGGGAAGCAGCTAAATCACATATATTTTTATAATAAATTATAAAAATCAATTAAACTTCTATCTCAAATCTATAGGGAGAAAATTAGCAAAATAAGCCCAAACAATTATACACCATGACCAAATGGGATTTACCCCAGATCTGCTAGTCTGGTTGAAACTTCATAAATCAATTAATGTAATCCATCACATCAACCAGCTAAAGATGAAAAAAAAAATCTTATGATCATATCAATAAATGCAGAAAAAGCATTTTACAACCTCCAACACTTATTTATGATAAAAATTCTCAGTAAACTAGGAAGAGAGGGGGATTTTCCCAACTTGATAAAAAAAATCTACAAAAATCCTGCATCTAACATTGAACTTGATGAGAAACTTAAAAAAAAAAAAGGAACTACCAAAAGGTAAATATATTGGGAAGGAAGAAATAAAACTGTCTTTGTTCACAGATGATGTAAACATTTACGTAGAGAATCTGAAATAATGGGGAAAAAAAACTTTGGAGCTAAGAAGCTATTATAACTAGGTTGCAGGATGCTATACAAAAGTCAATCACTTTCCTACACAATAAGAGTGAACAAATTGAAATTAAAAATATAGTATTATTTACATTATCACACCCAACATGAAATACTTATCTATACACCTAGCAAAATAGGTACATATCTGTATGAGGAAAACTTCAAAACTCTGATGAAATCAAAGAACTTAAATAGATCTCAAATTCAAGGATAGGAAGACAATACTGTCAAGACTTCAGTACTTGCCCATTTGATTTACAGATTCAATGTCATGCCAATCAAAATCCCAAGTTAATTATATATCAATAAAAACTTTTTTATTCCACCAAGTAAGTTATTTTTTGGATATCAACAAACTGATTTCAAAGTTTATATGGAAAGACTAAAGACCCAGAATAGCCAACACGATGTTGAAGAAGACAAAGGTTGGAAGACTGACATTACCCCATTTTAAGACTTACTACAAAACTACAACGGATCAAGACAGTAAAGGTATTGGCAAAAGAACACACAAATAGGTCAATGGGACAGAATAAAAAGTCCAGAAATAGACCTACCTCCATAAATATAGACAATTGATCTTCGACAAAGGAACAAAAGCAATACAATGCAGCCAAGATAGTCTTTTCAATAAATGATGCTAGAACAATTGGACATTCACATTAAAAAAAAATCTAGACACAGATCCTACAATTTTCACAAAAATTAACTCAAGTGAGTCACACCCAAAATGTAAAACACCAAACTCTAAAACTTTTGGAAGATAACATAGAAAATCTAGATGACCTTGGGTTTGGTGATGACTTTTAGACAAAACACCAAAGGCACAATTCATGAAAGAAAGAATTGATAAGATGAACTTCATTAAAATTAGAACTTTCTACTCACAAAAGACACTGTCAAAAGAATGAAAAAGACAAGTCACAGACTGGGAGAAATGATTTGCAAAAGACATATTTGATAAATGACTGCGAATCTTCATGGGAGGAGGATCAGGAGAAAAGAAATAGCTGCACTAGCAGCAGAATTATGAAGAAAGCACAAATTTGAGTGATGTTTTCATTTCAATGATGGAATCATTTTCAATTTTCAGGTATGATAATGATGCTATGGCTATAATTTTTAATGTATGAGATACACTTTAAATATTTGCAAGTGAAATGACATAATGAATAGATCCCTCAAAATAATCCTAGATTGGAGAGGGGAGGTTAAATGGGAGGAGATATAAATAAAACAAGATTCCTGGTGCTCACATTTGTTAGAAGGTCAGTAATGGGGACTATTTTTCTGCTTTTGTAAATGCCTAGAAATTTCCACAATGAACAATTTAAAACAATAGCCACACACTACATATGATCTGACCAGCAATTTCACTCCAAAAATTGACGTTACAGAGATACTCAGAAATTTGTGAACTTCAGATAGATAAATGTGTGTAAAAAGTTGATAGGTCAAGTATATTCTGTCCATTGTGGCAATGTCTGTAACAAACAAGTATTGGAAATAACCTAAATATAATAAAGAAATGATTATAGGATATAACACAGCTCACTCACTAAAATTAATATGGAGATTTTACAAAACAGTAATCTCATTTGTATACAGTTAAGTTCACAATTTAACTCACACTAGAAACTAAGATAAGCAACAAAAAGATTTTTTTTTTCTGGATACTCTTGACTGCCACCTGCTGGTAATCAGGGGAAAATATAATTTTTAACCGTTACCAGGCTTCCATTTTAGTAGGCTCTATCTAAAGATATAAAGAGTACTTTCAGGTGGATCTGGGTAAAATTCCAGGATAAAAATGCCCAGTCTCTCAGAAAGGCTGTCTCCTGTCTTGTTTCTATTGCAAAGATGGCATTCCAGTTTATTAGTAGAAGGAAATACAGGCGAAAGTTCTCTTGTTTCATGCTGATTTTGATGTATATGCTGCTCTCTGCTGTTCTTTGGGAAAATAACCCTTTTAAGTCTGTCACTGGGATCCCAGTGGGCATCCTATAGCTATTGAACCTGTGGTATTTTCTAGTGAGATCCTATGGCAAGTAAGTCCACTGTACTGGCTTGGATAATACTCCTGGAGAGAAGCAACAGTCTTCCACTTGCCAGCTCTATTCTCCTCCAGATTTTGCTAGCTAAAAACTCCTAGATTTATGTCATGTCCCTTTCTTGTCCCTTGGCCTAGTGGCCTTCTACTATCAGCCTCTGCTAGATAGTGCTCTCAGTCTTCCAAGAACACAAAGTGGAAATTTCACACATTCTCAGTTTAGGATCCACTAGACACAAAAATTGAGGAAGACAACTAGATATTCTTTCTGATCATACCCATCTACTCTTTGTTATTATGCTGGGCTGATCCATATTCATGTGCATCCTCTGTATAACTTCCTAGTTTCCTCCTAGAGACCCCAGCTGGAAAGTGGGCAATTACCCCCTGCTTTCAGTGTCCTCCTGCTTACTGAAGAGGCTGTAATGAGGACTTGGGTAAAGTACTGCATTTAGGATGCGATTTCAGGGAATGAGACAGGGGATAAAGCACATGTTTATCCATGGGTTACCATTCTGGGAAACTAGAGTTCAGTCTCATTGAGAGTCCTTAAAGACTGTTTAACACAAAGCTAACAATTATTATACTGAGGGATGAACAAAGGTGGGGTCTTTATCAACCAATCCCCATCACTCATTGATTGAGGGTTGCTTCCGGGAATAACTGCAGTTCTACCTGTCCCAGCAGGATAAGAACATTCCTGAAACCAGAAAAAAAAAATTTCAGGTGAAGAAATGCAACAGTCTTATGGAAAATGTCCACTGGAGCTGCAGGTAAACTCTAGGTGAGTGAAGGCAAGGGTGACGTACCAATGGCATCTGCTTCCATGCCCTGACCTTATTAGGACATATATTCCTCTCCTGGCTGAAGCCTAGGAAGATAAAAATAAGGTCCAGATCCAGTTAGTATGCTTTCCTCCTTCTGACTTTATCTTTCTTACCACCATCCTCCAAAGCCACAAGCAGTGGGATTTCCCACTTGTCATACTTGCTTCTTCGTAATTCTAAATCCAGTCTTGCATACGTTTTACCTTTTTTAATGGCAAACTGAAATTCCCTCCTTTATGAATTGGAAGAACTCTATGGGTGACACCTCTAAGCTTGGCTCTTGATTTGTCAAGTGGAAGCCAAATGAATTTATTTTAAAAAATACACAGTTTATTGAAATACGAATATACAAAATACCATCCAGTCACTTTTTGGGGGGAAGGGGTCTTTTATTTTTTTAAGGGCCACACCCGAAGCATATGGAAGTTCCCAGGCTAGGGGTTATATCAGAGCCACATCCGAGATCTACACGACAGCCACAGCAACACCGGATCCTTAACCCACTGAGCAAGACCAGGGATCGAACCTGCATCCTCGTGGATACTAGTTGAGTTCTTAACCCACTGAGCCACAAAAGGAACTCCAACATACCATTCGGTAACTTAAAGTGTGAATTCAATGGCTTTTATTATATTCACAGATATGTGTGATCATCAACACAATCTAATGATGGTAGAGACAGTCTTATTCTTCTTCATGCTTAAGTAGTTAGCATAGAACCCAAGACACTGTGATCACTTGATAATATTGGTAAACAAAAGGATGAAAAACGTAGATGCACGTAGGCATTCTTTGGTTCAGCTGAATCTGAGTAGATCCTACCTCAAATACTGAAGAACTGTGGGACCTTGGGTATTTTTATTTTTCTATTTGCAGCATATTGCATTATTATGCTGTGAGATACAGTATGTCATATCATCTCACATACTTCACTTTGTACTACTTCATAGGTGACAATAAGGATTAAATGAAATATAATTTATAAAGCATTTCAAACAGCACCTAGAGCTTGATAAACCATCAGTGATATTTAATACTTTTAGAAAGTGGGATGGCATAATAATGTGTTTTTGTCTTTCCAAACAGAATTGAAGCTCCATTGGGGTGGAAAATTATCTGTCTTGTTCACCCCTTTTCCCCCAGTATCTGAAATAATCTGGCACATAGAATAGCATATGTTTAATAACTAATTTTTTTAAATGGCCACACCCATGACATATGAAAGTTCCCAGGTCAGGGATTCAATCTGAGCCACAGCTACAATCTACCCCACAGTGGACCCTTTAACCCACTGCACTGTGCCAGGAATCAAACCTGCACCCACCTTCGCAGGGACCCAAGCCATTGCAGTCAGATTCTTAACCCACTGCACCACAGTGGGAACTCCTCAATAACTATGTTTTGAGTATATGAATGAGTTTAATTTTGATGGAAATATATTAAAGAGCCCAAAAATGCCTAATTTTTTCCCAAAACCGTGCATCTCCTCCTCTGTGGGTTCACTAATGGGATTTTATACATAAGGATTCCAAAGATGAACCAAAGGACTCATAAAAAAGATAAGTTTCATTGTAAGTGTTTAGGATGAGTGTTTATAAGTTCTATGATACGTACACCCCAATGCAGACCTTGGAGATGGAACATGTAGCTGAATCTTGTGAACTAAGTGAGAAATGATCCCTTTTTCTCAATCTAGTTATTGGAATTCTACCAAATTTTATACAAACACATGAAGGAAGAAAGTCCAAACACAGGAGACATGAGGGCCAACCCCACTTAACTCTTTCCCTCAGTTACATTAATGAAAGAGTTAAAAAAAAAAAAAAAAAGGCCTCACAGAGAGGTGCTTGGTGCTTTAATATAGTAACTGGGCTCATTAGTATGGGTTGCCTCACTGATGTTTTAAATTCATCTGGGGAATCAAGTCTCTTTTGAGCAAGGAGCAAGAGAGGAGGTGGAGCAAAGGAAGCCGGGGCCTCCTTAAAAATAAATTTATTTTGGGAGTTCCCATTGTGGCTCAACGGAAGTGAATCTGACTAGTATCCATAAAAACACAGGTTCGATCCCTGGCCTCGCTCAGTGGGTTAAAGATCTGGCATTCCCATGAGCTGTGGTGTAGGTCACAGGAGATGCTCGGATCTGGCATTGCTGTGGCTGTGGCGTAGGGCAGCAGCTTACAGCTCCGATTTGACCCCTACCCTGGGAACCTCCATATGCCACAGGCACAGACCTAAAAAGACAAAAAATAAAAAATACAGTGATTTAAAATATATCTATGTATAGTATGTGTTTGTAAATAAAACCATTTTTACTTATGTTCACATTTCTTTCCCAGTTATTAAGCATAGTTTGTTACTAAGAGAGAGAGAGTCCATCTTTTCTGGCTCTCCATAAAAACGGAATCCAAGGTTGCACTTACCTTACCTGTGAGCGATAATAGAACTGTGAACTTTAAACTCAGTAAGCAGGAGTTGCATGATGCTGCAACTTAACCTTAAACGGACAGCTGCTCCTAGTCGATGAGTCAAGCAGTGAGGGACAGAGAGGTCTGATAACTGTGGAACAGATCTAGTTTTGAATTCTGAATCCAAAGTACCACATTGCAGTGTGATCCTAGTTTCTGCTCCTCAGTTTTATCATTTATGAATTAAAATATTTGGACTAAATAATCTTTAAGTTCTAGAATTATGTGTCTCAACCAAAAAAAAAAGTCATTGTTTCAGTTTCCTATGTTTAAGGAAATGTAAAATGACTTCAGCTATTAAACTGTCAACCACCCCCTCAAACAAAAGTGAGAAAAAGAATATATATGTATTTGTGTATGTGTGTATATATATATGTGTGTGTATACACACATACACACACACACACACACACATATATACACACACACACAACACACATATATATATATATGGCTGGGTCACTTTGCTCTATGGTAGAAATTGACAGAACACTGTACATCAACTGTAATGGAAAATATAAAAATCATTTAAAAATTAAAAAAAATAAAACCTGTGTGTTTCATGACTCATTTTATAACAAAAGTGACATTTCCACCAGAGTTTTAAACCAGGTAAGTCTGATAAACCCTTGTGCCACAAAATTGTCTCTACTTCTGTAAAGGCAAGGCCAGAATAAATATTGCTTGATTTTCAATGGGCATATTTATTCTAGAACAGAAATTTATTCTTAGATAGTGAATACTTTTAATTATTGAAGCCACTTTTTTATATCCATGCAACATTTTTCCCCCTACAATGTAGAGAAGCACATTGAAAGCTGCAAAAGTCCTAAGGACTTTCTATCTCTCCCCACACTTAAGCACTGTTGCCTCCAGACACACTTCACCTGTTAAGGACCCAGACTTGCCTTAGCTGAGCTCTTTCACTGCCCTCCCAGAAGTCTTTCTCCACCTCCAAAAGGTCACCCTGGGGCTAGAAACAAATTGGATTCTATGAACCTTTTTTTTTTCATTCTGGTTTTAATGGGATCATAAGGTTATAACAGAGGAAATTATTTGGGTGGTGGTTTAGGCACCTCTCCCCTAGGGCTTTTTAGCTTCTTTACTTAGAGAAAATCTCTAGTGAGGGCAAGGTCAGTGGAACATATTAAATGGCCACACTGTTCTGTGGCATAGATGGCATTCCTAGATTTGGCCAATAACCTAGTCATTCATTCAGTGTCAATTCATTCACTCAATCAGATGCCAGAGCTGAAAAAAAATATTAATACTAAGTAGCAATTTTTAAGCACTTGGATGACAGGCACTGTGAGCTGTGTGTTTTATACACAGGGTCTCATTTGATCCATACAATTGCTTGATGTAAATAATGTTATAGCCATTTCATATGAGGGAACTGATACTTGAGCACATTAAGGAACTCACCAAAGGAAGAAGTGAGAAGGAGCCGGCATTCAATCTCAGGCAATCTGAGTCCATATCAAACTAAAGAGAAATCTCATTCCCGGGGAGCATTTATCTTGATGGGGGGCCAGATACCAAAGGGACTGAGAACTGTTAGATTCTGCTGAGATGTCTCTACTTCTACAGAATCCTGAAGGGATTGTAAAGGAAGTGCAGGCTTATGCTGGAAAGGATGTGACCCAGGAGCAATTTCAAGGTGAGTGCACTGCTCCAGCTCCTGAGTTTACTGCTGTTACATCTGAGGTTACAGACCTGTCTGAAGGCCCAGGTTCCCTCTGTGCCTCCATCACTTCCCTAGTGAAGACTGCAGTTCTTGCTCTGCCGCTGGGCACTGGTCTGCAGCTTCCACCGCTCGGGCTGCTAAGGGGGTAGGTGTGATCTCTAAGTGGCCCCAAGTTGTTGTTCCACGGGCTCTCACACAGAAAAATGGAATAGGGTTGACTGGAAATAAACACCAGTTTGTTTAAAACAAATACACAGCAACAAAAAGCCAAGGACCAGATTGCCCCCTAAAACATCTAGAAGAATATAAACTGGCTGGTGTTTTCACTGTAGCTTCGTGAGACCTCTGTCAGACCGCTAACCTATAGAGTTCTAAGATAATACATTTGTGTTCTTTTAAGCTGCTAAGCTGTGTTCATTTGTTACCACAGCAACAGGAAACTAAAACAGAGAGTAAACAGAAAAAAAGTCTAAGATCTTTTGGGGGTAGTATTGTGATCAAGAATGGAGAAAAAAATGAGGCTATTTAAAACTGATATAAGTTCAGATATTATAATTTTTTTCTGATGAATATTATGTTTTTTCTATACCTGAAAAAGACAAACATGGACCCTGCTTAAGTTTTTTGTTTGTCTTGTTTTTGGCCACACCGTGGCATGCAGAAGTTCCTGGGCCAGGAATCAACCTCTGTTGCAATTCCAACCTGCACCATAGCTATGGAAATGCTGGATCCTTAACCTGCTGCACCACTGGGGGATTTCCCTTGCTTAAGTTTTAAACAGCAAAGGCAGATTTTTTTTTTTAATTAAGGCTTTACTTTTTAGAGAAGTTTGAATTTCACAGCAAATTTGAGAAGAAAGTATAGACTTCCCATATCCTCCCTGCCCCCACACACGCATAGCTTCTCGCGTTATCCAGTTCCCCCAGAAGAGTGGTACATTTGTCACAACGGATGCTCATACACTGGCACATCGTAATCACCCAGAATCTGTAGTTTAGGATTCACTCTTGGTCTTACATGTTCTATAGATTCTGACAAATGTATACTAACAGGTATCCATCGGTGTTATATTTTCACGGTCCTAAAAATCATTTGTACTTCACCTATTTTCCATCCCACAAACACCCCCATCCCCACAACCCCTGGCAATCATTGCTATTTTACTGTCTCCATAATTTTGCCTTTTCCAGAATGTGATACCATTAGAATCACACAGTACATAACCTTTTCAGATTAGCTTCTTTCACTTAGTAATATTCATTTAAGATGTCTCCATGTCTTTTAATGGCTTGATACCTCAAGTATTTTTAGCGTTAAATAAAATTTCACTGTATAAATGTACCACAGTTTATTTATCCATTCACCTACCGAGGAACATCTTGATAGCTTCCAAGTTTTGGCAATTATGCATAAAGCTGTTAAAAAACATCCAAGTGTAGGTTTATATGTGGACATAAGCTTTCAACTGAGTTTTGTTTTAAATGTAAAATGGATACAGATTTCCAATGAAATCTGGATAATTGAACATATGGTTTGTGTTCGTTTTCCTTAGTACCTCAGTAAAATCATAATGAAAAAGGTTTCTTTCCGGGGGTGGGGGGGATGTTACAAACCTGCAAGTATAAAGAGAATGGGACACCAGGCAACAATATTTAGAAGACATTAAAAAGCTTTTAGCAGATGGAAAGCTGAGGGACAAGTGGAAAGTGGCCTAGAGAGGGGGAGAAGACGAGCTCTAAATGCCTGCCCGTGGGAAGCCAGCCAGAAGTCATCCGACTCATGCAAAAACCCTAGAAAATCTTGGGAGCTGAAATGACCAGGTAACTCTCAAAGCAGGATTGTGGGCCCCAGATTAAAAACAGGTGGTTTGCTGCAATTCCATTTAAAGGAGAGTTAGACCTACCTAGCCTGCACAGACAGCTAATGGACCTCACCTCTCGTGGCAGAATATGAAACTGTGTCTTTGCAGGGTGGTCATATTGTCCCAGATCTCAAGGATAGAGGCATAGCTGAGGGCTGGGGTGAGATGCCTTACTGAAATAAGGAGAAAAAATAAAAGTTTTTGTACTGAATAGTAGGACTCCATTCCCAGTTCCTTTCTCTGCTCAGCTTCTAGAATGCTAGTTGCCAGTTGTGTAATCTTCTCCAGGAAAAAGCTTGGAGGACTCTTTTATAGACAAGGAGGAGGGGAAATGATCAAGACTGAATAAGAATGTTTCCCAATTTGAAGGACATAAAAGGCTCTGCCTCTGAAAGGCGATGAAAGATCTCTAAAACACTAGACATAGAGTATCATAGTTTCCAGGAAAGGAGTTTTTTTAAAGCATACATGATGTTTCAAGAATCAGAATGGTATTAGTTTTCCCAAAAGCAACACTAGAAGATGGATGGTGATGAGATGATGGCAGCAAAATTATCAGGGAAAAATTATTGTACTTAGAATTCCTAAGAGCAGAACTATCAATCAAGTGTGAAGGCAGAAAAAAATCAATTTTCATATTTGTGGGGTTTCAAATAACAATCCCTTGTTATAAACAAACAAACAAACATGCATGAGACCTCTGTTTATATGTATAAACAGGTTCCTGTTTCAGAAAACTGTAGGAGCATGTAATCCAGAAAGGATGCAGTCTCCAGAAAAGAAAAAAAGTGACACAGAAGAGAAGTGAAAGGACCCCCCCAGAATCATAGTGACCAAAGACTTCAGGTTGGCCTTTGTATAAAAAAGCTTCTCTTATATGGGCAGAAAGTAGAAGAGCAGAAAACCCCAAGAGAAATATACCCAGGGAAAAAAGGAATTTATGACTTAGACTACATCAAGACAAATTTGTAATTCTCTTGGTATGTTTTGAGATGTAGTAATGACAGGAATACAGAAACATAATAAAACAATATCAACACGTAGAAGCATACAATAAACTCCAGGGAAAAGAAAATGGTACATAACAAAGGAAATGAGAGCAAAGTAGCCCTAGGATTTGGCTGTGAGGCGGAGAGGTTGGATAGCATGAGTTGGAATTCAACTCTGCCACTTAACTGTGTGATCCTGGGAGACCTGCTTGCCATTATTATGTGGTTTTTTTTTTTTTTTTTTTGTCTTTTTCCCTTATCTAGGGCCGCACCCGCGGCATATGGAGGTTCCCAGGCTAGGGGTCTAACAGGAGCTGTAGCTGCCGGCCTTCGCCACAGCCACAGCAACGTGGGATCCGAGCCCCGTCTGCAACCTACACCACAGCTCACGACAACGTCGGATCCTTAACCCACTGAGCAAGGGCAGGGATCGAACCCGCAACCTCATGGTTCCTGGTCGGATTCGTTAACCACTGAGCCACTACTGGAACTCCTATTATGTTGATTGTTATATTAATATCACATTTTGTTTTAAATAAAATTAGTGAGAGAATGAGGGATATATAGCAAGTCTTGGAGTGGCAAAGCAGAATTAAAATCAGTTCCCATCGTGGATCAGCAGTAACGAACACGACTAGTATCCACGAGGACACAGCTTCAATCTCTGGCCTTGCTCAGCCGGTTAAGGATCCAGCATTATTGTGAGCTGTGGTGTAAGTCACGGATGTGGCTAGGATCCTGTGTTGCTGTGGCTATGGTGTAGGCCAGCAGCTATAGCTCCTATTCAACTCCTATGCCTTGGCCCACCCCGCCCCCCCAAAAAGAATCTGATTTAAAAAAAAATTAATTCCTCATCTTTCATAGGAGAATATGGTAGACATGGCAAACACTGAAATCTAGCCAACAGCAATGAAATGGTTGTAATAGCTGGCACATACAGTGCTCACTTATTCTATGCCAGTAACTCCCTTCCCCTTTCACACACACATACACACACAGACACATTTGATATTCACAGAAGTGATCCCTCCTGGTAACAAGAATTGTCAGTAGATGAAATGGGTCAAAGAACTGCTGCTGTAAAAAACTGTAATTTGACTTCTAAATCTAGGTTCACATATCACATTGGTAAAATAAAATTTACACTAAATATAAATTGTATATTGGACTAGGGATATTTTTGTATTGTCTTTCTTACTTTGATAGAAAAGTGCTTTAATACCTGACAGTATCAAAAGATTGCTTCCCTAGAATGTGAAGTCATTAACTATTGAAAATTACCCTCTCCTCCCCTCTTCTGATCTTATAACCTCTATGCTCCATAAGAAAACTGCGTTTCAGTCTAATGATGGGGCTGCTATTACACACAACTTGCGTGTTCTGATATTGTTTCGGGACTCATTCCAACCTTGAAGACTTTCCCTAGAACAAAAATACAAATGGTCAAAGAATGAGGGTTCGTTTGCTTCCAAGTTATCTCAGTCCAAAAGGAGTCAGTCACATCTTATTCGCCGTTAGCTGCCTGTATCCTGAGGAAGAATTTTCAGATGGTGAAGGGCTCAAGGCTAAGAAAAGTGAGGGTGGTTGACTAATGTTATTTGCCCTCGATACTTTCCTTTTCTCACTCACTAAATAAATATGCTTTTTTTTTCTTTTTTGATGTCTGGAGTCACGTCAATGATGAAATAGGAAAGTGGGCTAGGGATAAAAAAAATATGCTTACTAGAAATCAAGTTACTCTACAGAAGCCATCTCCCAATGTCATTTGAGTCCATAATTTTCATACTGATGAAAGCAATTGTTCAAATGATGGCTGTCGTGTACTAGCGTGTATCTATGGATAAGTTTTCCCCAGTCCCTGAATGAGTTAAAAGTCTGCTGATCGGATTTCCCTTAGTGGTGCTACGGAAACAAATCCAACTAGAATCCATGAGGATGTGGGTTCAATCCCTGGCCTTGCTTAGTGGGTCGGGGATCTGGCATTGCTGTGAGCTGTGGTGTAGGTTGCAGACATGGCTGGGATCCCACACTGTTGCTGTGGCTGTGGTGTAGGCCGGCAGCTGCAGTTCTGATTCAACCCCTAGCCTGAGAACTTTCATTTGGGTGTGGCCCTAAAAAAAAAAAAGTCTGCTGATCATAGGGGAAAAGGAGAATAATTTTTAAAATATTTTATCAGCTCACACAAATTTTGCAATAGTTTTTGAATTGACATTCTTCTGCCTTCACCTTCTCTCTATACTATTTATCATACTGTTGCCTGGTAAACTTCTAAGAACACTGTTGTGCTTTATAAAATCATTTCTTTGCTCATTATTAATCTTTTTGCAATATCCATAAGAAAAAAAATCTAAATTTCTCATTTAAAATTTGAGATTTCTGAGAGCAAAATATGTCTTCTTTATCTCTGCTTCCCTGGTGTCCAGTAAAAGATGAGGCACATAATTATGACTTAGCAATGCTGAATAAACATTTAATTGAATTAACTTGAAATTCAAGGCTTTCTTTTGTGTTATCCTGTTCTGCCTTTTTAATATTATATTCTGTAATTACTCTTATATGACATGTCCTTCTTTGCAGCGTTTTTAATTTATATTCAAAACCTTGGATTTGTCTATCCATTCTTTTCCGTTCATCCATTTATCCATTCATAAAATTCATTTAAAGTGATATATCAAGATTTTCTCAGTTGCAAGTTATGGAAACTCCAGTTACAACGGGCATTAAGTATTAATTAAATGGGATTCATTGGCTCAAAACTTTGGAAAATCACTCTAGTTAGAGAGCATGTTTCAGGGGTGGTTTGAGCAGATTTCTGACTGCATCTCCACAAAGAAAGACAGAAGGTATTCACACTCAGAATCCAAAGAGCTTCAGCGAATGGCCACAGTGTCTTCACTTTACACCATAAAACCTACCCACTATGGTTCTTAACACCATGTAATGGTGTATTTGCTGTTACTGTAATCCCACTGGCAGACATAACAAATTATGTGAGTCGTAAAATTATTCAATCCTGGTTTATCAGTGCCCTTCTATTTTTTGTACTAGGGAAAAAAGCCATACATATTATGTGAATATTATTTGAAACATGTTTTCCTGATAACTTTCTAGCAATTTAAGTCAACCTACTCTAGGTTAGCCTTTTTGGCTCAAAGAAAAATTTCTATTTCACCACTAGAGGGCAAGAGTTAGAAACCATTTATAGTTGTCAATGTGTTTCATTACATATTTGTTGTTCTTTCTCCAAAATTAAGATTACGGTATGCTTACAGCAGTTAAATAGTCTACATTTTAAATATCTTATCTTATTAGGAAACTATGTATTCATATATTTACTTTGTAAAATGTCATTTTAAATATCTAGAAGTGAAATCTATTGACCTTCTGCTTCTCATGGCTTAAGTAACTTAGAAAAAGTATGAAGAAGTTAAACAGAAAATCTCTAGGTATTTGCAGTCAAGTGGGAGAATTCAATAATGTTATATGCTTTCTTTCAAGAAAGAGCATAGTCCATAATCTGGAATGATAAGCATAATGGTACCCAAAGGGAATCTGTAATCCAGGATGATAAAAGCAAAATAGCATCCTTATAGCAAAGAGGGTGAGAGAGAGGGGTGTGGAATTTCAATTAGGTACAATTTCATCAGACCAGAAGAATGCTACATATTACTTGTCATTTAATCTGTTTATTGGTCTGCAAAATACCTTAAGTCAGGGTGATCTCTGTTTTAGTCCCCTTCATAATTAAGTGTGTATTTCTTTTATTCTCTTTACAAGTTGCATCTCTTTTCTATTAATTTTTTCTCAGTACTCTCATACAATTGTACTTTTCACTTTAAGAAAAAAAATTTTGAGAATTTAAAGAGGAGAATACTTTCAAAATACTTTTGTAATTTATCATACTCCTCCATGTATATGATGTGGGATTCAAAATTAGGAATTCTTTTCTGGCACTAGAATAACAATAGTTGGTCTTCATTCACTTGATTTATTTATTTATTTATTTTTGCTTTTTAGGGCCACACCCATGGCAATACGGAGGTTACCAGGCTAGGGGTCGAACTGGAGCTGCAGCTGCCAGCCTAGACCAAAGCCACAGCAACGTGGAATCTGAACCACTTCTGTGACCTGCACCACAGCTCACAGCAATGCCAGATCCTTAACCCACACCAAGACCAGGGATCAAACCCACATACTCATGGATGCTAGTTAGGTTCGTTACCACTGAGCCACAACGGAAACTCCTTGGTCTTCATTCACTTAAAAATTTGTATTTTTCCAAGGCACAGTGTTGTGTAAATGAATATCTATTTTTCCCCTTGAGGACACAAATAAAAAAATGGAATAAAATGTATAAATCTTCCTAATGGTAAATTGTACAGAGTAAAATGTACACAAAATGGACACATTGCCTGTATGGTAATATACATGTATTTCAGTAATTAAATATATATATGTATATACACTTAGGATTACAGTGTAAATTTATTTAAAATTTCCTGCTTCCAATTTTTAAATCAGACAGATCACAGGGAAATCAAAAGATAATTTATTTTAGGCCATTAAATATAACAGTGCAGAGTACTGAGATATGTACAGAGATGTGGGTAAGACAAAACTAAATTATTTCTTCCATCTCTGATTCTCAAGAAACTGTATGATCATAATTTCTTAGTAATGTCTCTGAGGCTAACACTGCAAAGTAAAATCAAATAAAGCTGAACTAAAAACTGTCCACTTGAAAATTCTTGGTAAGAAAAAAGTCAGAGATGAATCCTAGAGCTTATTTGTATAGTCTCAACCTGAAAGAAATGGGTAATTAGAATGAACATTGATCTAAGAATTCAAAGTCAAATATAGCCATACTATAAAAAAGCTTTCCAAAGCAGTTTTTTTTCTTTAGGAAGGTGCACTCTGTACAATTATTGAAAAGCTGTAAAACACATGTTAACTGGCTTCCTGTACCCCAGAAAACACCTAGTCCACAGTGGGTGCAAATATCTGTTGAATGAATGCTTGTTGATAACAAATAGAAAATGTTGCCTTCATAGCAGCCTCAGAATTATATACTTGGAAATATTTTTTGAAATAATGTGCCTGAAAAACATCCTACCGTGATTTATAAATAGCATTAATTATGATGAATTACCATATGAGGAAGGGAACTTATCAAACTATGTTACTATTCAAAAATATGTAAAATTACCATAATTTATTCTATTGGGACCAGAAACTTTAACCCATTTTTCTCCATGATTATCATATCATTTCTAAATCTTGACAGAGTGAACTTTCCTTTATAATGACTATTTCATTAACTAAGGGGCTCCCAGAGAACCAAGTTATTTCTAAGGACATTAGTACATGGCCAGGCAATTTCAAATGCAAAGGATGCTTCATATTTTAGGTGTAGCTTTTAATTGAACCAGTACCAAAAAAAGAAGGAGGAAAAGGAAAAGGAGAGAAGAAAAGAATGAGAGGAAAAGGAGATAAAGAAGGAAGAAGGGAGTAAAAGAAGGAAGGAAAGAGGGAGGGTGGGTAGGAAGGAAGGAAGAAGGGAGGGAAGGAATGAGGAAGGAAGGAAGGAAAGAAAAAGAAAACAGTTTTAATTACATAACCAAAGACTACAATAGCTTCTAAAATAATAACACATCCTTCCACCAGAGGGCAACATTTGCAAGACATTTAAAAAATACCTCAAAAGTATTTCCTAACACAAAGATAAATGCAAACTTGTGTCATAGCTATCAGGTAATACCTTAATATTCTTAAATTTCAAAGAATGCTATGATGAAAATTATTTAAACGTTGCATATAAACTTAATATCTACTCAGTAAAACACAGCAATAAATGGGCTTCTTGAAGTGTATAAGTAAATAGAACTCTCAAAAAGGAACATATTTCTCTACACCATTGGTGTTTTCTTCATTTTATTATTACCCATTTAGCTCAAATACAATAGAAAAATCTTAAGAGTATAAGAAAGGAAGAAAAAAATGTTCTACACAATGAATAAATTAATTAAAAAACTCATAGAATTTTGCAAGTGGAAGGGATAATAGAGATCACCTACTATAGGCCTTCATTTGTACAAATAAGAACACTGAAGTTTATCAATGTCAAGTAATTGATTCAAAGTTGCAGGGATGATAATCAGCAGAATCAGGACTGAGACTCATGTCAGCTTTTTTCACATTTTATACTCTATAGTATTGATAATCAAATTGTGACCCATGGGTGCAGCCTTGGAAGTTGGTTAGCATTGCTGAATCTTGGGCTCCACTGTAGAGCTGTTGAATCAGAATCTGTATTTTAAAAAGATCTTAAAGGGTGAAAAACTATTCTAATTCAGGCTGCTTCATCACAGGTTGTATGACTTCAGGCAATTCATCAAAGTGTATTTCCCCTCCTCAGTACACTGGGATTTAAGAAAAAAAAAAACTGGAAATAAATTTAGGTTGAAGAATAATTATAAAATATAAATATCATGTAAATGAAAATCATTCATAAATTGCAATGGTACACACATTAGTCATAGTCAATGAAACCTTCTCCTTTCATTGCTAAGAGTGCTTGGGAAAAGGAAACAATTCTCCTCTAGGAAAACCTGTCTAGTAATGCAATTTAAGGCTAAAATTGAATGGAAGATATTAAAGTTAAGGGAAAGTATCCAGAGAATGGAAGATTTTTTTTCAATATCCTTAAATTAAGGTTATGTGTATAACTACCTATACTTACTGGCATAAAGGTAAATCTGGTGAATTTAATCTCACAAAAATACATGTTCAGTGTTGGAATTTGGGCACCATGCATGAAGAAAATCTGTTGGATTAGTAAATAATATCTGAATATATTTCTCTTATACTAGGAGTAGCTACTAAATTAAGAATAGCCTAAATAGTATTACAGTAACTATTCTTGTGATTTTCCACATACAACACTTCCCCCTTGTTTATGACTTTTCTCAGGATGTCTTCTCTGTCTGCTATGCTCTCCAACTATCACCATTGTTTCCCATCCAGTATTTTGGGGCTGTCATCATTTTTTATAGCATTAAGTTTCTCTTCAAGTATTAAGACAAGGAAATATTACCTACTGAAATCTTTTCTGTACACTTCCACACCTGGGCCAGTTAGTTAACTTGTCCAAGTTCATTCATAAGTATTTGTAATTGTATTTGTGTGTCTATTTCCCCTGCATCTTGTGAGCTCTTTCAGGGAACAGTCCCAGAACCTCGTGAAATTTTTAGCACTACATAAAATATCTTAGAATGAATAAATCAATATAAGCAGTAATTCTGATTCAAACATTCACCCTTCTACCAAAGGATAGAGGAGAGAGCCAAATGACATTCATTTCAATAAGATGAATGCTAATTATTTTACTCTATAAACAATGCTTTTTTTGTTAGATGTGTATCTCATACATATATGAGACTTATTTGTCATGTTTGCCAGTGGTTTGGATTTCTAGTCACTTGAGGTGAAACTTAGGCTGCAATGTTTAGAAAAATAGCTTTTAAGTCATCATCATATCTTCACAGATATTTATTTGACTTCTATTTTTATATAACTTTCCAGAATTTCAAAATCATGGATATCCCTAAATGAATTAAATTTAATGAATTTGGTCACTAAGGATTTGAAAAACATAGATATTTTGAAAAGTACAAGGTGAGTCAAGTCCTGACTAGTTTGAATATTTTATTTGGAAAGAGGTGTTTTCACGAGTTTTTTTTTTCCTTTTATAGTTGATCACCTTTGGGGATCAATATTACTTTGAGGCAACCCTGAGTTTTAGAAAAATCTTGTTCAGTATTCTAATAAGATACATATTTTTAATATATATCAAAATAAGAGATAGATGACTCTAGAATCCTTTATTATAATTTATGAGAAAATATAATTTAATATATATTAAATTTAATAATGGCAGATGGTTCAAACTACTTTTGATAATTTTTTCAGCTATCCATTCAATGAATGCATATTTATTATTTGACCTATTAAGGGAATATTCTTGTATTATTTTGTATTTGGATCCATGCTTCTGAGATATGGCACCAATATCCCTAAGAAAAAAATCTACTCCCTCTGTTGGCTTAAAGGAAATTCAAGGATTTTGACTTTGAGAATGTGGTTCAAGGACAATCTGTTTTGTAACTATTTGCCTGAATTGCATCTAAGAGCTTTGTGATTCATGTCAGGTGCACTGATAATTAACATTAAACTTGCATCGTTTTCTAGCTTTGCTTAATGAAATAGATTAATTGATGCTATACCTATATGTGTGAAGCAAATGTCTTACATGAACGTCTATTTGTAATTCTGCTTTAGGAGAAGATGATACAAAATAAAAATTACATTGTAAAAGATTACAAGCAAATTTAAATAAATCCCAAATATATCATCAATGATAATTTGTTAACAAGCACAAGGTATAGCCATGAATTTCATCAATGTATTGATATTGCAGTAGTGTGTTGAAAATTAAGTGAAGAAGCATAAAATTCCGAAGAATTTATATTAAATTTCTTGTTTTTTATTTAACCAAGAACACCAAGAACAACTATTCTATTATTATTATTATCTAGTCTCTCCTTCTCTCTCCCTCTTCCTGTCTTCCTCCTTCCCACTATCCCCCTTAACTCCTTTCTTACTCCCTCCTCTTTCTCCCCTCACTTTCTTCTTACCTATCAGGGGTTAAAACAAAACACATGATCAACGTATTTATGCATTTGGGGTCCATATATTTTATATCCAAGGGAGCCCAGGTTCCCCGAATACAACAGCAGAAGTAAAATATGTTGCAATCTTACTTCCCTGCAACTCTGTCAGAGCTGGCATCAGTTTTCTGGGCAAAATGTAGGAAACTGGAAGTAACTTGTCAATTTTTAATAAAGTCTTCCTCCCTTGTAGAGCCAAATGCACAGTTCTCCGTGTAAACTCAGGCAATGATGACATCTTCCCATTTGGTTTCCATAGCATCCATTTCTGAAGATCCCCAGTGTTATCCTTGGTCAGTGCGATCTCCCCATTTCCCCCAGAAAGTTGGTAATCTGACCAGCCAAAAGAAGCCTCCCTTTATCCTGAAACTTACTCTGTCCGTGGTGCTGAACCATTTTGCCGAGAAGCGCCCAGACAGGCGCTGTCAGCTCTTGTGAAGGAAAAAAAAAAAAAAAAAACCTGACGCTGCCCAAATCAGAACGGTGTATCTGTTATTTACTCACGTCCTCAAAGAACAGCAAGCTTTCTCCATCTTAATTCGACTCTACCGCAGAGCAGAGTTGCGCTGGCGTGTTGGGAGGAGATCACGGGCAAGGAGGAAAAACTAATAGCTGCATCGCTCACCTGAGACCTGAGATGGTCCCTTGAGTTTTGGAAGTGCTCTGCTCCTCACAGCAAAGGCACCATTTTAAAAAGTACTATTTTGACTTTGCCCTTATACAGGGGTTCTGTGGTATTTCCACCCGCGTTTAAAAGAAAGAAGATTTGACAACAACAAGGCTCTCAAAACCGGGAATTTACATTGTTTTTCAATGGACTGACTTCCAGGACAAGGACTCATCTGTACCCGCCCAAATACCATGGCACTGTGTGCGCCCTTTGCCACCGGATCCTCCCCTTCCAATGAGACTTTCTGATTGTGTCTACCAACTCTCCTATTAGGAAACCCGTGGGTTGCATGCAGCTATTCTGTTGTATTCTTGTTCTCACTCTCCCTCCCCTCTCTCACTCACACTCTTGCAAGAAGCACAGGGATACCATTCTGCTGAGAAGAAAAAACCTATAACTATCTTAAGCGATTAAGACAATATGCGTAACTCTCGCCTTTCATAGCGGTCACTATTTAAATCTGGCAAGAGCTGACACCAACCTTTGCAAGAATGGAGTCGGTAAAACAAAGGATTTTGGCCCCAGGAAAAGAGGGGCTAAAGAAATTTGCTGGAAAATCCCTCGGCCAGATCTACAGGTAAGAGAAAGCAAACCTATGTTTGTCTGGGACTGGGCATGAGAGGGAGAAAAAAAAAAAAAAACCTGCAGAGCTATTTTTTTAAACCCTGGTTGCTTAGAGAGATTGTAATATGATCAGAAAATCTTTTTTTGTTGCTCAATGCTGAAGCCGGGCTGCTCTGGAAACCTACTTATTAATTCAGGAATGTTGCACTAAATTAACCTGTCTGCTTTGTGGGGTGTGTGGTGGTGAGTGTGTGTGTGTGTGTGTGTGTGATTTTTGTTTTGGTACCTGCAGATTCTTATCCTTTCTTACTGAGGATTTATCCTCTTTACAATTGAGAAATAATCTGCATCCGTTCAAAGAGCCTCTCCTTTGTTGTTTAGAGTTACACCAAATTAAATTCCTTTAATGCAGAAAAATGAATAAAAAACACAACTGTCTAAACAAATTAACCAAGACAATCCCAAAGAGTAGTAGCAAAAAGAAATCTAGAGCTCAGATTCAAAACCACTTGGGTAGAGAATCTGCCAGTGGAATCTTTCTTCAGTATTAAAGGAAGAAGAATCAAAATATATAAATAATTGATAGCTGAAGCAGTCTTCTCTTTAAATCTGAAACAGTGTACATGTATTTTTAATTATTTGACCTCTCCTAGAAGTCTGTTTCTTGCATGGGAAATGCCAGCATGCTTTTAAGAAAAAGCCATGATAATAATCAACAAAATGACTTTAAAAGTACTAGAAATGATTTAATTGTTTTTATTCTGACTGTAGTCCCTGTACTAGTTATTCTGTAAATTTCACAACTTCAAATCTTTTCAAGAATGTTAACGTGAATACACGTTTTCTTAATAATATGAGCAAAATCAAGGAGAAAGGGCAGAAGCAAAGGGATAAACGATTCTGAGACAGAGATAGTTTTCAAATTTGGGAAATTAAAGCCTTTGGAAATAAATAGGAAATGTAAAGAAAATAACCAGTGCCCCCCCAAATTTTCCAAATCTCTCTGGTTCTGGTGGGTTTCTTGTAGGCACCATCATGCACCTATGCGGCAGTATATACTGCAAGGGCCCTGCAGTCCTGCAGATGCCCTGGAAAGAACTATTCTTTCCCAGCCCAACTGCCATCAGGTGGGGAGTTCAGGTGCAGAGTTTAATTTGCATATATAAGCTCATGAATCCAATATTTAAAAAAATCACATTAGTTGAATTTTTTCCCCAGAATAGATTGCCATGTGCTCTAACATTGGAATTGGACTTTAAGAGTAAGTATTAACATAGCCTCAAATGCCTTTGTGATATATTCCCCAAGTGGTATTTTGCAGGATTTGGAAGTCTAAGTTTTACTGGTAGCCATATATTTCTTGATAGTCAAGCAATGTATTCTTAATATTGGTCTAAAAATTTCATTTGCTTTATCTGTGTGGATGAAAACAATTATTTGTGGATATAATTATTTAAAAGGGCACATACCGAGAAAAGATATACAGTGAATTGGAAAACATCAGCAAATTGTAAACGGAGAAGTTCTTTGTTTAAATACCCATTTCAAGGGTGTGTTACCCTTCACATTTTTCTTTCCTAATAGAAATTTCACGGATATATTGTGGGCCAGAACAAAACTATCAGGTTTTGTACAACCATTCCATCACTGGTCTTAATCCCTTCCCCTTCCCCCAAGGATGAAAGCCTAAAAGCAGCTGAATCAGAGAGGTGAAATCTCGTGAAATACTATGCAAATTAAAAAACACCAAGCAAAACATAAACGTGAGACCTTCTACCTTGGCATGGAACATTTCACCCGCTTTGATTTTGGGGCGCGTTCCTATATCAGGGAGTCGCATTTTACGTCTTTGGAAGTGGGCCCATGACACCTTTCGATGTTTGTAACTGAGATAGTAATGACGCAAGATTGTGAATAATTAATTATTCATGTTCTGGCAGTAGGAAGCTTAGGTGTCGGCCATATATTGCTGAGGCCTTTGTTTCAAATTCGAGTAAGGAGGGGGGAAAGAATAAGCCGTGTAACAGGAGACGTTGAACTGGCACCTTGGGTCTGGAGGAAGGGCAAGGAGAGTGCCTGACACTCACGGGGCTTTCACAGACCTTCTCCGCTCGGGCACCGGACCGGACGCACAAGCCTTGGTCCCATGGGGCTCCTGAGCTCAGCTGGGGAGGCAGCATCCCGGCGTCCTCTACCCGGAAAGCTTGGAAGGAAGGGCTAGCCCGGGTGCAGGTCTGTGCTTGGGCCCTCCCGCGGTGCAACAGCCCTTCGGAGACTGAGAGGTTGCACAAAAGCGGCTGTGGGCGAGGTAGAGAACTGCGGATGGGAGGCGTCTACCCAGGTGCTGGGAAAGCGCCTTTCAGGTCCTTTGTCCCCTCACAAACTGCAGACCTTGCAAGAAAGTTGGGCCCAGGCCGCGTATATGAATCCAGGCGTCAGTGGGGTGTATCCCGAGGGAATAGGGATTTGCTGCCGTGGGCCAGAAGGTATTAAAATTGAAGAGATGCTACTGCGGGGAAGGGGACTGGGAGGAGGCTGGAGAGCCCTGGAGGTCCTAAAACCTGATTCAGACCCCGCGCCCTAACCCCTGAGGGAGGGGGAGCAGGGAACTGGGAGTGGGCCGGCATCCTTGATGCCTGACCCGCAGTTTCCTTGCCTCCCCTCGCTCTGCTGCGCAGGGTGCTAGAGAAGAAACAGGAGACAGGGGAGACCATCGAGCTGACCGAAGATGGGAAGCCCCTGGAGGTGCCTGAGAAGAAGGCACCGCTGTGCGACTGCACGTGCTTTGGCCTGCCACGTCGCTACATCATCGCCATCATGAGCGGCCTGGGCTTCTGCATCTCCTTTGGCATCCGCTGCAACCTGGGCGTGGCCATCGTGGACATGGTCAACAACAGCACCATCCACCGCGGGGGCAAGGTCATCAAGGAGGTGGGCAACTGTGGCCCTGCGGTTTCGCGAAACGACTTCACCCAGCCCCACTAAATGCAGAAGGCCTGGCTGTCCCCTCAGACTCCTCTAGCACTGGCCTTCTAGGATGGGCGCTGCGGTATTATCACCTCCTTTTTCACGCTGGAGCAAGTCGCTCCCGCTGTCTGGGCCTTCCTTTTCTCGCCTGCAAAATGGAAAAAGCCAATAGCTCACTAGGTTTTTGAGGAGAGTGACTTCAATACAAGGAGTTGGGGTTTAATACTGCCCGCTAAATCTAAATCGAAATATCTTACTTTTACTAAGACTAATAGAGCAGCAGATTAGTTATAATTTCCCTCTGATTTCCTCCAAGTCGCGCCAAATATTATTAATTATCAAAATGAAACAAAACCGAAAAATAACCGTGCCCACATATGGGCGGTTTTCACCGAGGGCGCAACCGACTGTCGAGGAGAAAGACGAGCCGCAGGCAGGACAGTCCCTGGGTGGCAGGGAATCCAGTCTCATGATCTTATGATGTATGATGGGTGACGCCTAAGAAGAGACGGGTCATTGTCAAGGTCGCAGAAACCCGTGGGTCCAGACTTCCTGTTTAGAGATCTTAAAGTAAGCCAGGCAAAGCAAGGGTTCGGGGTTGGGAGAAGAAATTCGGAACGGGCTGTGGGTGAGAAGCTGTGAGCGCTGATGGATCACGGGTATTCCGAGAGATTCTGGAGAGTGAGTTTGGTTTCAAAATTTTATTCGAAGAAGAAGGAAAAAAAAAAAAAGGTGGATCCCCAGTTCCCCTGGCCGGATAAGCGCTCTTTCACATTTCCTGGGCAGGTAGTTCGCTCCAGGTTCACCCAGTTCTGCGGCCCAGTTTGGGGAAGGCGGAACTAGGCCTCGACCTTCGACACACTCCACTCCCGCGCTTAGGACCACCCCTGAGCAACACCCCCCTCTCCGCTGACTCCCTCCATCGCCCCGGGCTTCTCCAAATCTGCCGGGCCAGCGCACATTCCCTATTTTGCAGGGACCATCCTTTCTACCAACCATTCCGACTTCCGCACCTTTCTGCCCCAGAATTTGCCCAGCTGGGTTTCATTCTTCTAGAGATTTCATTACTGCGTCCACACAGGCCCGCCAAGTGTCTCTATCGCCAGCCGGCGAGTTCAACCTCTTGGTCGAGAGTTCTATTTCCCAAGCTCAAGCTCTCACGGTTCCCGGTTCATAGAGGTGCTCCGACCTCGCGACGGCTGCCGGGGAGCAAAGCCAGGGCGCCCGGCTTCGCTACTAATCACATTCCATTTCAAACGAGCAGCAGTTAAAGGAGACATTTCGTCTCTGTGAGACTGTACAGACTCCATTTTGTTAGGAAACGAAATTTAAGTCTCCCCCACGCCCGGAATGCAGAGAGTGCCCCAGGTGGTGAGGGCTCTTCGGCTGGGAGCTGCTGAACGCGTATTTTCAGCCCAAGCACTGACTCTCTCTCTCTCTCTCCACCTGTTTTATTTTCCTACTGTCTTAGAAAGCCAAATTCAACTGGGACCCGGAAACCGTGGGGATGATCCACGGTTCCTTCTTTTGGGGCTATATCATCACCCAGATTCCGGGCGGTTACATCGCTTCCCGGCTGGCAGCCAACAGGTAACGCGCGGGGACGGGCGGGGGCTGAGGGAGGTCGGAACCTGTACCCTCCGAGGGGCGGCGGAGGCTGGCGGTAGGCGCAACGGCCCCGCAGGGCTGGGAAACTCCTGCGCTGGGTCTCCTAGTCCCTGGAACCCATTCTCGGGGCTGGAACATGGTGCTTCCTTCCAGAATAAGGTGCCCCAAACGATTTGGGTTCTCCAGGGCGGGCACACTTTGCCGCCGCCGCCGCCCTGCCCTGGCTGAATTGGCTTCTCTCGAAATGGTAGACGTAGCTCTAGGCCCGGTAAGAGCTGAGGCCTGGCTGGGAGCTGGCGAGCAGAGACTGTCTGGTCGGGCGCACAAACGGGTAAGGGCCATCACTGTTCCCTGGTTTGTGTTTCCCTCGGGCACCCCCGCTCTCTGCGATGCTGACTTCCCGGTAGGACGCCTCGAAAGCCGGGCGGGGGATCCCGCCCAGGTGGTGCTGTGGCTCGGCAGCATTTGTTTCTATGGAGCCAGGGGGAAGTTCAGGCGCCGGCAGGTGATTCTACCTGTTAATGAGCTCCGCTAAGAAGGGGCGGGGTGGGGAAGGCGCTCCGCGGCGGCCTGCGGGCTCCGGCCTGGCTGCCGTGGTGGCTGCAGCCGAGGTCCTAGAGGCAGCCCTCAGGAGTGCCCCCAGCGCCACCTGCGGAGGCACCCCTGAGTATGAGGCAAAAAGACTGATGGGGTGAGGGTGTCAAGGAGCACAGCCTGGCCATCGGATAGGCATCTTCATTTGTATTACGACAACTAAAAGCTTCTTTAATCTAATTGTTACGCTGAGAAAGAAGAGTCGCACTCGCCCTTCCAGGTGCTGCTGCATAGAGACCCCAAATAAAGACTTCCGAGTCTTCTCTCAGATTTTGTAGCTATGACTTCACCCCTCTCCCTCCCCCCAAAGGGTCAAGTTTTCTGGGAAGTAATCTAGAGCTGGGCACCTCTCTAAGTCCCCGTCTCCCCTCTGCTTCCCTAAACTGGGCTTTCCTTATCTCTCAGTGAAATCTCTCAGGCCCCTTCGCTGGCTCTTGTCACCTGCAGTCCCATTCACCAGAGATGTTTTCCTGTCCAAGATTTCTCAGTCATCTCCAAGGCCTAGGGAGAGATTCTTGGACATTTATTTTAGGCTTAATGCTCCTAGGGTGAGGGTTTTTGGACTTTCTTCCAAAATGTCAAGAGAAGGGTGCAATAGATTAGGAATAGTGCCTTTTGAATATCGCCTTTTCCTTGACATTATGGCAGTTGATACTCAGACCCAACCCGAGACAAAATATTCTTTTAGAAATGGTATCAGTTTAAATTGAAACTTATTAACTGTGTAGAGACCCAATTTTATGGATGGGATAAGTCAAAGAAAAATTGATATGTCAGAAACATTTAAAGGAAATATTCCCTTACATATTACTGGTAAAAAGCATGTTGCATTTTGGGCTTTTATATCCCTGATGTATAGTGCCTTGAATCTCCGCCCCCCCCAAATTTTCTAAAATATAATAAATTTCCCAGAAATTACACTAAACATACATATATAAAGTATTTTTACTTTGGTGAAAAACATCCAACAATTCACCAAAATATAATTGAGGTAAAGTATAATGTGAAATAAAAATATAGTGGTTGTGCCTTTAATTTTTTTTTTTTCAGAGTCAAACCATCAACTTGCCAAATGTTAAATGCTAGCATTTTCCTACCAGGAATAAAACACCAGGGATGCTCCAGCTTTCCCTGTTTCTAACACTGGGAGGTCAGTAAATAGGTTTTCCTGGTTTTGAAAAAATGCAAGCTCATTGCTATCATTTGTGTCATGGTAAATAAAGAAATGACCAATGCTGACTCAAGTTCTATTTTCCTTGGTAGATTTTCCTCAAAGGAAAAATTTCTGAATTTTACAATACCTGTTTGGATCCAAAATCACCAATGGGCATTTAGCAGAGGAAAAAACCTAATATTTTCACATACAATGTTTTGTGTTTTCCAAGACTGAGAAAATAAATCAAAATTTACTGTAAAATTTATGAACAGATAGAATATTATAGGCCCACTTCCTTATCACATTTTAGACTTTTCAAATATTTGCTTCAATTTTTTTTAGAATATAATGAAACATTACAAATACAATGGGATCCTTCTGTGAAAACAGGTTTAAAAATGTATAACATTACCTTTTCTGATCATAAAAGTATTCTGTACCAAATTAAAAAAATAAACTAAAAAGAAAGGATAAAAAAGAAATCATGAATAATTTAATCACCCAGAGACACCTATTATTAATGTTGGTGAGTGAATATCTAATTACCTTTATATGTGCTGCAGAGAATTTTATCTTAGAAAGTGTTTTAACACAAAATCTGAGAGATTTTATAAATTGGTTGAAAGGTATATATTTACTGTTTTTCAAAAACAGTAAGAACAACATAGCAAGGCCAGTTTTCCGCCCACAAGCCTTGTATGCTCATTCTCCCTATAGATTATTTAATAATAGAAAAAGATTTCCCTTGGGTGGGATGCTAGGGACAGATCCCTTTCCCTCTAGGTGTAAAAGAAGCTCACTTTGGAAAGTATTTGCCATCACTGCTGTGGGTGGAATTGGAGTAAAGGCACTGAGGAGTGTGGAGACAGCTCCTGTTGTGAGCAGAGCTTCTGGTTACAACTCCTGGCAAAATTCTCAATGAAAAACAAGCAGCAGTGATTTGGCTTCTTCATTTTATGGATTAAGCAAAAGCATTCCCATTATTGGTCAGAATACAGATTCTCGGTCCCTTTTCTGGTTAAATTCTAAGTATTCTTACTTTTCTGCTCATTGAGAGGAAATGCTGGGGGAGTTGGTCTCAGAGGAGAGCTCTTGCGTCATTTTTTTTTTTCTTTTGCATTTCCTTAAAGGGCTATTCACATCCTGGGCTGGAGAATGTAGTCACCTCCATAAAGGGCTTCATGGTGGGCACCCTAAAGGAAGATTCCTTACAAAATCTGTAATCTTTTTAGATGAGAACATATTTAATACAATGATAAAAAGGTATTGGGGCAAATTAATTTTTCTTTGAACAATAAAGAGCATAAGTCTTGCAGTAACTCAGATATTTACAAATGTGAATTTGCTAAGGCCTATCTTTATCTTGCATTTAGAGAGTGAGGAGGAACCTGGTCAAGTATTCAATGGGACAAATAATAGAATTTTTACAAAGGTGTAACTAAAGTTCCAATTTACCAAAAGAAGTTGGGTCAACATTATATTTTTAATGGGTATTACTGTATTCACAAAGACCATTCTTGTTTCTGTCTAGGAGGCAATATTATTTAAGCTCTATTTAATTTTTTTTTCCCTGTTGTGCTCCGTCCTTCTGATTTCTCAACTATGCTTTAACTTTTTAGGTAGCAGTTAATGCCAGATAGCATACCAGTATTTTTCGTAGCAGTCTATAAGAAACAACTGCCTTTCTTCAATAAAATGTAAGCTCTATGAGTACAGGCAGTTTTGTCCATGCATTTACACCCCTAGTATCTAGTATTCACTAGTATCTCAGTGAATGCCTAGCCCATGATAGAGACTTGCTGAATAAGTGAAATGAACATCACAACAAAATATTTTGCAATTTTTTAAAAAGGCAGTATTGCGTAGTGGTTAAGACACAGGCTCTAAAGCCCAACAATATGCACTCAGACTTCTGAATGTGCTACTTAATAACTGAATGACATAAAATATTCTTTCATCTGAGCCTCAGTTTATATTTTTGTAAAAGGAGACTAATCAAACTCTCTACCTGGTATGAGTATCGTGACAACTAAATAAGAGAATATGTGTAAAGTTCTTAGAAACCTATGGCACTTAGAAATTGTTGGCTGTTATAATTTATTTTTTAAGAGCATCTTAAATTCATAAAAAATTTGATCTTATGATCATTCAGTATCACTTGTGTTTAAATTTGCCTGAAGTGTTAGTAATGCAAAAAGATGATTTCTATTGTGATGAAAATACTTCTTTCCACATGTCAGATTTCTGCTTTTAAAGCTCCTTTACCATACACATTATTCACAATTAAAATAATTCTTCACTGAAAATACCATCTCATTTGAAGGTTTGTAAAGGGCTGTTTTAAAATATTTTTAGCCAAGAGTATAGAGAGTGCTAGTATTTCGGTGCATATGTAATCTTTGAATTCTAGCCAGGTGTTATAGATGTGCTTAAGAGAAATCCACTTGAAGTTTGAAGTTAGACTTCTCTGATGAAAGTTACAGATTGTTTCTCCCCACCCCTATCCTTTATTCAAAGAGGGTTCAGTTCCTGTGGACATTTGATCTTTTCAGGTATGTCTTGTGTATCTGATTGGACATTTGCTAAAGAGAAAACAGTTCTTTATTCAGATAAAAGACTGAAGATCATATGCATCTGTAGCATATAATGAACTCCCTATAACAGAAAGACCCCAAGTAGAACCAGACAAGGTTCCTCGAACGGAATCCTCTCACATATTGACTGGGAAAGGAAATAGGGAGTCACGGAGGTGGTGACTTACTCACAGTCACAAAGAGATTGTGACTAAAACCCAGATGTACAGTAATGCACGACCACAGGCTCCCTCTACTTTGACATTTAACATCTCTGCCTGATGATTATGTGCTTTATGGCAAAATTCACTTTCAGTAGCAAGCTGAGCCCTCTGTTCTGTGAATGAGTACCTACAATCTATCATGCCCCAAATCCAGGACAGAAATCCACAAATTAGAGAAAGAGGCCTTTAGCAGCCCAAGGGATCCTTACATTTTTGTGACAAGAGAAACATATTGTATTTTTGTGTGTGTACTGGCTCCCGAATGATTTGGCCATGAGTGTTTCTGTTCTTTTCCTTCCAAAAGGCAAAATCCAAACTTGATAATGACTCAAGTGGTTTTCTTAAACAAATAGTGTGGTTTTCTGGAGAAGAAAACATGGTATTTGGAACTTCTACTCCTGACCTGGACCTTTGGCAGTTTGAGCTTCTAGAAGATTGCAGTGGTTTGAGCGTGACTAGGATAGTTTAGCCCTTTTGTCTGCAAGAAAGAAAAGGTTCTTCCTTGCAATTTTGATTGATACAACTCAATTCGCACTACTGATATAAAAGAGAGAGGATTTACACTTAAAAATGAACAAGTTCTAATGCATGGATTATAAAAACATTTACTAATGTGCATTTGTATTTGTAAAAGTGGAATTTGATATGCTTTAGGTAAATATTCTGGCTTGCCTGATTATGAGAAATTCTCTTGTGAGAAAGAGGAGCAAAGATATTTTAAACACAACATCTTCATATTTTAAGCCCAGAAAGGAATCACTTTACTGGTGTTATTCTGTCATTTTCTTTCACAGAAATAAAATAATGAAGATTTACTTTAATTATTGTAATAAGCATTGGAAACGAATTATTGAGTATCAGCACCTATTTATCTATCTATCTCTCATCGTTATTTTTCCTCTGTACTTACTTATCCATTGCAATGTCTATTGCAAGCAGGGGTTTCTTAACCCTTCCAGTGAGAAGCATTTGCAAATCCCTCTTGGTAAAAAAATAATTCAGACCAGCGACATAAAGCCTGCTACAGGAGACCACCATCCGGCTATGATGGAATTGATTTATAATTATCCAGTCTTTTAGGGCCAGAGGCGACTATCTCTATTTCACTCATCTAGCTGCCTATCAGACATTGAGCCATCTTCCTATTGTGGGCTCTGTAGGTTAGGTATCTGGGGCAATGCAAAAAAGGCCTTCTTTTTTTCTGACAAAAGAAAATACTCTTGAATAGATGTATCAGGGAGGAGGCGTCCCTAAGGGCTTGCACGTGGTTTGCTGACAGGAGCTTCTCTTGCCATTCTCCTCTCCTCCCATCCTTACTAGCTCTGGCTTCCCCTGTGGCTGCCACATCCTGGTACCACAGTGCAGAAGCATCCTCTGGGGGTGGGGCATGATTTTGAGGGAGGAGAGGGTTAGGTGGGCAGCTGGTAGAAGGATCCTCCCGTTGCCATATGCCAGTGTTGGGGCTGTCTAATTTCTCTGTCATGAGTGATGAAGTCATTTTTACAACATAATGATGTGCCAAGGGACTCAGAGGGCTGGCTTGTGCTTGTGCATTCCTTTTTTAATTTGGGAATGGGGGCATCAGATGTGACAAAGGGAAGCACACGAACCCTGATTTGATTTGATTAAATTAAATCCATTAAACAGCCTGAATCAGTCTCTTCCTACAGACCCACTAGCAGAGGATTAGTGCCACACCTGGGGTGAGGAACACTAGATCCCTGTTAAGTGACAACCCCTGCCCAAATGGAAATTGATGGATTCTATTCTGGGAAAATAGAGATCGTCTGTAGAAATGACAAGTCACCAGTGTTCCTGTCACCTCTTCTGGCCAATTCCTTGTCGGGTGGGTTTGATATGTAAGGGTGTTTGTAGCAAAGGGCCATGGAAAAAGATGTGACTTAGAATTTCACACCTAACTCACTCTGGGTCACAGTGAATGTTAATCATCTGGCGGGGTGTGATGCTGGTTTTCAGCGACTGCATTAGCTTTCCCAAACATTTCTATATCCAGGCTACTATATGCCTCTCAGTTCTGGCTGTTTGGTAATATAGGGCCTCCTTTCTCTGTCTCCCTCTCCCTCCCTCTCTTGCTCTAGCCCCGCTCCAACCTCCCCTCACACACACACACAGATACACACACCCACACACAAATACCTTTCCTCTTTGTTGAGGAATGTTTATATTCTTTTCCATATAATCACTTTATGAACATTGGAGTGATGTGTGTGTGTGTGTGTATCTGTTTTTGTGTCTGTGGGTAATAAGCAAAGGAAAAGCAAGTAAAATTAGGTTTTAACTTGAAAATAAGCAAATTGAATTCACCTAAGTATGTCATTTGCTGCAGAGGAAATCATGAGGAAAATAACAATTTTAAGTAGCTTTCAAGTGGTTTGTCATTTTGAAAAGCAATCTTAATAAGCAAATGGCCTTTATTTCATTTCACAGAGATTGTAATAATGTTCTTTGAGAAATTGAGAGCACCCATCAGTTTCTAATCCTGTTCTTCAGACATAGAAATTTTAAGATTTTTCGTATTTAGTCTGCACATTTCTTTGCTCCCCCCCCTTTAGCCCCATTACTGACTTATGTTCACACCAGGATGGGGTTTTGAAGGTAGCACTGTAGATTCTAATTTTAAGGAGAAGGATTTTAAATAAAATGAAATATCATTTTAGTTGAGATTCATCATACTGTTTGGAACTTCAAGATCAACAATATTTAGTTTATTAATAATTACATAGTTTGATTATTTGTTCAGTGAAAGCAATGTTTTAATTTAGCTCACTGCTAAAAAAATTAGTGTAATTTGCTAGAATTTTCATGGATGGTTTATTTTTATATATGCTATCTATAAAAATATACTGGCTGATATTATGGAAAACCTAGATTTACAATTCAAAAAATAAAAAATTTTTAGATGGAAAAATATTTGGGAAATTTATTTCTACAAAGTGTTTATAAAGTAAAATGTTTTTCTACACATTATTCACCTTTATTTGAAAGGAACGGTGATCAGACCTTACATGAGTTTCTTAACTGAAACGGATTAAAAAGCAAAACAAAGGACACAAGGAAAACCATGCTATAAATCAGAAATTGAATTAATATTACAAATGTGTAATTGGTTAATTTTATTGAATAGGACCTTAAATTTCTATCCTATAGTCACCAATGCATTAAAACATTTTCAGGTAAACTACATTTTTATTTGGCATGTTTTAAAGATTAACGTTTAGCCTATGGAGAGGCATCAAAAATGCACCAGAAAAATCCACAATAGAATTTCAAAAGACAAAATTGTCGTAAAAATAAACCCCAAAAAACAGCACAGATGTTCTCTTTAAGCCTCCTGAAGTCAAGCAGTGGCATGACTGCTTAGTTTACATGATCAAGTAAGGGATAGCCCTCTTTCCCATAGCTAAAAAGATTCCAGAAATCTAGCTTTTATATCAAAATGAGGAAAAATACAAAACCAACTCCACTGCATGGAAACACAGAAGAGACACTCTAATCATGTAAAGTGAGAGGAGTGAGTGAATATCAGAAGAGCTTTTCAATCAGTGTGAAGTAGATCATTCAGGGATAAAATGTCTATCTCTCCCTAAATAGGATATTTGTATTGTGGGTGAGAAGAGAGAGAATACAAAATATAAATTGTCTTCATAATTGCCTTATTTCTCCATTTCAGAAGGCAGATGCAATTAAAAATAAATAGAATAATAAGTACATATATCACTAAACTTTATATATCATTATTCTACCTTACAGCAACTCTATAAGGCAGACAGACATTCTTGTCTTTGTTTTACTGATGAGAGAATTGAACACAGAATAGCAGAGTTATGTTGCTAAAGATCCCTACCTGATGAGAGGATGATCTGGCATACAAGCTTCAGTATGTCTGATTTCAAATGATGTGCTTCTTTACTAAGTACGTTTCTTCTATGGCGTGGATTTCTGTGTGTGTTCTTTTAAAAAAAATCTATTTTGTAGTCTTTTTTTTTTAAAAAAAAGGATTACTTAATAATCAGCTAGATCTATAGGAAAGAGCACAGCTGTGGAATAATTTAAAATATTTATTTGTATGGTTTTGATTTTTATACAAATCTTTTGTTCAGAGGATAAACTTGAAAAAACTATAATGGCTGGTATTATTTTCAGGGCAACATGGCCATGAAATGCAATTGTTTGTCAAGGTAGAGATTAGTGCTGCAGAAAATGAAACTCACATGAATCCTGAATGTTTCTTAGTATAAAATCATTGTTGAGCTATCAAAAGTATAGTCAATATTCATGTTTATTTGTTTGTTTTTATAACATCAAACCAAACAAAAATGATGACTGTTAACCATAATGCAACATAACGCAAATACATTAAATATTGATAATGCAGAGATCTTTTAAGAGGGCAATAGATCACCTTTGAAGCACTACCAGCTAATTTAAATTTAAAGCAGAGCTTCAAAGAGAGTGGTTTCAGAAGCTGGATGAGGATATTGTGCTGAACAGAATGTGTAATGGCAGTTGGTTTCAGGAGATTCCATAGTGTGGTTTGGAACTCATAAGGATGAGGCCAGGCTGGGCCATGTTTTTGAACTTGGCAACTGTCTCAAGCAAAGATTTATCTGTAGGAACACTCTAAATTCTGTAGTCCATAGTTATCATTTTACAGTTTTTCTATAAGAGTGACTTGGCTTCCTAAGGTTGTTAGTCGACCGAGAACAGAAATTTGTCCCCATCAAAAACTCAAGAGCAAATACATGGTCATTTGATTTTAAAAGACATCGCAATAAAAAAAGTTTCAAAGAAGAAAACTGTTATCACCTACGTATATTTCAAGAAGGAAAGATAGCTTTTCTCTCTAATTAAGGTCTGTACAAAAGTACCTGGTGATCATTTCTTAAGCACATGCCACAGGAAAAGTATTCTGCCACTATTAAGGAGTTTGAAGAAATGAAAGACCTAGACTGTCTTCTTCAAGAGACACAAATGATGCAGGATATGGAGGAACACATGATCTCTCGGATTAAGTCTCATAAAAGTGATCTACAGTGCTTTAGGAATATCAGAGAGAGACAATAGCTTGAAAAAATATGTGTGTGTAATGGGTAGGTATTGGGGGCAAGGGTAGGGGCATACCAAGATGGATATAACTGACTTGGAGAAGGCTGTAAACTTTGCCAATTTCCTGTCACATATTTTATTTTTTAACATATATATATATGTATTTATTAAAGTATAGCTGATTTACGATTTTCTTCAATTTCTGTTGTACAGCAAATGACCCAGTCATACGCAGTTCCTGTGCTGTAAATCAGGATCCCATTGCCCATCCATCTACCAGCTCTAAATCCCCAGTCCATCCCACTCCCTCCCCTGACCCCCTGACTCTCCTTGGCTGTGATTCTGTTTCTGTTTTGTAGATAGGATCATTTGTGCCATATTTTAGATTTCACAAATAAGTGATATCATATGGCATTTGTCTTCCTGACATTCACTTAGTGTGAGAATCTCTAGTTCCATCCATGTTGCTGCAAATGGCATTATTCTGTTCTTTTTTATGGCTGCGTAGTATTCCATTGTTTATATGGCTGAGTAGTCATCCATTGTATATATCTTCTTAGTCCATTCATCTGTCAATGAACATTTGGGTTGTTTCCATGTCTGGCTATTGTGAATAGTGTTGTGATGAACATGAAGGTGCATATATATTTTTGAATGAATGTATTTTTCCAGATATATGGCTAGGAGTAGGATTGTTGGATCATATGGTAGTTCTGTATTTAGTTTTCTGAGGTACCTCCATACTGTTTTCCATAGTGTTTGTAGGAGTTTCCACTCCCACCAACAGTGAAGGAGGGTTCTCTTTTCTCCACACCCTTTACAGCATTTGTTTTTTGTTGACTTGTTAATGATAGCCATTCTGACTGGTGTGACGTGATATCTTATTGTTGTTTTGACTTGCATTTCTCTAATAATTCATGATGTTGAGCATTTTTTTCATGTGCTTGTTGGCCATCCATACATGTCTTTGGAGAAATATCTATTTAGGTCTCTGCCCATTTTGCAGTTGAATTGTTTGTTTGTTTTTGCTGTTGAGCTGTATGAGTTGTTTGTATATTTTGTTTTTTTGTTTTGTTTTGTTTTGTCTTTTTGCCTTTTCTAGGGCCACATCCACAGCATATGGAGTTTCCCAGGCTAGGGGTCTAATTGGAGCTGTAGCCGATGGCCTACGCCACAGCAACGCGGGATCCAAGCCGCGTCTGTGACCTACACCACAGCTCACGGCAACGCCGGATCCTTAACCCACTGAGCAAGGCCAGGGATCAAACCCACAACCTCATGGTTCCTAGTCGGATGCATTAACCACTGAGCCACAATGTTTGGAGATAGTCTTTTGCCTGTTGTATCATTTGCATAGATTTTCTCCCATCCTGTCAGATATTTTAGATAAAACTACTGAGGCACAGATTGAGAGGCTGATACATTTCAACCAATTCTCTACGCTCTTAGAATGGGAGCTAGAATCCATGAATGTTTACCTGCTAGAATTTCAGGATGATATGGAGCAACTTTGAATTCATTGTCACAGAAATAGCATTATTTAACCAGGACAAAAACATTCTGGAAGAAAAGGGCAAAAAATAACAATTCTCTAAAAACTCAGTTGACTGTCAGGAAATGTCTATATCATCATAGCTGATGTTATAAACCACTTATTATTAGCCAGATGCTGTCCCCTTTCATAATTAATTCATTTTATCCCTTGATGTATGAAAACATCTCCATTTTACAGATGCAGAATGTAAGGCTTAAAGAATTCAAGTTGTAACAACTTACAGGAGGTCAGACCTAGTAAGAAATTAGAGTTGCAAACTGAATTCACGCAGTGTAACCGCAGAACACATGTTCTTAATGTTATGTCATGCTGGTTTTTTGTTTGTTTGTTTTGTTTTGTTTTCTGCTTTTTAGGGCCATACCCACAGCATATGAAGGTTCCCAGGCTAGGGGTCTAATTGGAGCTGTAGCTGCCAGCCTACACCACAGCCATAGTGACGCCAGATTCAAGCTGCATCTGCGACCTATACCACAGCTCTCAGCAGTCCCAGATTCTTAACACACTGAGCGAGGCCAAGGATTGAACCCTCAGCCTCATGGTTCCTAGTTGGATTCGTTTCTGCTGAACAATGATGGGAACTCCTGTCATGCTGTTTATATGTCCCCAAGAAAAATAATGGCAGCTGCTTGTTCAGTTTGGTCAGTGAGGGCAGCCAAAGCCAGATCAGAGAACTTCACTTTGGGTCTTGATTGACTGAATTACCTAATTTTTGTTTGTATTTTGTAAAGGGCATTGTCCATTTCAGCAAGTGTTTCCATTCCACTCTTGCAGCTCCCTCTGTTAAAAAAGGTAAGGACCTTATTTCAGCTATGATAAACTCTGTTCTTTTGGGGCCTGCTCCTTGCCCTAGATCTGTCTCTTTTGCGATATACCGCAGAAATATCTAGCTCAGTATTGATAGACCAGTGATGCTCGTATCAGGAAAAGCAGATCAGCATTGCCAGGGAAATGTTAGAAATGCAAATTCTTAGGCCCCACACAAACCTACGGAATCAGAAACTTTGGCCCCTATCACCGTATTTTTGAACAAGCTTCCAAAGGTAAGAATCATGCATAAGGAAGTTTAGAAATCGCTCCGCTAAACCCCACTATATTCTGAGCTTCTTTTATATATCTGTTTTGCTATTTCTTCCACTTCTTTTTTGAGGCTTAGAGACTTTGTTCAGAAAAAGATGAAACTTCCCATTGTGGCTTAGCAGTTAAAGAACCCAACTGGCATCCATGAGGACGCGCGTTCAATCCCTGGCCTTGCTCAGTGGGTTAAGTGTCCGGCATTGCCATGAGCTGTGGTGTAGGTTGCAGACGCAGCTCGGATCCTGTGTTGCTATGGTTCTGGTATAGGCTGGCGGCTATAGCTCCAACTGGACCCCTAGCCTGGGAACCTCCATATATCATGGGTGCAGCCCTATAAAGACAAAAAAAAAAAAAAAAAAAAAAAAAAAAAAAAAAAAAAAAAAAAAAAAAAGGACAAAAAAAAAGAAAAAAGAAAAAGATGAAACTCTCCCAAAATGAGCCTCTCCACTTAATTACTTACTTCAAAGCAAACCGCTAGGTATAAAGTCAATACGTAACGATTTATTGTAATGTATAGCACAGGAAATATAGGCAATATTTTATAATAACTTTGTATAGAGTATAATCTACAGAAATATTAAATTACTGTGTTGTACACTTGAAATTAATATAATATTGTAAGCAACTATACTAAATAAATAAACAAATCAACCAACCAACCATAAGAGAGTAGAATTTTGCTCTTGCTCCCCACTGCTGTCACCATCCGTCTTTCAATAACGCTTTGGTCTTTCAGAGTTTTTATTCTTTTATCTGCTGCTGCTGGCACTGTTAGTATTAGCGTTAGATCTATAGCTATTAAAGTACAATAGAGCTTAATGGTTAAGTACCTAGGATCTACCATCAGACTGAGTCATAAACCATAGCTCTCTACTTAATGTCTATGTGACCTTAGCAACTTATTTAACTCAGTGGGACTTGGTTATCTTATCAATGAAATCAAAATGGCCATAGTGGCCCTCTAATATAGTTGTTGCTAGTTTAAAATAAGAATCTAGAACAATGACTGACACACATTAGTGTAGCACCGTTGGCTATTGATTATTTCTACTTGACTGACTCACATTTATGGATTTATTTTTATATGTCAGGCACCAGACTAAGCTTGTTGGGTATATTATTTCATTTGCCTCACAGAAATCCTACAAAATATAATAATCTAATCATCGGACTACTCCCAACACCCCTTAAATGCTTAGGAGATGCCAGGCATTCTTCTGGGTGCTTGATTTGCCGTAACTCAGAAGTTCTGTTACTATCTCCCTTTTATAGAAGAGGAATGAAGCATAGCTGGTTAAAAAACAAAACAAAACTGTTCAAGGTCACTCAAGTAATAAATGACAGAACTGGGTTTTGAACCTCAGTAATCTGGCCCTGGTAGCCACGCTCTTCACCATTACATAGCATTGCTCTTTTTATAGACAAGGAATCAAAAGCCTAGAGAGGTTAAGTAGGTTTCCAGTCATATAGTTATTAGGCAACAAAGCTAGAGTCTTACAAAAATTTCTGTACAATAATTGTCATCTTTTTTTTTTTCCTCTACTGCATTTAGTGACCTGGATCCCTTTTCTCTGTAAGCCTTCATCTTGCCTGAACTTATATGAATCCTGGTCACTTTCTGTCTCCCTGGCTTCTTAGTTTCCTCTCCCCTCAATTTCAGTAAGCTTCATAGTTCCTTGACTTTAGTGGCATAATGATCACCCTACACTCCACCATCTCCAAGATGTCATGGAATGATGGACGCTTCCATTCCCCTCCTTGTCCTATACTCCTTTCCTCAAATCCTCCTCACCATCTCATGCCTGACTGTCTGACTCATCAGTTCCACTGTGCCTAGCCATTTTCAATACTGCCTGAGTTTCTGTTGTATAATGTCCTCTCTTCTATTTTTTTGAAGCTTTGCTGATCCATTTCCTCTTTGGAATTTCTCCATTCTTTTTTTGTATTCATCTTCCAAAGTCCAACTTGAAAGTTTCCCCCAAAGGACTGTTTCCTGGTCACCCCAGCTGGAGTGGACTTTTCCCTCCTTTGCTTTCCATTTGTACTCTTGATATGGCATTTGGCATATGTTGTCTTTTGGCTGCTTGTCTCTTTCTCTTCGGCTAGACCAAGGGCAGCCTTGTCTTTTTCCAGACGCTTAGTTCATCCTGTATATGAAAGTGTACAGATTTACAGATTTCCATGTCAGTGAGCTCTAGATTCAAATGTCAGCTCCACTGCTTGTTTTTTTCTCTCACAGTCTGTCTCTATTCTCTGATTTGTAAAATGGAAGGGAAGTGTAACTTGGAGAGTTGTGAGGATTAAATGAATTAAAGTAGGTGGAGAAAATATAGTAAGTCCGCTGTAAATTTTAGCTCCCTTCTCCCTCTCAACACAGCACCCTAAATATAGTTTCACAAAGGTTTGCAGCGTGAATGCATAAAATAATGTTGAATGAAGTAGCTGCTTAAACTTTGGCTGTTTGTTATACAGCAAGAAAAAGTGTAAAGGCTTCCCATATTGGCCAAGAATTTTAATAATCAGGATTTTAATTACTTGGATAATGACTTGGATAGCATTTTTATAAAGTTAAAAAAGACTAGATTCTAGGAGTTCTCTTGAGACGCAGTGGACAGTGAGTTAAGGATCCGGCGTTGTCACTGCAGTGGCTGCGGTCACTCTTGTGGCAGGTTCAATCCCTGGCCAGGGAACTTCTTTATGCTGCAGGTTCAGAAAAAAAAACAAAAAACTAGATTCTGAGAAGTTTGCTGGATTGTAATCTTAAACAGTTAGAAAAAAGTCAAATTTTTTGATGCAATGGCCACTAACAGTGAAAAAGGATGGTTAAATGAATTAAGAAATTGAAAAGTAGGAAGCATTTAGAAATGTCACAGATTATATAATTGGAAACATTATTCAGGGTAAGAGTGGAAAGTAAACATTGAATGTGATCTATTATCATTTTATCTCAGAAAAAGTAGTATGACTTCAAATAGCTTTGTGAAGATGATTATTTAAATTTATAGTTAGAATCCTGAATACATTACCTTAGTACACATTATGTGCTTAATCAGATGTAAATCCCACTGACAAAACCCACTGGCTTTGGAATCAGACAGACTAGATGTGAAACAGGTCTCCTCTACCTGGAAGTGGTTAACAGCTTGGGCAAGTGGTTAACAATTTGATTTAACTTACCTCAGGCCTAGTTTCTTCATCTATAAAAAGGGTATATTAATAATGCCTGTGTCATTGAGTCGTTATGTGATTGTGGATTTTGTGGCATGTGAAATGTTAACATGGTGTCTAGTAAGTTGACTAAGCACTCAGACTTAAATTTAGCTCTGACTATGGTGTGAGTTGAGTAACAAAGAGTTGATAATTGATTTAGCTCTACTGGAAGATGATTTTTGTCCCCCAAAGGTCATTTTGCAATTGCTGGAGACATTTTTGGTTGTCACAACATGGAGGCATATGCTGCTGACATCTAGTGCATAAAGGTCAGGGGTGCTGTTAACATCACACAGTGCACAGGACTATATCCCACAACCAAAAATTATCCATCCAGAAATAGCAAGAGTATCTATTTTGAACTAAAGAATGGGTAAAATTCATCTCTCTCCATCTTATCGAGAACTGCTCCCAATAGGGAGAAAGAAACTAATGATTAAAAGCTATATTCATAGAAAATAAACTTCATGCACCATTCCTTCAAGGTAAGGTAATTATTAGAGAAGAAGACATTCCTATTAGATAAACCTGGATGAAAAACTTGCAGTGTTTTTTTTTTGTTTTTTTAAATCTTAGGATGCAAAATTATCACCTGTACTGCTGTTTAAAACAGATTTCTAGGCTTCACTCCTAGCACATTCTGGTTTGGGAGGTCTGAAGTGAGAAAACTGCATTTTTAATAAGCACTCCAGGGAATTCTATTGCAGCTGGTTCATGAACAACAGTTGAAAGGAATTCTTCCAAAAGGCTGAATGGGGTGGATGCATAAATCATAGAAACACTTTCAAAAATCCTGTAGCATTATGTAGCTCTGGCTCTCTTTATCCTTGATGTCTTAAGCAGTCTCAGTCTCATTATTATCGAGGATCATAAGCAAAGAGGAATGGATCTACAGAAAGGGACTGTCAACATCAGTTTTTCAGTACCCAGATAGCCTATCCATATGTCCCCAAACTCCTGTGCCCTTTGCCCTTTCTGCTCGCATCCTCTCTGTTGCACATGTACAACATTCAGACTCCCAGAAGAGAAGGAAGATATATTTGCCTCACTGGCCTTTGGGAATCAGCTACCATTTACCCTAGGTTCAGGGGTAAACACCTTACATTCCCTTCTAGTTCCTCTCAACACCAAAGGAAACCTCCAAAGTGTCCTGAGGTTTGCACACAAGCATATGGATTTCAGTGTTAAGAGAGATGAAAGTTCTTTTAACATGAAAGTAATCAATCATGATTTTTACATTTTACATCAATTTTAATAATTTTGGATATTTATTGTATAAAGGTTATGGGATTATTATTTTTATTTTCTGAAAAATAAATCCCTATTTGGAAGGCATTTAATATCACTGGGTGTGTGGCTTTTTAATGGGAGTAATCATTTCTAGAAATAGAAAGTTTCTATTTTATGCCAGACCTTTAGGAAATAAGTTATTCTTTGACTCAAGCTCAAAGATACCTATTCAGCAAACAAAACAGGAGGAATGGAACAGAACATTCACCCCCTGAGTGACTATTTACATCTGAAGAGAAATCACTGAGGACAGGCAGATATTAGGCTGCATCAAGTAAACCAAAGTATTTGACCCAGCCTATGATTCATAGAAAAAAAATCTGGTCCACCTCAGCCCTTCATGAAGTCATTTATCAAATTTTAACAGAACCAATCTTGACTGAATTCAATACTCAGTGTTTGACTTGAGAAAGCTTGCACCAAACATATCTTAGCATACTAGAAATGGCATATTCATAAATTTCTCTGCAAGAGAATATATTTTATTTTTTAACTGTGCCTGCAGCATGTGGATGTTCCTGGGCCAAGGACTGAATCTATATTACAGTAGTGACCTGAACCACTGCAGTGACAAAACAAGATCCTTAACCCACTGTGCCACAAGGAAACTCCTGTAAACTCCTTCTAAAGCTACTCTTTTAAGGGGATATTTTTCTTGTTCGGTATTAACATTATGGAAAATTTTTTTTTTACACGTGGTGGAATGGGGCGTTCCTGTTGTGGCTCAGCAAGCTAAGAACCCAGCATTGTCTCTGTGAGGATGCAGGTTCAGTCCCTGGCCTTGCTCAGCAGGTTAAGGATCTGGAATTGCTGCAAGCTGTGGTGTAGGATGCAGATGCATCTTAGATCCAGTGTTACTGTGGCTGTGGTATAGGGATGGCAGCTGCAGCTCCAATTCGACCCCTAGAACAGGAAATGCCATATGCTGCAGGTGTGGCCATAAAAAGAAAAAAAGTGGAATGGAATTTTTACTTACAGATGGATAAAGATGTTAGCACCATATTTCCTTCAAATCTTTCTTAAGTTGTTGTATGTACGTATGCAGCTAGAGGTGTGCCTCAGACAGAATCCCCCACCCTGCCCATGCACCCACCCACACCAAAAGATAAACGTGACATATATAACTTTATAAGATATATATAAACCTAATTATATATATATAAAGTATCTATCATTTCTGTTGTAAAAATATGTCCTGTGGGATCTGATCATGAGATTTCTTAGGGCATTTAAATATGATTCCATTCATAAAATTTTTATGTATATGCAACCTCTAGGGAAGTTGCAAATAGTTGTATCATGTGAGGCATAACTCCCTTTAGGCATTTATTATTTCTTAATAGCTCTTTAGTGAGTATCTACTATGTATTAGGCACTGTGCTGTGCTTTAGGGATGTAACGGTATATCTGAAAAACAAGCTCGATCTTAAGTTGCTTACTTTGTAGACTGAGATATAGACCAAAAACATTTAGAATGATTCATTTAGTATTTGCAATTTGATTTTTAGATTTATGAAGAAAGTGAACAAAAGTTAGTTATAACCAGATCCTTCTTTTATTTCTTGTGTTTCAATAAGGTAGCAATTCAAAATTGTCCAAGTATCTATTTGCAGTGACCAGCCAATCAAGTCTGGAACCTATTTTATTCTTTTAGAAAAAAGCATTCTACCTTAAAATTGCTTGTAACTCCCCCCCTTTTTTTTCCAGGGTTTTTGGAGCTGCCATACTTCTTACCTCTACCCTGAATATGCTAATCCCATCAGCAGCCAGAGTGCATTATGGGTGTGTCATCTTTGTTAGGATACTGCAGGGACTTGTTGAGGTATGGAACTGGAGGATGACATCATCTTAAGGTTGGCATGCTAATAAGAATCAGAAGGTTGTCTTGATCTACAAATAAATATATTTTATTAGGCTGTGTCTACAGAGTGCTAAATAAAATTGTAAAAAGTTAGGTAAGCAGATATTTTGTCTTTTTTTTTTTTTAGGGCCACACCCATGCATATAGAAGTTCCCAGGCCAGGGGTCGAAACTGAGCTACAGCTGCCAGCCTACACCATGGCCACAGCAATGCCAGATCCAAGCTGCATCTGCGAACTACACCACAGCTCCTTAGCCTCCTGAGCAAGGCCAGGGATGGAACCTGCATCCTCATGGATGCTAGTCAGATTCGTTTCCACTGAGCCACGATGAGAACTCTTAAGGGTCTTTTTTTCGCCTTAATCAGAAGGAAACTGAGGTAGAAGGAAGACTTGAAGGGTGAGGAGAATTTAAACGTGTGACTAAAAACAGGACATGGATTAGCTGGTCTGGGCTGAAAGTTTTTAAACAGAATTTCAGAGGGTCAGCAAAGAAAAACCCATGAGTAGCAACTTTCCCTGATATCTTGCACCCATTTAAGGAAACAGTATCAGAGAAGAGAATGGGCTTATTTTCCAATGATCCTGGATCCTAAATGATGATACATATCTTCCCCCATCACAGGGTGTCACCTACCCAGCATGTCATGGGATATGGAGTAAATGGGCTCCTCCACTAGAGAGGAGTCGACTGGCAACCACCTCCTTTTGTGGTGAGTATTACGTTCAAAGAGAGTTACGGTGGGTAAAAGCTTAGGAACAGCTTGGAAGTTGGTAAAATTCACCTGTGAAACCATTTGTGGAGTGTCTGTCTGTGTACATGAGGAAAGGTTTTTGACCCACCATTTCAATTTTCTAACTTATTATTGGCCTCCTCAGATCCTCTATTTCTTCTTGTGTTTTGTGTTTTTCTAGGAGTTTATTCATTTCACCTGGGCTTTCAAATATATTCATGAATGGTTTTTATTACAGTCTTTTCAATTAGTTTTTTCTTATGGTATTGTATCCTTTTTATATTTCTCCCTTGGGTAAGTAGGTTATATTCACTTGTGTAGTCTTAGACTCATGACTAAGTCTGTAGACATATGTGTTTGGATGTGCATGGGTGTGAATACACATAAAAGCAAATGTACATGTGTATGTTTGTGTGAGCCAACCAAGTAACATGAAGTCAAGAACTGCTATTGATTTTACTTAGCTTTCTCTCATTTTCTCTTCTACTTTAGGTTCCTATGCTGGAGCTGTGATTGCAATGCCTTTAGCCGGCATTCTTGTACAGTATACAGGCTGGTCTTCAGTGTTTTATGTGTATGGTATGTTGCATTTCTGTACAATAGAGTTGAAAGAAATGTGCATGAACTAAAACAATTTGTTAAATCAGTGAATATACTTCTGTTTACTCACCATTTTTTTCATTAAGCATCCTTTTCTTATATTCTCAGAAGATAAAGGCAAATGTTGCTGTCTCTCTGATTTTCCTTGTTATTTATTATTTTAAAAAGCAACCACAGTGCCAATGGAAACTTTGCAGTGTATTGTATAAGTTGTCCTTGATTATAAAAATAAATTAGTTCTTGATTGAAAGCTGATTAGGAAGAAGAAGCTGAGCAGCACCCACTTCTCTTTTTTGACTACTTCTTTCTTGGTCTTTTCCCTGATCCTGCCTCCTCAAAACTGAATAGATGATATTAGGGCTGAAAGGTGATATTAGTGCTAATGCAGCAGCAGCAGCAGCAGCAGCAGCAGCAGCAGCAGCAGCAGCAGCAGCATGTTTTAGTCCATAATTCCTCAGAATTAAAGAAGATTAATCCCACAAGTGGAAATAAAAATGACAAGAAATCCAAAGTCCAGATTCCCTTTCTGTTCACTTTCTAACCAGAAGCTGGAAGCTTGCTACTTGAAAGTACCCCTACCATCTCTAAGACACTTTTTTTTTTTAAATAAAGAAGAAAGAAGAAATCTAAGAGATCTGGATTCCAGCTGATGTTGTCACTGATTAATACCATTTTGGGACGTGGACAGGAGTATCTGAAAGATTAATGAAGTTGTATGGTGGAGCAGAACAGCCTCTGGCTGCTTCCAAATTTGCTCTGATACATTCTCATTTTTGAAATATTCTCATCAAAGCTAATTCTTATATTTGCTGAATGTTATTAATGTACTTTATGGTAAGGGCTTGGATCTTAGCTCAAAAGCTAGGAAAGGTTTTGGATTCACAAATGCTCTAAATGGTAAGGCACAAATGCTTTTTTATATATTTTTTATTTTCTAGGGAGATCTTTTTTTTCAGATTTTAATCCATATCTTTGTTTGATTTTTTTTAAAAGCCCATAACTCAAAGAGGTTTAAAGCACTTCCTTATTGGGTATATAGGACAAGTCAATATGGCCATCCATTAAATTATGTGATTTATGCCTTAGTTTATTACTTAATCAAAGATGTGATGTGACCTCAAGGTAAGAATATTAATTTCCACAAAGAACTCATGAAAACCAATCTCATTATTTTAAGTTATATCTAATTTAATATTTATCATTGAATGGTGCAAAGTTTAAATATTAGATAACTCAAAATATCATATAATAGTACTTGCTTACTTTCTATGTGTAAAAAAATTTGCTTTATGAGCCATACATTCACTATACATATTTTTATTTTTTTATTTATTTTGTTTTTTTAGGACCACTCTCGAGACATATGGAAGTTCCCAGGCAAGGGGTCGAACTGGAGCTGCAGCTGCATGCTTGCACCACAGCCACACAGCTTGGGATCTGAGCCATGTCTGTAACCTATACCACAGGTCATGGCAACACCAGATCCTTACCCCACTAAACAGGGCCTGGTATAGAACCCACATCCTCATGGGTACTATTCAGGCTCGTTACCACTGCACCACAATGGGAACTCCAATATACATATACATATTTTTTAAAGTAATGGTATAAGACCCTTATAGCAGCTTAGGTTTAAAACAAAAGAAAATGCATATATAGCAATTAGCTGATGACTGTCACTTTTAGATCTATTCACTTTAGAGTGGAGATGATAATTGTTACTAAATTACACGCACTCTCATTTATTGAGTGCTTATTTTATGCCATCCACTGTGTTAGTTGCATTATCTCCTTTACCTTCTGTTAGCAACAATCTTATAAAAACAGAATTATCTCATTTTGTAGTGGAGAATTTCAGGGATTCAGTTACTGATTAGAAAATGCAACTAATGAGAGCCATAGCAAGGATATGACTCTGGAAGAGAATGATTCTCACGTATTCCATAGCCACTACACTATACCAAATTTTCACATACCGTCTGACCCAAAATTGTGTTGGCTGTCATGTTCAGTAACAAAAAAAAGGCACAGCACATCAGAAGTTATAGTATTAAGGAACACTTAGAAACTCAATAAGCAAACAGACAAACGAAAAAACAAAACAGTATTATAGAGATCAGGGGCATTTAGATTGTTATCCAGGAGGAAAATAGAACAGTATGAAGCAAAAATGAAATGGCCAGTTGCTGGGAAGCCAGAATAAATTCTGTAAAATTCTTTTTATTAGGCCTTCAGGATTATATTGCACAACAAGGCATATTTTAATGGTGAGAGTGCTAAATAAAAGGAAAAGAAATAACTTGCAAATAGTTTATTACACTGGAATTCGTAATTTTCATCTACCCAGTGATCAATAGGCAATAGTATGTGCTGTTGTATACAGTCACATAAAGTGTTAAATGTTACCACATTAATTACAGAAGCCCATCTCTCCTGTACAATAGCCATTCAGGCTAAAATAATCCTCTGAATTTTATTTAACAGACTGTGTATTAGATCCAGAAGTGCTAACAAGAGAGGGAACACAAACGTTTCTTTTCCCTAGAACTGCAGACCACTTTCACATATTCAAGACAAACAAAAATAAAAGGATTCACCCCTAGCAAATTTCTTTGAAGATAGGAATTTTGTCTTGTATATCATATTTCTCTCACTCAGCAGAGGGCCTGGAATAGTAACATTTACTGCTTAGTAAATGTTGGATATATGGACATGTCCCACAACTATCCCATTCAATAATTATTTATTGTGAGTTTCATGTGCATCAACATTATTTAATATTGACAAAGAGTAGTTCCCACTGTGGCACAGTGGGTTAAGGATCCAGTGTTGTCTCTGCAGCAGCTCAGGTTGCTACTGAGGCATTGTTTCTATCCCTGGCTGCCTGGTGCAGTGGGTTACGGATCTGGTGTTGCTGCAGCTGTGGTGTAGGTCACAACTGTGGATCAGATTCTATCCCTGGCCTGACACTGTGGCCAAAAACATATAGTGACAAAGAGATAAAACTACAGTACCAAAATTCAGGATGCTTAAAGTCTAGTAAGAAAAGACAAGTAGAGATGGCTAGATTCATTTGAAGTGATATTAGCTCAAATTCACGTTCTATAGAATGTCACAAGATTACTATAGTTTTATTCCAGCAAGTGACTGTTAAATGGAAATATTTATGGTGGTTTTCCTTGACTTCCTCCTTTTGAACTTTTGCTTTCAGGAAGCTTTGGAATGATCTGGTACATGTTTTGGCTTTTGGTGTCTTATGAGAGTCCTGCAAAGCATCCTACTATTACAGATGAAGAACGTAGGTACATAGAAGAAAGCATTGGAGAGAGTGCAAATCTTTTAGGTGCAATGGAAGTAAGAACTTTATTATGGTGTATTTTCCTTACTCTTGTTTCCCATCTCACCTCCCTTTAAACAACCAGATTATTTTATGATTCCCTATTCAACAACACTAATATCAATCGTGATATCAATCTGGTATCAATCATGATTGTTTTCTTTACTCCATGCATATTCTCTGACTTACTTATAAATGACTGCTATTTCTTCCATCTATGAATTCTTTTTTTCTTTATCTTTTCTTAAGCTTCTTCACATTTTACCTGGATTATAGCTATAACTGTGATCCTCAGCATGTTTTTAAAAGCAGTTCAATATGGCTTATAATTGAAGCAAATTCAACCAATATTTTAAAATTTAGATTACGGGAAGTGTCAAATCACTTAAAACAGTTATGAAAAAGGCTATTTTTTGTTTATTAAATATTCCCTTTTTTGGGGCTGTGTCTAAAGCATGTGGAAGTTCCTGGGTCAGGGATCAAACCCATGCCACAGCAGTGACCCAGGCCACTGCAGTAACAATGCTTAGATCCTTAGCCTGCTGTACCACAAGGGAACTCCTGTTATTGAATATTCTAAATCTAAGTTTTATACATGTGCATTTTTATGTGATTTAGTAAATTCTAAAGCCTTAGCATGCCAATCATAGGGAGCTAACCTGAAAAATAATCTTATAAAATGCAATATAATATAATTCTTTTATTGGTAAAAATGTTACCATTTTTAGGATTATTATGTGAAGATCAAGTATTATAAAGGCAATGTTGTGAAACCTTTTTCTGATTATGATTTAGTTTCTTGGGCAAGATTTGCTTATGAAGAGAGAAATGAGACTGTATCAATAATGCAAATATTTCAGTACATGTGATATTAATATATCATAAGTGGTAATTAAAGAATAGCCATCTGATACTATGAAATATAGAACAAAACTGTTAAGCACAAGTAATGTAGTTAGATAGGTTCAGTAATTTAGCATTTAATCAGTAACTCAATTTTCTTATCTTAAGATTTAGAAGTTTCCATGTACTGGCTGAGGACCCGATGTCCCTTTTGCATTATTCTCTTCTGTCCTTTAGAGGCTTCTTTTCCAACTTTAATTGTATTTCATTCCAGCTCTGATTCTCTACTTCATTTGTTAAGGAAACCTGTTTTTTACATTTCATCCTAGGTAAAAAGTCCATCACCCATTGTCATTGAGGGTATCTTGGCCTTTAATGAATAAGAAAAATACAATATTGGATATCATTCAGAAGTTAAACTAGTACTTCAAAAAAAATCTTACATTATAACTGTCCCATTAGCTATATAGACTGGAGTTAGAACTTTCTTCTTCCATTTTCCTTCTGCAAACAGACTGATAATTTCTAATGGTAGCTACTAAAGAAACAGGTGGTGATAAATGGGGGTGAGGTGGATGTTGGCAGTAAGCTTTGGTGACCACCGACTCCAGTTGCTCTGAACAAAATCTAAATATAGGCTGATCTATGATGAGTTAAGTACTTAGCTTCAATGTCCAGTAAAAATAATGTGATCAGCCAGTATCTTCATTGGTTTTAATACACAGCCAGTGTATTAAAACCAATGAAGCCAGTATCTTCATTGGTTTAATACACTTTTTATTTACCAGTTCTTGAGAGATTGTTTGTTGATGTCAAGCATATATTTTTTAAAACTATTAAAAACAATTTAGTATACGTGAAAACCAATTTCTGGAAATGGCCCCAAAAAAGAATAATTGGTAGGTTGATAAAACAATATAGATAAGCCCAAATTCCCCACTTCCTATAATGTACTCTTTTTCTAAACACAGTATTTTATTTCTTGTTGATGTCTTTATATTTTTCTGTAGCTTCAAGTAAACTGAAAAATAAGGTCAAGTAGGAGTAGCCCTTGCACTTTAGTTATTTTGGACTTTTTATTGTGATCGAGTTCATTATGCAACAAAAAGAATAGTAACAGGAACGTCTGTATATCCACTGCATAGAAACAAAAGTTTTTAACAATTTGCCTTGCTTCACTTTTCTCTTTGCTGAATGATTTTAAAGTAAATGAGAAATAACGCTTTACCCACAAATGCACGCATTTCTAGAAAAATAAAAATATTCTTGTAATCTAAGAATAGTCATAATACTTAACTAAAAATAATTTCCTAATTACCTAGATCATATTCAAATCTCTGGTATTCAATTCAAATCATATCTAGTCTATATTCATGTCTTTTCTAGCTATTTGTTTTGAGTCTGGATCCAATTAAGGATTACACATTGCATTTGACTCTAATGTCTTTCAAATCTCTATACTTTTAGAAAAAAATGATTAAATGTAACATACATATAGAAAAATGCACAAATCATAAGCAAATAGCTTTCTGAATTTTTATAAACTAAACACACCTATGAATCAAATAGCCAATTCAGTAACAGAATATTATAAGAATACTGTAAGCCCTCATATGGCCCCCAACAATTTTTTAATCATATTTTTAATATGATTAGACATATTTCTCTTATGTTTGATGAAATGTTTTACAGCCTGAAGAACAAAGTACTCAATGGCAATGTTCCTGGTATGAATTTTAAAAATACCTCGGCAGGAAAAATTTATTTTCTTCTTATAATTTTATTTTTATTCAAATATAATACTATAATAGACATTCCTGTATTTGGCTTTTTTTAATTATCTTTGAAATAGGTATGTTTATCTGGCAGCATCCAGAATATATCACAAAAAATTCTTTTAAACTTGCAATTTTGAATCTATAAGTGATGCTGTCCCCAGAAACTTTTATTTAGAGTCACAATACTCACTATATATTATTAGGGCAGATTTTTGTTTTTTGACTTGTTCCTCATGATCGTCCTGTTTTCCTATTGTGTTGCTTTAAAGTCACATGTAAAATATTTCATTAGGTTCACAGTTATGAAGTTCTACCTCAGGTATAATTACTAAATCTGTATGAAAAATATTTGCCACTTCTTTTGCTAATTTGCCCAGGTGAAGGATTGCAAGCTAGCATTAAACAATATTGTATCAGGCTATTGTTTCTTCACCAAATGGTATTTCTTATTCAAAATCAAGGATTCAAAAAGTGTTTGGAATTATGAGAGCTATTTTAAGGTCTAAAAATTTTAATCTTGTGGAAGATATTTACATTTGTGAATATATAGAATCTTTAAGTATACTGGGTGTAATTTTAAATAAGTATAATAAGCAAAGCCAATAATATTTAGGTTAATTTTGAATATTTTGAATATTATAAACAACTTGTTATGATAAACACATGGTGTGCTGGGTGTCCAAATGCTTTAACCCAGATGTATAGTGCATGAATTTTACTGAACCTTGCACTCCGGTGTCACAGAATTTGTACTGATGTTCATGGCTATCAAGAGAATTTATAGATGGGTAGTACTACCATTGACTTTTGATAGGGTAAAGAATGCCGCACTCTTAATTTTTCTTCTTTTTCCCCTCCTAACTACATTGAATTTTCAACATTTTAAGTAAAATTTGTTGGATGCCAAGAAGGTCATTGATTTGGCAGTGAGTTTTGTTTATGGCTGATCTATCACTGCCAAAACAAACAAAACAAAACAATCTTGAACTGGGATCTATGCTTTTAGAATTATTTTTCTATAAATATAGAATCTTGTATATTTCTAAAACTGATAGAATTTATCAGAAGGAGAGTCTGATATCTTTTTTTTCCTCTTCCAACAACTATGGAATCATGCAGCTAAGGTTAAACTGTATCGTTGCAATTCACAATTCACTACGCCCTGCCTCCTACTCATGTCCCAACATATACATCCCAAAAATACAAAGCATCTATTATTCCCATTTAAGTTAGAAGATATTTTAAATGGACCAAATGGTTCTCTTTTTGGGATTTCAGAAATTCAAGACACCATGGAGGAAGTTTTTTACATCTATGCCAGTCTATGCAATCATTGTTGCAAACTTCTGTAGAAGCTGGACTTTTTACTTATTGCTTATTAGTCAACCAGCATATTTTGAGGAAGTCTTTGGATTTGAAATCAGCAAGGTATGTGAAAATTATACTTTAACTGAAGAGTTATTTTTGTATTTAAGTGACTATTCAGCTGCTTTGCCAAGACAAGATTTTGTCTTCTAAATTTCATGAGTTATTTATTCATTCAACAAATAACTTCTGGGAAATAAAGATTAAATAAGGTGTTTGAGTGCTTGCTGTCTTCAAATGCCTGCTAGAAATTGTTCTACAGGGGAAAAAAAAAAAAAAGACCTAATCTTTGCCCTCATGGAGCTTACATCTTGGTTGGGGTGGGCAGCAAAGTAGCCTTTTCCCTTAAAAGAAATATAACTCCCTTTAAGTTTTAGGTCCGATATAATAAAACAGTGAACAAAAAGGTATTTGATTAAAATGGAATTGTATCTTCAGTGCTCTCAAAATCTATCCGGTTAAAAGATTTGAGGACAGCAAGAATATCTGAAAACATCCTTTTAGGTTGTCAATCCAATTTATTCATTTAGCAAGCATTTGTTGAACACGATATGTGATGCTTTATGTGTTAGATTCAGAAATAAAAACATGGTTCTTCTCCTCAAGAGTTCACAGCTTTGTGATGTCGACAAAAGCGATATCACCAATTACAGCAAGGCACGTGCAATGCTACGCTTATTTATAGCTATGAAAATATAATCATTTTGAGGTTTTCTATAAGGATAAAATGAACATAAAAATACTATTTTATATTTATATAAGGGTTTTAAATTTATAAGGTCCTTTCATATTCATGAACAACCTTGTTTGACCTCTTGGATGACTATCATCATTTCTATTGAAATGAAGGAGAAACAGAAACTAGGGAAGGTATTTAAATTGCCTAAGGCCAAGCTGGCAATAAATGACGGAATCAAGTTTAAGCCCATATCCTTTCGTTTATGTTTCAGTTTCCTTTACTATGCTATTCAAATTCAGGTAAACCGTAATTCATTTAAGCATTTAGCAAGTCTTTGTTGAATGCCTTCTCTGTGCTAAGCCCTTTGCCGAGTCCTGAATACATTTGTCTGTACTGGCCATGGACTTGCCATTTCTCTTCATGTCATTACATAAATCCAGCTGGGCTCGCTATTCATATTATGTCTCTACTTGAAAGACTATCTGGGGACTGGAACTGAAGGAAACCTGAGTTTAGGAGTAGCTATTCTAAGAGCTCTTTTGTAATCCTTGTTTCTAAGGAAACTGTTTCCTCCATTCCTGAAAAGAATGGCTGCTTTAGACAGGGCTCTTCTCTCTGGAGCTGATCAAACATTGCAGGGTAGCCTTTGGGAGCGCTGAAAGGTGTTATACTTCTCAACAAAGGCTGCTGGAGGTGTGAGTCCATTTTCATAATCTAGGACAAATGTGACACTGAGAGGCTATTAATAAAGTCAGGTCTTGTGGGGGAGACAGTGAATGAGCCAAATGATGTTAATGAACCTGTGTGGTCATTCAGGCCCTGTAGCTCCAATTAATTGAAAATGCTTGAGTTGAAGCAATGATATTTTGCAAAAACTAAATTTAATAACCAGATATGCTGATTTGATTCACTTATTATATTTTTAACTAAAATTTTGGGTAAATTCTACACACATAGACTGGCCTGAAAAATCTTGATTATGCTGGTTTAAAAAAAATTACTTATTTAATTGGAAAAATGTGAAAAGGAGGTGATGAAGGAAATAAACTATGGGTTTTGGGGCCAGGTTGACATAGTCCCCAGTCCAAGCTCTATAAGAGACTATTGATATGTAAACTTGTACTTGTTTTTGCATAACTGCTGTCCTCAGTTTTTTTATCTGTAAATAATGGTATTAATACCATCTTTCAGAAGTGCAGCAAAATTTAAGTGAACTGAAATATTTCCATGGAAGATGGTTCTTACCAACCTTTAACTGAGTATCCTAAAGACAAAACCACAAATGACATATCTAAGTTATATATATATATGTATATATAAAACACTAAGGTATAGTTTTATGTATATAACTAAGATATAGTTTATATATATTATATATATTATATATATATATCATCAACCCATTTTGATGGCATAACTCTTTTAAGTCACACTTTCTTTGTTAATGCGATGAGAATAATATGAAAAGTTTTCATTAGGGGGGAAAAAGAGAATTAAATTTCTTGGATGTTTAAGCTATTTCAGAGTCATTTAATATCTCAGTAATCATTAAATATCCCAAGTCCATGATCGTGACAGCACAGTATACAGCATTGTAAAATAAAACAGAATCTCTTCTCAAAGCTTCAATAATCTTGTACCTACTATTTGCTAGGAATTATACTTCAAAGTATAGTTAGTAAAAATCTTTACATGTTTATATATACAATATTTACAAAGTCCACATGTGTGGTAATACACAATTAAAATGCATTTTATTCATAATTTCTGCCACCATAATTATTGATCAAAAAAAATGTGTGTTGAATTGACTCTGGCAGGTTTTGGAATGGACCACTTAGTATGAAAAAAGTATAGAAACTATATACAACAGTATGATAATGTGACTAAATATTGATATTTGACATGGAAAATTCCTAAAATTGAGGACATCTGCATTTTCTGGGCTTTTAATCTATAGAAACTAAATAGAAAACTCATAAAAGATACATAGTTAAAATGCAATTAAGATTTTAGCCTTATTATGCATTCAACATGAATTTTAAAAGTCTCTTCAAAATTTGTCTAAGGTATTTCTTTTCTCTTTGATTCTGTCTCCATCTCTTTTTCTTTCCCTCTCTCTCAACTAATGATGAATTTTTGCAAACATATAAAAGACTATAAAATGGGTATATAATGTGAATCATTCTATGATAAGAGTCAGGATTGTTTATTCATAAAACTCAAAATGTACTGACTCACTACAGAAAAAAAGTGTTATCTCCTAGAAGATAAAAGGGAATCAAAGTAAATTTACTTAACTTTCCTCATTTATTCTGTGGAGGTTATTGGTTATTCTGGGAATGAGTAAGTGGTCATTTGGAGACAGTATTGTTTCCTTCCTTTGTCCATAAAGAGCTTATTACGCCATTAAATTGCCCACATTACTTATGGTAACGAGTATTTCTCCACTTTTTCTTTTTTGTCAGGTTGGCATGCTGTCTGCTGTGCCACACTTAGTAATGACGATCATTGTGCCTATTGGAGGGCAGATTGCAGATTTTCTAAGAAGCAAGCAAATTCTTTCAACTACCACAGTAAGAAAGATCATGAATTGTGGTGGTAAGTACATAAGTGATATTAAGAACATGTTTTTATTTCACGACTATAATTGATATAAGTAACTTTTTCTATGCATATCAAATGTGCCGCTAAATTTGTACCCTTTCTGTTCATTCATAATCATTCTCCCATCTTCAAATTTTCATAACTCCCACTTTTCAATAATTTCATGACTAACTTTACTCTTCCCACCATTGAATTCTAGGGTTGTTTTTGATGTTTTTATTAAAACACAAGGAAGTCTTCAGTAATCTCTGTGCATAAATTATTACTATAAATATGTTTAAGCTAAATTTGCTGAAGTAGTTTGCTAGGTCAAATAAGTGTGAGCGTTTTTTTAACAGTTTTGACTCATTGGAAAAATTTACATACATTTCTAAAGCGTTTTCATGTATTCTTTTCTGAAGGTTTTGGCATGGAAGCAACACTGCTTCTAGTTGTTGGCTATTCTCATACTAGAGGGGTAGCCATCTCGTTCTTGGTACTTGCTGTGGGATTCAGCGGATTTGCTATTTCTGGTAAGATACTTTTTTAAAAAATGTGCTTATTCTGATTTTTGCCAGTGATAAAAATCAAATCTTCTACTTTCCTCTTTAACATGTTGACCATTGAGAAAGTTTACTGAACATGTTTCTACTAGAAAATAAAAATGATAAAACATTTGGATTTTGCTAGCTTATTTGGATTTGTTACTACTAATGACCCACTTCCTCCCTGCTTACTTTTCCTTTTTTTTTTTTTAAGTGAACATCTCCTTGCTGTGGAGTGAATATCAAATATTAAGTATTGGATAAGAAATCATGCCTGATTCCATCCCTATTATATCTCTGAGCTAAATGATCAAAACGTATTTATTAAACACGTGCTTTGAATCTAGTACCTAAGGACGGTGGTCAGTGTGGTAGAGGATATTCTATCTTCACCTACTTCTTAGAGGTTTGGGGTTCTCTGAGTCCAATTTTATGTGTGTATTTTCAGGTTTCAATGTTAATCACTTGGATATTGCTCCAAGATATGCCAGTATCTTAATGGGCATTTCCAATGGTGTTGGCACCTTGTCAGGAATGGTTTGCCCTATTATTGTCGGTGCAATGACAAAGAATAAGGTAAGATGAAACAAAAGAGATGCTTATTTGTAGAAAATCCCCTCTCATGGTTGGGAAAGACATTAATATGTCTTTTTTGCCATTCTCTTTGCGGGACAGTGCCATACCTCTGAGGATGGGAAATAAAGGAGGCTTAGGAGAGAATCTCTTTCTAAGAACTTTGAGAGTACCCTGTTTCCCAACCAAGAAATGTTATGCTTTTCAAAACTTTTTGATATTTCTGATATCCTTGGTGTGGCAAAACACCACACCTAGCTCATTAGACTAGGCAAGAATGTTAGGCTTTTCAGATATGGAGAGTTTGTTCTCACAGTGCCACTTTTTTGTCACTGCAGTCACGTGAAGAATGGCAGTATGTCTTCCTGATTGCTGCCCTAGTCCACTATGGTGGAGTTATATTTTATGCAATATTCGCCTCAGGAGAGAAACAACCCTGGGCAGACCCTGAGGAAACAAGTGAAGAAAAATGTGGATTTATCCACGAAGATGAGCTTGATGAGGAAACAGGGGACATTACTCAAAATTATATAAATTATGGTACCACCAAATCTTATGGTGCCACAACACAGGCCAATGGAGGTTGGCCCAATGGTTGGGAAAAGAAAGAGGAATTTGTACAAGAAGAAGCACAAGACTCATATACTTACAAGGACCGAGATGATTATTCATAACGAAGCTAAGTGCTGGATTTATTTTTAGTGTTTGTGGTTAAATTAATTGTGATTGCACAAAAATTTGGAAAAAAAAATGTGCTGTAAACATGTAAACATATCAACCAGGCAAGTCTTGCTGTAAAAATGAAATGAAAACAAACTCATGAATTTACCTTCAAGTGCAATCTGTAGAACTTGTGAAATTCCATCATTTCCATTCAGGTTATCCATTCTTGCATTTGTGATTTAAAGGTTGACTGGTCAAAATTGTAGAAGCAAGTAGTTACTCATTGGATTCGTATGAGCTAAAACTTATTACCATTTAAAAAAGCACAACTAAAACAGTTGGCACATCCCATCTTACAAAGGTTAGGAAGCCAAAGCTCCTTGATCATGCAAAATGCACTTACATATTTGTTACTCTATATTGCAAGATACCTGCAGAAATCCTGTTTAAAAAAAGTAAACTCATTTTGGCTGCATCAGGTGTTGGCAACACTTATTGACTATAAATCATGGAGTTGGGATATCTCTCATGCAGAGAAGAATGCTGTGGGCTAGCAACTAGCAAGGAGTGCTAAATAATTATTGTTATTACATAATGTAGAATATTGTGTTGGTTCTCAAGAGAAATATCTTGCAGTGTTTTCTATGAAATGCTTGGGCACAAACACATATCTGTGACAAAGAACTTGTCAAGTGAGGGGTATGCTTCATGTTCTTCCATTCATTTACCTGACAGTATAAAACACTTCACATTTCAATAAAATCTGACTTTTCATGTAGCATATAACATAACTTTTTTGCAAAAAATAAATAGACTTCAATGTATTTTTATTACAACTTTGTACTGGTTGTAACTTGCATTAGGAAAAAAAAAAGATGCATACACCACAAAGAATCTAATAAAAAACTTACGATGAAGATAGAGCCCTTAAAATGCAATATTAACAACAAAAGAAATAGAAATGATATAGATACCTTTCTTCCTTAATAATTAAATACTATATGAAACTTGTGCCACAGAGCTATATGTAATATGAAAAGATAAATTTAATAGAGATATTGTAAGTAGATGATTTTATTACTAAAAGTCCCATTAAAATAATTGTCTTAAATATATAGGACAATAAATTATATTAAAATTATATCTATATATATATATGTAGATCTTATACATATCCATACACAGGTACATAATAAACAATCTTCACAAAAAAACCAAAAATAGCATACACCTAATGTTGGGTTAGGGGACTGCAATTTCTACTTTCATAGAGTCCTAGAATTTTAGATGGGGCAGAGGCATTTTGCTTGTCATTTCTTAATATAACTCAACAGGAATTGCAACATTTGTGTACCGAGCAATAAGTGCAATGCATAAAATTTCCTGTCTGTATATTATATTCATTTTGCTTGTGGTAGCTGTTTGGGTGGTTGGAATGATTTTTTTTTTCTTTTAAAAAAGTTAACATCAGACCTCTTTATAACGTTCTAAAATGACAATGACGCATTTCCCCATTCAACTTAAAATATTATTGGTGTGTCTGTCTATTCTGGATATTTGATCCGTTCATTGTATTGTGCTAGTGACTGGAGGCCCTTGCTACTGCAAATATAAAACATAAAGTTTGTTTTAAAAATGCAAACCATTCTTGACCTTAAGATAATAAAAATATTCTTCGCTTTGTGTCTCAAAGTGATGTAATGTGATCATAGCTTTTGTTGTATTGAATGAAAAGATGCGGACTATCATTTTGTTGCTGCAAAAAAAAGTATTAATAAAATGCTCTATTTATCCTTTTGCAAAAAATGAATACATTAATTCGAGTTTATTTTATTTTGTTTGTAGCTGTGATGTGAATTTGGCTTGTGTGTTCTCCAGTGAAGTCAAATCTAGGCTCAAGAATATAAAAAGGCTGAAAAATCTAGGCTTCAGCCTTTTTAATTTCTTGAGATTTGATGGAAGCACGTGGCATTCTTTAGATTGTGTGGGATGTGATTCCACAAAAAGAAATAGATCTCATCAAGAAATAGGTCTCTGAGTCAAACTCTCTTTCAGTGACAGTCTTCTCACAATCTGTGCTAAGCTTAAGAAAAATTCAGGAAAAAACTCAAAACTTGTCAGGTCAATGATACTATCTAATTTTGACTGTACGTGTGTCTTGTGCTGGAACTGTCATAACCATTTATGTGGAGTCTCTTATGTAATGGCACAAGGACCCTCCAAAGTGGGTACTCTTTTTATCCCTACATTTCAAATGAAACACAGAAAGTTAAAATAACTTTCCTGAGGTGAAACTACATCATGACATTTTAGTATAACGTGTCAGCCAAAGCAGCAACTAGTAACCAAGATTTATCAGAGAAACCAGTGGAATGACTGTATTACTGGAAAGACGATCATTTACTGTGATACCCTCTTTTGCAGATGTATAGAAAGGAAAGACTAAGTACATAGCACTGGTAACTGAAACTCAGAGAATTCATTACTCAAAGGGGCCTATGGGATGATTTAGTTGACATCGCTTATTTAACAAATGAGGACACTGAAGGTCAATAAGGGAAACTGATTTGATCAAGAGGACACGGAGGATATTACGGATTTGGAAAGAAGTTGCTCTGATTAGTTGTGCTTTTGCTTTTATTTTTTTAATCAGGTTTATTATTTAAGGAATTGATTAAATAGTATTTATTTGTTTAACCACCACCCTGTATCCACCATTCACATAATCTCAGTGTGGGAGGTGAGGGAATACATTTTCTCTTCCTGTAATCCTCTGCATAAAGAAACAATGGCCAGAGACCCAGCCTCATTTTTAAGGAGGCCCACATGCCATCTTTGCATAACTTGATGGCAAGAATGAAAATGTCTTAATCTAACACTCTACAATTTTCCTAATTCCACAATGCAAAAGTTTACAATTCCTATCAGAAAATTGTTCTAAGGATGTATCTGAATATTACCACTGGCCATACTCATTTGCTCTGATCTCAATCTTGCAAAGTCCCCTTCCCATTCATTTTCCTCTTCATTTTCCTCCTCATCTTCCCCTTCATTTTCCTCCTCATTCCAATGCCCACTCCCTTCTGTACAGTTATATGTATCTAGTATTTTGCAATTGGCAAAATGCTTTCCCATACATTGTCATTCTGTTTGCATATCTGCCGTGTAAAATTGAAAGGCCACATATCATTATTAGTATGTCTATTCTCCAAGTGAGAGAACTGGGTCTAAGCAATGTAATTAACTTCCTAAAGATTCCCCAGACAGGATTAGAACACGAATACAAACTATCTGGCTGCAAAAAGAGAGTATTTTTTTTCTTTTTTACTTTTAAATGACTTTATTACTCTTCTGATTATAAATGTAGAATGAGAGAGGGGGGAGAAATCTTCACAAGTAAAGAACAGTATTAAAACAATGAAAATAAGGGTAATCAAAAATCTTAGTATCCCGAGAAAAGCACTGTTAGTATTTTTAGATTCTTTTCCATGAAAAATATGCAGAAAACTCCCATATACTTTTAATTTGCAAATTTGAAGTCATACTTGATCTACTGCCACCTACTTTTTCCTATTTCACAGCATAGCATGAATATTTTCCTATTTAAATAATAAGAGTCCTATAGTATAATATTCTATTACATAACATGAACTATATTTAATTTATTTGTGTAATAACTTCGCTATGAAGGTTTCATTTTGCACCCCTTTCCCTTTATCTTTGGCTTGTGTCGTGTTCTGGGGAAATGTGAAGTCATGTATACACATACCTTTAACTTCCAAAACTGTGATAGCTATTTAAGTTATTATTTGTAATGTACTCTTCGTGTGTTTGTCTACAGAGAATGCTACTGGCAATTGGCTTTTCTGGGGTTCATTTACTTGTTCACTTATTCACTTTGTAAATGTCTATTAAGCACCTACACTGTGCAATCACGGGGGATACAGAGGGGGAAGAAAGTGCCCCTGCTCTTTTGGACCCTGAAGTCCAATCCTTTCCTGAGGCGTTGGCGCCACCACGTCAGCTGCCTGGTCAGGTCACACAGATATGACCAAGAGACTATGCTGCTGGACACCAGGAACTCACTCACCTCCCTGAGAAAGGATTTTTCTTAATCCCCCAGAGACCTAAAGTGGACTGCATTTAATGTGTTCCCAAAGTCATTTTATAAAAACTTTCAGGCGAGGAAGCTTTTCTCAGCCTCCGAGGTGGCTCAGTGCTGCCAGGGGCCTAGACCACAGGGGGGAGGTCGGAATCAACTATCCTCAGTTCCTGACTCTTCAAGGAGGGGAGATGGATGGACTGTTCTAAGTGCATTTCCCACTTCTCCAGATTTCTTTCTGTTTGTGCTCCTCCCCTGTCTTCCCATGGACCCATATATTTTCTGATTTCATTGTTTTCCCCTTCATCTATCTGTTGCCTCCCTAAGATTTAACCACAAATAGCAGGTATTGAGATTTAATGCTACTGTAGTGATATGATTAGCGGGTTTTTCTTATTTTCTGTCCATCCTCATGCAAGAACTCACACCTAAATTTTCATTCAGCAGTTGTTAAAAACACTTTTATTTTATTTTTTTTTTGTGAAGATTGGTCTGTGCTATGCAATCCCTTAAAATGCTCCAGCTTCTTCACGCTTTCTCCTGAATGTAGCAGGTACGTGAATGCTGCATAATATGGATCTATTACCCTGTCTCTTGTTCAAATTCTGCAGCTTTCATTGAACGAAAACCCTTAGCTTTCAGCAAGATCAAGCAAAATGAAGAAACCTCTCTAGTTTTGTTAAATCAACTTTGAGGACTTGTTCCATTACTTTGCTTAATACACATTAGATAAAGATCCTTGCATTTCTAAGAGTTTGAGAGATGCTTTTCCGGATTCATTAGAGCACCGTCAACAATTAGTTTTGAAAGGACCTGAGACTACCTCCCCCCCAACTCCCCATGGCTCCTTTGTCTGTTTCTCAAGGAGCTTGGAGGCTCCCTTTTTGGCTCAATTGCTGTTTTTATCTCCCTTCCTCGTTTTCATTTAGTTTTTGCCTTTCACTGTTTGTTGGTTTGTTTGGGCGCTGTTTACTTTCCATTTTATTTTGAACAAGGATGTGAATAAGGGATCAAGTATAATAATTATGATAATGGAAATTATTTATAGTTTATGAGATGCCAGACACTATTCTCAGGGTTTTGTTATGTTTTAAGTCACATAATCTACACAGTTACACTTGTGGTAGAGACTACTACCAACTCCACTTATAAACGAGTGAACTTGGGCACAGAGAAGTTAAGTAACTTATCCAAGGTCATACAACTAATGGAATAAAGTTAGAAAGTGAACACAAAACTGTCTGCTTCCAGACCCTGTACTCTTCATCACTACTGCCCACTGCCTCTGAATAATTTCGGGACTTTGGGAAGTCACTTAACTTCCCTGAGGCTCAGTTTTTCATTTGTAAAATGACAATCTAACTTTTCGTCATTAGCTGGTTTTGCAGTTAAATAACATAGAGAGCTTATTATCACAGCACCCTGCACACAGTAAGTGTTTAACAAATGTGCTTTTCCTTTCTTTTTCCTCATTATACTAAGTCAGTATTAACTCTTCAAGTTTATCTTCAATGTCAGATTCATCAAAATGGACCATTTCGGAAAGCATCTATAAAAGTACTTTTATTTTGACCATCACTAAGTTACTCAGGTTGGTTCATTCCCTAAACTTTTTTTTTTTTGGTGTGTATATGTTATCAATTTTATGTTACACAAAACAAATGCAGAACAATAGACACTCTAGGATGCTATTTATGTAAAATGTAATACATTAAACTATATGCTGCATAGTAAAAGGATGAAAAGATAGATTGGAAGAATACACACAAAAGTATTCATAGAGGTTGCATCTGTGGAGAAAAAAGGAAGAGAATGGACCCAAGAAAAGCATAAAAGAATTTTCTAAATTGTCATCTTTTAATTTGAAGGAAGATCCAAAGCAAATATGAGAAAACAACAATGTTCTCAGAATTCACGTATAGCTTTTTATTATATTTTTCATGATACTTTTCTATATTTTAAAGTACAAAAACAAGCAAACCAGATTAGGATGTATTTCCCAGAGAACACATGTCTTATTTCTCTTCAGTTTTTCCCTTTTTTTTTTTTTTAAACCTCTGGGCTGCCAATGAAGATATTGACATGATCTTCAAGAGCATTTGACAGTTTCCTGAAGCCACAGAATTTAATACAACAGCTTTGGAAGAATGTTTTTATTTTATAAAGTCAAGATAAAGGTAGACCAATACACATTTATGAACAGGTTTATGAATCCAAATGAAGTTCTGCACAAAGCCAACAAAAGTGTGCATGAGAATAAATGTCAGAGATGAAAGCCATCGTTCTGACAGATCTCATCAGAGTCTATAGGACAGCTTCTCAAAGATTAAAAAAAGAAGTGTGAGTGAGTTGAGGGTGGGGGGCCATATCTGTCTCCATGAATTCGGAGTGGAAATAATTAGTTTATTGCCATTAGACAAAGGCACATTAACTCTCTCACTTCCAGTTGCAATGGGATGGCAGAAAAAAACAGAATTGTTTGGGTTCAAGCCCTAAACTTTTCACTGCACCTTTATATAGTCCAAGGCAAGTCATGTTGGCTCCCTGGGATCAGGCTTTCTCATCTGGAGAATAAAGGGATTGGCCATCCCGAATGGTTTTTGAAGATCCTTCTAACTCTGAAACTGAAATTTTCTGACTTCACTCTTGCTGACAAATAGCTGAGTTTCTTAAGCTATCTTGATGAAGCATTGTAATTATTCACAGAATCCTGCTAAATATAATACTGAATGCTTATTTTCTGCTTACATTTCTATTGAGTTTTTATTGTTGTTATTTGTTTGTTTAAACACCCATCTCTATAGCTAATAGAATGGGCACTCTTGGAAGCTCCTTTCATCTGGTGGCCTTGTTTCTCTGATGCTCCTTTCATTCTGACTTGAGATTTGAGAATTTCATGAAACGATTTATTAACTAAACACCCTGCAGTGCGTTGAAATATGTGTGTGAAAAACATGAATCTAAATTCCCATAACAAGTCACACTCACCTTTTACTTGTTCAGTGGAATAGGTTATAGAGCCCTGGAACTGGAAAGGATAGAAATACAAGCTCAAACCCCTTCCTTCTATATATGGGGAAGTTGCAGATAGAAAAGTGAAGTGGCGGGTTCAAGTCTACCCAACTAGTTAGTGGCAGAGGTATAACTTGGACCTATATCTTGGGATTCACAACTGTACTTTGGAGATAAAAAACCACTCTTGCACTAAGTTAGTTTTCAAGCGATAAATATACACCGATAATCATTATGAGGCTGGTCCTAGGAAAACAACAGGGAAAATGACTAAATGGATCCTGCCTTCATAGAACTCTTAAGACAATGGTGTGACAAATGGTTCAAAAAAAAAAAGAAAATTCTATTACAACTGTGATAGATGCTATGAAATAGAAGTGCTCAGTAGATTTCAAATGGGGGATTTAATCTAGTATATGGGTTAAGGAAAATATCTTCAGAGATGGGACATACAATATGAGACTTCAGAAGTGAGAAGAAATTAGCCTGACAGAACCCTACAGGAAGAAAGTTTCAGAAGGAAGAGATGGTATGTGCAGAGACCCCAAGATGAAAAGAAACTGGCAAGTATTTCAGTATTTAGTGTTAGCATTTCCCAAATGTTAATGAGTATACATAGAGGATTTAACTACTATGTAGAAATGATAACAGGTAAAGCTTAAATCTACCATGCTAAAATGTTTTTCAAGAGTTGCCATGTTTTCCTATTCATTACTTTAGTCAACATCTATTAAGTTACGTGCAGGTCTCTATTGTACTGCAAAGATACAAGAATGAATTACACATGGTCTCCACTCTTGAGAAACTACTGGTTTAAAGAGGAATGATATAAATAAAAATAGCTATAGATTGTCACCAGAGCAAATGAAAGAGAATTTCATGTATACAGAATCTTTCATTTAGAAAGGAATCCAGATATTCACAGTCATTCCTTACATAAGTATACCGCTTAAAATTTGTATAAGATTTATCCAATTTGCACTTAGTTTTTTGTTTGTTTGTAACATTAGCATATATTTCTCCCACTAAATCATAAATCCCCTGAAGCATGTCTTTTGTCCTCCATACTATATCTGTCCTAACATAGACTGAGAATTAATACTTAATGAATGGAAAATTTATGGTCATATTTCATATGCACAGAAAATTATTACAGGTAGACAGAATGATATTATCCTCATTAAATTAATTCTTCCTAGAAAGGAAGTCAGAGAAAGAGAAAAGACATAGAAAGTGGAATAGATGGTTGTCCACCATGTAAGTGGAGACAAGGCATAGTGGCAAAGGCCACGTCATTAGCAGATTTTGGAGGTGTATCTACCATGGTAGATTCAGAGGAGTGAGTGTGGTTGGATGATCAAGTGTGCTTATGAGCAGGTATGAAACTAGATAGGGTGATTAAGCTGGTTGTTCAGGGCTTTAGATGCCAGGCTAAGATGTTCAGATGTTATCTTTTAGTTGAAGGATTTTTAAGTGGGGTCTGAGTGATCAGCTCTGTCTGGTAGACGTTGTGCAGGAGTGAGGAGAGACTGGAGGCAAGTTCTATCTGAGAGTGCTAAAGAAGACCTGGAGGAAAGATGGTGTGCCCTAGGAACTGTGGTATATTTACAGATGTCAAGACAAAAGCATGGCATATTTACTATTTCCATAGGTACCCACTCACAGGTCAAACCCCAGAGCAAGATGTGGATAACCAAAACATATTAACAAATGCACGATTCACGCTTTCTGGACCTTAAGTAATGATTCCGAGCAGAGTGATCCACTTGTTGCTGGCTTCCACAACTCTAGCCAGAAAGAACTATGCACACTATTTATGAGATAATACTCTTTTCTTTTTCAAAATTCTGTATGAAACTGAATGTTATACATAAGAAAAAGTATCTCAATTTCAACTTTGTTTTCTCTCTCATGTCATAGTTATCCCCAAAGTGTCCCCAAGTTATTATATTTTCTTAAGGAAATTGATTCATTCAACAAAGGGAACACTAAACTTGTTTTAATGGGAGACTCACCTTGAGCCTTGGCCATATCCCCATCAATTTTCTGTGCTTTTTTTCCCCTGCGATATTCCTTCCTTTTTTTCCTGACAGAACATAGTTATTTATGATGTGTCTAGAAATATAAATGAAAACTTGATATACCATCAGAGGTCTTTTCAAGGTCAAACATGACACTTCTTCATCAGTAATGATGGACAGTATGATTGAGTAGGATTTATTTTTTAAAAATCATAGAAAGATCTGTGTGATCCAAAATATTCCCCTCAGTGTAGGTTGCCAAGTGCAGTGCGAGGAACATTGGACTTGGCTCCACATTGCATCTCTAATCACGTATAAGCAAACTATTCCATTTCTCTGAGCCCAGTATCCACATCTGCAAGTGGGCATAACAATACATATTTCACTGAATTGTGGTAAAAAGCAAGATGATTTGACTTGCAAATTTTGTACATCTTTATAAGGTTTCAAACAGATGCATGGACTTTAAGTTCCTCTATTTGGATGAAGGTAGTATTCTCCCAGAAGCTCTCGGTAACAGGAAAGTCTATAACTGGATGTAAACATATTAGACCACTGGTAATTCTACATATTTTATGCTATATTACAGGTTTGCAAAGTGCCTCCAAACATTCTCTCTTATTTGATCCTCACTCCAATGCTGTGAGGTAGAATGGAGTGGGATCAATTGTCCCCTTTTTTTTTTCCCAGAAAAAATAAATCAAGACTTGTAGTCTTTGATTTGTCCAGTCCGGGGCTCAAAACCAGGACTAGAGCTGATTCAGGTACACCACAGTTTTTCCTTCTTAGACGGTATAGACTCAAGTGAACTAAGTCCCAAGACGGGTAATTTGGAGGAGCTTATCTCCAGGAACGGTGGGTTCAACAGGGAGACCTTTGAGTGGAGGTGGGCAGGAGCAGCCATATGACTGCATGGAAGCCTGGGTGGGGTGAGGAGAAAGGGACTGCCGAGAGGGAAAGGAGTGGGACTGGTACATCAGGCTTTCCTCTGCTCACTGAGAGCAGGTTGCTTTAATTTCCATGTACCCCTTATTTATCATTTTCTTATTATTTGTGCCTAAATTTCTGCTCTCCAGAAAACTCTCTGAAGGTAGGAATCATGACTGACTTCTTTTCATATGCTCCCATGTTACTCAGAACTATGCCTCCCAGCAAAAAAAAAAAACAAAACAAACAAACAAACATAAAATTGAGAGGAGGGAAGCTCAGAGTACCTCTGTACTAGTTACTTCCAACTGTTATAATGAAGGACTGTGAACTGGGTGTCTCAGAACAGCAGAAGCTTATTGTGTCATTGTTCAGATGTCTGCAATCAAGGTGTTCTTGAAATCAACAGGGCCATCTTCTTTCTGAAGGCACGAGGAAATGACCAGTTCCAAGCCTCTCTCCTAGTTTTGGAAAGTTCCTTGGCTTATTGGCAGCATAACTCCGGTCTTCACATGGTATCCTTCTCTGTGTGTGCGTATCTGTCTTTTCACATGGAATTCTTTTTCTAAAGACCCCAGTCACATCGGATGGTGGTCCCACCCTAGTCCAGTATGACCTCATCTTAAGTCAACTTGTTACTGCAGCAGTCGTCCTATTTCCAAGTAAGGTTACATTCTGAAGCACTGGAGGCTAGGACTTCTACATAAGAATTCAATCCATAATCACCTCTGTCTCGTCTTAAGAGAGCATACTAGGCTCTCCATTTCTCAGAGCTTGTTCAATTAGTGATCACAAAGCAACTATATTTAATACTCTCTCCATTTTCCTCTTTACTATGGGTAATAAGGCTCTTGCAAAATGTTGTTACACTTGGCTTATTGTGGTCATTGGCTTCCCAGCATTTTCTCCAAGACATGCAGGAATGTAAACATCAGATCCCACCAGAAACACAGCCAGAAATGGGAGAGTGAACACACATTCTGGACAGCGAGGAAGACATCACAGAGACACTGCATGGCTATTCTGTTGACAAGGAGTCCGTCTGACAAGACATGTTGTCGATCCCCTCAAGGATCAGATGGCAGAAGTCCAAGATCAAAGGGCAACAAATAAAATGAGCACTGAAGACAAGGTCATGAAACAAGTGTACTTGGCTGTGTGACTGGTGTCTCAAATCACCCAAGAGCCTGATTTCTTCCACTTGGCAGTTTGTGTCTTACTCTATGCTTAATGTCACTCATAAAATCCAGTGAAGCTATTCAATATAATGGCACAGCAGTCACTGCAGGAGGTAAATTATATATTTAGTGTAAACATTCATTTAAGAGTCTACAACCGTGTGTATCTCTGTAAGATCGGCAGAGTATGAAACTGAAAACTTGCCTGTAAATCAAATAAAACCAGAATACCTCTAGGTTATTCTGCTTCTGGAGTCTAATGACACATAACAGTTAAACCTGTTGGCTTAGTGCCCAACTTTCTTTTGTGGGGAGCTTCCCTTGGGCCACCATATCCGTCTGAGTCACTGATAGGGCCTCTGCTGTATTCGGTGCCAGGGAGCTGATCCACTTCCAGTGCTACTGATGGAAGTTTCAGCAAGAACTCTTCCTGCTACCACCAAGCTGGCCTGAGATGGTATGGCTCTCCCACAGACATATCTTCTATATATGGCCTGCCTATGGCTAATAAATTACAAAAAGGCAGATGAGATTTAAAAGGAACATTGTTTCTTCCATTTTAGGTAGACCAATATTGGAGTATGTTATTTGGCAGGAAGGATTCTGGCCGAGTATCCATCCATGATGGCTCCCTCAGCCTGGTTCCTTTGTGCAGACTACACTTTGCACAAATTTTTTAGATGGTTCTATAAGCTCCTGTTTACCCTCTAATGTTCCCTGTTCCCTATAGTCATTCACAGCACAGCTTAAGACAGACTGAAGGTTTTTCAAAGATTCACCAAAGCAAGGATCCAGAGTTATAGAAATTTTCAATACAGAGATTCTCAACTGGTCACCACCAGCATTATAAACTCCACAGTGATCAAGCCTATTATACAAAAGAAAGAGGAAGGCTAGTGGGATGTGGTGGCAGGGAAAACTCATGCCCAGACAAAAGGGGCAGCAGCTCCTCTGTTCCAATAGACTGGCCATGTGGGAATGATGCTATTTTTTTTTCAAGAGGCTGAAAATCCAGATATTTAGGTGACATGGCCCATTTTTTTTTAAATGTTGGCAAACATGATGACCGCTTAATAATCAATGTTAGTTTAACAAAACATCTACAGGCCAGTTTGGCTCTCTGGCTTCTAGCTGGAAATTTCTGGCCTAAGAGTTTCAGAGACTGCATGGCTGAGAAATTCCTCAGGCACTGCTTAGGATGCCCCACACTCCTTACGGTCCTGATTTACCAGCAGGATGTAGGGATAGCTCCTTGCCTCCCTCTTAGCCTATGTCTCTGGCAGAGATCACCTTTTTCCTTCGTCGGCAACTATGCTCAAAAATATCTACGCACCTCAGAGGCCAGACATAAGAGATCAAAGTCTTGAAAGAGAAAGATGTCCTTCCTCATCTAAGCCTAAAGCCCAAATTCCATTTATCCAACAAATATTGACTGTATGGCCACACACTAACAGGTATTGTTATGTAGGTATGTATGTCATGGAGTTTATTACATGTCTAGGAGAAAGATTTTTTACCAAGTCCAAGCTCAGACTGCTCACCATGTGAGAGGCCAATAAATGGAGAGACAAGTTGTTTGGGTAAGGCATAGCAACTTTATTCAGAAAGCCAGCAGACTGAGAAGATGGAGGACTTGTGTCCCAAAGAACCATCTTGCCCAACTGAGAATCCAGGTTTCTGTTATACTGAAAAGGGGGAGTCATGTAAAACGTTTCCTAGTTCAAGTCAGCCTGTGGAGGGGATGCATTCATGTCTGCCTTCCTGCGGTCATTCACCAGTGGGCCTGGTCACGGTGTTGCCTGTGAGCTGAAGAAAGGTGTTTTAACTTCATGCTCATTGCCTAGGAGGCGGGGTTCCCAGAGATGGATGTATAATTTAAGCTTATAGACCACGTCTGGTTAGTGATTAACTTGTAGAAGAATACAAAGGTTCTTCCCTACTATAATTTTCCTAAGCAAATCAATAAATAATTTTGGAATAGTATTGTTAGAGCAAACTTTAAAGAGGCTAATGAGATAGAGAAGAATGGTGGGGGGGTGGAGTTCTACTTTAGATCCGGCTGTCAAGGAAGCCTCTGAGGAGGAATCTTAAGTAGGGTTTTTTAGAAATAAAGCCTGAAACGGGGATTCCTGAGTGATTTGTTGGAAGTAGGCTCTCAGGAGAAGGGGATCTAGGGGAAAAGAAAGCAAATCAAGGATGTTTTCTCAGCTGTGGATCCCTTAAGCCCGGGTCTACCAGAACCTCTAGAACATGAAATGAACCAACGACTGGTGCCATTTTGAATCAAGAGGACTGTGCTTTTGTGTCTCCCTGTCACTGGGTCATTGGTTTCAGTTGGCTACTTGGCGAGGAGAGCACAACCTCTTAGGCTAGAGGCCTGAAGGCAATTCTTTGTAAAAGGCATCAGCTGTGAGCTGTTAACAAGCAACACCCAACAGCTGAGGAAGAATGCACCAGCACGGCAATGGGTAGGAACCAACCATGTTCGCTACGGAGGAAAATATTTGGTCTTGGCCCTGGGAATAAGAAATAGCCGGTCACGTAAATATCTGGAGGAAGAGTACTTCAGGCAGAAAGGTAAGTGCCCTTTCTGTTAAAGCAATGAGTCTGGCCAGTGCTTCTGACATTGAATGGGAATGTGTAGCATGAGATGAAATGTAGCTAGAGAAGACCTGGATGTATTTTCGTATAATACGTTTTAAGGTTTTAAGTGAGTAGTGACATGATTTGACTTAAATTTCAGAATAAGATCTGAGGTTCTTTGTGGAGAATAAATTGCAGGGGAAATATGAATGAAAGCAAGAGACCAGTTAGCTTACTTTAGCGTCTCGTCGACAGACAGTGGAGTTTGGATGGGGAAGGTAGCCATAGAAAAGATGAGAAGCTGTTAGAGTTGCAGAATATTCTGAAGGAAAAGCTGACAGATTTCCTGATGGATTAGATTATGAGGTGAGGGAAAAGAGGAATCAGCAATGACCTCTAGAATTTCTGGCGTTTGGGTAGTTGATGGTGCTATTCATTAATCAGGTTAATAGGGTAGACGCAAGAAATTTTAAAGCAGGGAAATGGCTAATTCTATGTTGGACATTCTAAATATAAGGTTGCTATTCCACATTCAAGTGCAGATGTTATAAAAATTGAATAAATGAATCTAAAGTTCAAGGTGAAGTCGGAGCTAGGGATATAAATTTGAGAGTCCATAACCAATAAATAATATTTAAAGCTATGAGACAAAGTGGGATCAGCCAGGGAGAATGTATAGGAAATAGAAGGTGGGTCAAGCTCCGGATCATGCAGTATTTTACAGCTTGCATAGAGGAGGGGAGCCAGTAATGGACACTAAGACGGTAACATGTGGAACAAGAGATTTTCTCACCAAAGCTATATTTGACCAAACTTGTGTTTGACTAACAGGCATCAATTTCACCCCCTTTTCATGGTGTGGTAGCCATGGAATTTGAGTGGGTTTGACTCAAAGTCACACTAAGAATAAACCTGTGTTTTAACTAGTGAAGCTTACTTAGCTGATTGTAAAATGATGCCATAGCAAATGCTAAATATTCTTGGAATTAATTACTGAACCAGCTTGAAAATTTTATCTACACTACAATGGATTTGTTCCAATAATCTCTTCCTCTTTTGCTTTACTCTTTCAGTTTACTGAGTTGCTCAGTAAGACTGCTTTTATTTATTTATTTTTTCATTTTTAACATGCTCTGTTATTTACTAGATGTAACTTAGTTTTCTTTTCCTGGTGTTGTACCTTCCTGAACTGATATAACCTGAATTATTCCTCATGGTTCATTGCACATAGTTGTGTTACAATTACCTTTCTTGTTTGAAAAAAAAAATGTTCTCAGGGTGGATTTTTATGACTTTCCAAGTTCTAGGTAAGTGAAAGAACTATTTATAATATTACTATACATTGATAAATGGAGTTGTTGGACTATATTGACTTTTGTCAATATAATTCTAGGCATGTTATCTATTAAGCAAAAAGAACTTGGGTAGGGGCAGGGGCTGGAGCTGACATGGCTGTGTTTAAAGTACCTGAGAGAAAACCCAATAGCTAGGAGATTCAGAGAAACAAAGATCTACATTTTGGTACATCCCGAATACCTTTGGGCAGCCAAGACGAGTAAAGCAAGGAAAAGACCTTAACGCCAAGACTATTGCTTCCCAGCCTTTGCCGCCTTTATGCAAAGCCCTTCACCTAGTAAGCTCCAATACCCTCTGAGGCAAGACCTTGTCCAGGAAGTGGCAGAGAGGACTTAGAAGATGATTCAGACTCTATTCAGGCAGGGTCTTTTCCTAGATCCTAAGAAAACCATCTTTGGAGGGAGTAAACTTCGGCCCTGCCCTTTTCAGTCCTTCAGTTATGGACATTGATAGGAATGAGATTACTTTCCTTCTTACATTCATCAACCCTGACTGTCCCCCACTGATCCAAATGTGTTCCTGCTGGGTCTGCTATTTCCTTCTGCCACAAATCCCCTCTCCTTTTCCTTGCCATTGCTCCCCTCTTCCACTTATCGTTTATCTTGATGTGACCTTTTGATAAGCTTATGAACCACAGCAATATGTGCTCTTTGAATACTAGCAAAGAGCATATATTTAAAAGAGAGGTTTGATTAAGACAGACAGTTTAAATTTCAGCCATTTTTTTTCAAGCCCGCTTGATGTGAATGATGCTACCTATAAAATCATGATCAAGAGAAATTCTACAATTAGTCCTTTGGCTCACAAGGTAGGTAATTATTCTCTTCTTTGCAAAAATAACTGGAATAAAGAAAAGAAAGCCAGGTCCTTTGGAACAGAGATGGTTTTCTAGCTAAGGGCTTCCACAGATTTTTCATTAGGATGAACTGGTAATTGATATTAGAATCTATGCGTTAAACAAATGTGCATTGGACACCTTATTAAGGTCACTAGAAGCACAGAATTTAAGTGCACTGTCTCTTGTGTTAAGTAGCCCTATATTACTTTCCTAGCTCAGCTACTTAAGAGCTGTGTAGCTTGACCATAAAACCTCTTTGGTGCCTTAGAAATCTCATCTGTGAAGCAGGAATAGTCAAGAGTACCTATGTGATAACAGTTGTGAAGATTAAATGTGAGAGAATACAGGAAGATTTAGGGTAGAGCCTGGCATAGAGGAGATACTCAATAAACAAAAGAGTTATTGGTATAAAATAGTGCTACGACTTGTGAATTCAGTGATAAGTGTCAAGATTCTTGGCTTTGGGAGAATTTGATGGGCCAGTATTAAGAGGATTCAATGACGTAGGGGAGAGTATTAAAATAAATTATTTAAAATGGAGTTTCAAGTTTTATCAGTAAATGAAATCTGAATGAGAATCAAAGGATTGAGAGTAGGTTTTGAGAGAAAAATCGGATGTTAGGCATGTGATGGGAATGTGGTTAAGTCTGAGCTGAGAAGGCCTTGTCAAATTCACAATGTTTCTGAGAGCCATACCAAGCCTGGATATGACAGAGATTGTCTTTGTTTTCTTGTTGCTCTATAAAATTCTAGGTGTGCCAACATTTTCAGAAATAATGAATTTCAAAACTATGGCCATTCTTTGAATTTATGGGAAAGGGGTTTAGAAAAACAGCGATTCTATAAATCAGATATTCTACACATGGCAAAATAATGAGATAAAATAAATATTTAAACATGTGAGCATTTTTAATGTTCAGAACAGTCTTTTTGATTAACACAATGATGTGTACATTACAATGTAGTGTTTAATCTCTTAAAATGTAAGAGAGGCTTACTATGACTTCATTACAAATTGACAGTATTTCTTGATAATTGAATAATCAGTTTTTAAATTTTGAGCTTATCCTTCACAATGTGGAAAGTCAAATTAACATCTGCATTTATTTAAGCAATAATTTCCAGATGCGTCTATGCATTGCTTGAAATAATTGCATACCTCAGAGATATTGTGGATTTGGTTCTAGACCACAGCGATACAACAATAAAGTTAATATTGCAATAAATAAGTTGAGTAACATATTTTTTTTGGTTTCCCAATGCATATAAAAGTTATATTTACACTATTTTGTAGTCTATTAAGTATGCAATAGCATTTTCAAAAAAAAACAAAGTTCATACCTTAATTGAATAATACTTTATTTCTAAAAAAACACTAAGCATTACCTGCGCCTTCAGTGATTTATCTTTTTTGCTGATGGAGGATTGAAACATTTTAAGAAATACCAAATGTGCATATACACCATAGAATATTACTCAGACATTAAAAGGGAAGAAATAATGGCATTTGCAGCAACATGGATGGACCTAGAAATTATCATGCTAAGTGAAGTCAGTCAGACAATGAGGCACCAAGATCAAATGCTATCACTTACATGTGGAATCTAAAAGGACACAATAAACTTTGCAGAACAGATACTGACTCAAAGACTTTGAAAAATTTATGGGTTCCAAATGAGACACTTGGGGTGGGGCAGGGAGATGCACTGAGGGTTTAGGATGGAAAGTCTATAAAATTTGGTTATGATGATTTTTGTACACCTATAAATGTAATAAAATTCATTAAGTAGTACAAAAAGGGAAATGATAAAAATAATAAAAAACAGGAGTTCCTGTTGTGGCACAAAAAAAAAGGAAAAGAAAAAAGAAATACCAAAATGAAGCACAGAGACACATAGTGAGCAAATGCTGTTGGAAAAAAAGTTGTTGATACGCTTGCCTGATTCAGGGTTATCACAAACATTCCTTTTCTTTTTTTTTTGTCTTTTTGCCTTATCTAGGGCCGCACCCGCGGCATATGGAGGTTCCCAGGCTAGGGGTCTAACAGGAGCTGTAGCCGCCGGCTTTCGCCACAGCCACAGCAACGCGGGATCCGAGCCGCGTCTGCAACCTACGCTACAGCTCACGGCAACACCGGATCCTTAACCCACTGAGCAAGGCCAGGGATAGAACCGGCAACCTCATGGTTCCTAGTCGGATTCGTTAACCACTGAGCCATGACGGGAACTCCAATTTGTTTTTAAAAAAAAACAAAACAAAACAAAACATATAAAGCAAAGCACAATAATACAAGTTATACCTGAATATCTAAAATGTTTATTTACATGTGTACATACAAAGTCAGGTTTGCATCAGGAAGTAGCACACTCAAGTAAATGGAAAGGTTTTATTACGGGGTCTATTTACAAAATGTTGGCTTGGTAAAAGGAAATCAACAAAAGATGGTGAAGCACCGTTGATTTAGAAACCCCATGGAGGCCTTATCTGCCTTAGACTCACAGGCTAAAGATGAAGGGGCATTTAACTGACCTGGAGAGAGTCACTGCAGATGCACCTGTAGGAGAAGGCTCACCGAGGTTTACCTCTCTTCAGCTATACCTTTGGAAGAGGGACACGGCCAATCCACTGTCACCCGTGCAGAGAGGAAGCAAAGGAGTGTAACTCCCTTTTCACTCTCTATCTGCTTAGATTTTTCTTTGGCCAAACCCAACCAGAAGCCAAGGATGGGGGAATACAATGAAGCAGGGCATAGAAGTCATATCAAAAAGTCAAATTGTGGAGTTCCCGTCATGGCTCAGTTGTTAACGAATCCGACTAGAAACCATGAGGCTGTGGGTTCGATCCCTGGCCTTGCTCAGTGGGTTTAGGATCCGGCGTTGCCGTGAGCTGTGGTATAGGTCGCAGATGCTGGCTTGGATCTGGTGTTGCTGTGACTGTGGTGTAGGCTGGTGGCTACAGCTCTGATTGGACCCCTAGCCTGGGAAACTCCATATGCCGTGGGTGTGGCCCTAGATAAGGCAAAAAGACAACAAAGCAAAAAAAAGTCAATTTGTATTTTTGGAAAAGATTGGCTTATATTTCTCTCTTGAACCGTATTTTTGGGATAGCAACATGGCTAGTATGATTTTCTCTTTGTTAGCATTGACGTATATCATTTTTTTCTAGTCTTAATTTCCAAATTTTGTTTTATTTTGGTTTGGTGCCTTTCTTAGTTATGTATCTGGCTTTTAAACACAAGATTCGACCTTGAGTTTAATTGAGAGGACGTAGCCCATTCAAAGTTATTATTCCTGGTTGTGATATTGTGATTTACAATACAAATATATATATAATTTGTGTTCATTCTCTGTTCTTGGTTGAAAAGTCTCTAAACCCTTTGAATTTCCTCAGTAATATGAACATACAGAACATCTTTTGTCATATTTGTCCTGAATTCCTAAAATTGATTTAGAGCCATAAAGATAAAATGTGTCCTGTTATATAACAAATGTTTTTCCACTACAACTGGGTTTATGTTTATGAGGTGACTTTTGGAAAGCACCTAAGGATGGGGGCTGGTGGCCATGTGAATCAACCATAAATAGAGACTTAGAACTTTCTGTCCCAGCCCCTGACTTCTGGGGAAAGGGAGATACTGGAGTTTGAATAAATCACCAATGGCTGATAATTTAATCAATCGTGCCTATGTAATGAGCACTTCATAACCCCCCTCCCAAAAGATCAAGGTTCAGAGAGCTTCTGGGTTGGGGAACACATGAAAATTTGGGGAGAATGGCAGGCTTGCAGAGGGTTTCCATGCCATTTCCTCATCCTTTCGACATGGCTTGTTCTATGCATCTCATCTGTTGGGTATTTATCTGTATCATTTGTCATATCCTTTTAAGACAAATTGTTAAATATAACTAAACTTTCCTGAGTTCTTTGAACAAATTAATTGAACCCAAGGAATAAGTCATGGGAATCTCTTTTTTTTTTTAAATATTTTTTATTGAAGTAGAGTTGATTTACAATGCTGTGTTAGTTTCAGGTGTACAGCAAAGTGATTCAGATATATATATAATTTCTGAAATTTGTATAAATTTCAGATAATTTTCCCCTACAGTTTATTGCAAAATGTTGAGTATAGTTCCCTGTGTTATAAGAAGGTCTTTGTAATTACCTATTTTAAATATAGTAGTGTGTTTATGTTAATCCCAAATTCCTAATTTATCCTTCCCCACCTTTCCCCTTTTGTACTATAAGTTTTTTTTCTAAGTCTGTGGGCCTATTTCTGTTTGATATATAAGTTAATTTGTATCATTTAATTAAAATTCCACATATAAGTGATAGCATATATTTGTCTTTGTCTGGCTTACTTCACTTAGTATGATAATCTCTAGTATGTTCTTCGTATTTTCTAATTCATTGTTATAAACTTCTAAGTTCTTGCTCTATACATTCGTTCTCTTCCAGAGAATTCTTAGATCATCTTTATGGTCATTACTCTGAACTCTTTCTTGAATGGATTGCTTTTCTCCACTTCACTTAGTTCTTCTAGGGTTGTATCATGTTCCTTCGTCTGGAACATATTCCTCTGATGTCTCATTTCTAAGTTGCTTTGTATTTTTATGTATGTGGAAGGTTAATTACATTTCTTGACCTTGGCGAAGTGGCCTTCTGCAGGAGATGTCCTATGTCTCCTGTAAGTGTATGACCCTCTCATTACCCAAGCTCCATGCTCTAGATGTTCCCCCTAAGAGGGCTTCATGGATCCTTCTCTTGTGGCTGGCTGACTAAGTTGGTGGTTTGGTAGGCTTATTTGGCCCCTAGTCTGGTTGATTGTCAGGCCCTGCTTCGTGTAGCGGCTTCTGGCTGTTTATCATGAACTAGTCATGAGGTGTTTAGTTGCAGCATCCTAGGGGACCCTAGGTCTTGTGCTGGCTCCCTGGTGAGCAGAGTCAGGGTCGTAAAGACTCTGAAGCTATTGTCCACCCACTAGCAGGTGAAGGCAGATCCTGGGGTTAGTTGCCAGACTACTGGCAGATAGATCTGTTTCCTGGATTCTGGATGCATGGCCCAAGGATCCCGGAGCTTGTCTCAGATTATTGGTTGGAGGGGCCAGTTCTTGACACAGTTGGGTATTGAGTCTGAAGTCTGGGGTCTGGAAGGTTACTTTGGCGTCCTAGTGGGCAGAACCAAGACCCAATCTGTCCCAGGGTAGGGTCTGGCCTGTGTTGTGGGATTGTAATTCTCTTGTTTCTGGTGTCTATCCGCTAGTGGGTGAGGCTTGTCTAGCATCCTGTGTAACCTTTCTGGTGGAAGAGGCTGATACCTGCCCACTGGTGGGTGGAGCTTGTTTTGCCCTCTATGTCTAGGTGCGTGTCCCAAGAAGCTGTGGGCTCTTTAGTCTTTAGTCTACTGATGGATGGACTGTGTCCCTGCCCAGTTATTTGCCTGGCCTGAGGCATCCGAGCACTAGAGCTACAGGCTGTTGGGTGGGACCAGGTCTTGGGGCTAATGAGCCAATATGTCACCTACTGTGTTCACATGGTTGAGTATTCCCTAATATGTCTGCTCCCAGTGTCTATGTCCCACGGGTGAGCCACAGCTTCCCACCACACCCCGTTCTCACACATGCTTCTCCCAGAGACTCTCTAAGACCAGCAGGTACGTCTCGCCCAGGCTCCTATCAAATACCACTATTGCTCTGGGTCCCAGCGCACACAAGATTTTGTGTGCCCCCAAAGTAAGACCTAAATAAATGGAAGTATATACCTTATTGTTCTATTGAAAGACTCGGTATTCTTTATATGTCAATTCTTTTCAAATTGGTCTGTAGACTTGATACAGTCTTAATTACAATTCCATCATATTTTCCTGGAAATCAACAAGATAGTTCTAATTCAAAATGCAAAGCAATTAGACTAGCCAAGACAAACTGAGATGAACAAAGCTGGAGATCTTGCATCAACAGATACCAAGACTTTATTACAAAGCCCTAGCAATCAAGGCAGTGTGGTATTGACATAAGAATAGGCAAACTGATCAGTGGAATCAGACAGACTGCCTAGAAACATACTAATACATATACTTACTGATTTATATATTTACCTGATTTACTACAAATGTGCCACTTTCAATTTAATAGAGAAAAGATTATTTTTTCCAGAAGCAAGATGGGCAAACTGACTAAATGAAAAATACTTTATTGTTTAAAATTTAAAGTATCTAGAAAAATAATACAGTAAATTTAAGCAAATGCTTCTTAAACAGTATACAAAAAGAACTCATAAAAAAAACATTGTTAGTTGGTTTATTAAAATTGGACATGTTTTGTTATGGGTTGGCAGGGATTTGTAATGATATAGATGAGTGTTGAGATATCAAAGATTATTTCCAAGTTTCTGACTTAAGCAACTAGTTGGATGGAAGCTTCATTACTGAGATGGGAACCCTGGAGAACAGCCAATTTTATGAGAGGATAAGTGTTGAATTCTGATATCCCATGTTCCTTGTTTTACTCTCCTGTTTTAATTAAATTATCATAAAACATAGCATGGGAATTTTAAGATAATCTTCTAATTTGATTGCTCTTTGAAATGATGTATTTTAGGTAGACATTGTGTGTACACCCAAAACTGGACAGTATCTCCAGGGCCAAGGCATCTCAGAAGCCCTAGACCAAATTAAGGTTTCCAAGTGACTATCTTGGGCCTGGATGGCTTATTAAGGGCTCAGGAAAGAAAACAAAAGTTAACAGATGATGACATTACCTGAGGACAGGGGTCAACGTTGTCTTGTATTTTACCTTAATAATACTTCTGTTTCCTTAATAAGAGCCACAAGCCTGAAATTGGAAAGAACTATGAATTGTGTTTTAACTGGAGAAATGATTGTTAGACTCACCTCAATGAACTTATTTTATTTAGTTGTTCTGTGTAGAAAAAAGACAGAAATGAAAATAATGTCCTCTCCTCTAAACATTGTCCATTCACCAGGTGAAGGGCTGATCTGCAAAGAATCACTTATGGGGACTGAAAAATTTCTATGGAGCAGGAAGGGAGGTTCTGAATGTTAGTGGGTGTGTATGTTGAGAGATCCATGTGATCATGGTCAACTCTATAAATTTGTTTAGAATCCCAGGTCAGAAGTTACATGGGGGAGTTCCGCTGTGATCAGTGGGTTAAGAATCCTATGGCAGCGGCTGGGGTTGCTGGTGAGGTGTGGGTTTTATCCCTGGACAGGCACATTGGGTTAGAGGATCCAGCTTTGCATAGGTCGCAGCTGTGGCTTGTGTTCAATCCCTGGCCCAGGAAATTCCATATGCTGTGGGTACAGCCATAAAATTAAAAAAAAAAAAGTCACATGGTTATAAATCAGCTCTAAATCCTACACAAATCTGGGCAATTTTAATACAAGTCCAACTTTTCCCATCTTATTCATAATTCATTTACCCAGGTTCAAAGAGTGTCCCTCAAGAAAGGGTGCAAAAAAAAAAAAAAGGCTCTGAGTGACACAGAGCTTGATTCCCATTATGGTTTGTACCGTTTGGCTTTGAAGGTTATTGACTTGAGCCAACCAATTAGCCTATGTAGAACTCTGTTGTTTCAGTTTAATGAAAGTATTCTTATCACTATATTTAATAGATGACATAATGTTATAAATTATTTATGTACGTATTTATTTATTTATTTACTATTTCCCTTTCCTGACCACAGCTTCATGTGGGCAAGATATTTTCTGTTTAGTTTACTGATACATCCCTAGTGCTTAGAACAATACTTAAGAAATAGTTGGTTCTCAATAAGCATTTATTGAATGATGGATCTACCTGTCTCTCCCTGCTAGTGTCACTGCCCTTCTGTTTATTTCTGACCTCTTTACATCAATAACCAATCAGTTATCTCTGTGTCTAATTTGTGCATCATGCTAAGCTCTGTGGTGAGTTATCATGCCCTTAGCTGATCATCTCTCTGTTCTCCTATCTTTTGGGATCAATGTTAATGTGATGGTCCTTCAATTTGATCTTACAATGCAATTCTTGGTGTTGACTTCCTGTATTAAAGATGCCATAATAGTCTCCCTGTCAGCAATCCTTTTATTAAAATTGACCCGAACCACAGGACCATTGGAAAGAGGGCACGTGAGTGGCCATAGTAAATAGCTGAATTACATAACTTGACCTCATTGGGCAGAATTGACTAGGCCAGAGTGGATACCTTGCCCAGGGGAAATCCGAACATAGGATTCATCCTCTCTACCTCTCTTTATTTTCCTGTCTCCCTTTCTTTCTCTCATTCCTGAATTTAGATGCAGAGGTTTAGCCATTTATAGTGTGATAGGCACTAACATTAATAGGTCACTGAGAGCTATGGTTACAGTTTTTCCATTACTAGCAGAGTCCCCAGAGACACACAGAAAACAAGAGACTTACGGAAAGAGAAAATCCTCCCAAGATAAAGGAGCAGATGTGCAGAGAGAAGCTGAGATCACAGAGCACAGGGCCCAATGGGAGAGGGAGAATGTAATAAAGACAGGGCCCACCTTTTAATGTTTGACCGCTAACAGCTCTGCAGCCTCTCCCTCCTTTCTCTTCTACCCCTTATCTAAGCAAACTGGTAAGAAAGCCCAGTGCTTGCAGAAAGTCCAAACCATGCCAAACCCAGTTTGGGAACCCTCACTTCAGCCCCACCTCCAGCTGTAATAAACTCCAAAGCCATTTGCCCATCCTACTTTCTTGAGACAGTTTTGGAATTTCTTGAGACCCTGCTCTCCCCAGATAGCTGTATTATGTGAATAATAAATCTTTACATAGTCTCTTTCTGTGGATGTGTAATAGTATTATTCTCAACACGGAAGCTCATTTGTAAACAAAGAGTTGACCTCCAAAGGAAATGAGAGAGGAATTTCCGACAACATTTTAGTCCATCTAGGGCATTTTCTCATCCTTTGGTGCTTGTGAGACTCTGCTTTTTTCCTTTCTCCTGAACTTTATTCTACTTAGATTTAGATTAGCTTTAATGGATTTCTGTTCTTTGCATTCTTGTGATCTCTGCTTATGACACTTGATGCCCCCTCCTTTACTGTAGCCCACAGACCATGTAAAATATTGATGCCTTTTCCTGTAGCTCCAAAGCAGTCTTGACTGCCTTGTTTTTTACTGAATTTTTGTTTCCTGGTATACTGAAGGAATGACTGTTCCTTGCAAACAGAAACTTATTATTTTTGGCTAGGTAAAAATAATAATTGCCCAGACTCTAGATAAAGTTAAGTCACAGGAAATATCTGAGTCATAAGTTCCCAGAGCCAAGAGTGTGAAAAACACAGAGACTGTGTCACTGGAGCTGCAATGGTGTGGTCCTCCTGGGGAAACATGGTAGAGTCATTCCTTTTGGCTGTCAGGGTTGCTGTTAATTTTGTCTGCAAGTGCCAGCAAAGTACAGGAAGATGTATGAGAATGAATTATTGATTTTCACTTGCATTCTGATTGGAGCAGTTTTGCAGCTTATTTCCAAGTAACTCGTTTCATCTTCATGGCAATAAATACAAGCATCTATTTAATTTCTCTCTCTGAGTTAGCACCTTTCACTGTCTTTGTAAAAGAACTCTTTCCTTCTTATAATCAGCAAATGAAGAGCTACAGCTGAACAGATTCTTCCCTCACACCAAAATTTAGGAATAGCACCTTTCAGTAAAAAGAAAGATTAATGGAGGGTAAACAGAGCTCGTGGAAGGTTTTAAAGACAATAGGTCTTATGGGCTTGATAACCAAAAAGATTCCTGTTGAAAAGAGTCTTGACAGTGATTGAAGAATACGTTTCTTTGCTAAAACTCTACTCTTGTTAGGAGAGCTTTGGTTTAATTATGTAAACCCTCTGCGCATCTGGGACTTCTTCCATTCCCCCATCCCCCCATCCTGCAAGGAAAAAAAAGACAGCATCTCATGTGGTCCGGAGCTAAGCTACCCTACTCTGAAAGCACTCACACCACATGTCTCTTTGTCTGCTTATCCTCTGTAGTGCTGAAGAGCTCCCATCCCCTTCCTTCCATTTGCTTGGGAGACAAAGCTTTCAAAGGACAATGTGGTTGGCTATTGGCCACAAAGTAGGCCCCTCACTGCTTAGCAGCTGTTTGAAATCTTCTGGTCCCAACCTGCATGAAGATTTGATCTTTCAGGATTTTATTTAATGAGGGTAGTGACAGACTCATAGCTTCAGAACAGTTCACCTGTCCAAAATAGGCTCATTTTACCAGAAGTCCTAATAATTCAAAATCATTTCAGTATGGTGTCTTACAAAAAGACACACTGTCTTCTCTATCAAGCTGAGAAGTATGGCTCACCAAGTCAAATACAAAAAAAAAAAAAAATCTCACATATGAAATCTCATTTTAGCATCCATTTCAGGGGTTTTTCTTTTGCTTGAGAACATTTCTGGGGAGGAAAGTTTATTTTTTATTTTTTACGTTTTTTTTTTTTTTTGCTTAATGAATTTTATTTCAATTGTAGGTGTACAAAAATCATCACAAGTCCATTTGATAGCATTTGTGTCCCAAACCCTCAGTGCATCCCCCCATTCCCCAGATTTTCTTATTTGAAAAACCAAAAGTTTTCCAAAGTCTGTGAGTCATTGTCTGTTCTGCAAAGAAGTTCATTTTGTCTTTTTAGTTTCCACATGTAAGTGGTAGCATTGGGTGTTGCTGTCTAATTGTCTGACTGATTTCACTTCACATGATAATTTCTAGGTGTGGGGAGGAAAGTTTAATAAGGTATACACCATGCTCATTAAACATCTCTCTTCTTAAATATTATCCTTCTACCTTTCTTTATTATGCTTGATTTAATTTCAAAAAATCTTTGATAATATTGTAATTAAGATTTTTGTTTTATTTAAAATGTATGTTCTCTGCGTGTATATGCTATGGTTATGCATATATATCCTTGGATGACAAGAAAAAAATATGCAAATCAGATACTTCCTATATCTTGAAATAAAAATGAAAAATAATAGCTCTGTTCTTGAAGATTACAAAGACAGCATGACTGAATTTAAAGCCAGAAATTTTGTGAATATTATTAGCCCAAGACATATTTTTCCATGCTGTAGAACTGCCATGAAATGGCTCAGAGGGTTTAAATTGTCTTTATTTGTTATTTTTCACCCTCACCTCCCAATTAGAGCAGAGCTGCAAAGCTGCAGGGAATTGGGCAGGGAGGACTGCTAAGAAAAGAGATGATTTGCATTACTTTATTAGATAAGAGCATCTGGCCCAAGAAAAGAAGATTCTGACTCCTGGGCTGATCTTTTGTATGAGAAATTGGGTGGCTCCCTCAGTTGTGTGATTTAAAAAAAAAAAAATTATTGGAGTATAGTTGACTTATAGTGTTGTGTTAGTTGCAGGTATACAGCAAAGTCATACATATACAGAAATCCATTCTTTTTCAAGTTCATTTCCTACATAGGTTTTTATAAAGTATTGGGTAGATTTCCTGGGGGGGGATAAATAGGGGGGGATAAATAGGAGTTTGGGATTAATATATGCGCACTACTACATATAAAATAGATAAGTAACATGGACCTACTGTATAGCACAGGGAAATCTACTCAGTTGTCTGATTTTGGAGACATGGAAGTGTCCCCTTCTTTCTCCTCTAACTGTATCTTTTATACGTTCAATTCAAAATACATGCATGCTTTTTTTCCAGGATTCAAATAGCTCTACTACCTTTAGATAGTTCATGTGTAGTGGGGCATATGGAAAGGAGATGAGGCATTCAGGGTACAAGGCCATACACGTTATGATTAGATAAGCATAGAGGCTATGGAGCATAGGATGGTAACATTTACCTGGTCCTTGGAGTCAAGGGAAGCTTCCGAAGAAATGATAAGCTAGCACTGAAGGACCAGCAGAACAAGATGAGGGGGAAAAGAGAACAGAAAGAAAAGGCAAGAACATGCTGCATGGAAGGAGAAGCAGGAATAAAAAATGTTTAGAGGCAGAGGGATCACATCCCATTCTTGTTCTACCATTCATCAGTGGTTTGTCTTTGGACATTTGTCTTCTTTGAACCTCAGTTTTCCTGTAAAATGTGGATAATAGCACTTATCTCAGCATTACTGAAAATTAAATGAGATTATTGCTCATTTAAAATGTTGTTCTTTTTAGCAAAAGATAGAAACTCAACTTCAAGCAGTTTAGCTATAAAGGGTAATGTTTTGGAAGGTTATTAGGATACGCTATAGGATGTGAAGACCCATGAAATGCAAGGGTGTGGCAGTATCCCAGAACCAATGGAAAGCAGAAATTCAAATGCCAGTAAGTCACTGTTCTTCTCATATCTGCTTCCACTTGCATGTGGATGTTACACCTCCTTCCACAGAATGCCAGCCTTTTATTCATAGTAGATGATCATGCTCTTCTAAGCCAGCTTCTGAGTTTTATTTCTTTGGCAGAAGTGACTCAAAGAGAGTCTGCTTCTCTGAGTTCCAAAATTCCTAGGAAAGGACTGGTCAGATTCCCACCCCCATACCACTGACCATGGCCAGGGAGTGAGGTCATATGTTTTCATGTGGTGGTTCCCAAAGTGACTTTGATGGTGGAAGAGTTTCCAGAAGGGGAAGCGTGTTAGAGAAGCAGTTAAGTTCTGGTTCTTGAAACCACTAATTTTGCTAATAATCATAATAAAATACCTTTGCTGCACATTCACTATGTGACATGCACAGCGCCACCAACTTTAGACGAAATAGCTAATTAACTGTTAACCTATTGAAGTAGTTACTATTATCATCTCCATAGTGCGGATAAAGGAACTAAGTTACAGTGAAAAGGTCATTTGCTCAGGCTTCATACAGCTAGGAAGGTAAAAAGCCAGGATTCCAAACCAAGCTTTCTTGGCTCAGAATTTTAGCTGTTGACCATTATGGAGATTTAATTGAATAAATGCCTCTTTTTAGCTACAGACCAGACTTCTACTTCTCTTCATGAAGCAGAAGAATTCTGAACCCTGGTGGAGGGGGAACAGCTCATTTCTCTCTCTCCCCAGTGTTCAAGGCTGGCCAGAGGTTGCAAGCAATTCTTCCATGAACATGAAAGCCAGAGCAGAACTCAAAGACAGGAGCTCTTTAGATGTTGTAGGTCACACAACTTTGATGTGATTTTGTAACCTATGTCTATATCATCTTCTTTCCAACAGAGTGCAAAACACCTTTCATGCTCAAAGTGACTTTCACACATGGTTGCTGACTTTTCATAAACTTTGGTGGTGTTAGTCATCACCCAAACCTATAGGTCTCACTAGAAATTAAAGACATGTGATTCTATGATTCTAAAAATGGATGTGGGAAGATTCAATAGACTGCAGTTTTAGAAAGATCCAGTGCCTGCAAGTTGACCATAGATTAAGCGATGACCCAAGTATGAGCTTATTCGAGATTTTCCAATAGAGTTTTACAATAACTGAATGTATTTCCCAGTGAAGTTCTTTGGCATCCTGGGTGGATCAGAACATCCACGTCAACTTTTTGCAACTAAATCTACAGAGTGTGTTCATTTATCAGTGTTTTAGTAGAGGATGGTAACACGGCTTTTATGAGAAAGGGGGAAGATGTTACTGCAAATGTATTTGTTCATTTATTCTACAAAGAGTTATTGAGGTGGAGCGAAATGTAATTGTGGAAGGGATACAATGGTGACTTCATTTTACCTATAATTCTTTATTTAAAAAATTTGAAGCAAATATGGCAAAATGTTAAGATTTGTTCAAAGCTGATCGTAGGTACATAGGCATTTATTTTAAGGACGAGAATTTTTATTTTAATATATAACACTTGTTTGAGAAGGAAGAATACGAGAAAAAGAAATGTGTTTTCATTCCCATAAGTACTAAAACCACTCCATTTTGCTTCAGTTGTTTTTAATGTTTAGTTATCATTTTGTGCCCATAAGCTCTAATGTGCCGGCACTATGTGTGTTTCAAGCTTTGAGTACATAATGCATTGTTTCTCTATGTTCTATATTTTGTTGGAGGTTGTAATGGTACATTTGGGGGCTAGAAATGAAAAAGGCACATCAAATTGGGAGGTGTAGACCTCTCAGAATTGCCTCTTTTCAACCAATAATAGAAACTTCCTGTTTGAAATGTTACCCGGTAAAATTACCATACTTAAGCCTCAAGCACGATGTATAATTTAACCTAAAATTTTAGATTGCCCCACTCTGAGCTTCAGGACATGAGGCAAGTCACTCTTATAAATCTCATATCCTTCATATACAGTTGGGAAAAATAAAAATAATAGTACTGTTCTCATTGGTTGTTATAAAAAGAAATGGATTTACCATGACACAAGTAAAGGATAAATTTCAAGTCAACATGTAGGCATATTTTTTCCCAACTGAGTATCTGACTTTGTACTTGTAATTTTGTTTTGTTTTTCTTAAGGGCTCCCTAATTTAACTACTTTCAGGCCATGTAATGTCTGGATCTACCTCTGGTTACAAAGATTAAATGAGATATTAAGTAAACGTAAAGATTTAGGGATTGTCTTAAATGGAGGAGAGAGAAAGGGAGAAAGGAAGAGAGAAAGAAGCGGGGGAGAGAGGAGTTGTTTTAAGGAGTTAGCTTACGTGGTTGTGGAATTTAGCAACTTCAAAATTTGTAGGATAGGTCAGCAGGCTGGGAACTCAGGAAAAATTGATGTTGTTCGGTCTGAATTCTGACTGGTACACAGGAAGTTCAGGCAGGACTTTCATGTTAGAGTCCTGATGCAGAACCCATCTTTACTAGTGAACCTCAGGTTTTGCTCTTAAGGCCCTCAGCTGATTGGATTAGGCCCACTTGTATTACTGGGGTAATCTCCTTAAAGTCAACTAATTTTAAATACTAAATTATACCTACAGCATACCTCCACAGCAACATCCAGACTAGTGCTTGGCCAAATGACTGGGCACCATACTAGCCAAGTTGACATTCAATTTACTACACAGAAGGAGTGTTCAACAAAGTAAAGTACTCTGCAAGGTCCTAATTTTTCCCCTTCTTCCTACCCTTCCGCTTCTTCATTTCTTCTTCCTCTTCTCCTTCTCCTCCCCCACTCCTCTCCCCACCCCTCTCCCCTCCCCCCTCCTCTTTCCCCCTCCTTCTCCTCTTCCTCTTCCTCTTCTTTGCTTTATTACCGCCTAGCTTTCTAGAATAGCACCTGGAATTTGAAAGGTTTTAAAAAAAAAGAAAAAGTTTTGAGAAAATGAATAGTGAGAATGAATGAATAAATGAATAAAAATGTCATTGCTAGCAAACAGCTGATATACAGACCCTTCAAAATGGCTAGCATAATGAAGTTCAATGAGTTTCTCTGGACAGCACAACAGATAATGACAAATGGAGTCTAGCATGTTTCCTGTATATTTGTCCTGGTCCAGGAATACGCATCCTAACACATGGTTATGAAATAAATTTTAAAGTCTGAGTAATGACTGGTAAATGTTATTATCTTTGTATAACTATTTTACTTCCTCAGGCCGGATATAGTCTTGGCATATCCAATATTTATACCTTAATTACTATTCCCTGATGGTTGCTAAAATGAAGCTAGAGTTAAAGAGTTAATAAATATTTTCCTTCTAATCTGAACTGTCCACAATACAAGGCAGCATCTAGTCATATACCCTTATCTTTCTGACATTTTTCCATGTTTAGAAAAGTCAGCGCAATTTTTACCTTTTTCTCAGTCTTGCCCATTTCTTGATTCAAAGGGCATTCACCCTTCATGCGAGAGGCACAGAGTAGGAGGTGCCAAGCAGAAGAATTATGTCCTGAAATTCAATAAACACTTCTCTCTTATGCAGGGGAAACCTGTAAGCTTGCCTGTAGAGGGATAAGGCAAAATGGATTAAAATTAATCCACGTTCTTTCCTTTCCATGACTCTCCTTTAATGCTTGTGCTAACACTAGGAATCAAATCATTCTGCTTTCCTACGCTCTTAATAAATCAAACTTCTCTGGAGGTCAAAGATCAAAGTGGTGTTTATTTGCATCTCAGTTTCAATCTCAGTAGCTTGCTTCAAAGCAGTTCTTCCTGGGAACAAGTGTATCCTTATCAAAATGCCAGTTACATCTGTTCCCTCCATATTATCAGGCGAGTCTTCTTGCCCCGTTTTCTGAGTGCTTTGTGTATCTGACTTATAATTTACACAAATCAGACACCGACTCACCCTAAGGCCTCTGGAATGTGAAGTCTTACTGGTGGCTGAAACTGAGATTCACTCTCCACACGTGCCTGGGCCAAGTCTTCCTTCTCAACCTCTCAGCATACTTTCCACTATTTGAATGGGATGAACTTATGGGGCTTAAAAAAATAAATGCGTTTTGGGGGTATTTGCCCTTTCCTTTGTTTCTTCACTTTTTCTGAGAAGAATAGACTTAACCGGACATTCATAAAGTTTTTTCAATTGGTATAAATTTTAAAGATCTTCTTTTATAAATGAGGTAATATGTATATTTATGGCATTGAATACTGTTTGAACATCAGTTATTAAATATTCGCTGGGTACCCTCTATGGTCCTGGCATGTGCTGGTCAATGAGTGGTCCTGGAGCCTTGTGGAATTTTCACTTGTGGCAGTGGATCCTAAAGTAAATGTCATGACAAACAGTTGTGTAATTACAAGTTACGTGAAGTACTTTGAAGAAAACATGCAGAGGCATTTATGGGTATAAAATAGGGGGCCCTAATTTGTTGGTGGTGGTAGTAGAAATTAGAGATGGTTTTCCCAGGGAGTACTCTTAGGCTGACACTGGAGGGATTAAGGCAGGTTATTAAGGAGAAGTCTCTCTGTGCCTCAGTTTCCTCATCTGTATTATGAGGGAATTGGACTAAATCTGCTTCCAGCTCTAAAATGAATTATTCACTAAATTTAAAGATAGAGGATTTAAGTTTGACTGGAAAACAGATGTGGCTATTATTCAGGAAGTTGCTGGTTTTTACATTCATGTGGATTGTTTATTATACAGTTCAGTAAGAAAAGATACTTAAAAACTGGTATCTGGGCACCCGATCTTTTTTCAATATACTCAAATCCTCTACCTTGGGCTGAGCTCTCATGGGATTTCTATGGTATCTTTTAATCAAAACTTAAGCATAAACTATATAATGGCTCCAGATTTCTCTTTCAGTATACACAAAGTGACTAAGGGAGTTATTTCCTTTTCCACATAAACTCATCTCTCCAATGGAAAGTATGGTTCAAATTAGGTAACGATTCCATGAATGAGTGCAGTGTGAATGTTCTGTGCCAACATTTAAAAAAGACTATTAAGAATGAGAAATGTACATTTTATGTCTTTATGCTAAACACTGGACTTATTCTCTTTGGAAATATTAGCATCTCAATCCCCATCTGAGTAAAGCCATCTTATTTTAGCTTGCAGAACATTTGAAGGAAAAAAGTAGGGAGAACAGTTGCTTTAGAAGCTGATCTTGGGATGTACGCACTGCACTTCTGCAATTATGCTGGTATGGAAATTAGGAGCTCACTGAACTAAACTGGAGCATTCCACTTCCAAAGTGAGCAGTGGGTTTTTTGAAACAAGTATTGGCTCAAATTTTAAAAATTCTTCCAATTATATTTCTTGACATTTGATACTTTCTACAGCTTGTCTTTAAAGACAGAAATGACTGAGGAACATGCGTGTGGGAAAACTGAGAAATGGAAATTAGCGCTTGCTTTGACTTCTTGTCTTCCCCCACTCCAAACCCTAGGACACCCACGGTTGTGACTTTATGGCACATGTGTAATAGAGTCATAATTCTGGCTAACATTATGTAGAGTTCATATGACATAATTTACTATATAAATATTTCATGGCATAACACACTAAAATCCCAGCGAGACTTCCTGTGTTCCCCCAAATCAAATAGGAGAGAACCATCATTTTAGTAAGTAGAGGCCTTTTTAATTCTGTTATAACTCTTCACGAACAAGTTAATCAAAGCATTTATGTATTTATTTATTTATTTATTTATTTATTTATTAGGACATAGCTGTTCTTATAATCCATTTTACAAACAGTGACATCAGGACCCAAAAGAGAACTTTCCTGCCTGAGCACACACATCAATATTCAAATAAGAATTAGAATGCAGGAAATGCTGAGAATGCAGATTTCCTCCATGCAATGTTCACTACTAATTGCCTGCTATTCAAAGTTGGCTAAGAGCCAGCTGGGTTCCTACCATAAAGGATTGATCTTACATTTATGTTGGCAGAAAGAAATAACAAACTTGTCAAAACTTTGCCTGTCTTATCTCTCTATCCCCCCACTCTCCCTGGAGAAAGCTGGGAGGTGGTCCAGGCAAAGAGAAGTCCACTGGGGACTGAAGTAGAGACCCCACCATAGGCAACAGGGAAGGTTAGAAGTTAAGGAAGGACTATGGCCAAAACCCCTCCTGATTACTGAAGTCCTAAACACCAGAGATAGAGTCTAAGAGATTACACAATAGGAGGGAGCAAAACATGTTATCAAGTCAGGATCTCAAAACAAGAGTTGGAACTTACAAAAATAGAACAAGTAAATTGAGGAAACATAGGCCGGAGGTCATTGGCTTAGCCTTCAATCATGAGCTTTTGCCTAGGTCATCCTGAGTATTGTAACATACTTGTCAAAGTCATTGCATCAGGGTGACAGTATCAGAAGATTAAGGTATCTAGAAAATTACTGAATATAATCTCTAGAGTTTCTTCTAAAATAAGCATTTTTCCTAGGTTTAGAAATACCTATTGATCAATACTTGGAAGAACACCAGTGACAACACTGTGTGGATAAGTTCGCTGGCATTTGACAGCCTGCAAACCAGATCCCTTTATTAAATGTTGTTGAAGCATACCTACTGACAACAACCAATGGGGAAATCTATGATGTCCTCGGCTGTCATAATATCCATAATTATTTCATCAAGGAAAATTGTTATGTTTAGTGGGGTTTTCATGTATTTCATGGTATACATGATTCTTGGATAACACTTATGGTACAAATAGTCTCTTAAACAGATTATTTGTTTAACCAGAATATCCTGTCATACTGTAAACTTTCGTTATACTTTAGGAAGGAAGCTTCAGTTTTCAAACTACTAAGTGATTGATTGTTTAACTCAGCAACAGGCATTTATTGTGTACTTCATATATTCCAGGCACTGGCTAGGGACTGAAGTTTAAAGACAAGTAGATAAGGAGTTCCCGTCGTGACTCAGGGGTTGGCAAATCCGACTAGGAACCATGGGGTTGCAGGTTTGATCCCTGGACGTGCTCAGTGGGTTGAGTATCCAGCGTTGCCGTGAGCTGTGGTGTAGGTTGCAGACGCAGCTCGGATCCCGCGTTGCTGTGGCTGTGGCGTAGGTCAGCGGCTGTAGCTCTGATTAGATCCTAGCCTGGGAACCTCCACATGCTGAGGGTGTGGCCCTAAAATGACAAAATACAATAAATAAATAAATAAATAAATAAATAAATAAATAATTACAAGTAGATACTAATTCCAGACTCAAGTAACTTGCCCCTTAGGGGAAGAAAGAGGTGAGCCACCAACATAATACAAACTGAAATGCCCTGTGTTAGAGGTGGACACAGGATACTTCAGAAGTCTGTAGAAGGTAAGAAGCATTGAGTTTACCCACTGTGAGGGGCTAGTTAAGAGAAGGTTGATCTGAGTCATTTTCCTTGAAATGTTAAGCAAATTATAAGGTATTTTGAGAAGAGAGAAAAGTACATGTAAACTTCAGTAAATATGGCATGCAAATAATTCATGGAGTGTGGAGTGTACAGGATGCAAGAAAGAAGAAGTAGGCTAAGAGGTAAGCAAGGGACAGATTAAATGAATTTTGTATTCCTAGAAAATGTGGGGAGTTTTGGGGTATGTGTGTGTGTGCATGTGTGTGAAAAATACAAAATATTCCTCATCATGTTGACTTAATTGAAAATTTATATTTTATTGCTCTCTCTCTCTCTCTAAATATATATATATGTAAAATTACCTAGTTCTTCTTGCCTTTAGTTATGTTTGAGAGATGTCATCTCAGAAAGCAAAAAGAGCAAGCACTAAAGGGGACATGCAGAGAAAGCATGACTTTTGAAGTCAGATGGGTTTAAATTTCATCATCTTTACTTCTTGGCTCTATAACCCTGAGAAAAACCACTAAATTGTCAGCGGAAGGACAGGGTTGTTATGACTGTAAATAAAATAAAAGACAGTTACCCCAGGGTTTGCAATGTGCATTAATTGTTAATTATGTGTTTTTCACATGTGTATCCTTTATCTTCAAATATACAATTGCTATTGGAAATAACGAGAAAGCTAATAAATGACTTGCAGGAAAGGAGTAGTCAGCTTGGCACTAGATATATGAATAATATTAGATAAATATGGATTTAGGACCAATGACAATAAAAACTACCTCCCCTTTTGGACTACCACGACATGTGTCCATATTTCTGACCACAGCATCCCCATCATTCAATGCCCTTGGGCCAGTCTGGACATCTAAAATCTCTCCCTTACGGCACCTCCTTGTTGCTAGCCCCCTCAGGATAGCACTGTGTTTGCCAGACTTGTTTAATGCTCATTGAAAACTAGTGCCCCGTTACTTTTTCTTGGTGAACTCTCTCTTAAAGAAACTCGAGAATGTGCAATCCTTTTCAGCTTAGATATTTGCATTCTGACAGGAGGATTTTATCAGTTAGATCTTGTTATGTATCAAGCAGTAGAAACCAACTTTGACTGACTTTTTTTTTGTTAAGAGCTTTATTAGAATATAATTCATGTACAAAATAATTTACGCATTTAAAGTTCATGATTCAATGTTTTTTAGCATATTCACAGATTTGTGTAACCACCACCACAATTAATGTGGTTTATTTTTTTTTAAAAAAGGAAACCATATTAAAAAATATTAAGAATACCATGTAATTATGGAACTAGGCTAGGAACTAGCCCAGATTCAAGAGAGCTCTGTAGGGTGTAGAGATGGTTTCATGGCTGAGAGAATCTGGTAGGGCACCACAGCAGCAATGACAGTCTCCAGTGGGCTTCTTGGGTTCTTAAATACTTACCTAAAATTCACTGTCCTGGAGAAGCTGTCTAGTTGGCTGTGATAACCACCTGACTGTACTGAGCCTTCAAGTGTAGGAAGTTGGCAGCTAGTTTTACCACCCCATATAGACTGTACACAGTGTGGGACAAAGTTGTACCACGGAAGACAAGCAGAGTGCTATTGGGCAAGATATTAGGTCCTGAAACCCAAAGGAAAATGCTTATACCAAGATTGGTGGTTAGTAATAAAACACACACACAAAAAAAATATAATATGAAGAAATTTCAGAGTAAGAGGAATAGTTGGGGGAACTTGGCAGTGGAGGATTTTTATTTGGTCATCAACTAAAACAGATTATCTCTTTCTTTCATTTTATTTATTTTATTTTACCTTATTTATTTTGGGGGTTATAATTGACATATTATTAGTTTGAGTTGTACAGCATGATTTGATATTTGTATACAATGTGAAATGATCACCAAAATTAAGTCTAGTTACCCTCCATCACAAACAAATTGTTACAAAAATTGTTTTCTTTTTTTTTTTCAAGGATCTGGTTCCCCCATAGAATCACAATGGGCATCATAGACTTGCAAAGATAAAATTTCCTTCTCTTCCTTTTCCTCCCCTTTCATTCTGATCCCTATTGAAATGTTTACTTCAGTGAGACATTATGAATCTATTTCATCATTAGAGAAGATGAGAGGAGGCAGTAATCCAAAAGATGCTTATTTGTCACCAGATATTTTCAAACTTCTTTCACATTTACTGCAAAATAGATTTCCAGTCAGGTGGTAGTTAGCATTAAATACTTATATGGTCCCTTCAATTCTGAGATTCTGTGATTTCTTAACTTTTTGGTGAATTGTTACATGTAGAAAGGAAACTCCACAAGGAGTCACTAGATATCTATGAGAGTTTTGCAAAACTTCAAAAAAGAACCCTTAGTTAAAAATGCAATAGCACTATAACCCAAGTTAAAGTTTTCCATGAAGGTAAAATGAGACTTTAAACAGCCAAGTCTCAATACGTGTCATCAGAATTTAGGAAATACTTAGGGTTAAATTAATTTTACTTTCTTCCAAATGAGTGAACAACAGACTCCTGGGATTTTGACACTTTCTTTCAAAGCATTTCTTTTGAGTTCTGTGAGGATTCCCTACGTCCTCTGAGAAATATGGTAACAAATAAACCTAGAAGCTCAAAATAAAGTGCAAACTAGACCCTCAAAGTGAATCTAAGGTATGTTTATTCCCATCTTATGTGTTTATTTATCTCCACTTTTGTTCCAAAAGAGGTTTGAGGTAGCTTAAGAAAAATGAAGGCACAACAGTAAGATTATGTCAATAGAAATGATGCAAACAGAAATATTATGTTAAATATTCGTTATGTATCAATATAAGTGAATAAATGATAGTTATTTTCTGCTGCTTCAAGTCGTCCCATTAGTGGCCTGACTAAAACCAGCAAAAATAATTTTTCACTGTTTGAGAATATTGACCCCATAGACCATGATTTTCCTGCTGGGCTTTGTACAGTTTATGAGGAAGTGTGAACTGCGCAAAGCAGGAAAATCTGGTGATGTTTTCAGACTGGTGGCCACAGAGCCTCATCAAGGCGAATTTCTTTGTGGCCACATGCTGAGTCCTAAGATCTTTATCACCTAGTCATCCTCTGTCCCATCCTTTTGGGCCCCTGTTTCCTAACATACTTGCTGAAAATTGTCAAAATGAATACCCGATAACATCTTAGTAGATCCCCCTAACATTCTACTTTCCCTCCCTAAGCGTAGATCCACACTGAACATTTAAGAGCCCAGCAAGGCAAAGACCAGTCTGACATTACCCTGGTCTTCGGGCTACTAGTCTAGTGTTCGTTTACAAAGCACCTACTCTAAAGGAGCAACCGTGGCTGTCCTGGTGGGACATTGCACATTATATATTTGGACAAGCAGAACTCTATGGCATTCTCTGTTATCGTTCATACATAGATCAATTATTAAGAACTTTCTGTATGTCAGATACTGTGGGGGTCACTGGCAGTATAAACAGTAATAAGTATTTGAATCCTGGTTTTGGAGAGCTCACTGATTAAGGGTGGTGGCAGGTACGTAAATATGCTTTATGGCAATGTGATTAGATTAGTACCATAACTGGGAACTAATTAGTACCTCTCTGGGAACAGAGCGGAACATCCTTAAGTCTGTCTAAGATGATTGAGGAAGAGTTTTCAGAGGCGATATACGGTATCTGTGTTTTGAAAGAAGAGTATGAGTTTGGCTAAACAGAAGGGACTTCTACACAGAGGGAAAAACTGAGAATTAAGGCTGGGCGTCCTTGAAGCTAATGACTTATTTGGCAAACTGTAAACATTATGTGAGTGGTGATATAACAAGTAAACCTGGAGCCAAGCTTCCTGGGTTTATATGCTAATGCTTCTTAACCATGGATGATAAGATTGATCACCCTCTCTGAGCTGTGGTTTCTTCATCTGTAAAATGGGAAGAATACTCTTGGAGTCATAATTACCCCATTGGTTTGCTGGGAGAATTAGAGCAATGGCCAGATGTACTAAGACTCAGTTTGTGTTAGCTGTTACAGTCTCACTGTGGCTGAGCTCAGGAGGTAAGAAAGGCAGAGTTGGGATCTGGTGTTCCACTGGTTGGCAGGGACTGGGCAATAATAAAGACTTTTCAAGCCTGAAAAGCTTGGCCCTGCACCCTGAGGAGGTAACAGTCTGGACTGCCAATTAGAAAATCATGTGGTCAACCATTTCTCCGTTTATAAACGAGAGGCTTATGGAAAATCAGACCAGAATCCAGAGCACGTATGCACTCCGAGAATGCATAGAATGTGCTTCTTAGGCAACTTTTAGTTTGACTTCATCTTCTCAATGTTGTAAACAGATGTCCTCAGTTGAGTGGTGTCTTATCTGCTCTAACAATTAGGTTGGAGAGAAAGACAGGGTCCAAGAATTTTAGTCCAGAGGTATGGATATGTGAGATGCTAAAGTGACCCAGGCCATGTATCACCCTCTAATTGCTGAACTAATAAAATGTATACTTTGAAAATGTTTCCAGGCACCTGAAAATGCATATCTGAAAAGTTATCAGAGCCTATAGTACCTTTCCCTGGCTTCTAATAAAAACATACTTTCTCCCATTAACTCATTACTAGTAATTCATTAACCACAAAAAAAAGCTTATTATTAATGGCTTTATTAAGGATGTTAAGCTAAAAATAAAAATAACTGGCAGTCCATAACTTTGGACCTAATATTGTTAATGTATGTAATACATTAAATACTGTAATATGAAACATTTTATAAAAATGGGATCACATTGTACATTCTGCATTTAACTTGCCTTTCTTTTCACTTAACACTGCACCATGAGCACTTTACTGCCTCATTGAATAGTCTCCATTTTCAGCCTTAATGGCAGCATACCGTTTTATCGTCCAGCTGTAATGTGACTTCTTTAACTCTTGGACATTTATGTGCATTCTAAAATTTTACTGTTATAAAATAGTATAAAAATAAACATTCTTGTAGCTCTGTCTTTGCCCAGGTCTATAATTTATTTTCCTCAGGATAATTCACAGGGAGTGGTTCTTGAGGCTGAAAAGGGTCCAAAATTTCATTGTATCCACTGGTCAGGCCTGGGTTCTTCCTTAGAAATGAGGTGCCTTGAGTGTCCTTCTCACGAGCTACTTGACAAATGTCAGATTTACTCTCCCCAGGGTGAGAAGAGAGCAGTTTCTCTAAAAGATCAAGTAGTCCTGTGTGAATGAGATGACAAGTCGAGTTCCCTTGCTGTTCTGGGGCCTGGGTACCAGGACCACAGAGAAGGCTGTTTTGAAGGATTCACCTTTGTGCACAGTCTGGTGCTGGAGCCAGACTCTCATCGGCACTCACGAACTTCTGCTTTCAACGCAAACTGCTTTGCAATTTACAGTTCTGTAGCCAGAGAACAAGAACAAAATGAAAGTCTTAATCCACAATGAAGATGAATGACACTAAAATGTTTGTGAGTATTCCTTAAAATCATTACACTCTCAGTGGAGACCCATTTTTATTTCCTTTGGTGAAAACTAAAGAATTAAAGAAATACTTCCTTTCCAAACCAAACTCAAGTTCCTGGACATCTGAGGGGGGAAAAAAACAAGTGATCAGTCTGATTCAGAGCTCTTTTTCTCTATTAAAATCTTCTCTTTCCTTTGACAAAAATATATTTGCTTATAACCTAAATGTAAACAGATTATAATTAGAGTATTATAAATATTTATATTTATTTTATAAACATATCAGACAAAACATTTTTTATTGTTCTATATAACAATACAAAATATTACTTGTCACTGTCAAAGAAAGATAAACAACAATATAAAGCCACTTGTAATCCACCACCCAGAGATACCATTGTTAATATTTTCCTTATTAAATACATTCAATAAAATAAGATCAAATTAATTACTATTTAATATCTGTTTTTCACTTAGCAATAAATCATCAAAATATCTTTCTAGGAATTATGTATTCTCATTTCATTTTTTAAAATACAGACAATAATTTGTTGTATTGATTTATTTAACCAATCCTCTGTGTACATTAAGCTGGATTAAAAAAATACATTGCTATGAGTATCTTGTAGCTATATGTTGTTCACAGCTGTAATTATTTCTCGAAAAAATTTTCTCCAGGAAGATTGTCTCAAATTACTCTATCACTAGCCATATATGAGGGTTTTGCCACCCAACACTGGGTATTTTTAAAAACAAACAAAAGTTCCTCATTTTATAGCATACTTTGGCTATTTTAATTTGCATTTCTTTGATGATTGAGCATGCAATTTTGTCCTTTGCGGTCACTATTTTCAATTACAATTAATAGGAATATTTGTTTATGCATTTACTTTCTGCAATGACATTTCACTGGGCACTATGGTTAGTCCATAGCTAGAGAGAATACTGTATTTCAAACATTAATTACAGGTGGGAAAGGGCGAGAGGGTAGGCCTATAATTATTAACAGAGTATATATAATAGTCCATAATAATTACATGTAATTATTAATGATTTGTATCTCTTGAAACAGGCCTCCAAATATTAAAATGGTTCCAAGACTAGTGCTGGTAACTTGGGGTTGAATTTGAATCCCGCTTCTTCTAGTAATTCTGCTGTGCTTTCTTGCAGTAGAATGATCAGATTGACATGGTTGGCCCCGAAGTGGTGGGGAGAACATCCAGCTTCAGGAAGCAATCAGATGCGCAAAGAACAACAGTTAGGAAACTAAGCCCTCAGAGGACTGCGTTAACTTGCGCAGTAACAAGTTCAGGGACGCTCCGTGTCTCAGCTGTTCAATAATGAGAGAGAGGGAGAAACGGAGGTTGCCATGGTGATGCCTCGCCGCACGTGCAGCACAGAGGAGGGCTGTTCAGAGGTGACCTTCTGCAGGGTTAAAAGAAGGCGTCGGCGCCTAGCCTTGGCCTTGGGAGGTGCTCCCAAAGCGGGGCATCTTGGCCGCTTCTCCCCTGCTTCTAGGAGGCAGACGCTCCTGGCAGCGCGGGCCCCGGGCACGACGGGCCTCTTGGGGAGGGCAGCCCGCGCTGGGCCTTGAGCATCTCTCCTGCTGGCAGCTGCGAAGCCGGCAGCCATTTTAGCGTAGCTCTGATTCCCCTTAAGGGCCAGGCCTGAGTGGAGCCCAGATCCGCCCGCGACCCGTGTTGGGAGGCAGGCATCCCCGCAGAGCCAGCTCACTCATGCGCGCCCTTGAGCTTTCTCCTCTCCCTCTCAGCTTTGCCCCCCGCGGGCGTGCTTTTTGTGCTGGTTTGTTTGGTGTTGGGAGGGGATCTGGAAATTCAGTTCTCAGCTGACTGCGATGCAGTTTCTCATCTCGTCTGGCTGCAGTGCGCGTGAGGACACGAGACGCAGATGTGACATGAAAGTGAAGACTGCAGTCTCGGCGCACTTGGCAAGAGCCTTTTACGGTGCTTGCATTTTGCTGCAGTGATTTCTTCGGAGGCAAAGTTTCCGAAGACTTCCTGGAATTAGGAAGGGTAACTCACCTTTTTAAGTACGGGAAGCAGACATTAATTTCTGGTGCTTGCACAGAAAAGAGAAAATATTCAGGCATCACGTCTTTTTTATTTTTTAATTTTTTTTTTAACTCCACCGCTGTGGGGAGAGGCAAAACAGGTCCTGAGAAATAGTTTGCTTCATTAAATTCCGAACAGGGCTTGCTCTAGGCAATTTATTTTCCACCTGATGGATGGAGTGATATTAAACCATGCATCTTGTTCTGCACTGCGTTTCTATGTCTGCTGTACGCCATATAGTTTAGTCCAAGACTGGTCTGAGTTTTTGACACTGGAAGTAGTGGCTTCTGTAATTATAGTGAGGTAATCGAATATAAATGCTTTGGCGGGCAGGAACTTAGGTGGAAAAAAATTGTTAAAGATAGTGATGATGTAGGTTGGAGCTATAAAAAAGATGACAAAGCAAAAACACTTCTACTGCCTTCAGACTAGGAGCAGAGATCATTTATAATTCTCCTAGTTACAGAATCTAAGCGCTAAAAAAAGCCTCATTGAGATCATCTTGTCTAGCACTATCTTTTAGCAAAAGGAGAAGTAAAGATTTGAAAAGATCAAGATTTAATTTCCCAAGGTCACAGAGACCTAGGATTATAGACCTGCTTTTCTAGTTTGATTACCATAAGTCAGAAAAACACTGTATGGATTTACTACACTATTTAATCAGTGATTCTCAAACTTTTGACCTCATGCCCCTTAAAAAAATTTTCAAGGCCCCAAAGAGCTTTACTTTTTTGACATATCTGTTAATATTTATTATATTAGAACTAAAACCTAAGTATAACTAATCCAGTTAGTATAGAAATGAAAAGATTACATGATTATATTAACTATTAAAAAGCAAAAATATCAACTAAGTTATAAAGATCTTAGTGGCATCATTCGGTGACCCCTGAATCAGGCAGCAAGCATCCAGTCTAGCAGGTTAGCAGAGCTCTGGTGAGCTATACAAGGCAGAGATGTTACAGGTGGAAGTGAGCAGCAATAAGGAGGATGTACTAAACAAAAAAGCAGACTGCTTATTACAAGGTTACTCTCCTTAGAGGGGATGGCAGGGGTCTATCAGGCAGATTACCTAGCTAATACTGATAAGGAGATTCCTGTTTGACTGGTTTAAGATTTCATTTTTTGACCGCTGAAACTGTAATTAGGTCTTGACTTGATGAAGAGGAGCTTAGCATAAGCAACTCCATTTTGGGCTTGTTGTCATTAATATAACACAGATAGCATTTTTATGAAAAAAAATTAGCGAGAAGGGGGGCCATAGTTTTACATTTTTTGAAAATTACTTTAATGTCTACCTTACAATTAGAGTCTAATATCTGCTTCTGCATTTAATCTGTTTTAATACTTGTTTTGGTTAACATGTATGGAGAAAATCTGGCCTCTCACACTCAGAGGGAAGACTTGGTAGATCATCTGAAAGGGCAGTGTGAGCTCTCAGGAAGTGGTGTACTGATAAACATTTTGATAACCAGCTCATCAGGGAAGAAAGAAAAGCTTAGTTTGTGTATTTGCCAATTTCCTTGGTGTAAATATTCCCAACTTTGGCTGATGATGAAGAGTTGGGAAGACATGCAGAGTAGCACAACAGTATATAATATTTCTATATAAAAATACAATACAGGAGTTCCCATCGTGGTGCAGCAGTTAATGAATCTGACTAGGAACCATGAGGTTGTGGGTTCGATCCTTGGCTTTGCTCAGTAGGTTAACGATCCAGCATTGCCATGAGCTGTGGTGTAGGTTGCAGACGCAGCTCAGACTTGGGGTTGCTGTGTCTGTGGTGTAGGCCAGCAGCTGTAGCTCTGATTGGACTCCTAGCCTGGGAACCTCCATATGCCACGGATGTGGCCCTAAAAAGCAAAAAAAAATTTAAAAAAATAAAAATACAATACACATAATAACCTCAAGAACCTAGAAATAGTGAAATGTACTGAAATATTTAGGAAATGATGGGTTTTGAGTTTTTATTACCCTTATTTATGTATAATTTAATTGTAAGTGTTTATAATTTAATTTTCAATTACAGTCATATTTAACAACTGGCTCATCGAATTCTCAAAAAAGTTGAGATTGCTGCTTGTGAGATGTTAGAACATGCATCAGCTTACCACAACCTCCAGTGTCCCTCAGACCAAATCTTGAGAATCACTGCATCAAGTTAATTCAACAAAAATTTATTAAGCACTTACTTTGTGCTTATGTGCCTGGATATAACACAGGGTGAAACCTAGAAAAAAAAGCAAATAATATCAAGGTTAGGGAAAAATAATTAGCAAATGTATCAGTTAGGATCATTTTAAACCTTCTGTTATTGACTCAATTAATTTAAGTATCTGGTTTCTTTAATATATTCCCCACCCCCCTACCCACTGCCCCAAATGATAATGTGTTTGAATTTCCTCTAAAAGAGGTAGATGTTAGTTTTATATTTTGTAACAGAGCTGTAGGCTAAGTCAATATTTTCATCTGACAGCTGTGATCTGGATATAAGATCTCTCTAAAGATAAAATATCATCTTTACCAGCAGAAGTTTATAAACCACCATGATTTATGAGTTTAACCTTCTCTGCTACAGACAGCAGGATCTGTTTGATCTTCAGGGCAACCATAGTGTTTCCAGATTAGAGGAAGCATACTCATGGTGAATGCATGAAATATGTACTGGCGTTGTGGAAAATTAGTCATTCAATGATCATTTATTGAGCATCTGTTCTGTGCTAGAAGCTGGTGAGCTTATCGTGCTAAGTAGCCACTCAGTGCTTAAGGCAAAGGTTGATCAAGGGTATTTCCCTGAGCATTGGAATTGGTGTGTGGTGTGTATTACCATGAGCACCATGGGACCCTTTTGCATTCTATTCTTCTTCAGCTTCCCAGCTATGTTAACTGTGAGCCCACACACAAACATCCTCTTCAGTGGCAGCTTGAGTCACATTTGCTTTGGTTGCTACCTTGCATCATTTGAAATGATAAAGTATTTTTGTTGTTGGTTTTTCTAAGTATCACCTATAAAGGGAAAGTAATGAAATTTCAAGAGAGACCTGGCAAGAGCCTTTCCAAGACCTTGTTCTCTAAAACGTGCACTCTGTGCTCCTGCCAAGTGCTGGAATTGCCAGTATGTGCTTCCACTCTAGTGGCTGCAGTCTCTGAACAGTGGGGCCTGCTCATTATAGCTGGGTGTCACACTCATCAAGGTACACCTCTGAAAAATGGGTGACCTGGTTGCAGCAATGGAACAATATCTACTGTGCTTGAAAAGTTAAAGCCCTCAACTTAGCATGCCAGGCCCCATCTCTTCTGTGCCTTTCCTGTCATCTTGGGTTTTAGAAAAGAAAGAGCTGGAGTTCCCGTCGTGGCGCAGTGGTTAACGAATCCGACTAGGAACCATGAGGTTGCGGGTTCGATCCCTGCCCTTGCTCAGTGGGTTAACGATCCGGCGTTGCCGTGAGCTGTGGTGTAGGTTGCAAACGCGGCTCGGATCCTGCGTTGCTGTGGCTGCGGCGCAGGCCAGTGGCCACAGCTCC
>PVHT021183666.1:24639063-24666055 GCA_004024745.2 Catagonus wagneri | reverse complement strand
AAAAAAAAAAAAAAAGAAAGAGCTGAGGATGAGGCAGAAGAACTGTGACCTTGGGTACATAACATTATGTCTTCAATTTCTTTCACTTTTTTTTTTTTTTTGGCTGCATCCATGGCATTTAAAAGTTCCCAGGTTAAGGACTGAATCTGAGCCACAGCTATGACCTATGCCACTGTTGTGGCAATGCCAGATCCTTAACCCACTGTGCCACAGCAGGAACTCCTATATTTCTTTAACGTTAAAATGAGAATTTATTCATGCAACAAAATAGTTATTGAACAACTAGTTTGTGCCAGGCACTGTCTTAGGCACAGGAGAAATCAACAAATAAGACAGATGTAGGCCCTCTTCCCATGGTTAACAATGGATAGATGGAGATAGACAATAAATAATAATTATAAATATAGAATAGAATGTGAGCTGATGATAAAATTTGACAAGTAGTAGCTTCTTAAGTGTTAGTTGTATTAATAAGCTTTTCATATTCTGTTACAATAATAACCATCAGTCTGTCTTATACTTTGAATGGATCTTTTATCCTTCATGATTTTGTAACATCACGCATTTTTCATCTGGAAAATAATGGTTCACTGAGTTATGCACATATACAACATTAAAAAAATCACATTTGTAAACAACAAGGACCTACTGTACAGCACAGGGAAATATAGTCAATATCTTCCATAGCAGCATATGGAAGTTTCCAGGCTAGGGGTTGAATCAGAGCTACAGCTGCTGGCCTATGCCACAGCCACAGCAACATGGGAGCCGAGCTGAATCTCCAACCTACACCACAGTTCACGGCAATGCCAGATCCTTAAACCACTGAGCAAGGTCAGGGATCAAACCCATATCCTCATGAGTACTAGTCAGATTCACTTCTGCTGTGTCACAACAGAAATTCCAATCAAGGATATTCTTAAACTACTATTTTTGCTTATTTATTTATTTTTGTATTCTGTGACTGCATGACACTGAAGAGTACAATGACCAGTAGTGCAGTTGGTGCCATTGACTTGATTCACACAAAGGCACCAAGGGTCGTATCTGCCGCAGCTTTTGCACCATTAGTACAAATGTCAATACAGTGAAAAAGGCAAAAACATCTTAGTATTATTATTAATACATTGTTCTCTTCACGGTTCCCCTAAAATGGTCTCAGAGATCCCCACGGGGCTGCAGAAGACATTTTTAGACCTTCCAAAGAAGTTAAATCAGGAGGAAGAGGTAGAGAGTGATTTGGGAGGGGTAGGCAGCAGTTTTAACTTGGGTAGGCAACAAAAGCCTCTCTGAGAAGGTGAAATTTAAGCTGACCCCTTAGGGATGAGAAGGAATCAGCCCAAGACTCTCAGGGAAAGGAGTGCAGATGGAGGAAACAGCTAGTGCCAGAAGCTCTGAGATGAAAATTCAAGGACCAGTAAAGCTCACAAGGCTGGGACAAAATAAGCAAAGAAAGATTTCAACAAGATAAGCTTGGTCAGTAAAAATAATTACAGTATCTAAATCACGGAGTTGGTATTTAAATAAAATAATGCTTATCAAGTTTTTAGCTCGTGTTTCCCTTAATTAGCACCCAGTAAATGGTAGGCTGTGTTCTTTATGAACATGGTAAAATTGACGTGCTCTATAAACCTTGAAGTCTGTTTTTCCCTGGCGTGTACAAGCCTTGCAGCAGAAAAGAGTCAGGTTGTTGTCTTCCTTTTAAGGAAAACACTGTCAGGGCAGATGGGAAACTCACAATATTCTAGCATTCAGATTACAAAACTTAGAACTTAAACAACTGAGCTAAGGAACAAGATTACATCTTATCCAAACTTTGAAAAATGTAACATATACATATGTTTCTCAAACTAAATGGTTGGGTTAGTAGACGTAGAGTCATTTGAGATCCCAAAGTGCTAGGAACTAGTAGAGGAGAAAATGAGATGTATGCCAGGAGGAAGAGGAATGTTCTTTTCTTCGTTTCTTAGCATAAATTTCATGTGTGTGTTATATTTATCAAGATATTGCATTCTTCATGACTGCCTCAGAGCCTTCAGACATTAAATAAGCCGAAAGTAGCCTGCTGGATGAGCTTTGCACAGCACCATATTAAGGGAAGTTCTGGACTTGATATGATTATTAATTCATTGAACCATCATTAATTGATGACCATCATGGACTAAAAGTTTTTCTGAAAATGGGAGATATGAAGATAAAGGACATAGCTTCATACCAAGGAATTCCCATTTTGGGAGATTTTATGTATATTGTATGTATTATATATAAAAATATATTTCATGTATTGAGTATAAAATAATGTACATTTTATTTGAAATGTGTACCGAATGTTGCAGAAGTGTAGGAAAAAAACACAACTAAATCTTTGTGTGGGTAGTGTAAACTTAAAAAAATGTACAACCTGAAAGTTGAAAGTTAAGTTTTATTTGGGACGAGATTAGGATTTAGGCCTGGGTGGGAGACAGCATCTCCGGTAGCCCTGAGAAACCGCTCCAGGGCAGTGAAGGAGGTGCTAGGATATATAGGAGTTTTTTGCAACAAAGAGCAGGTAGCAGGAACAAAAGCGGACTGAGCTCACTTAAATCATTCCTTTGATATGCACTTCAGCTATCAGGGCCAATATCCTGAGGTTTTATAACCTACCTCACCCTTGGAGGTGACTGCATTCAGATGACCATGACATTCTTTGTTTTATCCCTGACTACAGACCAGGCAGTCTATAAAGAGGAAAGGGAGAATATCAAGATATGATAAAGGTGAGGGGGAGGTGCATGCAGCCATGCACTGATTTTACAGGTTTGTTGCTGATCTTCAGAAGTTATAAGAAGCAGACATCACTGTGAAGGATTTTAGTGTTTTTCTAGATATGAGGAGATGTAAGAATTGGGCACATAAAATCTTCTACTAAAAATATCTGACTACCTGAAGACCTGTTTTTCCAGTTTTCCCAGAGTACAGAGTGTTGCATTCCTGATTTTCACTGAGTTCTGCTCAGGGGGTGCGGGGTTTGCAGCTGCAGTGGCTCATGATTTAATCCATGTAGAAGCTGATGGCAAGTGCCAAACTTCTGTTCACAGTAAGTAGCCAGGAGGTCATTAAGGAAGGCTTCCTAGAAGAAGGTGAAGATTGAATGGACTCTCAAAAGATGAGTAACAATTACCCAGTGTCAGAGCAAAAATTGTACCATAGTTAAACAGGCATGAATGACTGGCTCTTACAATCAGGGAAAGAGGCCAAAACTCAGTCTTTATTCAACTCTACTGAAAGAGTGTTGCTCAAACTCTGGCCTCTGTCAGCCATTGCTGAAGAACAGAAACCCAGAGACAGAGCGTTGGGTGAAGGAGAAAAAGAGAGCTGGGCCAGTGTGGGCTAATGCATTAAAGACTGTGCCCACCTTAGAGAAGATTAGGAAGTGGTTTTATAGTTTGACGAGTGGAAAACAGGGCTGCAGATAAGGATCAGGGTAGAGGCAAGCTTGCATTGTCTTACAAAGCTGGTGTTTAGTGGCCCCAGGACTAATTCTGGTGGTCCTCCTTCTTGAATGAAGAATGCTTCACCAAGTAGTTCTTCCTTGTGTTGGGGGCTTTGGTTCTGTGGAAAGGTTCAAAGATATTGTCATATATATTCCTTGAGGAGGAACCAGGACCCTGCTCACAAGCTGCACTGCTCTTCCCTATCTCTGCATCCCCTCCCTTCCCTGATCAGCAACTGCCCTTTGGAACTCAGGGAAGATCATAGAGGCTGAGGCTTATTCCTATAAATAAGAAATGGAGGACACAGAAAGGCTTGTGTGTCTAGGAGCCCCACAGGGCACTAGCTTGGTTACATAAGGAGGAAGAGAAGGGTGTATAGTGGGCTAAAAGATGTACGCAGTTTTTGTTGCAATGAATCTGAGGTGTCTGTGGGAAATTCAAAGAACTGTTGATAAGCAATTGAATATACAGGCCTGGACCAAGGGAGTGGATAGAGATAGAGATTTGGGAGGCTTCAGCACTTTGTAGGGCAGATGGCCAAAACTGGGATGGCAGCAATACTTGAAGCACAAGAGAAGAGCATCAGAATATCAGGGACCCAACTCTACATGAGGTACAGAGAAGAAAAGGAGACTTGGAAGGTGGATCTAGAGAAGTAGATGGTAAATCAGGAAATCATAGTGTCCTGGACCAATAAAGAGCTTGGATAGCTAAGCTAGAAGGCAGTGCTTCCCATTCTTTAATAAGCGTGCGTCATTTAGTTAAAATGCAGATTCTCATTCAGTAGCTTGGAGGTGGGGCCTAAGATTCTGCATTTCTAGCAAGTTCCCAGGTGACAAAAATACTGCTGATTCACACTTGGAGTGGCAAGGTTCCTGGGCACAGAAAACTTAAAAAAAAGAAGTTCTGCCCCAAGGATGCACCTTAAGTTTCCAGTCTACCAGCCTGCCCTTGCCAGCCCCAACAAATGCATAAGCCCGTTTTCAAAATAAATCTTTTTATGTGTGTGTATACATATTGATCTTGTGCTGTTTTTCTGGAGAACTCTGATTGATATAGATTTTTTTCACTCATTGTAATATTTTTGAGATGCATACATGTGGTTGCATGTATATTGCTGCGTGGTATTCCATTGCATGGATGCATCATGGTTTGTTTACCATTGATAGACTCCTGTGCTATTTCTAGGTTTTGGCTAATTATGATAAAGCTGCTATAAATAGTTATGGCAAAACACTGTGAACATGTGTTTCTATTTACCTTGGGTAATTATTGGGAGAGAATTGCTGGATCATGGAATAAATGAATATTGCATTTTATAAGAAATGATCAGATTTTTTTCTCCAAACTTACTGTATCATTTTATACTCCCACCACAATGTATGAGAGTTCTAGTTGCCTCCACATCCTCACCAAGACTTAGTATAGATTTTGGCCTTTCTTGTGGGTGCATAATGGTATCGCATTTTTGGTTGCTTTGCATTTCTCTAATGGACAACTCCTTCTTGTGCCTTATTAGCCATTCAAATATCCTCCCCTGTGATGTATCTGGTCAAAGCCCCTGTCCGCTTCTCTGCTGCTCTTTCTATGATCCATGTATCAGTCCCTTGCTGTATATGTATCTTAAGAATATCCTTTTCCACACAAGATGATCTTTCATTAATATATCATTTAGGTGCTGATAAAGTCACTCTCTGCTACAAGGAGCTTTCCAAGAAGGATATATCACTGATTTAAGCTAAACATTTTTTGAAAACTTTAACTTCTTTCCCCCTGAATTCTAGATTGGCTTTATGGTGTAGGGTGAGTTGAATTGCACTGTATAACCCTGTATACACCTTACTGAGCCTGCATTTGCAGAACACATAATTTCTCAGTTATCAGCTAAGAAATTGACATCTCTTTTCTTAGGTCAACACTTTAGTCTGGTATTTGCCATCACTTTAGTCTGTTATTTGTTCTCTTACATAAAATATTCCAGTCACTTGTTTATTGCTTCTATTTCCTGTTTCTGCAGCAGCATAGAAACTTCCAGTCAAAATCTATGGGAAAATTATTTGTACAAAAAAAAAAAAGAAAAAGCAAAGATTCTAGTATGTATACACTACTAAGAATGAAAATACTCCCTTTCAACCTTACCCTGATCATTGCTGCCTTACTCCTGTGATGAAAATACATTCTTGAAAAACATTTCCATTTCTCTGTGTTAGAAATATAAAGAGTTATTTCTTTGTCCTCTTGATCAGTTTTATAGGTTTACTTTCCCCTTCATTTGTCATTCCTAGCTACAGAAAAAAAAGTTCCATTTGCGAAAACTGTCTTTGCTGGTCTCACATACTTAGAACCTTTATGAAATGAGAAGTTTCAGTAAGAGGTCTCATTAGTAATACAGACACACTCATTTTCTTGTGTTGTTGAGACCTTGAGACTCTCTCTCCCATTTCTGCCAGCAGTCCTTGTCATTTCTCAACAGTTATTTCTCTACTTCAGGTCATATCAAAATAAGAAATTGTATAGGAAGATAAAGAGCTGTAATTTACTCATTCTTACCTATTTTTAAAACCAGAAACTTAGCAGTTCCTTGACTGTATCTAGAAAGATAGGAAACTCTTTGACCTCTACTTGTCTTTTTGGCACTTACTGAAGTGATACAGACCTTATTGCTACCACCAATCGGAAATCTATATACTCGCTAATGGTGCCCCGATCCAAAGCATCTGATGACTTAGAGAGTCACTGAAGATAATACATAAAACCCACCTTACTGGTGTTGCTGGTCTGAAGCTGCTGCTTCAAGTACTCAAAACCTTTCAATTTCATAACTGTTGTGGGGTTTGTGGGAATTGGGGAATTAAATATCGTAGACTGTAGCCTGAAACTATGGACTAGGCAGGCTTGAAGAGTTTGTTATGGCTTCATTCACTTGGTCTGGGTTGTCCAAAGTCTCTGGGGCTTCTCGGGGTTCTTCATTGTCCAAAAACCCGTGTTCTTCTTTGATATTTACTGAGAATCCCTCTAGTTGTTGCCACACTATATCAAACTGGTGCTACAGAAGTCGACTGTAGGAACAAAATACAGAAAGTTCATATACTCTCTCAAAGAAAAAGACAAATGTTAGATTAGAGCCCTCATATACTCCTATATTAAATATTTATTGAGTGCCAACAGTGTTGCATATGTTGTTGCTCATTGCTGGAGTCCATAGCACATACCTAGTGGAGAAAGACAGAGGTGTACACAGTTACAGTTCCTTAGATATTAGGTATAGAGGTGTGTATAAGATGCATGGCTGCTCAGGGAAGGATCCACCTGTGTGCATGGGTGTGTTAGTGTGTGTGAGTTGCATGAGGTGTCACTGGTGGTTGGGGAAGTTGCTTGTATCATTCACTAAATTTTAATGGATGGGTGGGAGTTAGCCAACTCAATAGGATAGAAAGCATATTTATGGTAGAAATGACAGAGGCATGTGAGGACGTGGCCCTTGAAGTAGGTAAAGTAGTTCAGTCATATTGGTGTTTAAGTTTCATTGGGGGAGAATGGAGGGAGATGAAGCTTGAGAAGTTTGCCAGATTATGAGGGTTGTAGGTTACTGTGCTAAGGGTAATAGGTGGACTCTCAAAGAACTTTAAGCAGGGGAATATCATGAGGTTTAGATCTGAGGTTTAGAAATATCACTTTTGCTAGGTAATGAATGGATTTTAAAGTGACTCAATGGGTAACAATAGAAAACATTTGGCTAGCATTCAATATATGCCAGTATTATGATAATTTCATGTTTTGATTCCTATTATTATCCCCATATTACACATAAAGATAGGAGGGAGAAAGCAGTAAAGTAACTTACTCAGGTTCACTCAGATACTGAATCGCAAGATAAATATTCATGTCCCTACCGCTCTGCTAGACTGCCTTTCAATAATCACTGACATTTATTGAGAACTTTCAACACATCAGGCAGTGTTCTCAGCATGTTATACAAATCAGCTAATGTACTTAAAACCATCTTATGAAGAAAGTACTATTATTATCCTTATTTTATAGATGATATAATTATAAGGAGACAATTGATTTGTCCAAAATAACTCAGTAAGTAAGTTACGGAGGTGGGATTCAAATGGTCTGAGGTTTACAAATAAGTCTGAAATAAGAAGCTGAGTTAGCCACCTCTGTGTTACATGGCTGTGGGAAGATTGTTTATGAGGGTGTTGAAATAATCAAGGCAGAAATCACAATGGCCTGAACTGAGAGATTGATAGTGAAGATATAAAATATAGATCCATGGCATGAGAGCAAAATGGGTTTTATGGGATTTTAAGTAATTATTGAAAGAGTAGTGAGGATTGAGAGGAAGAAATTGAGGATAGTCTTGGTAATGCTAACAATCTTTATTAAAGTGGAGAAATTAAGGATAATCTGGTTAATTGTAGCAACATATTTTGCAAGAATGTTTTTTAGTTTGGGACATTTTTAACTTTGGAGTGACTGTAGGACATTCAAGTGGAGATGGCCAATGAGCAGTTAAATTTTGAGGTAAGTCTAGGGAGGTGCATTTGGAATTATAAGAATAGGGGGAGGTAATTATCAGTATGGACACAGGCATGATTTCCCTGGGAGGATGGGTACCGTGAAAAGAGAAATAGGCCACATATCAAAGCCCTTATCTCTATGGCATCCCCTTTCTAGAGATTCATAATACCCTGTTTGATGGTCACTGATTCAAATCTGAGCAGAGAAATTAGTGCTCAAAAAAGAAACTGCTACACAGGAAGTTATAGAGGTGATATTCCCCAAGCCACCAAAACAGTGTGTTTCAAGAAGGAAAGAGAGGTCATCCATGTCAAATACTACACTGATATGAGAATCCATCCTCTGATTTGGCATTGATAATCTAGGAGGGGCAATTTCAGTACATTGTTGGGGTGGAAGGCAGATTAATGCAGCTAGAGAAGTAAAGTCAAGGAGTGAAAATAGTGATAACGGGCAACTTAGACATAACTCTATTGCATCAGAAAGAGAGTGTGTGCCAAATAGAAGCAATCTATGCTTAAAGAAGATATTTTTAAAAATGGAGATGCAGCATATGAAGCCATTCTGGTTAACTGGGTGTTTCTATAGTATCAATAACAAAGAAGAAATAAAGCAGTTTGGAACATGATACTCCAGTACCTCATTCCAGAGACCAAACCTCTGCAATGCTCTGCCTGGGTTGCAGAGGAGCAGGGTATGCAGTCTATGCCATAGTCTGACTTAGAGATTAAAATGGGACTAGCAAATCCAAAGAGAAATGCAGTGGAGTCTCTTCTATCATTAAATCTCTCCCTGCTGGTAATTTATCATGATTGCTTGAGACATTATATTTCTGTTCTGTGGCACAGCATTTATTCTGTATATTTGAATCTTTTGCACAAGTCACACTTGTTAGGGAAGTAATGCTCATCCTAATGCACCAGATGTAACTCATATTTTGCATAAGTCCTAAGAAGTATATTGCTTTGAATATCCTTCCAACCAAGTTTGTTTCTCCCACTTTTATCTTATGATCTAATGAAACTTCTTCTCCTGGGTTCTCTTAGTTAAAATACCACCAAATAGCCTGGAGAAGTAGCTCTAGTATAGTGGTTAAAGTCTCAGGCTCTAGAATTACACCAGCTGGCTTCACTTTTCAGCTCTCACATTAATTAGCTGTGTGACTTTGGGCAAAGTACTTAACCTCTCTGTGACTCAGATTTATTGCTTCAAAAATGGTAAATGTTTTACCATCTGTGAAATGTTAAAATCTTGCTCACTAGAATTGTTATGAGCATTAATGAAATATTAGCTGTCAGAAAAATGCCTAGCATATAGGAAGCACTCAACAAATGCTGGGTGCCATCATAATCATCATGGTTATCACCTCCACTGGAAACCTGTTATTAATCCCTCCAGCTTCCTTCATCCTCCCACATCTGACTGGCTCTTCAGTCTATGCTACTTTCAAAATAGTGAACTTGTCTTTACTAAGAAAATTTTAATTGGTAGTATTAGACACAAAGCTTGCCTGCTTGAAGTGTGACAGAGTATTCTACCCTTTGCCTCAAAAATGGTGAATGATGTCACTTAACTATACTGAGTTGAAGAGTGTTCTCCCCAAATTCATGTCCACTTGAACCTCAAAATGTGACCTTGTTTAGAAATGAGATCTTTCCAAGTATAAGTAGTCAAGATGAGGTCATTCTGGATTAGACGCTAATCCAATTAGACTCTAATCCAATCCAAAGAGAAAACCAAGAAACAGAGAGACACAGAGAGAAGGCAGCCATGAAGATGAGGGCAGAAATTAAAGCAAATCAGCTACAAGCAAAGGAATGCTGAGACTTGCTGTCTAGGGAAAGGCAAGGAAGGATTCTTTCTTAGAGCCTTCAGAGGGATCATGATGCTACTGACACCTTAATTTTGGACTTCTGGCCTCCAGAACTGTGAGAGAATAAATGCCTGTTGTTCATAGTCAAAGTCTTTGACTTTGTTACAGCAGCCTTGTGAAACAAACACAGTTACTCATAGACTTTTCTAAGCTCTTTAGCATGTCATCCAGTGACCTGACCTTTTGTGTTCTGGCCAGATTCTGCCTCTTTTGTTCATTACTCATGCCATTTACTCAGCCCAGTTGTTCTGCACCACCCCCACCCCCACCCCCACGACTGTCCCACTGATACTCTGACTTCAAGACTCAAATCAGTTCTGTGTCTTCTCATCAGAATGATTTGTCTATCCTTCTGCAATCTATATGTAGTGTGTTGCCTTTACCTCCATCATCTATTTTATGTCTTTGTTCTTTGTTTATACATTTATCTCTTACCAGAGTGTTAATTTCTTTAAATCAGAGTCTGTATTTTTGGTCTGTTATATGGCTGTGACTGGATTGGGTCAATAGTGAACGTAGTGGTCTGTTTATTGGAGTTCATAACGCATTTGTTATATGAATGAAAGAGTGAGTGAATGAATGAATGAATGAACCTGGGGAACAACTAGTGTCCTCAGCTTATGTTTCACCAGCAGACCTCCCCATTCCCTCAGTCAATCAATGAGAGCAGATCTAGAAAGCACACCATCAGAGATTCATTACTTTGTCTTATCAGGATTCTCATCATATCTTTAGAAGGCCCAGCTCTGGGAAGAATAAGCCATTAAGTCCAGAACATTTTCCTGAGAACGTATTTATCAAATCAGAGACAAAGAGAAAATGCAAGAACAGGGCTACAAGGAAGAACAGGAGGGGAGTCCCCTGGTGGTCTAGTGTTGAGAACTCAGAGCTTTCACTGCTGTGCCCCGGATTCCATCGCTGGTTTAGAGAAATAAAACACAAAACAAACAAACAAAAAACCCAGAAGATGGCAGGAGAGTATGAGGTTTTTTACTTAGTGATGAACCTCTTTGTACAGTTTAGACAACTGAGGAGCCAGGAAACAGGCTCCAAGCAAATTTTTTCTTACATTACCTTTTTATATGGGAGGCAGATAAGGATGCTTAGTCATCGTGCCATTGCTGCAACCTGACAAGTAGCAACTTTGTGGAGTATGGATGTCATCTTTCTGGAGAAGCAGGGCTGTGCAGAAAGAGAGCAGTAATGAGGGTCCTATGGTGTCCAGGTTTTGGCCACTCTTTCCTTCTGTATATTAGCTGGTGGCTCCCTCTGTACCCTGCGTCTCCAAAAAAGCTGTTACAGTAGCTTCCAAATCCTGTTTATCCTAATTTCACCTCCTGTTTGGTGGGGAAGCAGCTCTCAGGCTAGGTACTGGGATTATTTATGTCTGCTTAGGCAGAGAGAGCTTTGATGAGCAGAGCTGCTCCCGCTTTGTGGCTGACTAGGAGAGGCTGTGGGGCTCTGTTCTCCATGGGGGTATGTAATAGAGCAGAAGGCTTTTGTAGAGGCTCTTTGACTGAAAAAGCAGAGGTTTGTCTGCGCTCATCAATATGCTTGGAACCCTCAAGGCAGAATTTGGAATTCATGTCCCCCACCTGTGTCTACCAAAATACTCCCTGGGGTAGGAACTCAAAATTATTCACATGCTAGTAGTGCTCAGGCCTAGACCAAAATGCTCTCAAAATTATTTATGTTCCAATTACATTTCATTAATTTTTAACTAAAGATCTCATTTCATTCCAGTGAAGAATCCATTACAATGTGGCTAATTTCAAAGCAGATAACCTGCATTTGGGGGCCATAGTTAAAGAAAGATATGGCATACCATTCAGACCTTCCCCCATCGGTGAAACCAAAATACATCCGGGAAGTTCAGAGATCAAATTTGGAGTTGCTGTTAAAACTAATAATAATAACTATTTATTTTAAAAATTCTTGGAGCTTAATCAGTTTCTGGCAATATCCGTATAGCAGTTTATTTTTTTTGTCTTGTCAGGTTGTTTGCTTTTTTTTTTTTTCTTCCAAGCAACTTTTACTCCTTTCCTCCAATTCTGTGATTAAATCCAGATGATGTTACGGTAGATCTTTACTCCCACAGTTTCAAAGCTATCACCCTGACTACAGAGATTTTGTTACGGCCTCTAGCACCGTCAAAATAAATTGTTTCAAAGGAGAGAGGTATCATCATTGGCGTAACAACAAGCTCCGGGAATCAGTTCCCCTTCATTTCAGGTTGTAATGTCACATTTGGCCAAAGTCTTCCCCATGGAAAAGGATGTAATATGTCCTTGAGACCCTCACTGCCAGGTTTCTAGCCAGAGAACTGATTTTTTTTTCACAGAGGGCTGTAGGGTCCTGGTTCAGAAGTTCCAGCTAAGAGATTCTTCCCCCGCCCCCATCCCCACAAGATGTTGTCTCTGGCTTTTGTCTTGGTTGGGGATATTTCTTGAGCTTTCTTATGAGTGTCTCTTTGTTTTAACTCTCTGTGGGCCAATGGTAACCTGGTGTTTAATTTGTATGGTAAGGTGCTATAGGTTCTTTAAAAACTCATGTAAAAAGTTAAAACATTGGCAAATGTTTTATTCACCTGTGAAGCCACCTCAGTTTGCCAGGTCTGGGACCTGGATGTCGGAGATCAGCTCCCATGTCTGCCACCAACTGACTAGGTCTCTGAGAATGACCTTGGAGAAGACCTCCATTCCTTAGGGATTTGCCTAGCATGTAAACACCAAAGGCATTTTCCCTAATTGCTCTGTGGAATACTGTGATCTTTGACATGGTAACAAGTGTTTTTTACGACACACAAAAACTAAAATTAAACAAAGCAAGAACTTCTGTGGTAAAATAGGTATGAGAAATGCTTCCAATACATTCTTCCCTTGAAGATTCATATTTTCTACTAGCATCTTAAAGCCTTTAACATTTCAGTAGTAAAGAAACCACCTGTAAATCTGTGTTCTTCAAAGTTCATTGATCATCGTATCAGTTAGGGTAGACGAGATTATGCCGAGAGAAAAAGTGGATCCATAGGTTTAAGTAAGAAAGTTTCCCTTTTCTCTCCCTCCCTCTCTCTGTCTTTCTCCTGTTTCTCCCTCATTACATTTCCATTATATGGTTATTGGCTGTGGATAGGGGCCTTTTTTTTTTAATTCATAGTCACTTAGGGATACTACCTAATGAAGTAGGTAGACTTCATTATGAAAACTGCAGGTCAATTTGCCAGAAAGAAATGAGGAAGTTTGGGGGCGTCTCAAATCAGCCATTACATGGCAGAGCCCAAGTATGATGCAGATAATTTCCACTCACAATTCACTGGCCAGAACTAGTCATGTGACCTTTGTCAAATACAAAAGAGATAGTGCTCAGAGGAGAGGAGAACTGGATGATGGTGAGAAAATTCAGGGCTACTATGACTTTGGAACCCTATGTAATTGTGCAAGTTATAATTAACTTGTAGAATTACATTTTGGAAAATTCTACAATGAATGAATTTTCTAGGAACACTTCCCAGTTCTGAAGGTGTATAATTCTGTGGTCTAGTCACTGAAAACAGCTCCCACTTCTGATTAGTATATGTGATTCTCTGGGAGAAAATACCGATTTATTTACTTTTTTGTTTAGTATGGTAAAATGTATGTAACATAAAACGCCTTATTTTATCAGCTGAAGCTTTGAGATGAAACTTCTGATTGGCTGGAGAAATTTTTAGGATAACTGGTTCATACAAAAGCATACCTTCACATCAACCACTGAACAAAAAGAGATCACTTATATTTTTGAGTCCAATTGCATAACCTGGTATTAAGAGAGGAAATGAATTTTGCCTGGGACTAAATCCTGTTGCAAACTAGAATCTAGACAATTATCTCTGGGAGAAGGGGCCAGTTTGGAGCAAATTTATGAGTCCTTTGCTTGGGGAGCCTTTTTCTATTCCTTTCCTGCTGTCAGTTAAGATCCCAAAGATGAGAGGGGGAAGAATTCACCTTACAAAAACAGAATATGTGTAAGAAAATAATTATATTTAATTAATATAAACCCACCTCCCAGATGATGGGGCTAGAAATTAGGCAACGTCTGCACCATCCCTCTTCCACCTATGTCTCCTAACTTTCCCTTTGCCATAAAATCTCTTGGTCTTCTAAGGAAATTGTAAGACTACAGTCGTATAGAAGTAAGAGGCCTGCCTTTAGCATGGTGCAATTTTCTTTCTAGTGTAGGGAATGCAATTCATAATATTTGGGTGAGCTTGTCTCCAGTAAGAGAGGTTCAATCTATCTACAGTTCATTCTGACCAACTGCCTGGTAGGGACTTCAGTGACCAGGGTGATATTTAATTTGTCACTGAACAGCCTGAGGCTATGATAAATTCATAACCATCTACTTCCCTTCCCTCAATACACATTCGATTTGTTGACGTGTTTACATACCATTCTGGGAATGGAGGCAGATTTATAAGCATTTTGTAATGCACAGTGGAGGTAAGCCCAGAACCATGCACAGTCATGGTTTGTGAATTGCTAATAGGCCACGAGTCTGGCTTAAATGTACATCACATCCTGAGACATTAATCAATTCCTAGAGCTGAGTGAACATAAGGCTTGTCCTTCAGGGACAATCAGTACGTATTTTGAAGAAAGGAATTATAATAAGGAGCACACAGGCATTCTAGACCTTGAAGCTCTTAGCAGTAGCACATCTTTTGTTTCATTTTGAATGAAAAGCATTTACAAGATGATATGAATGGTAGATTCAGTCTGACTTTTTTAAAAAGGATAAATATAATGGCTTTGCATCTATATAAAATATCTAATTGTTTGGCAACTTACTGATTCCCGAATATTTGGCCCTTGGACTCCAATGCCAAGGAAAAATGCCTCATATAAAATCTTTTCAAGGCTAAGCCCATCATGAAAAATTAATGGATTTATGAGTGGGGGAAAACTGTTTTCTCTTTTTCTTTTCTCTTTTTGCTTTCCTGTCACATACCACTAAAACACTGATTTTCTTTCACTTTACCTGTTTCCAGGGTACAAGATCCTTTTATTTTTCTGTTAAATTAAAATATCTTTGAAGCCCTCAGAGATGCCATTCAGAGGTTCACAGTACCTTCAAAGTGCTTCTGACATACATCCTTGAGAGATCTGGCCAGCATCAGCATCATATGAAACACTTTAGGGAACCTGCCCTCTTCTGCATTTTAAAGATGTGATAACTAAGATTTAGTTTAAATGACTGGTCAAGAATATTTAGCTAGAAAATAGTTGAACTGGGACTGAAATTCAGATCTTCAGTTAGTAAATCTAGCGCTTTCCCTGATTGTGAAAACCGTTCAAACAATTAGTTCCCTAGTAGGTAAACACATAGGTATTCTTTGCTTATAAAATAATTCCTTAGGGTAGAAGAAGCCAATAAATGCCCTAATAAAAATAGATAGCAAAAAATGAAAATACATCACTAAAACAAGCAAAAAATGTTCCAGAGTATACATACACCATAGCATACCAAGAAAGTTTAGGAACTTTTTTATTTTTTGGCTGCACCTACTGCGTGTGGAAGTTTTCCCTCCAGGGATAGAACAGGAGGCACTGCAGTAATAATGCGGGATCCTTAACACCTTGCACCACAAGGGAACTCTGAAAGTTCAAGAACTTTCAGATTGACCCTTCATGTCTCTGTTTCCAGACCCGATGTTCTGGCCAGAGGGGGCTTGACCTGGGGTTGGAACAATCAGGATTTCTCTGTGAGGGCTCTCTTATGGAGGAAACGCTTCTCTGCAGCTCTCAGTGTTTCCATCAGTGGGACGGGAGCTCAGTAAGCATGTCCCCTCTAGTCTGCCTCTTCCTTACCCAGAGGAAGAAGAGTGACTTACCTGATTAAAACTTTGGACACAAATGACTAGGCTGTAAGCATCCTCAGCTCAGCCCCTCCCTTCTATTTTTTGGATGGAGTCTTTCTGTGGTGCTCCTCCAGGGACGGGTTCTGCTCCTGAGAAGGACAGGGTGGGAGGCTTGCCCCAATTCAGTGTAGTTGTGACTGGGGGAGGGGGCAAGGGGAGCGGGTTGGGGGGGGGGAGGGTATGTCTGCCTGTTTCTCTGGTACATACATTAGCTGACCCTGCTAAATGTTTATCTGCCAAAAATGTGATCTCTGGACGACCCGTCCCTCTGCCACTCGTTGGTCTTATTTTTTTATTTGTTCTTATCCTGGGTTGATTACGGAGGTGCCATTTACTGAGCATGCTTAACGATCTCAGTAGCCCTGACCCCTGAATTTTTACGTCTTTTAAACTGCATATTCACTTTTCACTTTGTAGCATTTGATGGAAAAAATGAGTTCCTAAGGCCTGAAATGTAGGTGATGATGAAAATATTAATAATGGGAGTTCCCGTCATGGCTCAGTGGTTAACGAGTCCGACTAGGAACCATGAGGTTGTGGGTTTGATCCCTGGCCTTGCTCAGTGGGTTAAGGATCTGGCGTTGCCGTGAGCTGTGGTGTAGGTTGCAGATGCAGCTCGGGTCCCGCATTGCTGTGGCTGTGGCGAAGGCCGGCGGCTACAGCTTCTTTTAGACCCCTAGCCTGGGAACCTCCATATGCCGCGGGTGTGGCCCTAGATGAGGCAAAAAGACCAAAAAATAAAAATATTAATAATAATAATTACAGCTGACACAGTCCAAAACCATGCTAAATGCTTTACTTGCTTCATCTCATTTAATCCTCATGATAGTTTCCAGTGAATACATATGTTATTTTTAGCTGTCAGATAAACAATTGAGATCTGGGTTTAGTATCTTTGCATGAGAACACCTCCCTTTATTGACGTAGCAGCATAAAAACTATACGGTCTAAAGCAGCAAAGGATGCTTGCAGAAGGGAAAGGATTCTGTACTGTGCCTCCAAGATCTTTCTTTAGAACTGAAGAATTTACCGCCAAGCTTAAGAGGCTCTGGCTATCAGTCCTTCTCCCTCTTGGGGACAGGCAGCAGGAGCGAGGCAATACACGATCCTTTTTCTGTCCTTGCAATGGACAATGGAGAACCCTGGCAGGCTCTTGTACAAAACTGTGATACCATTACCATCCGCTGCAGCAGAGCCCCTCGCCCTCACCATTCTTTGCCCTCTTTAATATTCGAACCCACTTTTCCCCCTTTATTCATTCTTTCCTTTCTTCACTCATTTGTTCATATCCTTCCTTCCTTCCTCCCTCCTTCCCTCCATCCCCCCTCATCTATAATTTATTTGATTAATATCTTGCTGACAATTTTCCCGTGCGTGTTACTGAAGCCGTGATCCGGATCACTGCCTCTTGCCCCTTCTGCTTTCACTTGCTCAACAACTGCAATTTTATCCCTAGTAAATTAAACTCAAGCCGTGGTTGGCAGAAAGGCAGCATTTAAATGACTGTGTAAGTTGTTTCTCAATGGGGCTCTCCCCCACCCCTCTGCTCATACTTATGAGATAATTGGAAATAAATCTGAGACTATAAAAAAAATAGAGGGGATGAACAAGATACTAAGATAATTTCATACCAGCCTCTGTAGTCTCTTAGAACTTTTAATTACCTTGGCTGAACAAACTGAATAAATGGCCAAATTACTTCAATATTTTTTATATTTTAAAAATTATTCATCTAGGATTGATGTTCTTTGTGAAGGAACTACAACCCATACAGCAAAACATTGTAGGCTTATACTTGTCATAATTTATAAGCAGTAAATTCTTATTTATTTGGCATTGCCAGAGATTGATATATTCTGCTTGATCTGAGATGCTTTTTACTAAGACATTGTCAAATAGTCTACATATATATTATCAATTCAAAATAAATTATTCAGATTTTGGCATAAGGAAGTTCCTGGGCTAGGGGTTCAGTTGGAGCTGAGCTGCCAGCCTACACCACAGCCACAGCAACATGGGATCTGAGCCACATCTGCAGCCTACACCACAGTTCATGGCAGCACCAGATTCTTAACTAAGCAAGGCCAGGGACAGAACCCACATCCTCATGGTTATTAGTTGGGTTCCTTACCACTGAACCACCCCAGGAACACCAGTTATTAAGATTTTTACCAAAAGGAATTAATCGGTTTTTTTTTTTTCATAATTCAAAATGTTTTGGCTCTAAATTCACAATGGCTGGTTTGGAATTCCAGTACTACCCCACCCCTAAATGAGTACCTTAAATTTTCCAAGTCTCTCTGAAATGGAAGAAATAATAATTGCTAATTAGAATTATGGTGTACACTAAATAGGAATATTTTACATTGCATACTTAGAATAGTTTCCAGCATATTAAGTATGGTGGGTTTAAAACATATCCATATATGTTTTCATTTCTTCTTTTCAAGAGATGGAGCTCCATTCCCATCCCTTGGATGGCAGGCTGGACTTAATGACTTACTTCCAATGGTTAGGTTGTAGAGGAAGTGATGGGCCACTTCTCTAATGCTTGGCTTTGAGTTTTGGTTGCTCACTTGGACCACTACCTCTTGCAGAAGCCAATTGCCGTGTTACTAGAACACGTAAACTGCTGAATGCATGAGTACACACGGTGAGGAACCAAGGCTGTCTGTAAAAAATAAGAAACTGAATTCTTCTGCCAACAAGCAAGGGCGGGACCTTATAAGCATAACCTCCAGCCTTCAGACGACTGAGCTGGCCATCATTTAACTGCACCCTCCTAAGAGACCCTGAGCCAGAACTACCCATCTCACTGCTTCTGGACTCCTGACCCTCCAAGCATGGGTAAGATAATAAATATTTGTTCCATTAAGTATTGGGGTAATTTGTTATACAGCAGTAGATTAATATAATAAGGACTCGAGAAACATTAGGTGTTGTTATATTTAGTCATTCTCAGTAGTTGTGAAGGTCCCTTTGAGGCACCTGAGCACATCCATCTCTCAGTTGGAGTCCCATGAGACTCTCCAGTTGGCAACAGCAGGACAAAACATTTCATGTTACTGCTCTAACCTGATTTTGAGCGAGTTTCTAAATTCAGAAACAGTTATGAGTTAAATTCTCTCACTTTATAAAAAAGCCACTTGATGACTTTATTTTCTAGAATAGGATGATAATTTTAAAGAGAACAACTGAAAATACTACTGTTCAGGCTCACTGATGTCTCAAAGGCTTGATTATGTGTCCTCTTGCTATATATAAGTACATTTCACATGTTATAGGTCTATTTATTCCCCTAGACCAGGTGAAAACAACAAAGCTCAAAGAGTGTACATGCTTTTCTAAGATGGCTTAAGAATGAGAATATAGAATGTGAATTTGAACCTGGTTGTATCTGACTTCAAATCCAGTGTTTTCGTTACCTGATGTCCTTGAGAAAGGAAAGATGAGATCAGAGCCCAGGTTCAAACTGCGTCAGGCAATTTTCTTTTAGGTGGACTCTACTGCTTAGGTGGGGAACCTAGGCTTGTTCCCTCTGGAGGTCAATGGTCCAGCATGCTTGCAAGCCATCTTAGAAAGCCACATACACACGAATCCGACTAGGAACCATGAGGTTTTGGGTTGGATCCCTGGCTTCACTCAGTGGGTTAAAGATCTGGCATTGTGGTGAGTTGTGGTGTAGGTTGCAGACGCTGCTTGGATCCTGCGTTGCTGTGGATGTGGTGTAGGCTGGCAGCTGTAGCTTCAATTAGACCCCTGGCCTGGGAACCTCCATATGCCATTGTGCAGCCCTAAAAAAGCAAAAAAAAAAAAGAAAGAAAGAAAAGAAAAAACCACACACACTAATATTAAACCACAGCTAGAAATCACGGGCCTGATCCAAGTGAGAGTCCTTCTAAAGATGTGTTGAAAGGTCCTGGGTGGGAAATAGGTGAGGCCAGATGAGGCTATGGATGACTCAGCATTGGAGATTATGGATGACTGAGCACAAAGGCTAGGAAATCTAATTCCAGGGCATAACCTGCCTTGCTGAGAATGACTCAGTTTTTCCTTCCCTTCCCTAAGACTTCACAGATTCACCTGATGTGATCATGGTTGTCGTAGGAAGTAAAAACGCATAAAGAATAAAGGAAACAATCCAAGAAAAGTATTCCGGTATCTATTAAGTGCAGAGACTTAGTGTCATTTCACCATATTCTCCATGAAATATTTTCTCAGTGAACAAGGACACAAACCTGTGGCCTAAACTTGTATGTATGTCTGTTTGGAGGAGAGAAAGGGGCCCTAAGCTAATTGTTTTTCAGTATCACAGACATTTTTAAGTTCTTGCTGTATACTCAGGAATTTGAATGATTCTTTTCTCTAACAAATGACTTGACATCTCAAATTTATGGATTTTTTTTCCCTAAAAAAGCAATCATCTTAGCCACCAGTCACTTAAACAAATATATGTATACATATTATTTTTGAACACATTGATACTTGTTATAACAAAGATGATAGTAAAGTTCCAACTACTGCCCAATCATTGGAGGCCTGGTATCTAACATTTGGCTGGCATGTGACCAAAAAAGAGAACTCAGGGGCTGGTGATCACATGGTGAGGTGATTTAAGAAGTGTGAACGAATAACTTATTTGAGTCACTTTCACAGTCCTGAAGGAATAGTAGGCTACCACTCAAATGGCTTTTGGCTACCCTGTTGGTCATTCTGACCATGACACAGCTTGTTTGAACAATAGCTAATAGCCTAAGGGGAAAGTTAAAAATTTCCAGGATTTCACGCATCAGGAAAATCCTGTGGCTGGTTCCAGATAACTCAGCCTTATTGGGAATCACAAATGGAACAGTTGGTAACAGAGGGTTCAAAGTACATGTATTATCCAAGGAACAGGGCATTTAGAAGAACTGAACATTTCCATCTTATTTCTTGACTGAGGGCCCCAGAGGCGGAATTTGGGGTTTGAAAATGAAATTGGCCATTACTTGCTATGTTTACTGAGATGAACCTGTTCATCTTTCTAAGGCTTTATACCCTCATCTGAGAATCAGGGTGATATTAATACCAACCTCACAGGGTGGAAAACTGAAAATATATGTGTTTATTTCCAAAAAAAAAGTAATAATGATAATTCCAACCTCAGAGGATGTCATAAGGATTTAACAAAATTTTGTATGTAAAATAATTAAAATAAAACCTAGTGCTTGTTAACCACTCTATAATAAAGCAAGCAATTCTAATAATAATGACACAGCAATAATATTAACAACTAGTGCGATTTTCCACAAAAAGCGCTTTCAGGCGTTTCAGAAGAAGGGCAGGATGAATATGTCATTCTTTGCATTTAGAATGACAAATGCCAGGTTTGTGATTGTGTGTGTGTGTGTGTGTGTGTGTGTGTGTGTGTGTGTGTATGGTGAGGGGGAGGGAAGTGCTTGTATGCATTTGAAATATATCTGTGGTCTACTATGTGGTTACCTACACGAGCTGATTTAAGAGGCTTTGCGGAAAGGCTCTGATGGCCCTTTATAATTGGCTGAGGTGCCGCACATGTCTGCTCATGCCCTGCATAACTCCAGGGTACCTGAATCACGCAGATCATGATGAGAATATGGTGCCCCTGGTTGATACAGGGTCTGGAATGACCACAATTAAAAATAGACTCTGAGTAATTCAGTGAGACTTGAGAATTGATGAAGTTCTACCACATTTTACCTCTCAGCCACATTTGACATAGTCTGTCATGCACTGCTTTTTAAATCGCTGTTTCCGTTTAGCTTCTGGGACATGTTGTCTCTTGGCTTTCTTCTTTCTGTACTAATCGCTCCACAATCTCTTTGCCTTGTTTCCCTTCATCCCTTCTTTTTTCATTTTTATTTTTGCTTTTTAGGGCCCTACCCCTGGCGTATGAATGTTCCCAGGCTAGGGGTCGAATCGGAGCTACAGCTGCTGGCCTATGCCACAGCCACAGCAACGCCATACCCGAGGTGCATCTGTGACCTACATCAGAGCTCATGGCAACCCACTGAGTGAGGCCAGGGATTGAACCTGCGTCCTCCTCATCGTTTCCACTGAGCCATGATGGGAACTCCCCTTCATCACTTCTGTGTCATATTCTTAGTGTTCCTCAAGATTCAATATTTGAGCCACTTCTTCTATATTTACATTCACTTCCTTGGTATTGTCATTGGTTCCCATATATTTAAACCCATTCTCCATCGCGATCATTTCAAAATATACATAACCCAGAACTTATTCCTGAATTCTAGGTTCTTACTCAAGTGCCTATTTGGCATACCCATTTGGAGGTTTAAGGGCCATCACAAACTTACTTTGTTCAAATCTAAACCCCTGAGCATTCCTGCCAGCTTGAACCTGCTTGTTCTGCTGCTCTACCATTGTCTCTGGGTGCCAACTCTATCTTTCCACTTGCTGAGGCTGTAGTCTGTAACTCTCCTTTGTCCCACTTTGCATATGACTAATCTATGTGGAAATTCTATCAGCTCTACCTTCAGAATACAAATGGAATCTAACAGCTTTTCACCACTTCCACTGCTTCTTCCCAAGTCCAAGCCATCTGCAGTCTTGTATGTGGATTACTCTAATAGCCTTCTATCTAGGTGCTTCAAGGACTATCTCCTGTCTGTTCTTAACCTAACTGTTTCAGTAATCATTCCAAAATATTGAATCGGATCTCGTCACTCTTTTGCTTTAATTCTTCCAACAGTTCTTATCACACTCAAAGCCAAGTATGTGTGTAGCCAACAAGGCCCTAGTAATGTATTCCTCTCTTCCAACCTCTTCAGCTTTATTTCTCATCCTCTCTCTGACTCTGTTGCATTCTTTAACTTCTTTCTTTTCTTCAGACAGGCCAGTCACACTCCCACCATAGGCCCTTTACTAGTTGTTTCCTTTAACTGGAATACTCTCTCTCTCAATTCAATGCTCACTTTATAAATGAGGCTATCACTGAGCATACTATACAGAACCTTTAATACATCTATCCTTGTATGTTCAGTCCAACAATAGTCCCTCTCCATACTGGTATCTTTTGAAATTTTTCTGTCCATAGCACTTATCAGTACCTGATTTTCTAAATAGAGAGAGATATATACATACATAGACTTGTATGTGTATACACACACACACACACACACACATATATATATTCAATACACATTCAATCTGTATATACAGATACATAGATGGGTTATTTATCATCTATTTTCCCTACCCTCACCACCCCACCAGGAAGTAAGATACCCAGATGGCATTTATGTTTGGTTTAACTGTTGTATTCCGAGATATTAGAAAAATGTTTAGGCACTGAGTAAATATTTATTGAATGAATTGTCTCTATTAAATTGTAATTATTATTATGAGGACACTGTCTTTAAAAAATTGTCAACCACACTTTTTTCTCATTGAAAGGGCCATAAGACTTTCTGTAAAACAATTTTATAAAATAATATTGTAAATACAGTAACCCAAAGAGAAATAGAAATTTATTCAGGATTTACAGTAAATTAGTAAAATATTTAAGACCAAACAGTTAATATCTTGACTTGGACTCCATCTGATGCTCTATTTAAATAAGCTTTAAGGCATGTCAGAAGGTCCCCCTCAAAAAATGCTGTGGTTGTTGATGGGAACAATATAGACATTGAAAGCACAAGTCCAGGGCTTGAAAAGGACTTTTGAACCACCAACGAGTAGCAGGGTTCACTAGAAAGTTACGACGAGAATAATTTAAAAGAGAGCATGATTCAGTAATGGGAGGTCATAGAAACTGAAGAAAGTTTTCAGATTTGTTCATTAATGATTGATTGCTTGACATATTCATACTTTTGAACCACCAACGAGTAGCAGGGTTCACTAGAAAGTTACGACGAGAATAATTTAAAAGAGAGCATGATTCAGTAATGGGAGGTCATAGAAACTGAAGAAAGTTTTCAGATTTGTTCATTAATGATTGATTGCTTGACATATTCATTCATTCACTGCTTATGTCTATTACTATGATGGGGGCTGAGGAACGTAAATGAACTGTGCCTGCTTGCCAGGAGCTGACAGTCTTTTGGGCTGGGTAGGGAGGAGGCTTTTGACAGGTGCATTAGGAAGGCTTCACTGAAGAGTTAACATCTGAGTTAAGAGAATAAATAGCTCTTATCAGATAGAGAAGGAATGGGAAGATGGAGGGAATAGCAGAGCAATGTCAGGGTGGTGCGAAAGAAGATATGTTCTGGCTATTAAGACTTTCCAGACTGGAAAGACTGGCAGGCTAGCGCAGGGGGAAAAGAAGGGAGGGATGGAAAGAGGGACTGAGGTCACATGTCCTATAGGGCTTGACTCTATAAACCCTATGCTGACAGGAAGACTTTTTTTTGGCTAAATCTCAACGCCTGTCATGCTACTTTGGTATTCCACTCACTTTCCATTCATTAGATATGATTTTTCTCTATCGTTTTCAGGCCACTTTTCACGTGCCTGGAATTAACACAATTTTTTCATTAATACATGTCATTTCACAGATGGACTTCAGGAAGGTCAAAACCTAGATCTAATGTACAGACCTATTGTGCGAGAAGGTTGAAAGAATAAAAACATGTCAGCGTTGTGCATTCCAAGCTTTAATTCTTTTCAGAGAAGAAAGAATATACATGCTTAGGTTTAAACTCAGAGAGTGTTTTGTTTATGGAATCCCAGGTGAGGAGCCTACGGGGCAATTTTAAAGTACTGAAAGGGAGTTGTGAAGTTTATATGGTATAAATTACATCCAAAGAGAAGTGTTATATGCATGTTACATGTTTTCCCTTTATATTACCATAAAAATGGAGGAAGACAATGAAAACTCCCAGAAAATTCTGAAACGTCAATGATTCTTTTTTGTAAAAGATGGATGTTCCATGATATTGCTGTGATTAATCAAATAGATAATATTTTATTTGCATTTGTCTGGTAAGATCTTGGAATTTTTTTTTTTCAGTAGATCTTTTTACAGATAGGAACACAAAGTAGCCAGCAGCACTGCCTCCTTCCCTTTGAGTCAACAAACAACCACAGAGAGAAGAGTCAGAAACTGGAAGAGATCAGAGAAAGCAAATGAGTTCTTCCCTGATAATGCAGAGTCAAGCTTTAATGGAATTCTGGTCACGTAGTCCAAAGCTCAGACCTGCTTTGGTTTAATCAGCTTCCAAATATTAGAGTCTAGTACAGCCATGTTGATCCAGGCCCCTCCATGCATAATTTATATCCCCTAAATTAGTCTTGTTTATTTCCCTTTGTTTGACACATTTTATTGAAAGCTGCAGTGGTGAGACTACTGTGTTGTAACAGGTTTATGGATGTATGTGTCTCTGTATGTACTTACAGCATTTATACACATAGCCCCAGTGTTAAGATATACTGCTTCCTGCCAGGCATACAATGATTACAGAACAGGATTGGATTAGAAGCAGGATTTCAGCTTCTATTTTGGAAAATTATTTGGGCACTGATTTGCTGAAAATGGGGTCCAATCGCCCTTTCAGAGTTGGATGGGTTTTGAGGATCCAGCACTTAACACCTTCCTAGGTCGTGAGCAAGATCTGCACAAATTCATTAAGTCCTGCAGTAAGGATTCTGCAAGAGTTGCTCATGACCAGCATGGCAGTGTCAAAGATCTAAAACCCAAGGATTCTGAATGCATTCTTTTCGGTGCTTTCAGTTATTTTCTGGCAAACATACAATTTCTATCTCCCTGTTTTTTGTCCTTAGCTGAAAGAACAAGTTCTAAGGAGTGTAAGGGGCTAGAGGGATAGGCATGGCAGGAAAACCTGAAACACATTTTTATGACATGGGGGACTTAAATATCAGAAATCCCATAGCCAGGCTCTGAGTAGGACCAGAAAAGACACGTTTAATTTTACCACGTGGTAAGTGGCCCAGAGAAATTGGATTTGTTTGAATTCTATCCATGACTTTTAGTATGATTAAAATACTATTAAAATAATAGCTTAGGAAAAAATATGTTCGAAATTCTTTCAAGAATGGCCTCAGAGTGGCGGCGTTATTTACAGAAAGCATTATGGCTGTCTATAACAGACCCACTTGGCCTCGTAGTTTTCTTTGCTCATTCTTGATGTTGTAAAAGGAGAACCTGGTTTTCTGAGGTGAGGGTATTTATAGTTTGGCATAATCAAAAAGCAATTCCTTGCTTATTTGGGCCTCAAAGCCCAGCCAGGTCTCCCTTGTGACTCATTTGGTATTCACCCAGGGCTCTCTGCCTGCCTGCCTGTGCAGCGCGCTCATGAATCCTTAATTCCATTTGAACTCAGCAATGCCAGAGTCACTTTCCATCAACCCGCCCACTCAGCTGAATTGCACCAGCCTCTTCTGTGCAAAGCATCACCCTCCCTTTCTAAGATTGATTGGGTGTGGGGCCACCACTACAAAGGCAAAGGAAATCAAACTCAGCACCTGCCATTTGTTTTGAAGACCTCATAGCATCATCATCCCTTCTGATTTTTAGAGCTGACACTGAAGTCCTTTTCTGGGTTTACCTCCATAACCCCCAGATCTTATTGAACAAGCCATATTGACACTTCATCACTAATAATGAACAGAAATATCAATAGTGTGTTACTCTCACCCTCTATTTGCATAGTACAACAGTGGAAGCCAAAGTGGCACAGTGAGGCCAGATCAGACTGATGTACAGCCAACCCTGTTTCACAGCATCTTTCTCATCTTCCTGCTTTGCTAGGGCAGCTGTGCCTGGAGTGCTGGCCAGATGTCCCACAGAAAGTGCAGTTCCAGACTCTAGTGACTACAAGGCAGGCAGGTAGAAACTCCCAGGAGTCCCAGGCAGAAAAAAATCAGAGAGCAAGCTCAAACTTCGGCATTATGTCCACAGGTGAGTGCAGACCTACAACCTTTTGACGAAGCTACCTCTTCCTACCTGAGGTGTGAGATAGGGACATAGACTCAGCACAGAGCAAGGGCAAGGGAAGGGAGGCTGGACTTAAGACAGTTCTCAAGAACTGGGCTGGTGTGATGGCAGCTTTTTAACATTGGTTGCCCACAGAGTTGTATATATTAGGGTTCGCCTATTTTATTTTATTTTATTTTATTTTTCCTCTTAATGGATTTTATTTCAATTGTAGGTGTACATAAATATCATCACAAGTCAATTTTACAGATTTTGTATCCCAAACCCCCAGTGCATCCCCCCACCCCCCC
>PVHT021183666.1:24604397-24638063 GCA_004024745.2 Catagonus wagneri | reverse complement strand
CTGTGATGCAGTTACTTTCCAGTCTGTGGGGCTTCCCACCCGGGAGGTATGGGGTTGCTTCTATCGCGTAATCGCCCCTCCTACCTCTTGATGTGGTCTCCGCTGTGTTTTCTGGAGCAGAGTATCTTTTTTGGAAGTTTACAGTCCATTTGGTTGAAGGTTGCTCGGCATTTGGCTGTATTTTTGCTGTTTTTCGGGAAAGAAGTTGAGCTCCAGTCTTTCTATTCCGCCATCTTAATCCAATCTCTGGGTTCGCCTATTTTAGAAGCACAAAGTAGAGGGTTGGCAATATGCAAAGTTCTAGGAAAGTTGAAAACTTATTTAGAGTGTATTGGATTATTTGAGCTCTCCCCGGTGGCCCCTTAGTAGCTGTTGCTAGAGATAAGTCAGATATGGTCTCTGCCATGAGAGGTTCACCATCTGCAACAGGAGATGGAAACATAAATAAAAAATTAAACACTCACAGGATTTCTGGAAAGCAATATTCTCATTCTACCAGGAGGGTAGTAATAGTCTTCAGCATTTACTGAAAACTCACCATATACCAGGAACTATGTTAAATACTTTATATACCAACCCCTGGTTTTACTACTCTGTTGGATAGAACAAACACATGGAGGCTAAAAAAGATTAAGCAGTGCTTACCCAAGGTTGCAGAGCTAATTAATGGTTAAGTCTAGTTCTGACTTATAGCTTGACCACTATACTAATCTGTTCTGGGAGACGTATTTTAAGATAGAGGTTGAGAAATATGGAACTTGTCAGCAGAGTGCCAAGAATAGTGTGGAGACCGGAATCCGTGATCTATAAGTCAAGTTCACCTTGTACCCTTCCCATTAGTCCGTTGAGATTCAACATCAAGGGCTAGAATGGGAGACACATTCAGGTATGAATGAGGAGTGGGGCAGTGGTAGACAGTTTTCCTTGGAGTGGAAGGAAGAGAGTTTTACCTATGGATTCTTGAATCACTTACCCTCTGCTCTGGATGCCAGATTCCTCTAAAACAGACTGAAAATTTTGGCATAACTGGTAAACATCAGATAGTCCTGTCAATGAATGACAACAAAAATAAAAACATCTAATAAATGGTGAGCTTACAGAAAAAAAATTTATAGGAATCTTCACACATCAGAAGGGTTGTCACGTGGAAGAGAAAAAAATACAGTTGTTTCCATACATCTGTAAAGGTTGCAACTGGGACCAATGACTGGAAATTAAAGGAGGCAATTTCAACTCGATAGCTGTTTTTTTCCCAATCACTAAAGCTAGCAAAGTTAAAAGCTAGCCTGCAGTGGTGTGATTTTTTTCATCACTAGAGGCATTTATAGAGAGGTTGTGTCACTTTTTGTTGCGAGTGGTCGTTTTCAAATTTGAGGGTTCAAGAGATTCACGTGTACTGCTTGCTGAAAGTACATGATTTCTGGGTTCAGCATCCAGAGATTCTGATTCAGTAGGTCAGCCATGGGTTTCAAGAGTCTCTATCTTTTTTTTTACATATGTGAGGCAGAAGATTCTGATGGAGGTGAGAAATATTAACCTGAAGACTATAAACAGGATTTCTACTTTCAAGGAGAAGTTAGATGACATGACAAAGTTATCCTCCAGCTCTGTGTTGATATATCTTTACCCAGAGTTCCAATTTCTCATACAGTCTTTATACGTAATTTAATACTTAGTAAAATTTTGGTATTTTTGTATTTCTCTTATAATTAGTTCTCTCAACCAACCAATATTTTCTGAGCCTCTACTATGTGCCAGGCACTGTTACAAGCACTGAGAGACGTAGTACAAATTACCCTGCTTTAGTGCAGCGGATAATCTAGTGAGGGGCAATAAGGAAACAAACAAAATGAATTATTTTATAAATATTCCCTCTACACAATCAGACATGAAAACTCATACTTTGTCTTACTTAGCATTTCATACAATGTCTAGAATAATGCTATGCAAGAATAGGTACTCAAAAGTAGAATTTAAAGAAGCAAGAAAACATTAAAATAAGGCTAGTTTTGAAAAAAACTAAAAAAAATGTGTATTTTTCTACCACAAATCTGGCTAATCTCACCGGTGTAACTGAGGATTTTTTGTGCTTTTAGATGGATAATTTTTGTAAGGCAGTGGATTTTTCCTGCATTAATAGAAAGAGTATCCAGAAAAGGGGATGCAACTTCTCAAGCTTTGGGAGGTCTCAGTCCTGAATGGTAAAAAATTGGTAGGCACCTGGAAAAAAATAAAGATGAGGCCATGGTGTAGGACAGGGATCATCAAACTATTTTATATATATATGTATTTATTTTAATCTGTGTGTGTGTGTGTGTGTGTGTGTGTGTGTGTGTATGTGTGTGTAAATCTCTGGATAATTTAGTATTCTCAGCTTTGTGGGTCATAAGATCTCTATTACAACTATGCAGTTCTGCCATGGTAGCATAAAAGATGCCACAGACAATATATAAATGAATGGATGTGTTCTAAGAAAAGTTCATTTACATAAATAAGTGGCAGGCTAGATGTGGCTCTCAGACCACAATCTGCTGACCCCAGCTCTAGGAAATACAGTTGAAAGAACTTATGTTTAGCTTGGGCAAGGTGGAAGAATGCTATATCTATTTTCAAATATTTTCATGAAATTCACACAGAACAATGATGTGACCTATACTACCTGACCAGAGGATCTATGACCAGTCAGAGGAAACTTGGTGCCAACATATTTTTGCAAACAAAAAAAAATAAATAACTTTTTAATGAAGTTCTCTGTGGTGATAACAAGTTTACTGAGTTGACCATTACTGGAGGCATTAGAGCAATTATCAGATTCCCACTTAGGAACATTCCAGAGCAGATGAGAGGCACCAATGAACAATATGATTAAATGTGGTTTAAGGTCCTTTTCAACAAGGAGATTCTAGAGTAGAGCAAAAAATAAGCTCAGGTTGATAGAGAGGCACAGGTAAATGAGAGCCCAGCAGGTACCCAGGTTAATTTTTATCTATGATAAATCAATTATTGAGTGAAAAGCCAGCTCTGCCAAATCTTAGGTACACATAGTAATAAGCAAATTTTAAATAAACAAAAACTAAAAGCAGGTTAAGTATTAGTCCATTCTCAGTAAGTCTGATTTATGGAAGACTTTAATAATGTGTCTGGTAATAGTTAATTTCATAAACTACTGTACATAAAATAGATAAGGAACAAAGATCTACCATATAGCACAGGGAATTATACCCAATATCTTACAATAACCTATAATGGAATATAATCTGAAAAAAAATGAATCACTATACTGCACACCTGAAACTAACACAGTATTTTAAATCACATATACTTCAATAAAAGAAAGGATCATATCTGGCAAATGGATTGGTCATTTGAAAACTAAGTGAATGTTAACAGGCCCCATGGTGTAAGGTTAGCATTCTGGGCTCTGAAAACTAAGTGAATATCTCCCAATTACCCAGAATAAAAAAAAAAAAAAAGAGTCCTGAATCTCTCCTCCCTTCTAAAATTCAAGAGACTTTGCATTTCTGAGACTCTTCTTGGATTTTTTATAGAATCCTTTTTTGTGCTTCCTGATGTTTTGCATTTATAAAGCTATAAATTCCTAAAATAGCAGCCCTCCAAGACTGAGGTGTAGATCCAAAAAATTAATAAACACGATTTATTTAGAGTCTATTTGCCTCACTGATGAAATTGAGAACAAGTCAGAGTCTGAACGATGAACCTGACAAAGAGCTTAAGTGACTTAAAATTTGTGGCTCTCTTTAACATGCTCCACGTACAAAGACACCAGTCCTCCATCAGCCTGAGCCCTGTCTTCACCTCCCAGTGGAGGGTCGGAAGGGGTGAGTGAGTCCAATCAATATCCAGTTGTTAGAGTAACAGCCATGTCGGTTCTGGATGGCTGACTGGGCGAAAACATGTTTGTTCTACTTAATGTGACAGTGTCCTGTCAAATTAACAGCCACAGTGGCAGGAGCAAGCTTGCTTAATGGGTTGGAGCCAGTTCCTCAGAGAATTTATCATCAACATGCAACCGAGAGGAACCCCAAACCTCATTACCAGGGTTTATGTGTAGATAATAACCGAAGGTATGCCATGTACTTACAGCAGGATTTGTTTGCTCTTCAGCCACTCAGTTTCATGTTCTTTGTCAAAGGCTGCCCTTCTAACTCCCGCAAATTCTACAGGATCATGCTTGGTCTGTGTTTAAATACACCTGGTAAAGTGCAGTATTTCAGGAACTGAGCTGAGATAATTTAGCAAGATAAAATGACTGGAAATAGCCAAGCATTGATGGGGGGTGGGTAGGGGAACCACCCATGGCTAGTTTAACTCTGTACTTCGTTGTGAAGATTTTAAGTGAATGCTTCCTCCTCAGGTGAGCTGTTGTTCTTTGTTTTTGCTTTTTAAAATTTTTTGGAACATAGTTGATTTATAATGTTGTTTGGTTTCATGTGTACAGCAAAGTGAATAGGTAATAGATATACATATATACATTCTCTCTTTTTTTTTTTTTTGTCTTTTTGCCTTTTCTAGGGCCACAGCCACGGCATATGGAGTTTCCCAGGCTAGGGGTCCAATCAGAGCAGTAGCCGCCAGCCTACGCCACAGTCACAGCAACGCCAGATCCAAGCTGCGTCTTCGACATACACCACAGCTCATGGCAATGCCTGATCCTTAACCCACTGAGCAAGGCCAGGGATTGAACCCACAACCTCATGGTTCCTAGTCAGATTCGTTAACCACTGAGTCACGACGGGAACTCCACATGTACATTCTGTTTCAGATTATTTTCCAATTAGTGGAAACTTGAGGTTATTACAGAATATTGACTAGCGTTCCCTGTGCTATATATAGGTCCTTGTTTGTTATCTATTTTATATCAAACTTACAGTTACCAAAGGTGGGACATCCAAGGGGAGGGATAGATTAGGAATTGGGGATTAATTTATGCATACTACTATATATAAAATAGATAACCAGCAAGGAGCTGTTGTTCTTGAAGCCAGGACCACAAACTGTCAGGTTCCTTCCACGTGTAGGTGTGTTTGGTCCATATAGTAAGAAAAATAAGTAATTAGTTACCCTCTATCATTCAAACAGAAGAAAATGTTACCTACAATTCCGGATGTATCATTTGGTTAAAAAGAAACCATTGTTGGCAGTATAAGCCAGCTTTTTCACAGGACACACACCACAGCCTGAGTGTCCTTTAGATGGGCTGAGTGCTCTTTGTGGTGCCCACTGGGCCTGCTTTATTCACTTATGTGACCTAGTATGTGAGGTTTTTGATTCCCAATGTACAAATTAAATCTTCCATCATCATACTCATGAATAAAAAATGAAATATTATGGTTTTACCATTCGTGGATATTGTTAAGACCCTCTTTGCCTCTCCTTTTCTCCAGCTCTCTAGTCTTCCACCAGTGCCTCCAGTGGCTTAAACCAGTGAAAACCAGCTGACAGTAGAGCCTGGGAAAGGTAGAATACAGAAATGGCAAAGAGATGATCTGAGGGCAAACTGATTTATGAATAACAAATCTGGGAGCTAGAAAACATTGTTTTTGACTAATTGACTCTGTGATCTTGCAAAAGTGCTTGAATCAAACTGGTCTCAGAATTTTCCAACTGTACAATAAAAATTTGGTAGATGGTCCTTTAAGGTCATGGTTCTATGGTGGAGGGGTTGGTACAGCCTTGATTTCCTTGTATGTTGATGCCTATTTGGGTTCTCATGTGACATAGATGCATCTTGAGGGACTGGAAGACAGACAAATAGCCTATTGCAGTGAGACACAGAGATGTTTTAAGGGAGGCAGAGAATGGAGCATTCTTATAAAAGTCTGACAGCCACAAGGAAAACAATTCTGGGGAGTGTTATTTAAAAAAAAAAAGGAATTAAAGGCTTAAAAGAAATATAAAAATGGCCACTTAAACTAGAGAGTTCCTTGTAAGAGAATATTTCAACAGTGCAATCCTGGCTTTGGTGCTAAAGAATCTCAACATGGAGTGATATGATTTTAGCTGCTTTTATATTCCTCAGGAAGCCAAGGATATCTTTCAACGGAAAAAAAAAATGAACAACATATTATGTTCATCATTCTGATCACAAATGATTTTTCCCAGAATGACTGGCTCAGATTTCAGAAGGAACTCTAGAGATAAGAGTCAACATGAGATCCAAATATGCAGTTCCATGAATTCACTTCTGTTTGCTCATGGACTGACTGTTGACACTGAAGTACAGATGTCTGATGGTGAATTCACTTGTCATTTTATAACAGCAACTACATGATGAATCAGGGAAGATGGCAGCAGCTTTTATATCTTAGTTTGCCTAAAACAGATAACCTTTTCTTTCCATTTTATTAAATGTCAAATAATCCAATAATGACAAAGATCTAAACCTGTACTTCCAAGGATTTTAAAAAGTGTATTAAAATTGAAAGGTACGACACTATTCTAAATAAAAATGAACACACACGTTAAAATATATCAATTATGGAGCCTACTAAGACCTCAATAATTTAGTAATTTTTATCTCTGAAAATGGGAACATGTAGAAACAGACCCAAAAGCTTTCATTTTTACCTCATTTGGAACTGAAGAGAGAGAGAGAGAATGAGGTTGCTTACTGGCAGATAATGATAGCCTCGACACTGACATTTTTCCAGACATTAAGTCATTTGCAGTTCCACTTTGACAGGTATAAAGCCTCAGAAATTAATTGTGGGAGCTACTTCTGATTCACCTAAGATCACCCAGCAGCTGCAAGGACATTTTCTGTTAAAAGTTTGATGATGAATCAAGTTTGCTTGTTATAATGCCCATCAAGTAGCAAGATAAACATGATGATATATTCCATTTTGAATATAAAAATGCACCTGGCTTTAAAGCTATTAATGAAGAAATAAAAGAGAAACTAAAAACATTAGCATCTGCAAGAGAACCTGATTTTAATTCACATTTTTGTTTCCTTGTAAAATCTGGATTAAGCAGAAGAGTTAAGGGAGAGAAGTATCTGAGCAAGCAAATTTTTGTTTAGCTGGAAAAAAAAAGCTTGTTTTCTTATATGTGTAGCATTACCATTGAAAATCTTCCTAAAGGAATGATTTTCCTGCCTTAAATGCAATTGACCTTTTATTGGGTACTCAGGGGCCGTGATGGCAGGAGGCTAAGAAGACTCCCCTAAATAAATAACCCCCTTGCTCTCAAGGAATTCTTAGACTCAATAAGTAAAGTACATTAACTTTATATGTTCGTGTATTCTACTCATTGACTAGAGTAGTGAGTAATTAAAACTTTTTTTTCCCAAATCCATTAGATATAACATTTTGAGTGTCAGTTTTCATTGCCTCGGGCTTGAAATAGACATGGGGAAGGATTGAGGAAGGATCACTGGATTTGGAGAGAAGGGTCTTGATGAAATGAAATAAAATATGTACAAATTCTCTTAGCACAATATATGCTACTTTACAAATGTTGACCACATGTATATCTATTTATTTACTATATCAAAGATATATGACACATTATTTTATTAATTAACTTCCCGGTAAAAGCTTGGAGGTGGGGGGGAGGGCTGGACTTCAATTCTTTTGTTAGTTAACGTAAGATTTATTGGAGTATCTACCAGAATAAGACTGAACCATTTAAATTGAGTCATTTAAACCAGGTTTCTCAGAGAACACGGAGGAAAGACATCAAAATCAAATCTGGGGTGTCAGGAACTGATTCTCTTCTTTTCTTTTCTTTTCTGGCCACACCTTGGCATACAGGAGTTCTTGGGCCAGGAATCAAATCTGAGCCACAACAACGACCTATGTCACAGCTGCAGCAATGCCAGATCCTTAACCCACCACCCCACAGCGGGAACTCCCAGGAACTGATTCTTTAAATAAATCAATCTTGGAAGGAAAAGGTGAAAGAGGGTATTTCTTAGATAAATTTTTGCAATTCAGAGCAGTTCTTCCAGTGACATGAATGAATGATCTCTTTGTTCAGAAACTCAGACAGCAGTCAACATTTTAAGCTAAGTAACACACTGCAATTATTTAAAAAACAGGAGAATCCTTCCTTTATATAAAATTTTATCATAAACTGACTAGAATGGGTCTAAATAGTGTGCAGGCTATATGATATAATTATTTAAAAGTGAAATCTTACCATCTCTGTCTGTCAGTGTTTATGCAAGGAGCCATTAATTTATCAAAAATGTACCAAGCTTCTTCATATTGATAGAGGTGTCAGATGATGAGGGAATACAAAAGAGATTTTGAAGTTATCTTACTCTCCTGGGAGCTCACAATCTTGGGGGAAGATAGGTTTGAAATATTAGGTCTGAAAAAGAATAAGTACAAATAAGCATTATACTGATCATATAAAGCAGGGAACAACTATTTTTACACTATATTAAGGATTTAGAGGCAACTTCATGCTCTCATTCTCCACTCAGGCCTATATACATGAAAATTAGAGAATTTGTTGTATGTTCAGAAATTTGGATTTTTGGGTACTGATTTTCTCTTTTCCCTTCCATTTGTCTCTCACTAATTCTTTAAAACCACAGCTTCTCTGTCCATATCTTTGCTATGACCATTTGTAACACTAACAAAGATGAGTATTCCCCAGTGCCCAGTCATTTTTGTTGTTACACAGCGCACACACACACACACACACAATAATTATTATTGTCTATCTTTTTTCCCATAATTAAAGCTTCACAAGAAGATGGCCCTTTCTTATTGAATGATCTGCCTTTATTTAGAAAAATAGAATAGTTAGTGCTCAATAAAAGTTTGATGAATTAGTGACTAAACATAAAACATTGCATCACTCTTTTTTCCAGAGTCACTTGACTTTATGGGAATGAAAAATTTTTCCAAGTTGCTATAAACTGGCTTTTTTTCTTTTTTTGGCCACCCCTGCATAATGGAGTTCCTGGCCTAGGGATCAGATCCACACCACAGTTGCCACCTAGGCCACAGACGTGGCAACACTGCATCTTTAACCTACTGTGCAGGGCAGGAATCGAACCTGCGTCCCAGCACTCCTAAGACACCACTGATCCCATTGCACCACAGGAGGAACTCCTGGCTTTTTATTTTTGTTCCCTAGAATCTCTCACCTTCCCAGAAGGCCCTATTTACTGGGGAAAGGTTTCTAAATAGTAATGATTGGATCAGTCTTAGTAACTTTTGAACTAGGCCTTGAAGAATGAATAAAATGAAAAAAGTAAATCAGCTTATGGAGAAGGAGTATAAGGATCAAGAATAGTAGCAAGGCAGGATAATACTGCATGAGGTGTGCTAAGCAATGAAAGTAGTCTGTTGTGGTGGAGCTACGGTGTGTAGTGCCCGGGGTGGGAGGGCTGAAAGGGAAGCAGTGAATTTGACTTTCTCCAGATGGTCTTTTTCAGTTATTTTCAGCACTCTAATGATCTGGTCATAACTTAATTCAACTTAGCACATTTACAAGTTGTTTTATATTGATGTATCATACAGATATTCCTATATCTTCATTGTTGGTATATTTTGCTTTTTTGACTAGTTCATTAACTCATTGGTGGTAATGAATAACAGTTTTATTGTGTGTTAGAATGGAACTTCTAATACATGTGACGATTGGATAAAGAAGATGTGAGATACATGTACACACACACAGTGGAATACCACTCAGCCATAAAAAAGAATGAAATTTTGCCACTTGCAGCAACATGGATAGAGTTGAAGGGCATTATGCCAAATGAAATGTTGGAAAAAGAAAGGCAAATGTTGTGTAATATGTGGAACCTAAAAATACAACAAACTAGTGCATCTAACAAAAAAAAGCAAACTCACAAATGTAGATAACAAACTAATGGTTACCAGTGTTGAGGGGGGAAGGGCAATGTAGTAGTGGGAGAGTAGGAGGTGCAAACTATTGAGGGTAAGATAGGCTCAAGTCTGTATTGCACAACACAGGGAACATAGGCATTATTTTGTAATAACTGGAACTGGAATGTAACTTTTAAAAATCTTATAAGGCATTCCCACTGTAGCTCATCAGGTTGCAAACCTGACTGGGTCTCTGTGAGAATGCAGGTTCAATCCCTGGCCTTGCTCAGTGAGTTAAGGACCCAGAGTTGCCAGGGACTGTAGCATAGGTTGCAGATGCAGCTCAGATCTCGCACTGCTGTGGTTACGAAGTAGGCCTGAGTCTGCAGCTCCCATTCGACCCCTAACCTGGGAACTTCCATATGCCACAGGTGTGGCCATAAAAATAAAAAGTAAAAATTCTATAAAATTATTTTTTTAAGAACCCCAAAAACTTAAAAAGAAAAAACAGCAGGGAACTTGAGTGAATTTTTTCACCACGATATTCTCAGTACACACGGAAAGCACACACTGATGTTTGGCAGAAAAACTGAGTGAAAGAGGGAATGACTCAGAAAACCTATGTGTTGTTGTTTGTTTGTTTTTTAATCAGTCTTCCCCTTCACTCATTATGTGATCTTGGAAGATCTTGGAAGAGTCACTGAATTCCTTCTAAGTCTTGATTTCCTCATCAGTCAAGGGAAGACGCTGCTGCTGAGGATAAAGCATTTTGGAGAAGCTTAAGTAAAATGAAGCAGGCACTTTTTGGGAAATGAAAATGTTATACAGTGTATATCATGGTGCTAGACGTTTTTCCTGACAGCAATAGTGGCACTCCTGGAGCAAAGATGGGAAGAGAAATAAGATAAGATTTTCAATTTGGCCTCCAAACAGGAAAAACTCTGATATTTTTTGGCCTATAGTGAAGATTTCAAGCTGCCAAAACACTATTTAAAAAAAAGAAAGTTTCACATTTCACTGTAAGAAATGGAGATAGAGAATCAGCTGAATAAACAGCCCCAAATCTTCTAAGATTTTAAGATGCTGTGTTAAGTAAATATTGCCGAGTTGGAATGGACCTCTTTGTAAGCAGATATCTCTGGGATTCATAACCTCTTCCTCTTCCAATTTGCACCTGAAAGGGAATGAAGACATTTTCTTGCCTTAATGTAGCTTTGTATCAGAGCTCAGGAAACTTGGATTATAATTCCAGCTCTTCACTAATTATTTAAGTAACCTTGTATTAACTCACGTATCTGTTTTTCCTTTGTAAAGTGAAATTACTCTTTAAGATAAACTCTAAGCTTCTAGTCTCCAAGGTTTTATAATCTCTAAGCATCCAGAGAAAATAGTGAATGTGAGTCTCAGGCAGTTTTCCATGATCACTCAGCCTCCTAGACCCCTTATTTTATCAATATCTTCCCCCTTCACACATATTTCTGCAATATACTTTTATTCTGGTTTTGAAAGGTTTACTTTGGGGGATCATTTTGCTGGCTGATTTGGTTCATGTCCTGTGATCTAGTAGGATGATAATCAGAGCTACTACTTATATAATGTTACATGCTGGGCACACTCTAAGACCTTTAATGTATTAGCTCATTCAATCCTCATAACAGCTCCATGTTATCGTGACACTTATTTTATATATGAGTAAACTGAGGCAAAAGGAGGTTAAGGGATTTGTCCAAAGTCATACCATTAAGTGCCAGAGTAGCAACTCAAATCCAGACTGTTGTATAACCCCACATCTGTGCACTAAAGTAACAAGCTATACTGAGTATGGAGGGTCAGAGGAAAGCTGGCAAGTAGAGACGTACAGCTAGGAAGCACAATACCAGGCTCCCAGATCATTGTGTCAGGTCCACGGGACAGGAAAGCTAGTCAAATAATTAACAAGAACAGCAAAAAGTCAGAGTTCTATTCCATCGGCCAGTTTGTTCTCAAAATTTTGTCTTTGGGATTGCCTGCCAAAAATGTGACTTTAAATATAAAACCAACAAAATGAAATCATTTCTTGGAGGACATTTCTGTGGTTCACTGTGGAATGCCAAGTTAAGAATATCTGTCTTGCATTTTCAAGCACATGTGTTGTAGTAATTTTATGGAGTAATGAGTTGGCTTTCATTAAAGATATTTTATTTTTACTGGGGCTGGGGCTGGAGAAACATTATGTGGCAGGCAGTGAAATATCTTACTTTTGCAGATTACTTTAGCTAATCACCTACAGGTGAATTTTCTAGGAACTCTGGAAACTCTGGTTTTAACCATTTGACTGCTAGGGATTTCAATGGGTTTTGACTGAAGACTCAGATGTAGTGGCAAGGGGCTCAGTCGTGAGGAAGGGAGGCATTTGGGGTATGAAGGAACTGATCAGAGTGTAACAGAATAAATATGGGACTTCAGTCTCAGCTGTAAAACTTGAGTGGTACTTGTCTATTTATTGGATTCAGCTAAAAAATTCAAAATATGATAATAGTTAGTAATTTATTAAACCTAACATAGTCTCCACTTCCCCATTCATCACATGACAGATACTACTAGTTGCCTACCCCAGATCCATCCTCTCCTTCGTTATTAACAGGAGCCAAGTTTTGCTACTAAATATTCTATTCCCCAGGTTACCTTGTAACTAGTGGTGACCATGTGACACTGTTCTTACCAAAGAGATACAGGTAGAAATTGCCTGGGGATTTCTGGGAAGGAAGCTCTTCCTAAATGGTGGCCAAGAGCAGCCATCTTGCAACTGTGAAGCAAGAGAAATGAGTTATGATGGCGGCAGAAAGATGGAAAGACAGATTCCTGATTTTATGTGAAGCTGATACAGCTACCCTGACTGCTTAAGCAGAACATTATTGTTTTCTAAAAAAAAACTGTATCTTTGGAAATGTAAATAATTGCCTAATTCTGAGGCTGAGGGAATATTCTTACTGTGCTTTCCTCTTACCTACTCCCCTCCACTGGCCCCACATTTTAGGGCTGACCTAGTCCCACTTAGTGGTGTCTGTGCCAAAGGAGAATGGGACTGATTGTCGTTCCTTTCACCAGGGAGCTGTTATTCTTGAATAGGGTGAGCTATTCTTTGTAGTCTCTGAGAGAGAAAAGGGATTGTGACCCACGACAAGATCAGTTGCCAAAATGTGTTGAACATAATAAGCATTTTAGTCAGTAGAGTAAAATAATGCAATGGGCGTCCTACCAGGAAGAGCAAGTGAGTAGGGAAGAGCCTGATTCTTACCCCATAGTTGGGTATGGGAAATATCACCTACGAGATACTGTGGCCCATCTGACAGAGAAAAATCTGCAAAAGACTGGTGGTAGCATTCAGTATTCTGGGACTGATATGCAGCCCAACTGGATAGGATTCCTCTGAGGCTGAATACCAGCAGAACATGAGATATTTGGTTGATCAGTTCTGCTAAGGAAAATTTAAAGAACTATGAAGGGACATTTCAAATTATCAGAGTTAAATAGGGGCCATTCAGACAGTTGATCTGATGTTAGCGAGAAGAGACAAGTTTGAGTCTGAAAGTTTTCATGTTAAGGATGACAGACTAGAACAATCTTTGATGGCATCACTACATTGAAACTAACTGGCCTTGAGTTTCCTTTTGCATAATCCCAATAAATCCTTTACTTCTTAAAGACATGATTTGCTAGATTTTCTGTTATTTGCATCTGAACCCATTTCACACTGACACATCCCTCTTTTCTTTCTATATACATTCCCTGGGTACATCATGCATTTATAGTTGATAAGGCAGAGAAGAAAACTTGTGACTGATCTTGTTATAGAGAAGCTGGACTACAATTGTTTTGGCTTCTATAATCTCTACTTCGCGTTTATGTTTGGTTTTTTGGTCCAGAGATTTTTAGGCTTATTTTGTTTGTACTTGTTCCATGAATACCAGTTTCTTTACCATTGGGAGTGGACTGAGATCCTCCAAGAAAGTGTGGGCATTTCTGTTTTCTGAAGACTGCATGAGAAATGTGGGGTGGCATGCAGGGAAGCAGGAAAGTGAAGTAAAGAAAAGAAATAGATGGGCGTAAGCACCTAAGGTGTACCTCAGATGTATTTTGTTAAAATGATTTTACAAAATCAGAAATCAGAACCTCAAAGAGGGTAACATATCTTGCAAATAAGTGGCAGATCCAGGTTTCTCATCCAGATACTGTGAATCAGCATCCAGATTTTCTGTGACTTCTGCCTGGGAAGGAGACATCACTCTTAGTATCCTGGGCAGTTGTTAAACCTGCCTGTTGCTGTGAATGAAGACACTATCTCTATTTTTCAAGGCCAGTTGCTGTACAAACATCCTTGAAAAGAAAACGTGGAACTAGGCCAGCCAGGGCCTTTGCTTGTAGCCCATGGAGAATTATCTCTCAATAACATTAGCCTCTCCCCATCTCTCTGACACTCCTCACCACAGTTCCACCCCTAAGTATCTCATTATCTCGGAGCCCTGGGGGAGTTTCAACTTCTATATTCTGTCCTATCACAAACGAAAAGTTTTAAAAACTCATTTCAGATAATAAAATATTTAGAATATATCTCGAAGTGTTTTCATGTAATCTTTTCAGACAGCAAAAGTATAAAAATTAATGCACTGGCTAATTTACTTATTCAGTGTTTACTGTATGACTACTAAGTATTTTATTTTACAGAGAGCAGGTTTTAATAAGTAAATAAATCAGCTATTCAGCTACTAGTAAGTGTAAAGAAGTAAACAAATGAAGTTTGAATTTTACTGAATGATAAGGCCTGATTCTTTTTCATTAGATGGTCTAGAAAAATCTCAGTAAAGAAGCAAATTTGGGATAAGAATTCAAGGATAAGAAAGAGTCAGTCATGGATAGAGCCTGAAAAAAAATTCTTCAGGAGTTTCCGTCGTGGCTCAGTGGCTAACAAATCCGACTAGGAACCATGAGGTTACAGGTTTGATCTCTGGCCTTGCTCAGTGGGTTAAGGATCTGGCGTTGCCATGAGTTGTGGTGTAAGTTGCAGACACAGCTTGGATCTCACGTTGCTGTTGCTGTGGCTGTGGTGTAGGCTGGCAGCTACAGCTCTGATTAGACCCCTAGCCTGGGAACCTCCATATGCCGTGAGTGCAGCCCTAGAAAAAGGCAAAAAGACAAAAAAAAATTCTTCAGACAAAATATTAGTAAGAGCAAGGACACGAAAAACAAGTCCTAAATCTATTAGTTTGAAGCAGTTGAAATTTTTATTTCAATTTTTCTTTTTTTTAACTTTATAGTTTTTATTTTTTCCATTATAGTTGATTTACAGTGTTCTGTCAATTTCTACTGTACAGCAAAGTGACCCATCCATACATATATACATACATTCTTTCTCTCACATTATCCTTCATCATGTTCCATCATAAGTGACTGGATATAGTTCCCTGAGCTTATCCACTCCAAATGCAATGATTTACATCTCTTAACCCCAGACTCCCAGTCCATCCCACACCCCCCCCGCCGCCCTTTGGCAACCGCAAGTCTGTTCTCCAAGTCCATGAGTTTCTTTTCTGTGGAAAGGCTCATTTGTGCAATATATTAGATTCTGGATATAAGTGATATCTTATGGTATTTGTCTTTCTCTTTCTAACTTACTTCTGAAGCAGGTGAAGCATTTAATGTTGTACATGCAAACAGGCAAATCTTAGAAATTTCATATAGTTGAACATGAAAATGCTAATAGGCACATAGTAACTGCTATGAGAATTGTGTTTCTGAGAATTTATTAATCTCATTGAAAAATAAGTTGAAAAATTCTACAGAATGTTATTAACTTTGAAATTAATTCAACACGTGAAAGTTTAAACGTGTATTTTGTGAAGTTTTCTCTATTAATCAATAGTTTAAAACTTTTAAGAAAATAATTTGCAAGAACTCTGAGAAAACAAATGTAAATACTAATGCAACTTTAGAAAGCATATCCAATAACCCATTAGACCAAAATAACCTAAGTGAAACTCTACAAGTAAAAGACTGGAAATTAAAAGAGGGGAAAGCAATAGGAAAAACAAAAGTACTGAGTATCTGTAGTCAACATGGAAGAGCTGAACAAAGGCTTATGTGCTCTGTAAGGCAAAATATTGGAAATAAAATATTTTAGTAATAACTACTAAATCGTTAAGAATATGTACTTTCCCTGTAAGGACAGCTATTTCACTGTATGTGACTATCTTGTGTAATAGTTAATTTCATGTGTGCATTTGACTGAACCATCAAGTATCCAGATATTTTGTCAAACATTATTCTGAGAGTATCTATGAGGGTGTTCCTGGATGTGAATAATGTTTCAATCAGTAGATCTAAAGCAAATTTCCATTACCAGTGAGGGTGGGCCTGATCCAATCTTTAAGAGGCCTGAATGAAACAAAAAGGGAAGAATGAGGGAGACTTCTCTCTTCTCTTGACTGCGTCAACGTGGTATGTTAGTCTTCTGCACTCAGATTGGAACTCTCACCACTGGCTGACCTGGTGCTCAGACCTTCAAACTTGACCATGTTCCTGGTTCGCCTAGCTCTCCAGCTTGCCTATGACAGATTGTGGGACTTGTCAGCTTCCATAATTACATGATCCAAGATCCAATTTCTTATAATAAATTTACAACACACACACACGTGCAGTAATCTTCTCTTATCTGCAGTTTTGCTCTCTGTGGTTTCAGTTACACATGTCAACTTTGGTCTGAATATAATAAATGGAGAACTCTAGTAACAAACAACTCATAAGTTTCAAATTGCACATTGTTTTGAATAGCAAGGTGCAATATCATGATGTCCTGCTCTATGTCTTTCTGAAGTTGAACCATCTCTTTGTCCAGTGCGTTCCCCTTGTCAGTAACTTAGTAGCTCTCTGGGTTATCGGATCAACTATCACAGCATCCCGGTGCTTGTGTTCAAGTAACCCTTATTTTACTTCATAAAAGTAATTTTTATTTTACTTCACAAGGACCCCAAAGCACCAGAGTAGTGATGCTGGCAATTTGGATATGCCAAAGGGAAGCTTATTCTGTTTGTAATTTTAATATATTCATTTGTTCCATAAAGGGGGAGGAAAGAGATTATTAACATCATAAACACCTTCTCAAAAGTTATCCTCAAACTTATATTTACCAAATACCTATGAATCCCATATCAGGGAATTTGGAGCACACAAATTTTTTTGAGAACTGATGAAAATTATGAGTTCTCTATATTCTGTTTTCTTGCAGTTTTAGGAATTTCACAGTCCGAAGACAGTTCAAATATCTCAGTTTAAGAACTTCCTACAATATCTTACTCAGTCCTCAGAATAATCCTAAGAAATAAGTATTCTTACATCCTTCTACCAAGGAAGGAACTAAGATTGAAGACTGAAATGACTTACTTAAGGTGACAAAGTTGATAAGTAATATTGATATTAAACCCAGATCAATCTAGGTCCAAGTTCAGCCTATTTAAGTTATGTTAAACAACTTCATACTTAGTTTTTTCTTTTTAACTTTATCATTTGGCATCTGAATTATTTTTTGTGCTACTTAGATACATTAAAAAAGAAAAAAGTTCAGATCCCTCAGATTGCCCCAGGGCAATTATAATTTGAACTTTGAAACCTGTAGTATAACTATGAAATGATTAGAAAATGTCTGTCTGCTGGAAGCTTTTGACTTTAGAAAATAATGCCTCATTAGCTGACACAGAAAATGCATTCTTATTGCATGCCTTACTTTGATTTTGCAAACTGAGCACCGGTGTTACGGTTTGATATAACTCTGGGTTCACAGAGTTTACCATGAGTTAATTCAGCTCAGGGTTTGGCCTGAGACACCAACTGGCTCTAGATGCACAAGTATATCCAAATTATATGAAATTTATTTGGCCCAGTTCAAATCAAAAATTACAGTTAAGTGTTCCCAACATAAAGCTTAAAATGACTTTTGGCTTAGGAAGTGGGGCCAGGTCCAAAAGTATTGTGAAGACTCTGAGCTACGAGAAAGTGTCATAGTGACATTCACATTTCCTTGATTGCTTGAAAAATTCTAATTGAAATGAGAATATCAGCCAAAGAACAAAGAGCAACTCATTGTTTATTGTTTTTCTCATAAGGGAAAAAGTCTGGAAGAAAACATAAATGAAGACAGTTATCAATATGTAATTTAAAATAATCGACATCTTAACCTATAGCATGTTTTCTAGTATAACCTTGAACTCTAATGAAAGTGAGAACTGTGTGTTGTATTGTGCTTCTAATTGGCTGTTTGGGAGCGGTGGTGAATAACGCTTAATAAAACCCTTTTAAAGTTTTGAAAGAAATTAGTTTTGTGATCTTGAATTAAAACCAGGGTGAAGATAGTATGAGAAAAAGAATGTGTACATATATATAAATATAAGATGATATTATGTATTTCTATATATGTAATATGAATGACTGGGGCAATATGCTGTACAGCAGAAATTGACACAACACTGTAAATCAACTATACTCTAATAAAAATACAATTAAAAAAAGTGCTGAAAATAATTCCAAATAACAAATGCTTCAATAATACAAATTCACCTCTGTCTGTGTTTGACTTCTCCTAAAATCCAAGACATCACGATCAATAGTTCATTTCAAAGTATTTTTAAATGACTGTAAATGCCTGTAAAATAAATGTCATTTCCATAAGGGAATGTGACATAGGAGGAAGGAGAAGGTGTTAGGATTCACGGGCCAGTTCTGTCATGAATTCCTATAGTATTTCTTTCCTTAAAAATTTCCCCCCATGGTTTTATTGGAGTATACTTTACATAACATAAAATTCACTCATTGTAAGTGTACCAACTAAATGGCTGTCACTACATCTATAGAATTGTGCAACCATCACCATAATCCAGTTTTGGAACATTTCTGTCATTCCCCAAAGTTCCCTTGTGCATCTTTACAGTTTAATCCCTAGCCTCAGGCAACCACTGATTTTCTTTTTCTCTATAGCTCTGTCTTTTCTAGGTATTTCATGTAAATGAAATCATATGGGGTGAAGATTTTTGTGTCTGGATGCTTTTTTAAAATTAAATTTAGTTGATTTACAATATTATATTAGTTTCAGGTGTATAAGGAGTGATTCAATATTTTTATAGATTATACTTCATTTGGAGTTATTACAAAATAAGAGCAGCTTTAAGTTAGCATAAAGTTTTTGAGGTCCATCTATGTTGTGGCAGGGTCAGCAGTCTGTTCCTATTTTATTACTAAGCATTATTCCTTCAGATGGATAGCATGTTGTTTATCCAGTCACCAGTTTATGGACATCAGCTTTGTTTCATGTTTATGACCATTATGAATGGTGGTGCTATAAGCATGCACATACAAATCTTTGTGTAAACATATATTTTCATTTCTTTTTGATAGATAAGTAGGGGTGGAATTGCTAAATTGTATAGTAAATATTATTGACTGAATTGTGTTCCCTTCAAATTTATGAGTGACTATATTTGGAGATAGGGCTTTTAAAGAAGTAAATATGATGAAATGAGGTGATAAGAATGGGGCTCTAATCCAGTGTGGTTGGTGTCCTTATAACAAGAGGGACAGACACCAGGGATGCATGTGAACAGAGGAAAGGGCATGTGAGGACACAGCAATAATGCAGCAAGATGCAAATCAAGAAAAGAAGTATCAAAAGAAACCACATCTGCCCACACCTTGATTTCGGTCCTCCAGTCTTCAGAACTTTGAGAAAATAAATTTCCTTTACTTAAACTCCACAGTCTCTGGTATGTTTTTAGATCGGCCCTAACAAACTAATCCAGCAAGCGTATGTTTAAATATTTAAGAAACTGCCAAACTGTTTTCCATGCAGGCTCTACCGTTTTTATATACCCATCTGTAATACATGAGAATTCCGTCTTCTCCATGTTCTCACCAACACGTGATGCTACTTGTCTTTTTGATTATATAGATATTCCAATAGGTGTGAAGTACTATCGTATTGTAGGGTTTTTTTTGTTTTGTTTTGTTTTGTCTTAGTGTAGCACTCACGGCATTTTGAGTTTCCCAGGCTAGGGGCTGAATTAGAGCTATAGCTGCCAGCCTACATCACAGCCACAGCAACGCCAGATCTGAGCTGCATCTGTGATCTGCACCACAGCTCATGGCAATGCCAGATCCTTAACCCACTGAGCAAGGCCAGAGATTGAACCTGCATCGTCATGGTTACTAGTCAGATTCGTTTCCTCTGAGCCATGATGGGAACACCAATCATATTATAGTTTTAATGACTTCCCTAATGACTAGTGATATTGAGTATATGTATTCATGTTCTTATTAACTATCTTCTTTAGTAAAATATCTACTCATGCCTTTGATCATTTTAAATTGTTAGGTGTTTCCATATTATTCATTCGAAAGGGTTCTTTATATAGTCCAGACAAAAGTCCTTTATCAGTATATGATTTAAACATATTTGTATGCTGTGAATGGTTTATTTTTTCCTTTTAATAGTATATTTTGAAGTATTTAAGGTTTAAATTTTGATTATGTCCAATACATACATTTTCTTTTTATGGATTTTGCTGTCACTTTCCTACCTAAGAATTCTTTGCCTTACTTATGATGGTATCCTATGTTTTCTTCTAGAAGCTGTATAGTTTTAGCTCGTACACTTAGAACAATGATTTATTTTGAGTTAAGGTTTATGTATGAAATGAGATAAGGTTCTAAATTTATTCTATTTCATATAGATATCCAATTGTCCCAGAGGAATTTCCCCAATAGAATTGCCCTGGTGCTTCTACTGAACATCAATTGATTGTAAATATGAGGGTTAATTTTTGTATTCTCAGTTCTGTTCCACTAATCTAGATGTCAGTCTTTATGAAGAACCACACTATCTTAATTATTGTAACTTTATAGTAAGTTTCAAATTGAGTAAAATGAGTCCTCTTTGTTCATTATTTTTGAAATTGCTATAGCTGTTGAAGGCCATTGTATACTCACATAAATTTTAGGGCCAGTTAGTCAATTCATACACAATTATTTTGGGGGTTTTAGTTTGGGTTAGAGTGAAACTATACAGCAATTCAGAGAATTTTCTTCTTAGTGATGCTGAGTCTTCCAATCCCAAAACATATGATGCCCTTATTAACTTAGGTTTTCTTTATTTCAACAAGCTTTCATAGTTTTCAGCGTGCAAATCTTTCACTTTCTCATGTAAAAACTTTCCCCTTTGGTAACCATAAGTTTTGCTTCTAAATTTTTGTGTCCGTTTCTGTTCTGTAAGTTCTTTTGTATCATTTTTATTAGATTCCACATATTAGTGATCTCATATGGTATTTATCTTTCTCTGACTTACTTCACTTAGTACAATAATCCTAAGTACTTTGCATTTTTTGATGCTATTGTATATGGAACTTTTTTTCTAATTTCATTTTCAGATTTTTAAAAATATATTTTACTGGAGTGTAGTTGACTTATAATGTTGCGTTAGTTTCAGTTGCACAGCAAAGTGAATTGGCTATATATATATATATATATATATATATATATATATATATATGTATATCTCCATTCTTTTTCAGATTCTTTCCCCATATAGGCTATCGTGTATTTAACTGATTTCCCTGTGCTATGCAGAAAGTCCTTGTTACCCACTGATTTTGTATATAGTAGTGTGTCTATGCCAATCCCAGTCTCACAATACGTCCCTCCCTCTAACCTTTCCCCTTTGGTAACCGTAAGTTTGATTTCTAAATCTTTGAGTTTGTTTCTGCTCTGCAGGTTCTTTTTATCATTTTTATTAGATTCTACATATTAGAGTTCTCATATGATATTTATCTTTGTCTGACTTACTTCACTTAGTATGATAATCTCTAGGTCCATTCATGTTGGCATCATTTTGTTATATTTTTATGGCTAGTATTCCATTGAATATATGTGATATCTTCTTTACCCAATCCTCTGTTGATGGACATTTAGATTGTTTCACTTCCATGTCTTGGCAATTGTAAATCATGCTACAATGAACACTAGGGTGTATGTATCTGTCTGAATGATGATTTTCTCTGGGTATATACCCAGGAGTGGGAAGGCTGGGTCATATGGTAGATCTATATTTAGTTTTTTAAGGAATCTCCACACTGCTCTCCAAAGTGACTGCACCAACCTACACTCCCACCAGTAGTGTAGGAGGTTTCCATTTTCTCCATACCCTCTCTAGCATTTATTGTTTGTAGACTTTTTTAAAGATGGGTATTCTGACTGGTGTGAGGTGATATAATATCTCATTAAATTTTTGATTTGCATTTCTCTAAAAATTAGTGATGTTGAGCATCTTTTCATGTGTTTTTTTTTCCCCCATCTGTACGTCTTCTTTGAAAAAATGTCTGCTTATATCTGATTATTTTTTGATCAGGTTGTTTGGTTTTTTTATATAAAGCTGTGTGAGATATTTATATATTTTGGAGATTAATCCCTTGTTGATAGTTTCATTTGTAAAGATTTTCTCCTGTTCTATGGGTTGTCTTTTCATTTTGTTTATGCTTCCCTTTACTGTGCAAAAACGTTTAAGTTTAATAAGGTCCAATTTATTTATTTTTGTTTTTATTTTCATTGCTCTAGGAGGTGGGTCCAAAAAGAAACTGCTGCAATTTATGTCAAAGAGTATTCTGCCAATGTTTTCTTCTAAGAATTTTATAGAATCTGGTCTACATCATTATTGAAAATTTTTTCCTAAAATTCACCTGTGTAACCATATGGGCCTAGTAACTTTTTTGTGAGTGGACTTCTGATTACTGATTTAGTTTCTTTAATAATCTAGAAGTTTGACTTTGCTATTTTCTTCTGGAGTCAATTTTTATAATAATTTTCTAAAAATTTGCCTTAACTTTTCAAATTCATTGACTTTAAATTATATTTTATTAATGGCTTTTTATTTCGTAACATTGTTTATAATATGTGCCTTTTCCACTTTTTTCTTCTTTTATTTCTACTATTATTACAACTATTATTACCCCTACTACTACTATCTTGCCAAAGCTTTATCTGTTTTGTTAAATATTTTCAGATAAATTTTGAATTTACTGAAGTCTTTTATATCTTTAATAATTTTTTGTTGGATTGATTTAGCAGTTTTGACATAGAGTGGTATTCTCAATAGAATAAGGATAACCATTTTTTTCTGACTTGTATTCTTGCTGCTGAAAAATCTAAATATTATTACTTTTTAAATAGTTTATTCTCTTTGGTTGTTTCTGAGATGTATTTTTTGAATTTAGTGTTCTGTCCTTTCATGAAACTATGTTTATGTGGGAATTTATTTGTGTTTGCCTTAGTTCAGTCCTGATATGATAATAATTCATCAGTGTAAGGATTATGTTTCTTATCAATTGTGAAATATTTTTGATCATTATTTGTTCAAATATTAATTCTCTTCAGTTATTTTTATTTACCAATTTAACAACTTGTATGATATGTATATTGAATCCTTGCACTTTCTCCTAAATTTCTTTTAACCAAAATTTTGCTTTCTAATGGAAGATTTTTTCTCACTCAGAGTCTGGCTTCCTTGCCTTTTTCTATGCTAAGGTCTTTTTAATCCCACTTGCATAAAGGAGGATGTTCTAAGTGTGTCCTAACTAACTTTATGAAGGGCCCTCATTCTAGCTTTAAGTTATTGTTCTTCTGCTCTTAAGTAAGGGAAAAACCCTAGAGCCCTAGATTATAGAATTGTATCAGGATTTTCTCTTCCCCAGAGTGTTGCAGGATTAATACAGTTGATTACATTTTTCACTATGAGTTCCCTTATATTTTCTGGAACCTGAAATTTCTATTATTTCTTCTGAGTTCAGCTATTTATGTATTTATTTGCATACTTACTTACTTTTGTTAAATTTTACCTAGCATTACTCTGTTCTTTTTAAGAGAAGAGGAACCTGTTTTGGATCAGTTATTTATATTAAAATCAGAAGTCCCCTCTTACGTATTTTTGTATATTCATTTGGTGAAATTTAGCTGCAACTGCAGTGACCCTTCCCTGGATAATCACTGAAAACTTGATGCTAATGCTATCACAGTCAGTTCATTTATCTCCTACTAAATTCAAAATCTATAATCATTTATCATTTAGAGTCATATTTTGAGAAACTCCCTTCTTTAAAATATATAAAAAACCCAAAATAATTCCTTCAAGGAAGAAGCAGAATGTTTCTAAACTAATGAAGAATTTCCTAAATTAGATTTATGTCAGCTCAAAGAATGTGGCAGAAGAAGTCACTGCTTTTTGGAAATTGTTCTCCTATTGATGTCAGAAAAATTTTCAGCTTCCACTGAATTGCAGTCAGTTGCTTCAATGTGTTTGAGCATTGCTCATAGGTAGGGAAAAAGTGAAGAGTGGATAAGAAGGGAACTCAAGTCATAAATATGCCAACTGCACATAAGCAGTATTAATTATAGGCACTGGTGGATGACAGAAAATTAAAATAACCTTCTACAACTTCCTTGAGATTTAAACCTCTGCTTTCTCTCTTATTAAAATAGTTCAATGCGTACTTTGGCAAGAGCTGTATGACATTACTCTGAAGGTACCTAGTATAGGAACATTACACTCAAGAGTCCAAACCTTAAGTTTTTCACATATTGTGTTCTGTTGGGAGATTACTATTTCTCTTATGGCCTTTGTTGAGCTCAAATGCCAGGAGAGAGTTAATCTGAAATTTTCTTAAGTTTTAGTGTTCTCCTGGAAGTAGTCATTGTAGATTCACATTATACTACACGTATGCCTAAACTACATACAGAATGAATGATTGATTTAAGTCAAACTTTAGGTAAATAATCTTCACTGTATAAGTTTTCTTGAGAGTAAGATAATTATGTGTGGTGATGCAGAAAGAATATGGGCTGGGGAGTCAGAAAGACAGGAGCTTTGTCATTCATCACTTTGGAACTTTTGTCACGTTACAGAACACCAGGCTCCTACTTGCAGAATAGAGATGGTGTCTTCCTCTCAGGATTGTTGTGAGAATTAAAATATAAGTGTACAGCATTGATCCCCAACCCTCGGTGCTCAATAAATGTTTGTTTCTGTCTTTGCTTTGCTAAAATTTTTAATTAAGTGTTCCAGTTAAAATACAAAGATTATTAACATCGAATTTACCCATTACAGGCTGCTGATAAGAAAGAAATTGAAAACATGTTTTCAAAACAGTTAAAAGTGAAAGAATGAGAAAAGACATACCATGAAAAAAGAAAACAGGTGTAGCTATTATCAAACAAGTAGAATTTCAGACAGAAAGCATTAGTGGATCCCTCCATAATGATAAAAAGTTCAAATCACTAGAATGATTTTATAATTCTAAAATTGCAGTGCCTGTGAGCATTTACAAATTTGCAGTTTGTGTGATTTCTTTTCCCATTCTAAATAAACTTACTATTGTACTTAAAATTTTAAATTAATTCATATAATTTAAAAACTATAAATCTGAAAAGAACTTTGAAGGTATTCTTTTCCAACACTAATTAAAAGATGTGGAGGCTAGGAAATAATAAGCTGGTCAAGTTCACTAAGAAATTACCTCAAAGCCCCATGCCTATCTCCACAGTAAATATGTAGCCCAATCTGATGGCCTTCTTTTCTTTTCCCTTTTTTTTAAATTGAAGTATAGATGATTTACAGTATTATATTAGTTTCAGACATACAACATAGTGATTTAATGTTTTTATAGCTTATACTCCATTTAAAGTTATTATAAAATAATGGCTATATTTTCCCATGCTGTACAATATGTCTTTGTTGCTTTTTCTTTTATACCCAGTAGTTTGTGTGTCTTGATCCCTTCCCTTATCTTGCCCATCCCCACTACCCTCTTCCAACTGGTAACCACTAGTTGGTTCTTCATATCTGTTTTGTTTTATTATACACATTTGTTTTTGTTTTTTAGAATTCACATATAGGTGATAACATAGAGTATTTGTCTTTCTCTGTGTGCATTATTTATAATAACCAAGACATAGAAGCAACCTAAGTGTCTATCAACAGATGAATAGATGAAAATGTGATATGTATATACAGTGGAATATTACTCAGCCATGAAAAGAATGGCATTCTTCCATTTTGCAACAATGTGGGCAGACCTAGAGAGTGTTATGCTTAGTGAAACAAAACTGATGGCTTTCTACTTTTTCTGTTGTTTAATAAAAAGGTAACTCTGTGCTACATCCATGATTTTTTTTCTATAGGGTTTAAAATAATATCATTTGCACTTCATGATATTTACCTAGTCTTTATTTTCCAGTCTCTTATCTGCACTTTTCCCATTTCTTTAAACTGTTTTTGTTTAGATGCCTGTTACTTCAGAGATTCACCTTCAATCCTTTAACTCAGCCCAGGTATAAAGGATTCTATGGAAATTCAGCACCTCCCTGACACACAGGCAATACATAATGTCTGCACTAGGGAAAAAGCCATAACTGTACACTCCAAGGGACAGATAAAATAAGAAGGCAGAAAATAAGGGGGGGGGTGTGTTCTGCAAATGTCAGACTTTTACAGACTCTTAAGGAGAAAATGTCTTTTCTTCTCTATGGGGACATGAATGAGCTTTTTATCTAAACCAAGCTCAGGAGACCAAATAGCTGGAAAATAAAGAGCATTAATAATTTTTTTCTTTTAGAGGTGTGACTATGAAATAAAAGAATGAGTCATATTCTACTGTTTAGTCTATGAAACTAAAAACTTATTTTTCCTTTGTTTCTTTTTCTCTTCCCCTCCTCAAAGGAACACACAAATGATTTAAGCAGCCTTAGATTACAACATACCTAAAACAAAAAAGCAATTGAGGGGGGAAAATCAGCCGAAGGTGTAAACCCCCTCCAGGCTGAATGACTGTGACATATTTCATCCTCTCATTCTAAATCAATGCTAAGCAAAGCACAGAAATGTTTACCTTTGTCTGATCTCTAATTCCCTAAATTTATGTGGAATCATGCACAGATGCGCTGGAAACCAGCCTGGAAAAGCCTGGCATTTTAATTGATCCCAGAGCTTCTTGCCTCAGGGCTCCTGCTGTGATGAAGTCTGCTACTTGTTCCAAAGATTCTCCGCCTGGTTGCCTAGCCACCGGCAGCTGGCCAATCAAGGTGTCCACAGGCAGAGGAGGAAGTAACCAATCAATTTTTTTAATTTCCTTCTGTAAACGGGAGTGAATCGAGGTGGATTTGAAATCTCATTAGTCAGAAGTAAGACGTGTTGTATGTATTTTAACATATGTATTAGTCGAATACATTTGGCATTTAGTCATACTAATGAATATTTGAAAGCCCATTTCAGACAACTTTTAACCTTGAGTTACTAACTTATATTTTTAAAATCAGCTTTATAGTCTTACTAGTCCAATCTGATTTCAACACTTTCCTTTTCCTAATTTGACATTGGCCACTTTGAAAAAGAGCGTCTTACTGAGTTTTTTCCTAGAGACAATAGCACCTTCCATTTCTAAATCATCCAAATTCAGTATGTTAAATCATAGCCAACTAACTTTTTGCCTTCAACCCCCAATCTACCCAGTCACCTGGGCGTTTTGGTTTCATCCCCCTCCCAAACCCATTTTGACTCTATTCTCCATTCCCATGACCAATACTCTGGTCTAAGGCCCAGATTTCTTCACATTTGGATTCAGAAACAGCCCTTGGCTCTAGTTCCTCCAATGCATTCTATAAGCCATCATCAACTGTCATCACTTCAATCCTCTTTTGGAAAACCTTTACTGAAATACAGGCCAGCATGAGGTGAAGTCAGCACTTACCAACTGGCCTATCTCAGGGAGATGTCTTACAACTCCGAACCTGTTTTTTCATCTATAAATATGGAAATAATTAGGTTAAAGGCAATAATGTCTATGCTTATTCAGGTTCATAGTCTATAAATATTATTTATTGTATAAATATATATATATACATCTATCTTTTATTACTGTTATTTTCACTATTATTTAGTGATTCCTGTTTTGTTAACACTTTCATTATATTTTCACAGTCCTTCATAATCTGGCCCGCTTTCCATCCATCTGCCCATCCTTATTTCCAATGTCATTCTTCCCACACCCCTTTCCTCACCACCGTGTACCCATCACTCTAATCAGACATTCTCCTCACTGAGCCTTTATTCATCGTTATACTCATTCCTGTCATCTCCTAACTCCTATTTATCCTTTAGAGCTCAAACTCAAGCACTGCTTCCTAGTGAAAGATTTCTTTATTGTGTGCTTCCAAAGAACCATGTTCATTTACTTCAGAAGGCTTTTCTCTGTGTGTAATTATACTATTCTATTACAATTTGTTTAATTAATTAATACTTGCTTCTCCTACTATGCAGAGGTTTCTGTGAGAACAGGGACAGTATAAGTTTCTGCTTACCACTCTATTACTTGGGCCTAATATGGTAAGTATAGTATAAATATTTGTCATAAGAATGTTACTGAATTTACATCAGTAGAACTGACCTCTACTCTTTCCCTCATTTCAGATCTCAAAAATCTTATCATTTGAAACCCTATATTAATTTCATCAAATGAAAGTATTCTTTTAAATTATTGAAAACATTCTATGTGCCCTGTATTAGAATGGGCAATATAGAGGGATTATTTTCCGATTCATGAAGAAATATCAGATAAGGAGACAAAAATAAAATTCACTTAAACCCAGTACTTAAGTGTACGTGTCTGTGTGTGTGTGTGTGTGTGTGAGAGAGAGAGAGAGAGAGAGAGAGAAAAGAGTGAGAGGTGAGTATAAGGAAGAACTAAAATGAGGCAGTGTGGTCTAATAGAAAAAACCCAGGAGACTAAGAAATAAGAAACCTGCCATTTGATATTCGATTCTGGATAAACCTGAATAAATCACTTCGCTTCCCTGGGCCTCATTCCTTGTCTGTAATATGAACACATTGGACCAGTCATTCTTTAAGTTGTCTTCAAACTCTGCGGTTCAAAAGAAAACATATGATATTATTAACAAAACAACTTGCTTTTTCTCTTAATTACTTTTAGTGTGAGTTTATGTGGATGAATAAATGTATTTAGTAATCTGTAGTGAAAATCTATCTTGTGATTTTCTGTTGAATAGGATAACATACTCAAGTCTTGGGGTGCCACAATAGACGTTATGACCATCATTTTTGTGCTTTTTCATTAATTCAGTCAATGCATTGAAAAAAGACTTTGTGACAGGCACAGTGTGAGGTGCTGGAGGTAGAATGTGGAATAGGAGAGATGTGGCCATGGTCCTTAGGGAGCTGACTGCTAGTGTGGATTATATCACACTAACTTTAATGAAGTTGCACATTAAACTCACTTTTTAAGAGTTGTGATATCACACGTTTTAATATATTCACAACTGTTTATTCATTTTGGTTGTTACTTATGGGCAAGTGTTGTATTCACATCAAAATTAAATTTCCTAGAAGCTTCATTTTGTCTGCGTGCATGCTCCTAAGTTACAGGATTTTTCGTGTCAATTTTGATTTAAAATATTTTATTTGTTATTGTAAATGCATATAGGAATTTTTCAACAGTATATCCTAATATATATTTATAAATTGTTGTCATTTATATAAATGTATGCAATGGACAAATATCTGGACACTTACTATGCACTAGCATTTATCATAGATATTTTACCTAACCCTCACAGTTACCTTCTGAGGTGATTACTATTATCATCACCATTTTATGGATAAGAAAAATGAGGCCTAGAGTGGTTAAAACACTGGCCTGCAATCACACAGACAGTGCCTGGTATACTGGGATTACAAACCAGGTCCTTCCCACTATGTCATATTATGCTTTCCCCATGCTGTGCTTTTTCATATTCTTCTGTGTCCTTCACAACTGCCCTTGTAACAAAATAAATGCTTAACAAATTCTTATTGAATTCTATCTTTAGTGGAATCATGAAAGTTTATTTTAGAATGACATGTCTTGGTTTTCTTTTTTTCCTGATAAGCCATATCAGAGTCAATGGAATGGTATGTGGAAGGGAAAGGAGGCAGAACAGAAAGAAAATGTCCTAAAGATACTTTACGCTAATTTGTGAATCTCAGTTATTTTAAATATTTGGAGAACTTTCTTAAAGGCATCAACTTTGCAAGCACTAGACTTTGTGCTTTGGATACATGATGTTGTACACCCTCCAAAATAACCTTATGAAGTAGGTGCCATCTTGATTCTCTTTTTAAGGATGAGGACATTGAAGGTTTTGCAAGATTAAAACACTTGCCCAAATTATTTACTCTGGATTGTTTTACCTAGTCTTTTAAAAATACCAATTTGCCTTTACCCACTTTGTAATAAATAGTGAGACCCCTAGCTCACTCCTCTCTTTCTATTCTCTTTCCCTACTTCGTTACAAAATTTGTAGTCTCTAGTACATTTGGCTTATTCACGTTCTTTTATATTCCTTGATGCAAGGGATAATAATAATATAAATAACAACTAATGTTCATTCAGCACTTACTGTGCGTCAGCCACTGTTCTAAGTAGTTTACATGTATTAATTTAAGTCTTATAACATCCTTGTCAGGCAGCTACAATTATTATGCCCATTAAGTGAGATAATGGATTAAATGTGTTAAGCGCATCTCCTGGTGTAATTTAAAAGTCCCATCATTAGTAGCAGTATTAATAGTTTTAGTATTGTAATTATTATGTACACGTGCATTTTGAGCACAATTTTAAGCTTGTTCCTCTTTACCACATCACCACGAGGACCTCCTATGTGTTATACATACGTGTGTCTATCTGTCTATGATTGGTAAATAATCATAGAGTTTTAGGCAAAGAGGAGGATTAATAAAACAGCATCCTCCAAAAGAGAGTAATTTATTTTCCAACTTCCTTGACAATTTTATTCTCATGTTCCTCTAAACCCTGGTTGAATTCTGCTTAATGAGTTCCCAAAGTTTTAAGTGCATTTATTCATTTGATAGCTCTAATTTTTAGAAAGTCTTGCTTTATATTGAGTTGAAATCAGCTTTCCTGGAAAGTAAATGGTTGACCAGAAAAATTGGTGTCCTCTTGGACCTTAAAACCAACTAGGTCTGACTGTCACTTACTGGCTGTGGATCTAATATCAATATCACTGCACCTCATTTTACTTTTCTATAAACAGGGGGCCATCATTCCTATTGCAGAGGGTTACTGTGATGTTTGGCTGAAATATGTTTACATGGTTATGAAGTGCACTCACAGAGAGCTTTGCACTCACTCTCTGCCCCATTCTTTCACTTCTAGCAGGCAGTGCCCTCTGCTCTGAGCCATGTTAGGCTAGCAGGAGACATCGTAGTTCAAATAAATCAAGAACAGGGGTGAAGGTGCCTCCCAGGGAAATATATGCTGGCCTCGTTAGCTTCTATTAGATCCAGTTTGCGAAGTTGCTCATAAACTGGTCCTCCCCTGCATCAAAGAGCAGAAACTCTCACAGAACTATTGACCTTATCTCCAAATGGCTACAAGGTTGCACTCAGGCATAAATCAAATCTGGGAACAGGTTCCCTGGAGAACTCAGTTACCAAGCTGTGCAGCAGTAATACTCGCCTGGGTAAAGATAGCATGGGAGAAAGCTTTTAGTTACTGTGGATAAGGAGACTGAACAGCTCACAATGTCTGGAGGAGGATGGTGGATATTGAATGATGGAAAAAAGTCAATTCTCTCAATCTAGAGATATAAAAAGTACTTCTAGAAAATAACATAGGAGGTGCTCAATATACATTTTTTGACTTAGTAAATGTGTGATGGTTGAATGAATGAGTGCCTAGAGAGTGAAGAAGAGTAATTCAAAGGTATATATTCACCATCTCTCCTTCAAAACATCCACTCATTTATTTATAACACTTACTATATGCCAAGCATTATGACAGATGCCAAAGATACAGACATTAATATGATACAATGACTCTCAAGTAATTCTTGATCTAGTAAGGAAAAGATGTGAACAGATGACCATGTTTACTTTACTAACATCAAGTGGAAACTATATTGGAGGAAAAAAGGTGTTTCTGCTAGATGGTCAGCAATAAGAACAAAAGTAACATTGAAGACAATATTTGAAGCATGCCCTAAGGGATGAGTAGTTTTCCAGGTGGGAAAAGAAGAGTAAGAAATCCATTCTGGTTAGAAGGAATAGCATTTAACTTTACATGCAGTTCGGAGAAAGAGGAAATAATATAGCATAAACAGAGTTTTTTGAGGAAAATCTGTAGGATGCGAACCTTAAAAGGAAGGTGAAATAGGACTTGAATGGACTCAAAACTGAGAAGGGAATTGCTCACAGTAGATAAGTTATTCTGACATTTGTCCATGCCTTTTAGGTTTTGCTCACTTTCCACCCAAGTTTATCTTTTTGATCTGTCATATCCACTTGTTTATCTGCCTATAGACAATGTCCTACAATACTTACCGTTGTCCCCTCTGGCCTAGAAAAGTGCTGTCCCAGCTAGGGGAACTTTAAATTATTTCCAAAGCTGTAAAACCCTTGAAGTGGTCAAATAATGTCACTATTATGACTTTGTTAAACTGATATTTGCTAAGTGGAGCACATGATGTCAAATGGCCAGTCTCAGTTCAACAAAAGACCACAAAAGAAATTGAAATAAGTTCATTACTCCAGGCCCCGGAGGAAGTACAGGACCCTTCTTGAGGGGCCACCTATAGAGGTCAACGCTGTGCGCAGGCAGAGACATAGGCTCGAACTGGGTTCATGCCTTTATTTGGGTTCATGGGTGTAGCACTTTGGGGTTCCCAAGCTAATGACAAATTGGTCATTTCAAATCAAAAAGAATGGAGTTTAGTAAGTTCAGTGTGTGTGTGTGTGTGTGTGTGTGTGTGTGTGTGTGTGTGTGTGTCTTATCTAAAAGCACGTAAGGTGGAAGGTCCTGGGAGGTGGAAGACACTGTTAATCACGGGGATGCTGGGGGAGTAACTTAGATTTGCATGTAACTGAGGGCTGTTATCTAGGGCATGGACTTGTATGAGGACACTAGTGTCAGCTTCAAGGCCCCACAGGTATGTTTGCCAAACAAAATGGGTATTGTGGCAGCGATTCTGTGATGGAGTACCTTAGCTTAACTATCAATATTTACCTTTCCCTGATCCTAAAGTCTCTTGTCTTATCCCTTTTCTTTAACATTTCTTCAAACTTTTTTTTATAGTTTTGTTCTTTGAAGTTTTTTTATCTAGCTTGAGAAGACATAGCTCATTAATTCACTCTTCATAAATTTATTAATTCAAGAAGTATTTATCAAATGCCTGTGAAGGACCAGCACTCTGATGATCCCTGGACATCATCACATCTCCATCATGTCCTTCATACCTTTTTATGAAGGTATTTATTCTTTCCCAGATAACTTGTACCCAGTCGTTTTGGTGTTTTTCATCTAAGAATAAAACAAACATAAACTCCCTCATGCACTTTGTCCCTTGAGTCATTTATTGTCGCTGGAAATCCACAAATGCTCAGGCTCTCAAGCCCAAGTCTTTCTGCCAGATCCCTTTAGCAAAGAAGCCTACCATGGAAAAGAACTCACTCTTTAAGACTGTATGTGTCAGCTATCAGACGCTACTGTGAACTTTCAGAATTGATTGTAAGAGCACTTCCCATTTATCAAAGAATAACAAAGAAACCCAGAATATTTAGTATTTCATTATACCTTAGTTACTTTCCAAGAAATCCCAATTCTTTATTCAATCCAAACTGCAGTTTGTATATATCTTCTTTGGGACTACATGTTAATTACAGAAAAAAGTAAAAAGCATTTTGCATTTCTGGCATTATCTTTCTATGAAAATCAAATTCAATGAT
>PVHT021183666.1:24504759-24603397 GCA_004024745.2 Catagonus wagneri | reverse complement strand
TTGAATGCTTTTTAAAGAGCCCAAAAGCTCCAGTGACTATTGAATAATTCAAGAGCTTCACAAAATGTGAGAGACTTACTATAGACAATAATTTTGAAAATAATATAGATATTAGTATAAACTAATTTCATATTCCCTATCTTTTCTAACAGTATTCAAAATGTTTTCTGCTGCCTTTCAAACATGGAAAGTATGTGACTAAATTTATGTACTTTTGCAGGATGCTAACTCAAAATGTAACGTGATACTCATCTCTACAGCCTTTTTTTTCCCAAGATAAATACACAGCTAGTGTCTCCCTAGATTCTTCAATTGTTTGTTAAAAAACCATGATATTTCGGTATGGCCACTATCCTAGTCATCCATTAGTTTATCAGATGAATTCACTAGACAGTTCCAGTTGGAATGTGATCAGCTTGGAGAACAGCAGGACCTCCTGCTAATGTTAGAGTGCACTATTACTATTTATTAATGCTGTCTAAAATGGTTTTTACAGCTATTACTATAGGGCATGGACTAGTGAAGATGTCCAATGCCCAATTTAATGACAAAATTCTTGGTCAAAAATTGGAAACACAGGTCAAATTTAATGGACTGACAACACCCCATTAATTGAGCTAAAATGGAGTGTTATGATTTCTCTTAGAATTCTATTTTGTATTATTTTATCTATCTTTTCAATGGAGTTTTTATTTCCTCAAGTTAATGACCATATTTTTAAGAGGCAGCATGAAGCTGTAGACGTAAGAGTTAAGAAGGCACCAAAAACCTAGTCTCATCCTAACTTATCACTAATATGTAACATTAGCAAGTCATTTATTCTCTGAGTCACATGTATTTTATTTATAATATTAATTTTCTGCCTTATGGAATTGCAATAAGAATCATGTTAGGTAACATATACAAATGTATGCAAATATATGCTATGGATTTGAAAACTGTGCTGTTTATGATTCTTCCACATTCACAAAAAATATTCAGTAAATACCTCTGATTTATCAAGAAGGACTATGTATGTTGTCTTCAGCACCAAAGGATGTTAGATATTACCCTAAATTATACATATTTTTTTTCTAAATAATTCAGTTTATACAGTTGGCATGGACAAAGTGAGGAATGATGAGTAAAACATTTATATTTAAAGAGAAGGGGTTTTAAACATTATAATTGTAATAATTTGATGTTCTCTTCCCTTGGCATTTATCACGAGGATATTTTTTAAAAGCACTAGTAAGAGGATTTTTGTAGCTTTTGGCCTGGAAGGAACAAGTCCCACAGTGATCACAACGTACGCGAGTCCTTCCTGCTCCGTGAGTTTTACAATCCTGAGTTAAACAGAATACAGATGTCTGCAGATGAAAAGAAAACATATGAAATTCTCACTCTCAAGCCAGGAGAATTCAAGCCAATCCAAGTGTGAAGGCTAATGTCACAGCTGAAATAGAAGTCAAGAGGGTAGCTTTGAATATAATTAAGATATGACAGTTTCACTCATATCCAAAACCCAGGCACCTAAGAGCAGAGTTTTCTCAAAAGGTGTGAAGGTGAAAATAAAACGTTTCTGGGAATTGGGCTGTGATCCAAAACTAATGAATTTCCCATTGAGTTACTAATCATCTAAAGCCATGGCCATCAGACGGGAGACCGGGGGATGACAATTCCCATTAGAATTATTTGGATCTCTCCTCTCTTTGAGGTCTGCAGAATCTATTCTTCTGGCAAAGAGGGAAAAAATAGAGTTTCAAAAATAATAGAATTCAGGTTTTCTTACTTTAACTAGATCTGTATCTTCTAGGCATACTGTTTACGTTGACTCCTTGCCCAAACTGCCAGTCAACAGGAGGAAAATATCAGCACAGTTAGTTGAATGTTCACATTGTATAACCAGGATGGGGATCCTTTGTTCTATCATAAGTCAGTCTTTCCCAGAAAATTTCAAGTTTATTAAGGGTCACACAGAAAACAAACAATACTAAATCAAATGAACTTTAAAGTTAATTTAGTCGTGTTTATTTTCACACACACACACACACACACACACACACACACACACAAACTGTAAAGCACTGATTTTTATCTGTTCTTAAAGGAAAAGAAAGATTAGGTATTCAACCAAGTCCAGCTGAGAAAAAATACTGGATTGAAAAGTTGATCACAGAATGGGAAAGAAATGGGAAGAAAATAAAAAGGGACAGAAAGAGGAAGGAAAAAGAAGAATCTGGAGAGAGAAAAAGGAAAGAAAGCAAAGAGAGAAAAGTGGAGAAATAAGGTTGAAATTTGGGTCCTGTCAATCTTTTTTATTTGATCCTTCAAGTCAATTTGCATCAAACCAGTTAATGTATATTAGTCTCCAGCTGTGTGTCAAAGACTGTATTAGAGACCTACAAGAATGTATTAGAGACCTGGTACCTGCTTTAAGGAGTTTACAATCTACCGAATGATGAGCTGTAAAGTAAGAAGAACCATTATTTGCGAAAACTAACCATGTCCAGGCAAAATGATAGGTATTTGAAATATGTCATTATCTCCTTGTATCGTTAGCATTACATTCCCTTTTTTACAAATGAAGAAACTGAGTCTCCAAGAGCAACTACTATATGATGGAAGCAAAAATAAAATTCAGATTTATTTGATGGCAAATCCTCTGCTCTCCCCCACTGTATCTTGCTTACAAAGTGATAAGCATTGTACCCAAGCTATGACCACAATGTTTCTGGAGAGCAGAGAAGAGAATAATTTACCCTTCCTGGAAAAAGTCAATAACTATTGTTTTCAACTCTCTAATGTCTCCAATGTTCAAGAGCTGAATTTAGAGCAGCATTTACTAAAAATATATTTTGCAAAACACTAACTCTTCAAATTATTGGCCGATGAGGGGTTTAAAGGTCAAAAAAGTACAGAAAACTCTGCAATTCAAGTACTTCTTTTGAAAATTTTCAGTGTCTAGAGGTCTATTAAAATCCCTAAGACCTCTTGTTGAATTTTGTTCATTATGTTTACAAGATTTACTCATGGAAATTTCTACTGGAAATGCTGACTTAGAGGCCACATTTTGAATGAGATAATTAGTGCATCTGACAACAGAGTGCCATTATTCATGATCAGAATCATAATACAAGTGCTTCTTTTTCATTCTTTTTTTCTGAATTAGTCTTTATGCAACATTTATAGGTATCTTAAGCCAAATTAGTCTTTATGCAACATTTATAGGTATCTTAAGCCAAAATTAACGGGCATTAACATGGTGAGTGATTGACTTGACACAAATCATTGATGACGATTCTTGTTTTTGCAGTATCCAAGGGTATGCCCAGAGAATTTCTAAATAGTAGAAATCATAATTAACTGTCATGAAAATAAATATATCATGAAAATGAATATAATTATATATAATATAATTCAAATTCATAATTACTAAACGTTTCTGTTGGTATAATCTCTGCTTCACCCCATGTACTTAGTCCCTGTATCCTGATTTTAATGAAAAAACATGGTCAGTTGTAGTATTCAAACCACTCATTATTATACATTTTCATTAATTTATACTTTTTATCATTAAAGTGATGCATGAGCATGGTAAAAAGAAATTCACTGAGTATCTAAGAGAATGAGATAAAACATCTTAAAGGCCCACCTCCCTACCCTCAAAAGCTAATTCTTTGCTTCAGAAGTAAATGCCCATTACTTGCTTACACTTCTAGAAAGGCACATATATCTGCATTTAGATTTTTTTAAATAAAAATATCATTTTATACATGTTGTTCCATAATGATTTTGACACTTAATTCTATATCCTGATTTTCTTTTCACAATCAAAATATCTAAAATTATCTTGTCAGATTTATTGAAATATAATTTATATATAATAAAATTCACCAATTTTTAGTGTGCATTTTTTGAATTTTGACAAATATGCATAGTTAATACAGCCACTGACACAGTCATATTTACATTGCTATATAAGTTCTCATTGTATGCCTCTGCAATCAAACTCCTTCTCATACCCCTGGCCTTTAGAAAGCATGGATTTGCTATTTCTATTGGTTTTGCCTTTTCTAGCAATTCAGTGAATTAAATCATACAGTTTGTAATCTTTTGTAGCTGGCTTTTTTTCACTCTGCAAAATGTCCTTGAGGTTCATTCAAGTTGTTACATATATTAATAACTAATTTCTTTTTCTTTCTCTTTTTTAATAATTCATTTTATTGTCAAATATTATTCCATTGTATGGATATACCACAATTTGTTTATCCATTTATCATCTTTTGGACACTTTGATGCTACTCTGTTTTTGGCTATTATAAATAAAACTGCTATGAATATTCAAGCACAAATATTAGTGTACATATATATTTTCTCTTCTTTGGGCAAATAGCTAGAAATGGAATTGCTGATTTATATGGTAAGTGCATGTCAATGAGAAACTTCCAAAATATTTTCCATCAGCAGCAATGTATTAAATATCCATTTGATCTATCTCTTTGCCAAAGCACTTCTTGTCAGCCGCTTTAATTTTTGCTGTTCTCATAGCTATATAGTGATGTTTCATCATGGCTGGGGTTTTTTGCATTTTTCTGATGACAACTCTGAGCATCTTTTTATATGCTTATGTGCTATTTGTGTATTTCCTTGGTGCATTTTTTCTTTAAAATTGTTGTCCAATTGTTGATAGGTAAGAATTCTTTATATATTTTGATTATAAATCCTTTATCAGCTGGATTCGTGTTTTGCAAATATTACAATCTGTGACTTGTCTTTTGACTCTCCTTTCAATGTCTTTTGAAAAACAATTAAAAATTTTAATTAGATCTAATGTATAATTATTTTCTTTATTATTTATTGCTTTTTGTGTCCTAGATAAGTTGTCTTTGTCTCCTATATTTTCTCCTACAAGTTTTGTATGTGTAATCCTTACATTTAAGTTTATTATTCAAATTAATTTTTATTTGTCTTGTAAGAATGAAGGCTCAGTTTTTGTGTGTATGGTTATCCAATTTTTCTAGCACAATTTGTTGAAAAGATTATATTTTGAATTGCTTTGATGACTGTTGAAAATCAATAGAAATATTAGAGAGGGCCTAATTCTGGACTTTTCTTGTCCACCTATGTATATTCTATCTTTACATTATTACTATGCTATCTTGATTATAGTAGCCTTGTATTAAGTCTTGAAATCAGGTAGTGAAAGTCCCACAACTTTAGTTTCTTTTGTTGTTGTTGCTTTTTTGTTTGTTTGTTTTTGGTTTTGTTTTTTAGGGCCACACCCATGGCATATAGAGTTTCCCAGGCTAGGAGTCTAATCAGAGCTACAGCTGCTGGCCTGCGCCACAGCCACAGCAACACCAGATCCGAGCCTCATCTGGGACCTACACTACAGCTCACGGCATTGCCAGATCCTTAACCCACTGAGTGAGGTCAGGGATCGAACCTGCAACCTCATGGTTCCTATTTGGATTTGTTTCTACTGCATCACGATGGGAACTCTGCACAACTTTAGTCTTTATACATTTTGGATTAGCTTATATATTTCTACTAAAAAAAAAAGGCTACAGAGGTTTTAATTGGAATTTTTGGGTCAATTTGGAGAGAATGTATATCTTCTTTTTATTAATGACAACACTGACAGCCTATGGAAGTTCTCAGGCCAGGGATTAAATCTGAGCTGCAGCTGCAACCTACACCACAGCTATGGAATGCAGATCACTGTATCAGGCTGAGGATCAAACTCACACCTCTGCAGCTACCAGAGCCACTGCAGTTGAATTATTTACTGACTCTTGCCACAGTGGGAGCTACAAGAATGGATATCTTAAAGCTGTTGAGTCCTGGTTCAATAGTATTTCTTCATTTTTTAAAGATTTTGTTTAATTTCAGTTATATTTTATAGTTTTTGGTATATGGGTTTTGCACATATTTTCTTAAATATATTTCTAAGTATTTCGTAAGTTTAATGCTCCTGTTTTTAATGTCAATTTCTTCTTTTGCTAGTAGAGAGAAATACAATTGATTTATATATATATTAAATATATATTTTATAGTATATTAAATACTATATGATATATACATATATATAATATATGCTTTGTATCCAGTGACGTTGATGAACTCACTTATTAATTTTGGTAACATTTTTGGTGGCTTCCATAAGCTTTTCTATTTAAACATTAGGATCAACTGGATATAGTACAATATTACGTCTTTCTCTTGCTTTGTCTTAGCCTTCCAATCCAATGTTGAATAAAAGTTGAGAGAGGACATTCTTTGTCTTACTCTTAACCTTAGAAAACATTGTCTCTTTACCATTAGTTGTGGTGTTATTTATGGGTTTTTCATAGATATCTTTTATTAGATTGGAATGTTTCTTTTTATTGCAAGTTTTCTGGGAGGTTTATTTAAAAAATCGTCAGTCAACACTGAATTTTGTCAAATGCTTTTTCTGAATCTATTAAGATTATCATCTAGTTTTTACTTCTAGAGGGTTAGAATTATTTATATACGGGCATATTACAGAATTTTTAAATCTAATTCATATACTTAATATTACTGTTCTATAACTTGTTTTTGACATTGTACAAATGATTTTTTGCAAAAAATTATTCTTTTTTCCACAAATTATTTCTTAAAAAATATTTCTGGAAGTGGAATCCCTGAGTCCCCATGTATGTATGTTTAATATTTGACAGATAGTGTCAAATTTCCCTCCAAAAATTATTTCAGAAAGCATTCCTACCTGTAATTATTAAAAGTCTTTTTACTTTCTCTAATATTGAGTACCAGCAAATATTTAACTCTGGCAGTACTGTGGGCATTGTAGGGCTTTGTTTTAATTTGTCTCTCTTTAATTATGTATTTGGGAAGGATGTGGAATATCTTATGATATCACTTAAGTGCTTATTTGCTCTTCTACTTCCAGACGGTTGAACATGAGTGCTATCTGCACAAGAATAATAACAGCCACCACATTTACCATGTGCCAGACACTGCCCTAAGCACTTTTCTCATATCGTTTAATTGTCACCACAACTCTACGACACAGGTAACAGGGAAAATAATGTTTTTGCCCAGCTGCCCAACTTCAGGAAGAAACTGTTCATATTTCTCACACGTTGAAATGAACCAAGAACCAAACTAAAATGTCAATCCCAACTAATAACATAAGAATTGAAATTCCAGCTTCAGATTGTCCTAAAGACAAAATAAGCAGTCATCCTAACAATGTTAAAGGTTCACTACTTTTTGCAGCAAGCGTATTTTCTCATTTTTTTCTAAATACAAAAGATGAGATTTCCAGTGCCTAATTTCTATGTTTTATTCCTAAGCTTTCAAAACAAGTGCTCAATCAAATATCTAATAAGAGTGTTACAATGATAAACGGTTTCATTTACAGACCTCTGTACTTCCCAAACCCAACTCATTAGGTTTGAAGTGCTACAATTAGAGCAGCGTGGGGGATGGTCTGCAAATGTGGAGACTGGAGAGCTCATGGGAACTGCAATTTTAATTTTAATTTGTGGTGCTTCACTTCCGATTTCTTCTCTTTTCACTTCCCATCAGAGCTGTAAACTACTTTTTACATGCTTTCTGCAGCTTTCCCTGACTTCCCTGAGGAACTTACACTTGTTTTCCTCTCTATTAATGTGAGATTTCCCCTCCTTTTTCATTGTGTACAGCTACAGAGGTGAAATAATTGAAAGCTCCCCTCTCTTTTTACTCTGGTAAATAAGAAGATCTTTTTTCATTGTGACAGTGGGGTCTTAGAGGCCAGGCTCTCTTTGTACCAGAGACTTGCTTTTCTAAACCTCAAAACACTTCACCATATGTTCAGCTCAAATGTTCTCCTGGCTGGTTAATTTAACCCATGCAAGGCTCCTCTCTGCTTGAGGTGAGCATGGCTACATGGCCTGTTTGTGCATTATTATTTATGGGGATGTAAATTCACAGGTCACTTGCCATGAACCCTGGGTGCTTCACTGAACTGTGAAAGACACCTCTGAGGAGTGATTACAGATGAAAGGTATTTGGAATTTGAAGATGAAACACAATACTCGGGTCTGACACCTAGAGTTTTATTTAGTTCATATTCAGTTCATAAATTTAAAGTGAAACATACTTTTAAAAATGGTCAGTGTTTGGTATATATTGGCAACATCTAAACTCTCCTAAAATGCCAGTTTACACAAATGCACATGATGCAAGTGGGTGACATAAGTATGAGATAAAGAAGTAAATATGATAGGAAAATCAAAGGAAGAAATAAAGAAGCATTCTTCCCAAAGATATATGCTGTAGAATTCTACAGCATTGCTAGGAATATGTTATGTATTTGACTCTAAGTTTCCTAGCAGCCAAAGCAAAAACTTGAACAAGGCAAGTTTCAAAATTCACTGTAGACATAAGATATAAACTGTATAACTTCAGAGTGGTATAGTTTACCCAGTATTGAGATCTGAGATACATTTTCCCTGGATCAACACTTAAGAGCTCTCTGTAAGAGAGCTTTCGGTGAGATTATAGTGATCAACAAACATCCTTATTCACATGCCTATAATGCATATTATAATGAATTATTTAAAACATTTCAATGACGCTTAATCTCTTTAATATCAAATGAAGTTTAGTAAAAGAAATTTTAAGAGAGGTCAAAACAATATAGTCCGTGGACTCATCTCTCTGGTATTTTGTCAGCAATCCAGAAGGAAAACTGAGTGGAATATTACTAAGGTAATCCTCTATACATGTTTTTTCTTACAAACAAGCTTTTGATTATAACTGGTAAGCAAAGAGTTCTAGGTTATATTCTCCAGAAGAAACTCAGAGTGCAGATATGTTTTGATTAACAACTGAGTATAGAGTATAGTCATTTTAAAAGACTGTCATTAAGAAATATGTTGTTTGTTTGGGTTTTCATTTATTGCTTCCAGGCCTGAAGCTACAGTGGGTTGAATGGAACAGGAATGAGCCTGCCTGTTGCTCAAGCTGTGAAAAGCCAAGTTGCAGAAGAAGTTGAGGACATACGAGGAGGCTCCAAACGGGCTACTAGAGAAACAGTCCAGTGGTTCAGAATGATGCTAGTGGAGTTCCCATTGTGGCTCAATGGTAACGAAACCAACTAGTATCTATGAGGATGCGGGTTCGATCCCTGGCCTTGCTCAGTGGGTTAAGAATCTGGTGTTGTGGAGAGCAGTGGTGTAGGTTGCAGATGTGGTTTGGATCTGGCATGACTGTGGCATAGGCTGGCAACTACAGCTCCAATTCGGCCCCCAGCCTGGGAAATCCCATATGCTACAGCTGAGGCCCTAAAAAAAAAGAATCAAAGAAAAAAGAAAAACCACTCCCCCCCCCAAAAAAACCCCAAAATGATGCTAACACTGGCTCTGCCCATCTCTCTCCTTGGCCAATCAGGATTGAGCCTAACAGAGCTTCCCCTACTGTATCACCTCTATTTTTGTCATAAACTTGAAGTGATTAAAGCAATTCCTTCAACTCCAAACTCCTGAATTTACTATGCCCAAAAAACTACAGGGTAGAAAATAAATATCACTTCAGACTTTCTCTTGTCATGGAAACTTTAAGACCCTGAGCCCTTTTCCCTTCTCCCATTGCCATCCCGATCACGACTCCACATATCCCTATGCAGTACCCTATGAAGTATTTTGGGCAGTTTTGGAGGGCTTGTGTGACCCCTGATAACTAGATGAAGATGTCCTGGTGTTAAAGACTTTGCAACTTACAAGAAAGTCCAGATTCTTTAAATGTTCTCCTGGATATGCTGTGCCTCTTTCTACGTACCTTGTTCTCTCTTTAGGCTTATCTGCTACTCTTTCTCCTACCCTAAGATCCTGAATACTTCAGTTTCTTAGAATATATCCCATTGATTCATGTCTTGCTGTATTTGATTACGCCTTCCCTGTTCCAATAGTCCTCGTGAATGCTCACAGAGCCTTCCAGAGCTATCTCTGAAAATAAGTTCTCCATATTTGCCTCTCCTCATTCCCCTCAAATTGCTCACTTACCTCATTGCCCAGAGCTTGTTGTATAGATTTCTAGAGAGCATTAGCCACTCTCTATTGTAATTGTTTTGGACACGTGAATATCTGATACTAGAAAGTAACTTTGAAGAGCATTGGTGATGACTTCGTCACCTCTGCATCCCTAGAATATATTTTCGAAGACAGTTTTATTGTTTAGACAGCTTTTCAGTTTCTTAGAAACTATCCAGAACCCTACAATCTTCCCACTGCTTATGGAAGCAGAGGCTCTGAGAGACATTCATGGAGTCAAATGCTGTTAGAGATGCCAAGACTGAGAAAATTTATGGTATTTTGGAGTATGTTCCTGTGCAGAAAATTGGTTTGGCCAGACACTGCAATGTGTTAAAGAGGAATATTTATAAGGAATCTGATTTAATTAAGGTACATTCCCCATGATTAGCTGCTAGACACTGTAATTACTGACTTGGAAGTGCTACAGGAATACCTAACACCATAAGATTTTGTTGAGTGGCTTATTTCTCCCCTCATTTTCAAAGTACACAACCATCAGTCAAATTAGTTGGAATATTGTGCAAGTAGGTCATGGACTGATAACTTTATATTCTTCCAGACTGGAGAAATGAGAATCTTTGCTGACAATGTTGTGGTGTGCTGTGTGATGTAATGAACAGAAAGAGGAAGAGCTTGATCTTAACGTGTCGCCCAGTAGGTGTTTTTACCCTCTTGGAATCCTCAGTTATAAAATGGGCTCAGATGCATGGTGAGGATTCAGTGAGATAAGAGGTGAGGAGAGGAATGGACTGTTTAACAGGACCAGTTGAGAGATATTCTTTAGAGTTGTTTATGCTGAATGTTTGGAGCAAAAGGGCAAGATAGAAACAGTGGACCCTGAGAAGGATGAAGTCTGATGCTGGCCTGTGGAAGGACAGCCTTTAATTCTTTTTGCAGAGTTACTCTATTGCTTTAAAATCTTGCTGGAACAGTTAAGCAATTAGAGAGAATCAATAGGGTAGAGTGATTAGAGCATTACTTTGGATTTAACTGTTGACTCTGCCCAAAATTATTATCTACTATTTGGAAACTTTAATAAGAGGATAAGCACTGTGTGTGTGTGTGTGTGTGTGTGTGTGTGTGTGCGCGCGCGCGCGCGCACGTGCAGTTTTATTCATCTGACAACAATTCCATAGAAGTAAGGAAACTCTTTTGTTAGTATTATTATTTCCGCTTCCCCGGGTGAGTAGACTGAGACTTAGAAAAGTTAAGTAACTTGTTTTAAGTTAAGACAGTTTCTAAGTGGCACCTGGACACAAATCCAGGTCATTTAGGACATAAACTACATTACCATACTGCCTCTTAAATTTGTGGAGCTTTATATCCCTTGTCAGTGACATGGAGGTCAAGATTTCTCCTCCCTGTCTTGCTATGAGATTCAAATGAGATAACTGCTTCATAATAACCATAGGATCTGCTCAGTTTGTTAAAAAAAAAATAAAGAAATTGATCTCCAAGTAGGGTGTGTGTGCGTGTGTGTGTGTGGCTCAGGGTGAGATATATTATACCTGCTTACATAATGGGGCCAAGAGAAATTGCTGGCAGTCGGTAAGCAGTCTTGGGTTAAACAACACAAGCTCAGGGCTCCAAAACTGGCCAGTGTGCAAATTGGTCAGGCTATAAGGGGAGAAGGACGGATCCATAGTCAGGCTGGCTGTGTGATGAGATGGCTTTTCATCCACTGTTTGTGCCTTTTAAGGAACATGTAAAAAAACCAGAAACAGCCTTATCAGCCGAATTTATAATGCAGAGACCTATAAGTGGGTGAAAGGAACTGATCTGGAATAAAGGATTTATTTTTGTTCCTACTTTATGAATACCCAAAGCCGAACTGGGAATGCTTATTGGGAAATACAGCAAAGGTAGTAAAGAAGCTGTACTTCTGTTATTTAGACACAGGAATTTCAAGGATTCTTCCTCAATGGTGGCTTATTCTCCCTCTCTCTCTCTCTCTCTCTTGCCCCCCTCTCTCTCTCTTTCTCTCTCTCATTTTCTCATACACACACACACACACACACAGTCGCATAAAACTGCTACAGAAAAATTAGGATTCAAATTCTATACTGTGTCTCAGACATGATAAGAATTCAATTAGGCTTCAACATCACATGAAAGCCTATAGACTGAGTGATCAGATATATCTAGTGTAAAATGCCAGTTCTACCATATATGAACTTTTGGCCAGTTACTTAATCTTGTCTAGCCTTGATTTTGCTCATCTGTAAAACATAGGGGACTACTAATAATTCACAGAGTAAATGATATGGAGACCACAATGCACCTAGAGCAATGTCTGGATCAGCAAAAGTTAGTTGCTTTTTTCCCTACAATAGAGATTTCTGATAGATTCTTGGACAGTTTTACCATTTTGATCGTCATTACCACTCAATCACCTCACCATCAACTGTTTTTCTTCGGTAATTTTTTTTCAAGCTGTAACACTTGACTTCTGCTCTCAGAGGAAGGAAATTCTTTTCCTGCCATCTCATTTTACCCCCATCCATAACATCCATTTGATAATCTTAGTTTTAGCTTAAGAGCAAAGAAAATAAGCTGTATACATACCAGAGTACTAATGCCTTTTGAATGTCATTCTTCCTGCAGCAGAAAACCCTGCTTGGCATGAAAAGGATTACCTGCTTCATGTGCAATATTTGGGCATTTGATTACCTGAACCTCTAACCTGTTCATTCCATGACTATTCCAAGCTATACTGCTCACTTTATTTTCCTGAATTCTCTGGTTGCCAATTTTCTCTTTTTCTGTCTTTTTATCCTTGCTTTATTCTTTGGTGCCGGATATGTCACCATCTTTCAGAGCTATCAATCCTGAATATCCTTTTGATTAGATAGCATCTTTCTCTTCAGCCTAGATGTACTCATGGATTGGTGGATTATCACTCAAGACAGAGGAAATAAAGGTGCCAAATCTGGGATCTGGGTCAAGCATAAAGTTGAAGCAGTCATAGTGGCTGATTTTTAGGCAAATAAAGCATCTAGTGGGACTTTTCACTCGTCAGCATCCCAAGGAGGAAGAGCATGTAGAGAATCAGAACATGAAGTTAAGCATTGCAGGTCTTGAAAGACCAGTTAAGAATGAGGAGTAAAGATTTGCTGCAAAGAGTGGGAGGTGCAAACTAGCAACATTCCCTTCCAAAGAAGGCAGTGTATTCTTAAGAGGATTCCTGTGGCCTTCAGATGGTTAGGATTAAAGCAATTAAAGAAATGGTCTGTACAGTAGACACCCATGGGTTTTCAGATCAATAATCCTTTTCTAGTAATTGCTCCTCCACCCAAGCTTATATTTGCAGTGGTAGCAGCTATGTTTTAATTTTTAATTTTTCTCCTCTTGGCCTTTTTTGTTTGGCCCAGGGAAGAGAATCCAAACCAAACTGGTCCAAAGAATCTCTTCCCTAGGACTTTGGACTTGAGGTCTCAAGTGTAAGGAAAAAAGTGCTCAGAGTCTATCTTGGATGTGTTTCTTGTTATGTACAAGAAGAAGGAAGAAGCCAGTGCTTTGAGAAAGAGAAGAATGGACGTGCAAAAAAAGAGGAGGGTAAAGAGAGAGAGAGAGAGAGATCCCTGATAAAACTGGATTCTTGAGACATGTCTTTATAATAAATTGTTTTTATTTTGGGTAGTTCAAGTTAAACTGGGCTACTGAAATTAAAAAAAAAAAACTGTCTGACTCTAAACATGTGAAGCAAAATGTCATCTTTGAGCCTTTGCTGAAGTCATTCTCTTTAACTGGTACTGCCTTCTTTCCACTTCCACTCTGCCTTGGCCTGAGGTAATCCACCCAGCCAAGTCTCTTCTTTTCCTCTGAGAAGCCCTCCTTGAACCTATCTGATGTCAGTCTTCTGGGATATCTCTTATAAGGGAAGCTGGATTACACTGTCAATGGATTGAAAAGAAAAATGAATTTTTGTAATTCAGGTTTACTTTGTGTTCAGTCCTTCAGCTTCTCTAGGCAATTTTGACACTACAGACAGATTTAGTTACATATTAAAACTACAGAACTATGCATCAGTAAAAGCGATGCCCTATAACAGAGAATTCCATTGTCAAAATATAAAGAAATAGAACATTCTTTTAGAAATATTTCTACTGACCACAAGAGGTAACAACGATAACTGGCAACCTGCTTTTGGCCAAGAGTGAGAGTAGGTTGACACTTTGGGATGACAAAGGAGTACAAAAAGAACTCAAATAAGCTGCTTGGTCTAAGTGTTTAAATAAAGCTCAGAGAAACGTCATTGGATTTTTACTTCTACATATAGCAGTACTCAGGATAGCACTTTTGTCACAGCCCAGATTTTAAAATGGAAGAAACATTGGCCTAAGAAAGAGAACAAACACACGCACTTGTGAGCACACACACACACACACACACACACTCACTCGTGACTGGCTCTGGCTGTGTGTGGCAGCATCATGAATGCAGCTGCTGGACCCAATGGTGAGTATTGACAAAGGAGAGGCAACAGAGCAGACGGTCAGCACATTCACCCAAATGTCAGGCAGTGGCATCATTAACCTAGCGCCCAATAACTCTGAGCTCCCCACGCATGGAGACTGTGCAGGAATAATTACTTGGACATCACATGTACTTCATCACTTCCAAATTAGATTTTACTAATCCACCGCTTTATTTTCAGAGTAATCTCATTACTACAATGCCGTTTCTTTTTTTTTTTTCAACGCCTTGGAAGATTTATTGCTTCAAACCAATAACAAGATTTAGTGATTGCCAGAGGACATATTATTTTAAGATTTAGACTGATGTCAGTGGGGCTGTGGAAATCCATTCCTGCTTCTTTTCCATCCCCCACACTCCAGAAGAGATTTTAGGGTGAATAGATCCATATCTTGATTTTTTTTAAAATAATACAAATAAAACCATATTAAAAGATGTTGCTGATTATCTGGAAAGGAGAATAAGAGGGAACTGATCACCAAACAGTCTTGTAAATTTTATCCAGGAAAAATGTCATCTACTCTCAGTGGACATTTTGTCATGTATATTTTATATTTTTTCCCACTCATAGGTTAGTAAATGTTCTTACTATTTTTTTCCATTCATGTGGACCCAGAGAAGTTAGAGAATGCTGAATGATTTCTTTCTTTAGGATACTGTAGTATTTTAAAAGTTGCGTATTCTAAACCATACCAGCCAGGAATTCTTTTGTTCTTCCACAGGGTTAATCTGATATAGCCTGGTTATTGTAATTGACAAAAATATCTTATAATGTCCTGGAAAACAAGAGGAATTAAGACGGAAACTGTCAAAAACATTTTATTTTCAGATTTGTTTTATTAACTGCACACATAATATTTTCCTGATTACATGCATACTGATACACACCTCACACAATTTCATATATTATCTAATTTCCATATTAGAGAGTTTAAAATGTGTGATTAAAGATTGAATGAATGAATATGAATATATATACTTATAAAAATTAATTGCATTCCTTTCAAAGAAAAGTTTTTTGTCACAGAAGTATTTAAATTATCAACAAATGTGCAAATAAAATGTTTGCCTGTGGAAGTCCCTGTGTAGAGCAGCAGGTTAATGATCAAGCCTTGCCACAGATGTGGTGGAGGCAACTGCAGTTTGGGTTCAATCCCTGACCTGAGAACTTCCACAGGCTGCAGTTGTGGGGAAAAAAAAGATGTCTGCCTGTAATATGGGACATACATTTTGCTTGGCACTGATAATATAAAAATAATCAAGATCACCATGTTTTCTGCTCCTGGGCGCATAAAAAGTAATACAGGAATCAGACAATTAGGTGCGTGGTAATTATTTACCATGAGTGAAGTTCAGGATACAACACACAAGTTCTCCTTAGATGCATGAGCTGGATTACCTTTGAAGAAGTTGTGATATTTGATGTTTTTCTAATTCTCTTTTCAGGGATCCAGCCTGTCATTTGGGCTATGTCCTTTCTGTGTGTTCCTAGGGATTTGTCAACTAATTAGCGCCATATGCCCTGCCCTCACAGTCTGTGTTAGTACTTTCTCCACTAGAGAAGGAAATATAAAACTTTGGAAAACCCAGTGTTTTCCAAAAGTCAGCCAGTGATTGATGCTTTGATCTCGGGAAGGGCTCCCAGTGTCTCAGGCTCCAGTTTCCATGTCTATGTGCTGAAGATTTGAACTAAAGTATCCCCACAGAAGTTTGGAGTTCTGAAAGTTCATGACCTTAGTTATCTTTCTGGATTATCTGCCCTGGATTTTTTAGGGTATATTTGAAGATCATCAGGGAAAATGGGGAAGGAGAAAAAGAGGAGAATAAACAATAACTGAGTACCTGGGATGTGGCATTGGGGACTACAAAACATTAGAGGTGGAGATTGCATCCCAGGAGTAGTCTTTGGGGTCTACTAACTGACATACAGTATATATACATGGTAGAAATGAAATCCTAACAATGCCTAAACACTAATGATGGCATTTCAGGTACCTAGAATAGAATTAAGAACAATAATTTAGGATAGAGAAGATTGCCTGGGATCTGTGGGCAGGCACTTTTAAAAAGCCTGACCCAGGGAGTTCCCTTGTGGTGCACTGGGTTAAGAATCCACATTGTCACTGCAGTGGCACAGGTCGCTGCTGTGGCATGGGTTTGATCTCTGGCCTGGGAATTTCCACATGCTGCTGCTGTGGCCAAAAAAAAAAAAAAAAAAAAAAAAAAAAATTAAAAATAAATAAATAGGAGTTCCTGCTGTGGTACAATGGGATCGGAGGTGTCTTGGGAGGACTGGGATGAAGGTGCGATTACCAGCCTGGCACAGTGGGTTAAGAATCCAGCGTTGGAGTTCCTGTCGTGGCTCAGCGGTTAGTTAATGATTCCGACTAGGAACCATGAGGTTGCGGGTTCGATCCCTGGCCTTGCTCAGTGGGTTAAGGATCCGGCGTTGTCGTGAGCTGTGGTGTAGGTTGCAGACGCGGCTCCGATCCCCGTTGCTGTGGCTGTGGCGAAGGCCGGCGGCTACAGCTCCTGTTAGACCCCTAGCCTGGGAACCTCCATATGCCGCGGGTGCGGCTCTAGATTAAAAAAAAAAAGGGCAAAAAAAATCCAGTATTGCCACAGCTGAGGGTTAGGTCTCGACTGCCGCTCAGATCTGATTTTTGGCCCTGGAACTCTATATGCCAGGGGACAGCCAATAAATAAATAAATAAATAAATAAATAAATAAATAAATAAAGACTAACCCTGTACTTACGGAATAACTAGATTTGAGACTGAAGAACAAAAAGGAAAACAAATAAAAAACAAAAACTGAGGAAAGCCTTTGTTTGAGAATGGCTTCTTTTTAGAATGTGATTCTCTTTAGTCCTAAAAACATTTATTATTCTTTGTAGCTTCGAGGGTGATACTGTCTTCAACCCGGAAAACATCTCAAAACTTACAGCATGGTATGAAATCAGAGGACTAGTTGGGGTCTGGTGAGGAAGGACTCTTTTTCAAACCAGTTTGATGATCCCACAGTTTATCTGATACTCTGTGGCCTCAACAAATGAGTGGACTGCATGTTTTCATTTCTGTCTGGTTGCTATGGTAATACAGCACAGCTCTTTTCTGAATTTCTACCCCTTAGTAAATGTGTTATTTTAAAAAAGGTTGTTTTTGCCTACCCTTGTGGGAGGTGGTGGCAACTATTTGAGCTGTTAGCACCTAAGCAGGAGTGGCAAAGCCACATCTGGGGAAGAGGCAGAGGTCAGAGACCCATGAGAGGTGGGAAGGATGTCAAATCCTAGCTACCTGAGGTTTCATCCAACTGAGGTATCAGAACTAGGGAGAATGAACAGGAAGTGAGACCAAGAAAGCAGGGTCCGTATCCAAATATGCTCGAGAGTTCAGTATCCTATTGAGGAATCCTTTGAATGATTACAGGTCTATAAATGTACCTGCTTTTCTTAAAGGCAATTTTTTTTTAAATGACCTTTTTATTTTGGAATGATTTCAGAATTATAGAAGAGTTGGAAGGACAGTCTAGAGAGTTCCTGTATACTTCTTATATTAGTTTTCTATAGATGTTGTAATAAATGACCACAAACTTGGTGGCTTAAAACAAAACAAATTTACAACTCGAGTTAATTGGGTAAAATTAAGGTGCTGACAAGGGTTCATTCCTTCTGGGAACTCTGGGGGAGATTCCATTTCCTTGCCTTTTCCAGCTTTTAGAGACTTCCCATATATCCCTATATCTGGTCCCTTTGCATCTTCAAAGACAGCAATGGCCAATCAAGTCTTTCTCCTACCGTACAACGGACATTGATTCTTCCGCCTGCCTTTTCCTCATTTAAGGACCCTGGCAACTACATCATGTCCACTTGGGTAATCCACACTGATTATAAGATCGACTGATTAGCAAACTTAATTCCATTTATTATATAACTCAACATAATCACAGGTTTCAGAATTTGGAACATGGACTTTTTGGAAAATCTTTATTCTGCCTACCTCACCCCTTATCCGTTTACTCCACAGTTAACTTCTTACATTACCCTCTCTGGTGTATGTACCAAAACTAAGAACTTGGCACTGATACATTACCAACTTAGAGCTGATATGGATTTCAATATTTTTTTCATAGTTTTCCTTTTCCTCTTTCAACGATCCAGTCTAGTATACTACATGGTACCTAGCTGTCATGTTTCCTGTCTCCTCTAGTCTGTGACACTTTCTTAGTCTTTCCTTGTTTTTCTTGACCTTCTCAATATAAGAAGTACCAAAGAACACAAGTTTTGACGGTTGTCAAAACTGAGTACATCATATGTCTTTTCTTAGTTCATAAACAAAGAGAGTGAAAACCTTTCTTAATTTGCCAAAGTATTATAGTCAAGCTTTGTAAAGGTCACAGGGAAAACTGCTATGTTTATGATCGGGTTACTTCAAAGCGGTGTCCAATTGTTGGCTCTAGAAGAGAAATGAGCCCTAGCAGCCAATGTCAAGCCTTCTTGGATTCTCTTTCATTCGTTATAGAAATACACAGGTTTGCTGTCACTGAGGTAGCATGATATGATGCAAACAGAATCACTGGGATCAGAAAGTATAAGATTTTTTTTCTTGTTATTATCACTGATATTCCCGTGATAACTCAAAATTTTTATTGATAAATAATTGGGAAATGCAAAAAGAAGAAAGATTTAAAACTAAAGGCAAACCATCTAGAAATAACCCTGTGAACACCTTGTTGTATATTGTTTCTGAAAAAACTCATGATTATATATAAAGTTTGAGCTTCTTTATTTCATCTTGAATTTCTAAATGTACTTAGATGTACTATAATTTTTTAAAGGTTAAATAGGCATTTGGTTTTGTCCAAGCTCACTGTCATGAAGATAAAGTTAGTTAAAATTTGTGAACATATTTAATGATCTCATTAGGATAAACTTTCAGGGGAAAAATTTCTGACAGATTACATTGGGTTAAGAGCAACTCAAAATCTCAGAGGCTTAAGACAATGGTTCATGATAGTGGCTCAGCTCTATGTCATTTTCACTCAGATCCAGGCCATCAGAGCAGTCATTATCTTAGGCATTAGTGGTTATTGAGGCAGCAAGGAGAGAAAAGCAAAGCGTATGATGACTTTTCAAGTTTCTTTTTAGCTCACCAAAATCAATTGGCCAAATCAACTCACAAGGCTAAGTCTGACTTAAAGGAGGCAGAAAAATATAATCATCTCATAGAGAGACATAAACTGTCAAACAGTCTTGTAGAATAGTTTTATCAGTTTACATTTCTACCATAAGGTATACAAGTGGTGATTTACATATAGCTTTGTGGGTATTTTTTGGCCATGCCCATGGCATGTGGAAGTCCTGGGCCAGGGCCAGGTATCAAACCCAAGCCACATCAGTGACAGTGCTGAATCCTTAAATGCTAGGCCACCAGGGAACTCCCATATAGCTTTGTTTTGGAAGGAGAAATCCATTCCACAATCATCTATATAATATCAAATGTCTAATCAAGTATAATAAAAATAATAATAATATCTACAACATTTTTACTCTGGAGACTAAAATATAGAATCATTGGAGCATTGGAATCAAGAAAATTCTGATCCCTTAAAGATTATAAGATTAACTTGAATAAGTCAAACAGAGAAAGACAGTTACTGTATGATTTCACTTATATGTGGAACCTAAAAAAAAAACAGAACAGAAATAGGATATAGGTACAGAAAACAAACAGGTGGTTTTCAGAGGGGAGAAGGGTGAGGGGATGTAAGGAAGGGAATTAGAGGTAAAATTTTCCACTTATATTTTATAAAATATAAAAATAAGTCACAGAGATATAATGTACAGCATAAGGAATACGGTCAATAATATTGTAATAACTTTGTATGGTGAGAGATGGTAACTAGACTTACCATGGTAATCATTTTGTAATGTATGAAAATATAGAATCACTATGTTGTACACTCGAAACTAATATCATTGTAAGTCACTTATACTTCAGTTAAAAAAAAAGAGAGAACTTCAGTCTTGTGTACCAGTCATAATTTATCCAACTATTAAAGAATTGTAATGCCCATTCTGCAGGACTATTGTGAGGATTGAAGGAAATAAATTATGTAGGGTTTGTAAAAGATATTGAAAAATATGTATCATTAATGGAAATATAGTAATCAGTTAATATTGAATGAATTAGTTCATCATTGCCATTTGAAAACAATCATTAAATGTATAAAATCAGTGTTTCAATTTCCCAAGTTTTTAGAATTTTTCTTTTACGGACATCACTTTGACTTGGAGACTATTAAATATGTCTTTATAGCTTTGTTTAAAGTAGCATGTATGAAGCATTATAGCCAACATTTATTTGAAGAACACAAAAATGATTATTAACTGGAGACATTTTATCCATTATATATGTCACTTAGTGAAAAGAGAAGTTTTGAATTCTTCATGTATAATTTGCCCTTAATAAATTTTCATAGTAAGATACATGACACATTATTCAATATAACTTTCATAATTTTTTCCTTTCTTTTGCTATTTTAATAAGGGTTGGTGCAGATCACAGATGTCTAAGATAGAGAATAAAATAGAATCTATTGACTTTTCTTAATCACTAATTCATTTTCTCACTTATTCAGCTCACACATACCAAGCACTTATTATCTGCCTGGCTTTGCACTAAAGTTTTGACATGCATTGTCTTTTCAAATTCTCCTATAAATTCAGGAAATACATATCATAGTTATTTTAATTTTTACAGTATATGAAACTAAAATTTAGTGAGTTTAAGTAACTTGCCTAAGACCACGATAAAGTTGGCACACCCAAAGCTAAAACTGAGATCACATGCCTTTAGAAAGCATATTTTTAATCATCATCTAGGCTATCTCAAAACAAAGACATTTTTGTAAAAATAAAAAAATGGAAAATTGTAGAAGCTACATGAATAAGGTGTGAGAGAGTTTAATATTATTCCAAGTTTGACCCTGGGTATCCTGGAAAATATGACTTACCTAACTGAATTCACATCACTCACATTAAATGTGCAAGTTGGTATCTTTCTCAAGACATGATCAAAGTGGCCACTGCATTCAGCTCAATTTATGCTAAATTCCTGAGTAAATTTTTTTAAAAGTAGTTGCTTCTATCAGGTATTTTATACTGTTCTCTCTGTCCACATTAATACTGACAAAAGCTCATAGAGACTTTATACATGGAATTAGCTGTGTAATCTCATTACTAACCCTAATTTACAGATGCACTTTAATACCACAGAGTCAAAGTTCGTGGATGAAAATTTCAAGCAATATAAAAGCCAGGGTTGTGTTTTCTTCACTAGTCTCCTTTTGAACTTAAATATATTAAGGACTTGATATTTCAGGATTAAATAGATGCATACCATTCTGCCACTGAGAATAGAAAGATAAATATTTTTCTCTATGAAAATAATATGATTATGAAGCTGCATACTAAGGGTTGCCTTAGAAAGCAATGGGTCACACACTCTTAATTATTTTCAGAAAGAATGATTCAAGTTTCTAAAACCAAAATTATTGTTTTATGGCAGAAGTCTCCCAATATTTAATTGGCTTACCTTTAACAATTTGATATACCAGGTCAAATCTCTCAGCTACCAAGGAAGTACATTTCACAATTAATTTACCTCAGAGGGATCGCCAGGAAGTTGCTCTATTGTGAATTTTTTATGGCTCTAGTGAGTGATTAGTAACACCTGTTTCAAAAAATTTCCAGTCATGCTTAATAGTGTAGAACATTAAGCCTTGGCTACCCATTTATTTCTGTGTTAGAGTGGAGCCAAATATGTTTCCTAGGGAGGATTTAAACTTCACTCCTCAGCATTTCTTTTTTGGTCGCACCCACAGCATGAGAAATTTCCTGGGCCAGGGATAGAACCTGTGCCACAGCAGCAGCCCAGTTCACTTCAATAACAATGTTGAATCCTTAACCCACTGCACCATACAGGAACTCCACTCCTAGTCATTTATTAGCAACTTTTGTTTAGGACCTTGCTGGCCAAATAGCCAAACAGCCAAACGTGCTAGGTAGGATCCTCAACTTTCCTCCTTGTATGCAAATCTTACCCAGTTCTAGGATTATTAGAATTATATGGAATTGGTTTTTTTTTATCTTTTCTATAATGATTTTTATCTTTTTTCCATTATAGCTGGTTTACAGTGGTCTGTCAATTTTGTACTGTACAGCAAGGTGACCCAGTCACACATACATGTATACATTCTTTTTTCTCACATTATCATGCTCTGTCATAAGTGACTAGATATAGTTCCCAGTGCTACACAGCAGAATCTCATCGCTTACCCATTCCAAAGGCAATAGTTTGCATCTATTAACCCCAAATTCCCAGTCTATCCCACTCCCCCCACCCCTCGGCAGCCACAAGTCAGATCTCCATGTTCATGATTTTCTTAACATGAAAGATTCATTTGTGCAGTATATTAGATTCCAGATATAAGTGATATCATATGGTATTTATCTTTCTCTTTCTGACTTACTTCACTTAGTATGAGAGTCTCTAGTTCCATCCATGTTGCTGCAAATGGCATGATTTTGCTCTTTTCGATGGCTGAGTAGTATTCCATTGTGTATGTATATCTCATCTTCTTAATCCATTCATCTATCGATGGACATTTAGGTTGTTTCCATGTCTTGGCTATTGTGAATAGTGCTGCAATGAACATACGGGTGCATGTGTCTTTTTCAAGGAAAGTTATTTTTCAGATATATGCCCAAGAGTGGGATTGCTGGGTCATATGGTAGTTCTATATATAGTTTTCTAAGTTACCTCCATACTGCTTTCCATAGTATTTGTATCAATTTACATTCCCACCAATAGTGCAGGAAGTTTCCCTTTTCTCCACACCCTCTCCAGCATTTGTTATTTGTGGACTCATTAATGACAGCCATTCTGATTGGTGTGAGGTGGTACCTCGTAGTAGTTTTGATTTGTAAGAAATAAATGGAATTGTTCTTAATCAGAAACCTAGATTGACTGTACTCCAGGCACTTATTAGAGAACATTACCTCAAAGTAACTGCCATCCCTCTTAGCCTACACACACACGTACACACACACACACATACACACGTACAGGCACATACACATACACACATAAATGCTGTTTAAAAGTAGTTTTTGGGGAGTTCCCGTCGTGGCGCAGTGGTTAACGAATCCGACTAGGAACCATGAGGTTGCGGGTTCGATCCCTGGCCTTGCTCAGTGGGTTAACGATCCGGCGTTGCCGTGAGCTGTGGTGTAGGTTGCAGACGCGGCTCGGATCCTGCGTTGCTGTGGCTGTGGCGCAGGCCAGTGGTCACAGCTCCGATTAGACCCCTAGCCTGGGAACCTCCACATGCCGCAGGTGCGGCCATAAAATGACAAAAGGCAAAAAAAAAAATAAAATAAAAAAATAAAAGTAGTTTTTGGAAAGAATGAAGAAGAGAGTGGATATGCATGCAAATATACACAACATATTGTGAAATGTGAGTCAAGTTCCAAGTCAAAAATCTGAACTGTTTTAAGCAGAAGATTTTTAACCCAAAAGGAATGGGTTCAATGGAAACAGAAAAGAATTAGGTGGCAATAGGGATGATCCAAATGCAAAGGGAGGAGTACCTCTGCTCGGGGGAGTAAGGAAAAGCTTGAATGGAAAAATTTGCTGAGACAGGATTTCTAGGGAGGGGAGATGGGCTGTGAAAGTGGGAGGCAGAGAAAGACCGTCATGATGACTTGAGCACCTGGGTGGACTGGAGTCGGTTCCAAGGTGAAACACTGGAAAGAAGAAAATTTATTGATGAGGGGACAAAGATGCTGGAATCATGAGTTCATCTTTTAGTATCTTGAATATGAGCAAATTTCCTAAAAGAAGAGGGTGCATCTCAGTGTGAAAGGACGATAGAAACTGGCCAGAGGGCCAGATGGGGGATGAACAGTAAGTGCTTTAGCTCATCTTTTGAGTAGGACAGACTGCCTGTGTACATGTGTCTATCGTGTTTGTGATGCAAGAGAAGACCTGATCAACAACTGAGGTGGATGTTGCCTAATGGACTTAAAGTACAAAATTATTTATATTTATACTGTGCTGCACATTTCAAAAGGCCCTAAGTACATTCACTCCTCTCTACTCCATACTTTCCTTTCCTACCACCACCACTCGTATAGCTCCTTTTTTTTTCAGTTTGTGTTGCATAGGGCCACTGGAGTTTTGAAGATGTCAGTTTCTGTTCAAAAGCTTTTATCCTGATCCAGCAATTCCATGCCTGGGCATATATCTGGAGAAAACTGTAATTTGAAAATGTGCATGCACCCCAGTGTTCATTGCAGCACTGCTTACAGTAGCCAGTGCATGGAAGGAAACAACCTCAATGTTCACTGACAAAGGCATGGATAATTAAAATGTGATACACATATAAAACAATGAAATAATGCCACTTACAGAAAAATGAATGGATCTAGAGATTATCATACTAAGTGGAGTAAGTCAGACAAAGAAATATATGATATCACTTATGTGTGTAATCTAATGGAAAATGATACAAAAACCTTATTTGTAAAATGGAAACATGCTCACAGGTTTTCAAATCAAACTTATGGTTACCAAAGGGAAAATGTGGGGGGAAGGGATAAATTAGGAGGTTGGGATAAACATATATACACTACTATAGATAAAGTAGATAAATAACAAGGACCTACTGTATATCATGGAGAAATCTATTCAGTACTGTATAATAACCTATATGAGAAAAGAAGCTGAAAAAGAATGGATACATGTGTATGTGTGTATGTATATATATATATATATATAACTTATTCACTTTGCTGTCCACCTAAAACTAATACAACATTGTAAGTCAATTGTACTCCAATAAACTTTTAAAAGCCTTCCATTTTTTCTCAATGCCTGCAAGATAAAAGACCAAATTCTTAAGATTAGTACCCAAGACCCAAGTGCAAAATAGTCTCATCTCTCATTCCATTGATTCAATCAAGCAGAATAATTTGCCATCCCTCAAGTATGTCCAGGAATTGACGTCATCAGACCTCATCTTCATCTGCCAAAACCTCGCTCAGCTTTCAAAATCACTTCTAAACAGCCCATGAAGAATTTCCTTGTCCTCCTAAATTTATGTTCCTCTCCAAACACATTTCCTTATCAGAGAAAGGGAATATTAATACCAAGCATATAGATTTGTGCTAAGGATTAAGTTGCATAGATAAAACTTATGGCTAAGAAGTTGCTATGTTATGGACTCTTCTTATGGCTAAGAAGTTGCTATGTTTGAGATATTCTTTGAACACTCAGAGTTGTGTATCTATTCCTTTATTGCATTGTTGCATTGTTGCATTTTCTGATGTTTTATGTGTGCTTGACTTAATTCTCTGGATACATAGTAAATAGTTCAGGGATCATAAGGTACTTAGCGTTGAGACCATGCCTCATTGTTCTCTGCACCCTCAGTCCCCATCTCTTTCCCTGGCACTAGCTAGGTACGTAATAAAAGCTTGAAGTATTAACTTATATTGATGAAATTCCACCACAGGCTGCTTTTTCAGCATCAAGTCCTGAATCATTGAGAACTGCTGGAGAAAAATTTACACAGTGGAAGAGTTTGGGGATTGCAGACAGTCCTTCACATAGCCCTGATTGATTTCTATCGGCCCCTAGGCAGCACTCCATCCCTTTCACCAGGTAGCTGTTTAAACCATCTCAGCTCTCCTCAAACTTCCTGTTTCTCTATCCTCCCCCTCACTTTATCCATCACCTGTGAAATATGGCATGCCCTCTTATTCCATAACAAAAATAGAAACTCTCAGTTTCCTGCAACCTTCTCCACCAATTTATTCATATTTCCCTGACAACGATCCACTACCCAACCCACCATTTTTACTTCCCTTTTTGCTCTCCCAATGGACTAGTTGTCACTCCTTCTATGGAAGGTGAATTCCTTCAACTGTATTCTTGATTTCGAAACTTACCCACTTCCTCTGTTATATTTCCCCACTGATCACTTCCTTCTCTTCCTCTTCTCCAATGACTCCTTTCAAACAGCATTTGAGCGTACTTACTTGTTTCCAGCCTTAAAAAAAAAAAATCATCTGTCATGCTAAAATTTTCGAGAACACCAAAACTTCATGCTGTTTCCTTTCTGAGTCATCTGCATGTATCACTCCTTTTCCCCCATGCACCCCACAACCTATCTTTGGAGTCTACTTTTACCACTCTCACTCAAATGACAGTGATTGGCTTCTGCCAGAGGTTTCTTGAATGCCAGATCTGGTGGTGTCTCTTTCCTCCACAGCACACTCACAATTCCTCCATCACTCTACTGCCACCTACAGGGCCTCCTCTTCGCCAGCCTGTTCCACAGGTGTCATCTTTGTTCCTCAACTCCTCAGTTCTCCTTTCCTTTCTCTCCAAGTGGTCTTACCATCCCCCATGACTGGAAGGATTTCCTATAGAATAATGATTCTAACAGCTGTTATTCTAGACCTGATCTCTCTCTCTCTGCCTCTGGACCTGCATCTTCATCCAGACACAGTACCTCAAATGCATACCACGTGCATCAGTGGGATCCCTATCTTCCTCTTTCTTCCCTGTGGCTCTTGCTCACCGTTGCCGTCAAGGAAAAGCATCCCCAGCAACCCAGTGGTCCAAATCAGAACTGTGGCTTCACCAGTGAGAACTCCTTTCCCTCAACCTTCTTCTTAGCATGCTGAGAGACTCGCCACATTCTACCAATTCCACCTTGTTACTAAATCTCAAACCTGTGCACTTTTCCCCATTCCTAGAAGCACAACTTTATTATTCCAAGGATTCACCCCCTTTTCTTTATATCACTTTGTGTACAAGTTTACTAAATATGTCATAACAAAAATATAACAGATGGGATGACTTAAGCCATGGAAATATATTTGTTCAAAATTTTGGAGGCTAGAAGTTAAAGATCAAAATGCCAGCAGGACTGGTTTCTCCTGAGATTTCCTTCCTTGGCTTGCAGATGGCCCCATTCTTACGATGTCCTTACCTGGTCTTTCCTTTCTGTCAGTACATGCCATGGTGTCTCTTTTTGTGTCCAAATTTATTTTTCTTGTAAGGATACCAGTCAGGTTGAATTAGGGCCAATCCTAACAGCCTCATTTTAATTTAATTATCTCTTAAAGGTCCGATGTCCAAAGACAGTCATATTCTGAGATATTGGAGATTAGAGCTCCAATATGAAAAACTGAGGCATGCAGGGCAGCCCATAACACTACAATAGCTATTATATTAGCTTTCGGGGGCTGCCATTAAAAATTATTATAAGCTGGGTGGCTTAGATTCACAGGAGTGTATTTATGGTCTCACGGTTCTGGAGGCTAGAAGTCTGAAATCAAGGTGTTAGCTGGGACATGGCCTCTCTAAAGGCTCTAGTGGATGACATTTCTTTACTTCTTTCCAGCTTCTGGTGATTGCCAGCAATCTTTGGACTTCCTTGCCTTGTAGACACATTACTCCGATCTCTAGGAAGTCACATAGTGTTTTCCCTGAACATGGCTTTGAATAAGTTTCCTTCATCTTATAAGGACACCAGTCTTTGGGTTAGGGCCCAGACAAATCCAGTATGACCTCATTCTGTCTTGAGCATATCTGCAAAGACTTTATTACCAAGGAAGTCACATTCACAAGTACCAGGGGTTTGGACTTCAACAAATCTTTCGGTGGGGCACAATTCGTCTCACAATAGCTTCTGAACTGGCTTAACTATGTACCCAGACCAGCTTCACTACTTTCTTCCTGAATTTCCATGTTCTTCCTCAATTTCCAAACAAACATCTCATTTTGTCTAACAAACATTGCACTCTCTAACTTAAAAACCTTTCAGTGGATCCACATACTATTTTACTCTCTGGAGGAGTATCATGATATACAAACCCTCTGAAATCATTACTCTGCCTGCATCTCTGTCTTCATCTTTTACCATTATCCCCTTTTTTTAACCACTTCTACCTGTATTTTATATATATATACATGTGATATATATAATTTATATAGTATACATATATAATACATATATATTATATACATACATGTGTGTATATATATATGTATATATGTGTACATATATATATATATATATATATATATATATATACACACACATATATATATGCACACACAGATTTTTGTGTGAACATAACTTTTCAACTCCTTTGGGTAAATATCAAAGAGTGTAATTACTGGGTCGTATGGTAAGAGTATGTTTAGTTGTGTAAGAAACCATCAAACTGTCTTAAAAAGTGGCTCTACCATTTTGCACTTCCACTGGCAAAGAGTGAGAGCTCCTGTTGCTTCACACCCTCGCCTGGATTTGTCATAGTCAGTGTTCTGGGTTTTGGCCATTTTAATAGGCATGTAGTGGTATCTTATTGCTGTTTAACTTGCATTTTCTAAAGACACATAATGTGGAACATCTTTTAATGTGTTTATTGGGCATCTGTATACCTTCTCTGGTAAAGTATCTGTTAAAATCTTTGGCCCACTTTTTAATCAGGTAGTTTGTTTTCTTCTCATTGAGTTTTAAGGATTCTTACTACATATTAAATAACAATCCTTTATCACGTGTGTCTTTGGCAAATTTGCAAATATGCTCTCCCAGTCTATAGCTCATCTTCTCATTCCCTTGACATTGTCTTTCATTGAGTAAAACTTTAATTTAATGAAGTCCTTATCAATTATTTCTTCCTTGGGTTGTGTCTTTGGTGTTGTATCTGAAAAGTTATGAATGATTATGTTTTCAAAATCATTCAAAAATATTTCCAAAAATAATTTCAGAATGAAAAGCTGAAAAAAAGATTTGTGTTGGGAATTTTCAAAACAAAAATTTGCCTGTGCATTTCAGAGACTTAGTCTGTGCATTTCCTTCACTTAGGCTTCTTGTCTTGATAAGTTCTTATGCAAGTTTTATAATCATGGAAAGTATTAATATTTTAAATCTTGGTTATTTGTAGAATAAGGAGAAGCAGAGAAATTAAATAACGGTATTAGGTTCTCATTTTCCTTCTGCAGAATACATTCATCTTTAGGAAATATAATTATTCTCCTTTATATTAGTTCTTTTCTAACCAAAATTAATGATCCTATAATATAAAACCTTTTCCTTTGACTTAGATGAGAACAGCATGAGGACTCAGCCTTTTGGTTTTTAGTCATTTGTGACTAAAAAGAGAAAAAGATGGCATTTTAATAGGTCAAATTACATTAAAATTACATTTTAATGGTTTAAAGAACTAAGGAACTGTCCATATTCTTTGTATAGAAATGCAATTGATCTTGATATATTAAGCTAATAAACAGATGTCTTCATAAATTCTTACAAATTCTAATTGTTCAACTCAGGATCTTTTGATTTACTTATGAGGTAAACATTCATATTATTTGTAAATACTGTCATCTTTTTCTTCCCAAATTTTAATACTTCTGTTTTTTTTTTTAATTATTACCACACTGTCCAGAGCGGTGATAGTACAAACTTATTTTGTATGTGAATTTGAAAAGAAAGCTTCTAAACAGCAGAAATTGGCACAATATTATAAATCAACTATATTTTAATTTTAAAAAATGATGTGTGCAGAAAATATATTGAAGATGCCCTTTATCAGATGAAGAAAATTACTTTCTACTCTTAATTTGCTAGTACAGTCTTTTTCATAAATGAGCACTCAATTTTATCAAAGGCTTCTCCTTCATCTGTTGAGTATGATGATCATGTTTTATCCTTTAGTCAATTCATGTTGTGATTTATATGTGTGTGTGTGTGTGTGTGTATATATATATATATATATATATATATATATATATAATTATATATATATATAATTGCAGTCTCGATGTGTATGTTTTCTGTTATTAACAGTGACTTTAACTCTTTTGGTTTGTCTTTGCTTAGTATACCTTGTACTAACCTTTGAACTTTAGCCTTTTCATGTCCTTAATTTTCAGATGGGTTCCTTGTAATAGAACATTCAGCAGCAATTTATTGAATGTCCCCTGGAAACCAAATTCTTGGTTAGGTACTGGGTGACACAGTGGAGAAAAAGAGCTGTTAAGTTCCTTGACCTCATGGAATGTACAATCATGTGGGAGAAATAAAACAAAAATGTGCACAGTTAATGACAAAATGGTTATAGACTGTGATCAGTACTGTGAGGTACAGAAAGAGTGCTGGATGGAGGATTATGGAGGCAGACTACTTTAGATAGTATAGGTAGGGAAGATAGCCAAGGCAATGCTTAGATTGAGACCTGAAGAATGAGAAGGACCCAACCACACCAGAGGTAGGAAATCAAACATACCAGAGGGGAACATACACACAGACATCCTGTGTTGGTATGAATTTAGCATACTCTGGGATCTGCTGAACAGGACTCTAACTTGAACATCATGAGCAAGGGATTGGAGAGTCCAAAGAGGACATTACAAAGAGATAAAACAGAGCATTTTTGTCGTAATAAAGAATATGTATGTAGGTACAATGATAGAACACTTAAATTTTCTGCAGAGTGGTGCAACATTTTAAACTTAGGTTTATAAGAGTTCACAAAGATTGCCATGTATAAAATGGACATAGTCATGGTGGAGAAATGAGGAGAGGAAACACAGACACCAGAGAGGATGCTACTATGATGAATTGATGCTGGTTGACTTGGATTAAGTTGGGGAGAATGGAAATATTTGAAATGTATTTTGGATGTAAAACTAATAGAACCTGCAGGTATTTTTGAATATAGGCCATGAGGGACCATAAAGAGTTGGGCATATTTCTCATGGTTATGTCTCATAGCGGTAACTTTAATTGAACTGAGAAATTAACAAAGTTGTAAAGAAAATGGAATATTTGTTTTGGGGTGTACACATGTGTGACTTCTGGGAAATGGTTGTGAGAATAAAGAGATCAATTTTAGACACATTATCGTTGAGATGTCTTTGAAATATCCAAGTGAAAATGTCACATATATGTCTGCAACATAGAGGAAGTGTATAGATGAGAGATACAAACTTGGTAATTGCTATCATATAAAATAGCAATTAAAAACATGATTTTGAATCTAGACAGCCTTAGTTTATCTGGCTTGTCAAATTACTAGCTGTGCATCTGAAGGCAAGTTATTTAGCCTATCTGTATTTGAGATTTGTCATCTACAAAATCATGATAATGATACTAGCAACTACCTTACTGTTATTACATGTATTGGTTAGTACATGTAAACACTTCAGAAAAATTTCTGCTTGTGTTAACCCTAAAGAAATGTTAGCTGCTAACATTTTTATCATCATCATCAATAGCTTAAAGGATTAATTTCTTGGGTAAATTTTTCTTATTAATTGAACTATCATGACAATACTACTTCATTCAAAGACAGTGGCTCTGTAACAATGAAATTTAAGGTGAAGACAAGCATTAGCAGGGAATTTATTATAGGAGAAATACTTTTGGAAGAAGGATGTTCTATAGCCTTCAATCAGAATGCCAAATCAGTAACCTATGCCATCCTCTATATGAGATCACCCTAGACCATCCAGTCTCAAGCATGTAGTAGGTACTAACACAGTGTTTGTAGATTGAATAATACCAAAATATACTGATAACAGTCTGAATTTTTAACATTGTATATTCCTTGGAGTCTTTTAGAAATCTGTAGAACACCACTGGCTCACCAACAAGTTAAAAGGATCTTTCGCCAAATTTCATGCCAGGATTGCGTATATTTTAAGCTGTTCTACTATGTTTGCCAAACAGACTCCCTTCTCCACTTGCAGTGCAAACTTACAATTTAAAACACACACACAGCTAAAATAGTGATTCTTTATTTACAATTTTTGGCCACCGTATGAAGTCATAATCCTCATATGATTCAAGTAATGGGATTTTTTTTTTCCCTATCAGCTAGAGGTCCTAGACTGTATAATCTCTCAGAGACATGCAAAGGTTTATGTGATAGAATTGTCAAGTAGAAAGAAGAGGAGAATCTACAGTTGAAACACAATCCCTGGGCTCTCCATGCTGGTAATAATATTGTGGTGCTCTCTAGTGGTGGAAGGAGGTTGGGAGATGCTCTAAGATTAGCTGTTGTCATTGTTATTTTGCAAACTGTGCCACCAGTTGTGGATTTCAAGACATGACTAAGGGATTGTTTCATGTAAAAGGTGGAGTTCACATGAGAACCTTGCCCCTCTCCACCCAGAGCATACCCAGTGGAAAATAACTACATTTCTCCAATAGTAGAACACCTCGGTTTAAATAGAAATATAATGTCTATGGCTGAAGTTTTGTGATCATTTTATTTTTAACAGAAGGGGAGTTCATTGTTATCTTCTCATAGTGACAGCTGATGCATTTATTTAAAAAAAAGTATTTTTCAATACAAGCTGTCAGAGATGAGAGTATGTACATATGAGTAAAACAAAAATGGGCATAAATGTAAATTATGTATTTACATATACATTGATCAGTGTTCATTCTGGATGTTTTTGTTGTTGCCTCCTACCTTCTCATCATATCTCTGGCTCTTCCTCCTTATAAAAACTCCATTTCCCAGGTCTCTGCTTATTATTTCTTGGCTCTCAAATCTTCCTCTGGGAGTCTTTTGTATTTCCTTCCCACCATTAATCTTTTTTTTTTCTAATGATTTTATCTCCATGAATTATAAATTTCTAGAAGACTCAGTCGTACTGATCACCTTGCACTACACCCATCGTAGTGCCTGGTGTGTAACAGGCATTTGCAAATACCTAATGAGGGAGCAAATTCATAAACATACGGATCTGATATTTCAGACACTCACCGTAATGATGGCTTATATTCATAGGTCTGCACCCTCTGAAATCCACAAAAAAAGTACCAAAAGCAAGATAAGAGGGAGTTTGGAGTCTCCCTGAGAACCTAGTACCATGCCCAGAGGAGCTGATTACACTATTCCTTCCTTCTTGGAAAATAGCATGAGTCTCACTTTGGATACCCTAAGGGGGAAGGGAAAATACACTCAGAAAACTCAGAGTCCAAATCACCTTAATAATTAAAAGTGCGTGTGTTTCTTTGTGTGTGTTTGTAATTGAAGCTGGGATGGAGGCAACACCAATCTATCTGTGGTCCCAGGTTTAGAATCTGGAGGACTGAGATGGACGCTCTGTAACCAACTCTCCCCATGGCAAGTAAAGGGCCATCTTTAAGTCTCAGGTATATTATTTATCAAGAGAACTATCATACACAGTCTCAGATGAAATAATAGCTACAATGTGTTTAGCAGAAATTATAAGGCTCTAAAGGCTTAGTGCTTTTTTTGTTTGTTTCCTTTTTTATTTTTGTTTTTGTTTTTTAACTTAAATGCCTCTAGCTTTTGTAAGTATCATGATGCAGCTTTGGGAGAAATATTTGAATGAATCCAGTTACTTATTTAAAAAATATCTTATTGAGCATCTATTATGTGCCTGGCATTCTTCTAGAAACAGGAAATAAATACAACCACAAGCAAAGGAAACACATCTCCACCTTCATGGAACTTGTATTTTAGTGAGAGAGCAACAGTGAATAAACTAATAACATGTAACATATGAACATAAATTCAGTGTTGTGAAGAAAAATAAAACAGGGTAGAGAATGACAGAGAATGCACTTTTACTTGAGGTGGCCAGGTATTCATTGCAGAGGTGATCTTTAAATCAAGACCTGAATGAAGCAAGAGTGTGAGCTATGTGAAAAATCTCGGGGAGAGGCTTCTGAGGGAAAGGAAACACATAGAATGAAGACCCTGAGTTTGAATAGCAAGAATATTCCTGAAGCTGAAGTAGTTAGTAAGTGGGAGAACATGAGATAAGATAGAGATCACCAGGGTCATATCATGCCATGTTTTGTAGGCCATGAAGAAATATATGCAAAAATAGTATAAATTGCTTTCCTGCACCTCTAACCCAGTTTCTTTTATTATTACTATCTTTTATTATTATTAGTTTAGTAAATTTGTTATTACATTTTACTAACTAAAGCCCACATAGCTTATTTAAATTTTGTTAGTTTTTACATAACAATTATTATTTTTCTGTCTCGGGATCTTCTTTAAGATACTGCATTACACGTGTCATCCACCCTTTCTCCCTGACTCCTCTCAGGCTCTGACTTTCCCTGCTTTAACGATTTTCAGAGTTTTGAGAAGTACTGGTGAGATAGCTTATAGAATATCCTGCAATATGGGTTTGCAATAAGTAGACTCGGGTGATGGATTCTCTAGAGGAAGACCACAGAGATAAAGCACCCTTTTCATCACATTATATCAGGAGTATATATTCTTAATAGGACTCATCCCTGATTTTGCTCACCTTGGTCATCTGATTCAGGGGATGTTTGCCAAACGTCTGTGAAGCTATTTTTCCTCCATTTCCATACTGTACTCTCAATAAAGGCATCTATATGAGTGTCCCAAAGTTTAGGGGTGGGACATTACAATCCCTTGAGGGGTGCATATTTACACAACCTGTTTGAGACTCTTGCATATTCTTATTTATTCATATATTCAATAATGCATTTATAGCCATGTGGGCTTGTGACTGTGGATTTTACACTTTGGGTTATAATCCAACCCTGTATCATTCAGTGCTGCTCACAGCTTGTTACGGGCATAGTTATCAGGGGCTCTTTCAATGGGTTCCTCTGTTCCTTAGACATGGTCCACCACTTTGTTTCTTTGAGCACCAGAGAGACTTTGATCCTTATTCTAACCATAGTGGAAGCCATTGGAGTTTGGGGAAGGAGAGTGATATGATCCCATTTACATTTTATAAGGACGCCTGTAACTGTAAAGCAGAAAATAAACTGTACGGTGGCAAGCATTGAAGGGAGGATGCTTGTAAGATAGCTCTTACTCTAATGTGGGCGAGAGGTGGTGGTGGCTTGGAAAAAAAATGGTGCAACTCTAGAGAAGGGACAGGTTTAGGGACATAATTTGTAGGTTAAGTTACAGTATTTCCTGATGGATTGGATATGGAGCAGGATAGAAAGAAGTGTCAAGGGTGATTCTAAGGTTTTTGCTCTGAACTGTTGGATAGCAAGTGATACAATTTATTCCTATGGTGAATGCTAGAAAGTGGGCAGTTGGGAGACTCTAAATCATGCATGAAGTATATAGCACAGCTACACAATAAAATTTTACTAAAAAGAGCAGTTGCCTTGAAAACTTTGTTTTGACTGATTTTTTGTGACGGAAATCTGCAGCATGATTCAAACACAGGCTCCTGGGCCAAAAGAGGCAGATGGTAACTGCTTCTCAGGCTCAGATTTTAAAGGAAGAGTTTCCATTTTATTTTTCTGAATATCGTCTCCAGTATCTTAGTTTATAAATATTTCTCTCAGATTATGAATCTGGGCTTGTCTGTCTGTGTATATTCAGCTCTCATAGCCTTGGGTGAAATTAGCCACTTGGGAATCAGAGCTCACCCTGAAAAACAAATCAAGGCAGCCCTAAAAAAGATAAAATTGCTCCTCCAAGAAGTGAAAATATTGAGAATGAAACTTGATTTTGAGAGACTTGGGTTTTGGATTAGGATAGTACATAAATTTTCTGAAAGAGTTTATGAGTCAGCCTTTTAGCCAACAGTTATTTGCTATGAGCTTATTGTGTGCTAACCCTGTTTGTGGTATAAGGGAGAGAGTTGAGTTTCTCTAATCACCCAGGGGATTATAGATACTGTGCAGGAGGAATCTAGCCTAGGCCTGGCCCACTGGATATCCAATCAATGGGTTGCATTATTATACTCTTTATTATATACCTTTATTTCTATGGATCTTTGTATACAGTGCTTTCTCCATCAGGAATACACTTCTGCCCCTTCTTGGCCTTATAAATTTCAGCTTGTTCAAGGTGTTACTCTAATGTTATTCCCTCCACAGAACTTTCCCTTTTTTTTTTCACCCCACTCCTCATTCCTAAGCACTTGGTTTGTTCATATTTCAACCAGCAATGTTTTCCAAAACCTATTCACAGGAAAAATAAATATATACTGTTAACATAAAAATAACAGTTTTTTGTTTTAAATACAGTCAAAAATAATTTCTCATACCACCAATGGACTGTGTGCCAGGCTTTGAGAGCCACTGGATTATGTATTTATTATGGTGAACTAATAGTTTACTTTAAGTAGTCCAATTCTTTGCCCTCCCTCTATCCACACCCTTCTCTTTGCAGCTTCCTAGGGTTCCCCCAGTATGGACACAGTGTAAATCATGCAGGCTTGACCATGTGACTGAAGCTGTCTAATAGGATGTACAAATGAAGGATGACAGGCCAAGATTAAGGTGCTTGAGTGAAGTACCTAAGGTTGAAAAAAAATTGTTTTTTTTTTAGGGCCATACCCATGGCATATGCAAGTTCCCAGGCTAAGGGTCAAATTGGAGCTGCAGTTGCCAGCCTATACCACAGTCACAGCAATGCCGGAAGATTCGAGCCCCACCTGTGACTATAACATAGCTCAAGGCAACGCCGGATCCTTAACCCACTGAGCAGGACCAGGGATTGAACCCACATCCTCATGGATGCTAGTTGGGTTCATTACCCCTGAGCCACAACAGGAACTCCCTAGGGTACAAAATTTATGGGAACATTCATTCTTAGGGGTATGTCTCAGGCCCTGGAGGCTTGAAAAAGCTAGCCATTTTCTCTCTTGTATTTCTTTCAAGACAACGAAAAAAAAAAAAAAAAATACCAGCTGGTCCCAGAAAAAAATATGAGAGACACAAGGGGCAGAGTTGTCCCACCCTAGAAGCCCAAGTCAAATTTAGTCTAAGGTAGGGCCCCCAGTCAACTAACAAGAGCAACATCAGCCCTCGTTCATCCAACTCCCAACAAACCCACTGACCCATGAACTGTAATAATAAATAATTATTACTGGTAAGGTTTTACCACTAGTCCGTTAGCAGAGACAGGATTTAAATCCAACTGCTTACTCTGGACCCTATACTTTAATCACAGTGAGATGACATTCAAACAGGAGTCTGAATCATAGCACGTTTCTTGAGAGCTACAAATATAATGTTTTTATATTATAATATAATATAATGTAATGTCACTAATATAATATAATTAATGTATAATACAATATATTAATATACTATATACATAATATAATGTCACTAAGATTTGGGGTGTTTGTAATGCGTAAATTAAAATTTATGTTTTCAATTCTGTATTTTGAATCCATCAAGGGGAAGGGCTGTTTTAGATCTGTGCTCAGCCAGTTCCTAGGCCTCAGCAGATGCTAGAAAAACAATTATTAAATAATGATTGATACTGTTAGCATGTGTCAGCAAAGGCCATGCATATAGCCGTGCCAGGGCATTTGCATTTGCTGTTCCCTTTCCCTGGAAAACTTTTTTCAGTACCTACACAGCTCCCTCTCTCACCTCCTTCAGTTTTCCCTAAAACGCTGTTTCATTTTGTTTTAGGCACCTTATTTAAATTATCGCTGCCCAGAGCCTGTCATCACTCTGGCTGTGGTTCTGATTGTGGGATACAGGGACCCTCCAGAGGGGTTCTGGATAGGGGATTGGTAATCCTTTGAAATTATATACAAAATTGAAAATGTGGTAAAATGTTTATTTTTCTTGGGGGAGATTCCATAGCTTTCACACATTTTAAACAGTGTCAGTGAACCGAAAATGGTTAAGAACCACCTTGAGTGAGTTTTGTTTTGGGTAAGAGAACTATCACCTCCTCACATATTGCTTATTTTGTCTGTCTCCCCTCAGATTGGAAAATCCATGATAGCAGGGTTGTTTTCCTAATTGGTTTGTTATTTTAATTTGTTATTCAATTCTGTAACTAATCATTACAGAATTGGATAATCTTTATGAAAAACCTGTAAGCCAGTGGAAGTCATATCACCTGGGAGATGCTTTTAATTTTCCTCTGTCAAGGTAATGAAACATCTTTCTATGCAATCTGTATCACAAGCAGAAAGAAATCTTACGGAACAAACATCTTTTCTTGGCCTCCCTCAACAACTCTTTTTTTTTTTTTTTTTGCTTCTTTTGCTTTTTTCAGGGCTGCAGCCATGGCATATGGAGGTTCCCAGACTAGGGGTCAAATCAGAGCTACAGCTGCCGGCCTACACCACAGCCACAGCAACGCAGGCTTTGAGCCGCGTCTGCAACCTACACCACAGCTCATGGCAATGCCAGGTTCTTAACCCACTGAGCAGGGCCAGGAATTGAACCTGCATCCTCATAGATACTTTGCGCCACAATGGGAACTCCAAACAACTCATTTTAAAATTGCCTTTTATTCAAAGAAAGACATTATATTTGTAGCTCTCAATAAACGTGCTATGATTCAGACTCCTGTTTGAATGTCAGTCTCTGTGATTAAAGTACAGGGTCCAGAGTAAGCAGTTTGATTTAAATCCTGTCTCTGATAACAGACTAGTGGTAAAATCTTACTGCTTACATTAAGGTACTTACTTTCTATTTGTCTTAGTTCCTCTTCTGAAAAGTTAGAATAATAACAGTACTTAAATTATAGAGATTTTCTGAGTAGTGGGTGACTTAACAGCTTTAAGTGGTTCATTGCATGTAAGAAGAATTCAGTAATGTTCACTCTAATAACTATTACTAGTGTTACTTTCAGTAAGTTTCCCTAGCCTTAGTTTGGCACAGGAAGGCATATAATAGTAACTACCATCTACCTTTCAGTGTTGAACAGGATTGATTGTGCACCTATTTCCATCTTGGGTGGGTCACCACCAGAGCTTCTGCTATTACTGCCAGTGTCTAGCCACAGAGTTTAAAGGAGAAGCTCCCTTAATGATTCACAAGTGTTGTTTTTCAACTTCTTTCACCTATTGTTTCACCATAACGGTTCTTGTATTTGGAGAATCCATTAGACACTGTGCATCTTTTATTGTCACTGAACACTGACAACTTTATGAAGTAGGCGTAACCTCATTCTGTAAAAGAGAAAACTGAGATTCAGAGAAGCTACATGGTTTTATAAGAAAGTACATCTAGCAAATACTAGCCCAGCCTAGATGTTTTCTTCCCCTCTGTACTGAGCTGTCTCCTCAATACCACCTGTCATTCCACTACTCCAATACAGCAACCACTTTTATACCTCTGTGCTCTTTTGTCATATGCACCTTTTTCCTATAGTTGGCACAAAGGTAAATTCACTTTTCACTCTTCACCTAATATTATTTTTTAAATAATAGTGTTAATTAGAGATATTAGTTATCATCCTTCTTGGCTGGCAAATGATACCATTGAGCAACACCCCCCTTTGCTGTTAATATTTTCTCTAATTTCTTTGTAATAATGGATAATTACCAAAATGTCAAAAAAAGCATGTTTGTGCATTCAGTGTTTTAGTGCCTTTGAAAAATTTCATTGTAAAAATGATTAAGCACGAGATGTCAGCTAAATTATAGAAAATGTTTTATGATCTTCATAGATATGGACAAATTATTTTTTAAATGTTATATCAATTTACTTCGTGACCAATGAGGAGTATACACATTTTTCACATTTTGTGACATTAAATATTTCTCCTTTTAATTGTTAAGTTAATGAAGGTAAATAACATTGCTCTATTTTTAATTTGCATTTATTTATTTGTTTAAGATTACACATTCTTGTTTAATATATCCACTTTTGTGAATTATGTATTTGTGCGCTTTGTCCATTTATCCATTGTAATCTTGAAAAAATCTTTAATTAGATCAAAGCAGTTGTACTTTTTTTACAAGCATATACCCTAAATATGCATCACTAAGTCCTCTTGTGCCATATTTTTTCAAGTCGACTCATTATTTATGAAATTCTCTTAAATACAAAAATAAAATGAATACACTGGCGCCCTGCCATTTTGTATAAATAATGTTTAAGACAAAATAATTTACAAATCCATGGATGTTTTTTAAAGAAATTTTCAAATTTTTGATTGAATAAACAGCACTGAATTATACATTTCAGTGTTGGATTCACTTTTTCAAAAGAGGAATACTAATCTGTAAGTTATTATTCACATGGGTTTAAAAACCTTTGATTTTTTTTTTCATTTTACCTCAAGCGAGCCCCATCTTCTACGAATCTCTTTATAGATACTATATGACAGCTTCAAAGGTGTCATGGCAGCAATTAACCACCTCATAACTTATAATAATACCAACCCTTTCCTAAAGCCTTGGATTTGAATGTTAATTAAGCAATTAGAGGCACAGGGGACAACTGCCAGATGATGCCTCCTGGTAGAGTTTAGTCAGCAGACAAAAATGATGAATTCTATTAAGACTATGTTCAAATAAAAAAAAAATCTCAAGCAGCCTAAAATAAATCTCTGAGAAGTAAGAGACTGTTAGGTTGGGGGGGGGGCTTTTTTCATTTTTATGGGAATGTTGGCAAATTCCATTAATAAAACATCAGCAAGAACTCTTTATGCAAGTATATCCTGTGCGAATTATTTTTGCACTGCTGATTTGAGCCAGTCCTTCAAAACAGAGCACCAAATCCTTGAGGTACAGATGGAAAGACAAACTCTTAGCATATGTTTGAATTTTATGGCTGAATGGTTCATTCTGATGTGCTTTACTTGTTAATGAATGTCCCTTTCTTCATACAATCCAGACTAGATCTCACAGCTCAAAATCCTCTTTTGCAGCAATCGATCACCCTCCCCTTTAATCTACTTATCCTTCCAAATCCACCTTCAAGCCCAACCTAAGGAAAGGTTCTGGCCCCATGATGTCATCATGCAGGGCTCCAGATACCCCTTTTACCGGACTTATGGGTAATACCTTTGGTGGAAAGGGTGAAGGCAGTAAAAGAGCTACCTATGTAAAAATTTAATATAAACTTGTACCAACACACAAATTCATGATTTTAGAAATGTAATGACTTCAAGCCCTCAAGATAATTTTGATACCATATCCCAGAGATTGAGAATTTTTAAGTGGAAGTCATTGAAGTCCTTCAATTAATCTCAATGAGTTTTTAACCTCTTTTGGGGAGAGGGGATGGAGTTCAAGTGACAGTCACTGGTTTCATCTAATTTATTAGCCAGAATGCTTCCACTATGCTGGACTACAGAGAGGGGTCTAAATCTCCCTTTTTAACCTAGCTTATATTGAATTCCTTACATTCCAGCTCACCAGAAAAGTTAATGTCTTTTTGAACCAATATTTGAACATTGATCAACTTGTGTGTTTTCAAAACTGAGAACCATGAAACTCAGTATATACAAATCAGTATACCAGCAATGGGGCAGGCGGGCACTTTAAATCTGACTATTGTAGTTAAAATCAACTCTACTAGACTAGAACAGGACACAAGAACTAAATAGGAAAAAAATAAAAATGTCACAACATATCTCATGTAATCAGAGTAAGCACTGCATTCAGGTTTTTTGCTGTTGTTGTTTGTTTTTATTTGTGTATCTTGAGTTAACCTAAGATCCTGCCAAACTGGAATCCCAAGTGGTGCATTTTTCTGTATTGTACATTTGGATGTACAGCTGCTCGTTTCAACAAACATTTAGAAAATGTCACATCCCAGATACTGGGCAAAATAGCAGGTACATAGAGCTGATAGGACATGAGTTTGCTTGTGGAATGGGTTAATCAATGGTGGGACACATTAGACCTAATTAGAAAGGAAATGGACTCTTGATGCATCTGAAGTGAGGAAAAGGAGAGAATAAATAATAACATAAATAATAATAACATCACAATCATAGAATACTTACTTTGAGCCAGAAATTGTCTTAAGAATTAAGTCATTTAGTCCTCAAAAAAAAAAAATTCTCTGAGGTTGAATTACTCCCACTATGTGGATGAGAAAACTGGGGGTAAAGAGGTGAAATAATATGCTCAACCTCACACAGCTAAAAAGGAGCAAAGCGGAGATTGGAACCCAGCAACTTAGCTCCAGTTCACTCTTAATCATCTTGTTGTTCCACTTCTCACCACAAGGGACAGAAGAGGGTGGACAGGAAATTTTCCTGATGCTTTCTCTTCTCAACTCCCCAAAGCTCAGGCAGAAATCCCTCCGCTTTCCTCTAGAGGAGCAGTGAACATGGTAATTCAGTTGCCTTGATCAGGGACAACTTCCACCCTCACAGGGCCTTAGTAGCAGCTTCATCTTATAAATAATGAGTGAGGAAGAGTTGGAAGCAAGTCCTGAAAGCTTCCCTTATTCTCTTACTTCCCCCCAGGAAGATGCTAACAATCCCATTTCTCACAGCTACTTTTTGTTGCCGGTTGGCTCATATATCATCTGATTTCTGCATCCTTTGCATGTCACTGTGTTTTTATGTTGGCAATCTATCTGACAATTTTCAAAGAAAAAAAAAAAGAATCAGCCACTGTCCATTTAGTGTTTTCTTTCCTTTCCCTGGAAACTCGCCTTCGAAACCTTAATATTTGGCAACAGTATTCGGAGAGAATAGAGAACAATGAAAATCCAATATACATAAACCAAGAAAATGAAGTGTGATTTTGGGAGAATTGAGTGTTATGGTTTGGGAGCATTCCACTGAGATGGGGCCTGGGCTTCTAAATCTCTGGACCAATCATTCGCTCTTCTTTTCCCCTCTCCCTATGCAGATATCCCTAAATGCTTTGCTTATAAATCAAACATTTGCAACATTTATTAAAATTTATTTATTAAAAATACCTCCCCTTAATGGTCACTGTAAAATTCTAAGCCTCTCCAATTAGTACTGGGTATATGAATAGGCTAATGACAATTTCCTGTGTTCTGTGACTGGAAAAAGATTGGAAAACCAGCATCCCAGCTCACAGGCACCTAAGCTAAAAAAAAAAGCCTCTTTGACCTGGCTGACCTAGTTTTCTCTGCCTCTATCAATACTCTGGTGCGTCTGCTGGTGCCTCCTCTACCCCTTTTTCAGGAGCAGTCTCGCAGTTTCTGAGTCAGTACTGGGGAGATTCAGAAGAGAGTGAGGAGAATGACTAAACAGTGATTACGTTTGAGCATCTACATTGCGTCAAGTAGTGTGGTGGGCATTATTCATAAGGTCCAACCCCTAGGCTGGGAACTTCCATATGGGTGCAGCCCTAAAAAACAACAGGAAAGAAAGAGAAAGGAAGGAAGGAAAGAAGGAAGGAAGAAAGGAAGGAAGGAAGGAAGGGAGGGAGGAAGGGAGGGAGAAAAAAAGAAATCTCAGTTCTGGCTAGAGCTGGACAGTCCTGGGAATGTTGTGTTTACATATTAAGAAACTCCTTACTTCTTTGCTTTTTGCCCTTCAAAAACATGTCAAAATGTGGGAAACCCTGATTCATTCTTCCTAGTCATACGTGACTAGTGTCAGTAACCTGCTTGCAGCTGAAGTGTGATGAGAAAACAAGAGATCAACCAGATAGCATCAATTTTTCCCTATTAAATTTTAAAGTCTGAACTGTTGAATGAAAAATATAGATGAACATACGATGTCCGTAAGAAAGCTCTGTTTGATAAGCCCATTCTTTCCTTCTAATACTCGTTGATTTTTATATATTTTTAAATTTTTTCATGTTTATTGGTCGTTTGTGTATTTACTTTGAAAAATATTCAAATCCTTTATCCATTTTTAAAAATTGGGTTGTCTTTTTATTGCTAAATTTTAAGAGTTGCATCCTGGATACACATCCCTTATGGGATTTATTAGCTGTCGGTTCACTTTAAAAAAAAAAAAATTGGAGTTCCCTTCGTGGCTCAGTGGTTAATGAATCCGACTAAGAACCATGAGGTTGCGGGTTCGATCCCTGGCCTTGCTCAGTGGGTTAAGGATCCGGCGTTGCCACGAACTGTGGTGTAAGTTGCAGACGCAGCTTGTATCCCGCGTTGCTGTGACTGTGGCGAAGGCCGGCAGCTACAGCTCCTGTTAGACCCTTAGCCTGGGAACCTCCATATGCCGCGGGTGCGGCTCTATGTAAAAGGCAAAAAGACAAAAAAAAAAATTATTAGAATATAGTTGACTTAGAAATTTGTGTTAGTTTCAGGTGTACAGCAAAGTAAGTCAGTTATACATGTATCCATTCTTTTTTAGATTCTTTTCCCATATAGGTTATTACACAGTATTGAGTGAATTACCCTGTGCTATTCAGTAGGTCGTTGTTATCTATCTATTTTATATACAGTAGTGTGTATATGTCACTCTGAATCCCTAGTTTATCCCTCCCACACATACACACATTTCCCCTTGGTAAGCATGAATTTGGTTTCAAAATCTTTGAGCTTGTTTCTGTTTTGTAAGTCCATTTGTACCATTTGTTTTTAGATTCTTCATATTAGTGATGTCATCTGATATTTATCTTTGTCTGACATATTTCACTTCGTATGGGGACTACTAGTTCCCTCCATGAAGTTGCAAATGGCATTATTTCATTCTTTTTAACAGCTGAGTAATATTCCATTGTATGTATGTACTACATCCTCTTTATCAAATCCTCTATTGTTGGACATTTAGGTCTCTTCCATGTCTTGGCTACTACAAACAGTGGTGCAGTGAACATTGGGGTGCGTGTTATCTTTTTGAATTATGGTTTTCTCTTGAATTATCCTCAGGAGTAGGATTGCTGGATCATGTGGTAGTTGCTATTTTTAGTTTTTTAAGGAACCTCCACACTATTATTCATAGCTGGCTGCACCTATTCATGCTTTCACCAACAGTGTAGGAGGACTCCCTTTTCTTCATACCCTCTCCAGGACTTATTGTTTGTAGACTTGATTTTATATTTTTAAATTCTCTGAAATTTCTAAAATTTTCTTTGATTTCGTGTGCTATAGTGTAAACAGCTATTCTCGTTAGGCTGTTCATTTAGGCATCTCTGTGTAAGAGAGTTCCTTCTCCTGCAAAAATAACAAGAAAGACAAAGAATTAATTCTTCTTTATTATATAAAGCACAGAGTGGAGTTTTTTAAATCATAAAGTTGATACAAATATATTAATAAGTGGTTATGAAGAATTATAAAGAATCTTCTCTTTTTGTAGGTATGTGTTCTAGTAAACCCTATGAAAAAAGTCCTGTGTACCTTTTATAGAATCCTAGAAAAATTCCTTCAAGCCAGATGTTGGGTTTTATAGAAACACGATGCTTTTTTTCTTTTTCTTTTTTCTTTTTATTTTTTTGCTTTTTTAGGTCTGCACCTGAGGCATATGGAAGTTCCCAGGCTGGGGGGTCAAATGGGAGCTACAGCTGCCAGCCTATGCCACAGCCATAGCAATGCGGGATCCTAGCCGCATCTGCGAACTACACCACAGCTCATAGCAACGCTGGATCCTTAACCCACTGAATGAGGCCAGGGACTGAACCCACATCTTCATGGATCCTAGTCAGGTTCGTTAACCACTGAGCCATGAAGGGTACTCCCGAAACATAAAGCTAATTGCCTCCTAGCCACGCACATCTGAAGTATACAAACAACACACACACACACACACACGCCTGAGGACATACCTAGTCTGAAATGTCCTTATTTGTTGTTGACCTCAAACTGACTGGGGAATATTTTACCCTGACTCTAATATCATAGAAGACATAGGTTCAAATTCTAATGTTTAGTGCCAAGGAAAAGTTCCATAGTCTTTTTCCATGCCAAATATTTTCATATATTTTTTCTTTATCTCTCTTACTGGGAAAATTCCTTTAAAGTTCTCAGATGTCTTGGAATTCTCTAGCCCTTCCCAGTAAACATGCCATGGCATCAAAAGCCTTTAAGTTGGCCTTCCAGTGCCTTGACTCTTTCCTACAAATCTGCATTTCCTTCAAGCTCCACCTAAAGGAAACCTTCATTTAATCCAGAAAATATTTTATCTGACACAAATCTGTGTATTGTATTTCTACCTCTGAAGTAGGTACTTTAGATATAATGATAAATGTAATTTTATCATTTCCAGGTAGCTTACAGTAAGGAGAGCCTGGTAAGCACACAATAATTAAACAATACTCAGTGACAAATGCTTGTCATGAAGAAGCTTGAACCATTTGTATACCAAGAATTCTTGGTCTTTTTGGGGTCATGGACCCTTTTGAAAACATGATAGTTTGTAATGGTTGTCTGTTGCTATAAGCAAGTATTTGCCTGAATACTTAGCAGCTTACATAACAGATATTTATTATCTCAAACAGTAACTAAAGGTCAAGAATCCTAAAGTGACTTAGCTGGATTGTTCTAGTTTAGGGTCTTTGATGGTGCAGCCAAGTTGTCTATTTGGGGCTGCTTTCAGTTGAAAGCTTGACTGGGACTGGAGGCTATATTTCCAATGTAGCTCACACTGCCTGGCTATTGGAAGGAGGCCTCAGGGAGTTCCCTATAAGTTGTGGCAAGAAAAACTCAGTTCCCAGGCACATGAGCCTCTGGATAGGACTGATCATGATATGGCAGTTGACTGTCCTCAGAACAAGTGATCTTTGAAAAAGACAGAGGAGAAAGCCTTGATGCTCTTGATGACCTAGTGATACCAGAAGTGACACCAGAAGTGACACACCATTACTTATGCAGTATTCTATTGGTCACACCGATCAACCTTGATGAAATGTGGACGATGACTACACAAGGGCATGAATACCAGGAGGCGGGGGTCTTTGGGGGCCATCTTTGCAGTTGACTACCACATTCTCCATGGACCTCTTCCCAGAGAGAAATGCACCATAGACCCAGGGCTAAGAAACCCTGTACTAATAGGAGGCCAAATACATAACTGTGCCTAAGCCAGAAATGTTTTTTGCAAAAGAGATGAGTTTAATCACAGCCTCGTAGAAAGAGTGATAACTTCATCAGTGAATGGGGTAGATAGACAAGCAGACACTCCAGGCAAATTAAACAGGAAAAGCATATGTGCATGAAAAAAAAAAAGTCACCTTGTGTTTGGGAAATCACAAGAGGCCCAACGTGGCTAATGCATAGGAAGAGCGAGAGACATAGGTCTGCATCACATCACAGAAGACTTTAAAATCCATGCTGAGGAGTTTGATTTTTCCTGTTCACTGTGCAGAACCTGCAAAGCCATAGAAAAACTGACTGATTTACAAAACCCAATTTATATTTTAGGAAGATTTGTCCGGCCATGATGTGGAGATGAAAAGCAGAGCAATCAGTTGGGAAGCTATGACAATTGCGTGGAGACAAGGCAGAATAATGATATAAGCAGGGGCGGGAACAATGGACATGGGAAGAGAGATCATTTACAAGGGTTTGTTAGGAGGTACAATGTGTAGGAACTGGTGATCAGTTGATGTTGGAAATGAGAGAAAATAAGACATGAGTGAAGCTTATGAGCTTTGAATCACTGAGGAAGTGAGAGCTGGAAGAGGCTGTTAACTGGGGAGAGGATAAAGCTTCATTATGAGTTTGGGATACCTGGTAAGTATTATCCAGTGCATATTCACTGGAAAACTACTCAGGTGAAAACTTCAAAAAGTAAGTTTCCATCGATATACCAGTTTAGAAATTTTTTTTTATTGCTTTTGTCTTTTTTCCTTATCTAGGGCCACACCCGCAGCATATGGAGGTTCCCAGGCTAGGGGTCTAATTGGAGCTGCAGCTGCCGGCCTTCGCCACAGCCACAGCAACGCGGGATCTGAGCCACGTCTGCAACCTACACCACAGCTCACGGCAACGCCGGATCCTTAACCTGCTGAGCGATGCCGGGGATCGAACCCGCAACCTCATGGTTCCTAGTCGGATTCGTTAACCACTGAACCACGACGGGAACTCCTCAGTTTAGAAATTATTGTGAATTTTTGCCACTGGAGAGTTGCAACACACATCAATATGTTAAAGATCAATGTTACTTTATTTGCCTTTTTTTTTCCCAGTAAAGAGATCCATATATTTTCCAGGTAATTTTCCCAAACATATTTGATGATGGAAATTTCCTTTTGTTCAAACTGTATCAGCATGCTACAAATATAACTTTCTGGGTAAAAATTAACACTTTGTAACTACTTATATTTTGCCTAATTCATCACTAAATGTCACTCCAAAAATTGCCAAAAATGACCCTGAAACAAGGTAGTTTAACTATTTTTTTGCTTCACATTAATCATAGTCAAGTCTTCAGGAACCAATTTTGATTTGAACTTACAAAAAAGGATCAAATTGATTTTTTTTTTTTTTTGGCTTCACCCGAAGCATGCAAAACTTCCCAGACCAGGGATTAAACTAACACCACATCAAAACCAGAGCCACAGCAGTGAAAACACCAGATCCTTAAACTGCCGAGCCACCAGGGAACTCCCTGATGTTTATTCTTTGAGCTATCTCAATATTTTCAGTTCCCTCTGTGGGAACCAATACACAATAAACTTTTTAAAACAATGCAAAAAAAGTTTTGTACCTTGGGGGAAAAATGTATCTGGGTGAAAGTTTTACCCAGCTTTTAGTCTGATACAATAGTTATCTGTTTCTATAATAACAAATGTTTGTCCCCAGAGCACTGCCTCTTATTGAGGTTTTGAAATGGAAAAGACATCACGGCCCTGATGAAAAGCATTGTTTCAGCCAATGTTTTTCAAGTGAGCGCTGCTTATGAGACCCCAACAACAGGCTGACATGGCAGGTCTTCACTGGGTTCTGAATTCCCATCTGTAAACTGAGGAGAATTTTTAATGAAGCCAACTGCAAAGCTGGAAATGCACAATGGTTCCTGAAATGAAACAGAAGGTGTTTCTTCTCTCATACATCACTGTAAACACTGAAAATGACCCAAGGGAAAATAATTTGCTTCCAATTTATAGTAGTTTTAATTTTCAGATGATAAACGCAAAGAGCCCTGCATGTTACCTGGAAAAGCAAGTACGGTGGTTGAGAGGAACAGTTCTGAAAGAAGGATGGAGCTGGGTGAATCCTAATTCTGCCCTTTATTGCTGGGGAACTGAGCAAGATACATAAAATTGCCTTGCTTACCTGTTTTCTAACCTATAAAATGGAGGTAATAATGTCTAGCTCTAGGGTTTTGTGAAAATTAAAGGAATAACTCATATAAGCCTTCAATTAATATGAGCTATTGTTGTTATCAGCAAAATGTTTTCCGCATATAATCTGAATCACTCTAATATAAAAAAATACACAGATTTCACAGTGGTAATAAAAAAATAACACCTTAGACCTGAATAGTGCTTTAGAGTATGTGAGTGCTTCTGTATCTCTAAGCCCATTCGATGAGAAAGCACACTTTTCAATAAGACCCCGTTAGCGAAGCTGTATCCAGCCACTGATGAGGAAAGAAAACGCATAGTGAGCCAGGCAAGCTCAGGACCGACAGCCATTAGTGAGAAATAACAGATGGTGTCTCATTTTTTGCTATAGGCAAAGAGCCAAATGACATGACTAAATAGAAAGACAGCCCCATAGGACTGCATTTGGGCTCCTACTGAGCACGGAGCCTGAAAGCCAGGGACATTTTTAATAACCTTTCTTTGACAAGCTTAAAACCATTTAATGTCTAAACCTGTCATACACATCCAGCCGGGAGAATAGGCCTCTCGAGAAAACCCCATAGCACACAGTCTCACTGCCCTGTGAAAAAATAAAAATCTCATGCATACATTAAAAAAACACATTATACAGCAATGTCATCAAATAAGAACTTTCCATTTAAATAAAAACATTCAATGTCCCTCTTAACAGCAACTTTCTAGGCCTGCTCCCCACTCTGCATTGGATGAAAGTTGGTTTCTGTCCAGTCATTGACAACACAGGTCCCATGCCTAATTTAGCTGAAATTTTAGTTCAGTTTAATTAGAAGGAGATGCATTATAAATTATTATTTGCTGAAATCTACACCAAAAAAAAGAAGCTCATGATTTTTTAGATATTGGGTCTCACTTTTTCATCAATACAAATGCAACGGTAAGTAATTGCTTCTTTTTTAGCAGCTTTTGAAGTTAATGAAAAAAATCAGTAATCAACGTGATTAAAAATCTTTATTATCCTGTCTATTGTTGTACTACTGAGCAGTAGTATACCAGTGATTCTGCAGAAAAGCATTAACTGCAGCAAATTTATCTAATAAATTGTATTTGTTTTCCAAAGAGTCAGCTAGTAAGAACATTAGTGTGGACATGAATTTGATTTTCCCTGGAGTCCATGGCTTCATTGTGCCCCAGCTGTTTCATTTTCTTCTCATCACCAAATCATTTTATTACAATCACTCTCCATGCCTTACTTCCTATAGCTTTATATGAATACATGCACAACAGAGATACCTCCATGCTGAGTAGTGGGTTTAAGTTTGACATTTAAATCCCACTGGAAATACACATTCATCAGTAGGAGGGAAGTTGACAGAAAAAATAATTTTAAAAATATCATTTTACCATAAATTAACTATATTATGGGAAAACTAATGTGAGAGGAAATAAAAATGGAGTCCATTATTGCCAGGAGTGCTCCCTGGAATGGATCTGAGAGGCCCTTGAAGAAATGTGACTTAGCACATCTCAGCCTAGATGGAATCTGAACCTCAACCACTTCTTGTCTTAACGTAGGTGTCCAAAACATCTTCCTAATGTTCCAGAAATTCAAGATACTTATAAGACCCTTACTTAGGACAACTCATGGCAGCCATCCCTTAAGAACAAATATTTCCTTTCTTCTGTCAGAGTACATCCTCGTGACTTGTGCCTTTCTAAGCCCCTGACTCTTTCTCTTCCTCAGAACCCTCTTCAGGTGTTGCTTGAATCTATGTCTCTGAATTGCAATTCCTAAGACCCCACAGAGAGTTTTTTGTTCTTTGCAGCCTTGACGCTGGTAATGGTTCAACAATAATTTACAAGGGCTGAAAAGGAAGTTAAAAAAATAATCTTGGTAACAACCATCTTAGTCATAGCAATGTCTTATGGTTCTATGGCATAACAATTAAATAAAATAGTTACAGTCACTGCTGGTTCTAGTGTAGCTCTATCTGTTTTCCTTTGAATCTCTCAGGTCAGAAACATTATTTCAAATTTGAAATGTGTGATTCTTTATAAATTTAATAACACCGTAAATTCCTTTCTTGTTTACCACTGCATTTCCATGGCACTCATGCATGGTAGGTGTTCAAGGACTACTTTTCGAATACGTAATACATAATAAGCAGCAGGAGTTGGGTAGTATTATATAAGCACAGTGAAACAATTCAAGCAAGATGGAAAACACTTTATCCTGGCCATACGAGAATAAGTTTTCAGTTAAAAAAAAAAAAAGGTGGGTCCCAATGATGGAATGGAAAAAGCTCACACTCATTTTCTTATCCATAAAATTTCTTTAAACCCTAAACTTTTCTTTTTTTCCTCCTACTCTTCCCTTTGAGACGATGCCTAGGGTGTCTGTTTCACACTGCTGCATAACCCAGGACACCCATGGTTATCTTAATTATCCTGAGGGTAGAGGGTGTAACAGGAAAGGGAGGCAGGTACCTGGGATTCAGGCTGACCAAGGTTCAGATCTTCACTGCTTTACTGCTAGTATCTTGGTGGTCTTAGACCAGCTACTTGAATTCTTTGAGTTTTAATGTTCTAACCTTTAAAATAGGAATGATAATGATAGCATTCACCTAATTGGGTAGTTGTAAGAATTAAAGATAAGGTCATTATTAATGCACTTAGGAGAAGGCTTGGCACACAGACATCCAATAAGATCAACGTTTTGATCTAATTAATGACCTAATTAATGACCCCCACCTAATTAATGACCACTCTCCTTACTTTGATGAACCAGATACTTATTCTGCTGATACCACTCCTTTCTGCTGCAGGCACTCCTAATGGTTGTGTTTACATTGCTGCTTCTGGTGGAAGCCACACAGTCACTCCTCAGAAAATGAGTAATGAGCAAATGCATGTATTGCTTTTGGAGTCAAAGATACAAGTAGTAATTTTTTTAAAAAATTCATTTACACTGTGAATCTTGAAAAAACAGTTTTTGAAGAATTTGTCACCAAAGTGTAGTACATACACCAGGCTAACTTTTCTGTAAATAAAAATAAAGATTGCAACATGAACTTAAAATATGCTGTTGCAGCAAGATACAATGACCCATCCCACGTACATGGAGATGTACATGACCTCTCAGTGCTGAAAGCCTGGAGGGTAATCTTTTCCATATCAACCTTCTGTGTCAACTGCTTAGCACTAAGAACTACTTTATTTAAAATAACATAATAAAAAAATAAGCATAAAAATAAATGCTTCTTCCTTGTCTGTTTTCTGACATGCAACATCCTAGTTATTCTCTAATCTTTCAAACTTTTATGTCAAAATATTCTTCCCCTGATGGACCCTAATTTGACATATTACTTATCAAGGTCCAACCTGAATTATAGTAAATCTTCCTCTCCCATTAGATTTTAAGTTCCCTGAGGGCAGGCAAGGATTCTGTATTCATTTTTGTATCTCTTGTTTTAACACTATGCCTATCAATGTGGGTTTAATAAGACTCAAACAAGAACCAGGGTCCGTTGTTTTTTCTAGTCTATTGACAGATGTGTATATGTACAGCAAGCTCCTCTAGTGTCTGCTGGAATATATCAAGGCTTATAGATCACTTTTTCATACTCACCTTTTCTGCACTGAAAATAACATTTCTGACACTGGTAAAACCTACTTGGCTTATATACATATATCAAATCATCACAATCGACAGATAAATTGTACCTGGAATTGTTTTAAATAAAAGAAGGCCAGTTTTGAAAAGAAAATATTAATTTCATTCATGAAAAATAGTATTTATCTTCCAACTTCTGCCTAATGTCCTTCCCTCTGGAGAAAAATCCAAGTCCATTCTGTAAGCCCGGACTAAAGCAGAAGTGATACCTGAATGTAATAATGCAAAAAATTAATTATAACAAAATCTCATGTATAGGTGTGTTGTTTTATAATAGCAAAACTAATTCATGTCTATTCTTCAGGCTAAACTTTTAAACTTCTTTTATTTAATTAAATATCCGAGGCCTCCCTTTGTACTGTATCAAGTGTTGAGAATTCCAGAATGAATTAGTAAGAGAAGTGCATGCTCTCAGAGAGTTTAGGACTCAGTGAGAGTAACAGAGAGTAACGGAGGAATTTGGATCAACAAATATTCGTAAAAGAGCAAATAAAGCACTACAATTTTGGAATTACAGAATGCTAAAGGAGAAAATTTGACTCTTTAATTTAAAAAGACAACAATATTTATATTCCTTTTGATGAAAGAATCCTTATGGAGGATGGTTATTTGCTGTTACAATTTAGGTTAACTAAGCTCAGCTTTAAATTGTTCTGATGTTATAGGCACCTCCCCTTATGTCCCTCAAGATCTTACGTTATTAAGCGGGGAATCTAAATGTGTATTAATGATTCAATAATGTGTATAAAGCACGCAGCATAGTCCTTGGAATAAACGTTGATCTTATTGGATGTCTGTGTGCCAAGCCTTCTCCTAAGTGCATTAATAATGACCTTATCTTTAATTCTTACAACTACCCAGTTAGGTGAATGCTATCATTATCATTCCTATTTTAAAGGTTAGAACATTAAAACTCAAAGAATTCAAGTAGCTGGTCTAAGACCACCAAGATACTAGCAGTAAAGCAGTGAAGATCTGAACCTTGGTCAGCCTGAATCCCAGGTACCTGCCTCCCTTTCCTGTTGCACCCTCTACCCTCACTATGTTCTTAGCACTTAATATAGCCCAGATGTTCCTAGATATTCCCCCTTTTTATTCTGTCTGGATGTTTTGAAGGACTGTGGATCTGATCATCATATTTACCGTGTTTTCTTCTGTAATACATCTTCCTTCTTGACATCCTCCGCCCTTGCTCTACTCTCTCTAGCTCCATTAGGTTGTTTCCAGTGCCTCCAGTACACCTCAGTCTCTCTTTTTATTGGTTGTAACTTGTAACTCTCCCTTTTTTGATGTTAGCTCTCTTACCCCTTTCCTATGACTAACGTAAGGACAGAGTTTGATGATCAGAGGACTATAGGAACTTAGAAGAATAGCACAGAGGTTAATAGGAACAGCTTTGGGATTCAGATTAATATAAATTCGATCTCAGCACCACTGCCTTGCACAACTTCCTTATCCTCTTGTTTCAACCTCTTTACCTGCAAAATGAAGATAGCGTTGTTATTGTGAGACTTAAATTAGGTAACATCTCAAGTGTTTGGCATGTGACGGGTACATAGTTAAGAGCTCAATAAATATTACTCCCGTGAAATATTATTCAGACATTTTTAATCAAATAGCATGATAATGTTCTTCATAATATAAAAGTACTGAAAATAGACACAATGTGGCTGAAATAATGACAAGATTTGCTGAACATTTAGATCAGATACGTGCAACCAATTGCAGATCTCTTACACTACACTTTTATTCCTCTGAACGGGGCTTAGATCCACCAACTTTTCTCACATTGAGGGCCAGCACTGGTTCACAAGCCATTCTTCTAGGTTGTGGGGAAGAAGGAAAATAGAGTAGCTCGCCTCCTACAGCCTCCAATGATCCTCACTTCTTCATATTCTTGCCCTTACATAGTTCTCTTTCATAGAGAATCAGGGCTGGTAAGCAGAATACAATAGATGTATGGCTTATGAGGCTGTCATAAAGAGAACAGCTTCTGCCTTGGTCTGTTGGAATTCTCATTCTGCTGCCATGCTATGAGGGCCACTTGAGCAGTCCTGTCCCACAAGGATAGAAACTGAAGCCTCCTGCCCAAAGCCAGCACTGGCTTCAAGGCAATAAATCCACCTTGAAATAATCCACCTTAAGTGAATCTTCCAACTATTAAGCCTTCAAATTTTGTAGCCTGAACTGATATCTGACTATAATCTCAGACAGACCCTTAGCCAGAACTGACTGACTAAGGTGTTCTTGAGTATATTATCCACAGAAACTTTGAGGTAAATGATTAAGATTGCTTTAAAGTTAATGGGGTGACATGTTATTCCATCACAGATACCCAATACTGACGAAGGGGACTGATCCCAGTCATAGTCTCTTACCTCAGTCCTTAATTCTTTCTGCAGGAAGAACCTCCATTTCCTGAAAGATCTTTAACTTCTTTGTCCAAGATACTCAAGTATCTTAGCATATTTCCAATTAATATGATCACCAGGTTTCTGCTGGATCTTGCTAATACTTCTAAGTCACTTTGATTCTTAGCTCTGTTCTTTGTTCTTATACTGATCAGGTGGATTAAACTTTCAGCATCATATTCTTTTGCATTACCCAGCATTTCTTCAGCTATATTTGCATGAAACATATATCTCACCAGTCATCACTTTAATCAGAGCATCTCTTAGGAGCACATTAATGTAGATGAAGGAGGGGACTATATTACTCCAGGACTTTCAAGTGTTTGATTTGTGGTTATTTTTCCATTCTTTAAGGTCATGAGTTCTCCAGTGTGGATCAGGCAGAACTCAGGGCTTATTTACTTGTCTCAATTATTTCCTGTTTATTTGTTTCATATCATATCAATAATCATCTTACAATGTATTTTACAGCAATTTCCCACATACCCTTTATATTGCTAGGATGTTCAAAGGCTGAAAGTTCCTGGAAAGGTCAATTAAAGATGTCTTAAATGTTCTTCAAGCACTGAATTTTACCTGATGGATCATAAGTAGTTGGGTTGGCACAGAGAAAAACCACAGGAGAGAAATTATTAGAGTCCTGTGTGGAAAATAATACCTACCGGGCAGGTTTGTAATGAGGACAAGATTTAAACTTAGGCCAGGATACTCTTAAAACGAACAGCAGCAATTATTAAAGGGGCCACTCCCATGACTTCAAGCAATGCACATTTCCCTAATTGCCCCTCCACATGCAAAGGTTTTACCTTTTATTCTTTTTAGAGTGATCAAAGTCTTTTAGTAAATATGAAAGTGATTGTTTCAATTAAAAGTTTGGGAATACCAGGTAAGGCACCTGCAGTGGTCCTCATTTGAAGTCTGTATAAATCAACGAGGGAGGTTATTTACAAGTTAGATTCTTCAAAGAGCTTATAAAACTATGAAATACATACTTCAACTAAATGCTCTATATTTGTTAAAATCAGTTAAAATTATGTTCCTGGTTAAGAGCATAACTATGGAGTTTGACTTTCTAGCTTCACTTGGCCACTTACAGGCTTCATGATAGGTTGCTCAACTTCTCTGAAATGCAACTGTGTGTGTGTGTGTGTGTGTGTAAGTGAGTGTGTGTGAAATGAAGATAATAATAGTACCTTGTTCACAGGGTTTTGAGGGGATTAAATATAATAATACATATTAATTACTCAACACATTCCCTGGCACAAAGAAAAAACCCTCAATAAATCTTAACCATTAGAGTTCCTGTTTGGGTTCAGCGGTTTATGTATGAACCCAACTAATAACCATGAGGGTGCAGGTTTGATCCCTGGCCTCACTCAGGCATCTAGTGTTGTCGTGTGCTGTGGTATAGGTTGCAGACACAGCTTCGATCCTGTATTGTTGTGGCTGTGGCATAGGCCCCTAGCCCAGGAATTTCTGTAAGCTTCAGGTGCAACCCTAAAAGGAAAAAAAATTCTTAATCATTGAAGTCCTAAGAGATTCAATGCTATGAGAGAAATGAGTCACCTTATGTCACCTTAAAAATTTACCTAGCTCACTATTTTTTTCACAAGTAAAACCCGTAAGTTCTCCTTTTTTCCCTTCTCATTAGATGAATAGGTTCTCAACAGATCCTTGTACAACATAGAGTACTGAAATATTTTATGGTGAATTTAAGAAGCCATCTTAAATCCATTCATAGCCCATATTGAAGTGTACCTCAAACTGAAAAAATGTCTATCACTCCATGACACTATTATTTTGAAGAAGCTAAAACTAGATAGTTGATTAGATATAATTCGAGTTTCTTCCCTATTGAAAATCTGTTCTTGTCCGATGTCTTAAAATGATATATGTCTTTACCTTTGATGATATTGCATTCTGGAAGTTTGTTCCAGATGGTCTCTGGAGTTGATTTTTTACAATTTATAGATTAACAGACATATTTCAAAACATTTCCATCCACAGCTCCTGTGTTAAATGAATGAGAACTGGGTCAAGTTTCTGGGTGTTTTCTTGAGTCAGACACCATAGCTGAGCCAGATTCCATCAGAGAAACCCTGGTGTCCTCAATCAGTGCCCACAAAGCTTCCAAGAGCGAGTTATGCATCCCATGTGGAATGCAGTTCATAATATTCACCAACACTTTCCTGTGAAAAACTATAACTAAACTGGTGTCTGCAAACCCATGGCAATTAGCAACTGGCTATGACTTTCATGAGCGAATACATGATTGTACAATTAGCATTTTACCTCCAATTTTATAAGCACAATTTTGTTAAACCAATGAAAGTGTTGAGATAATAGGGGATCAATATTTTCATAATTTTCATTCCATAGTTTACAGCTAGACCCTGCATTTGGGACCAGGAGAATGAAATAGGAAGAGATAGGAAGGGACTTTAATCATATAAGACTCTTAAATGTTTCCATTTATGAACTTTTGTTATCTTAGAAAGATCAAAACAGAACAAAACAAAAAGCCAGGAGTTCCCGTAGTGGTGCAGCATAAATGAATCCAACTAGGAACCATGAGGTTGCGGGTTCCATCCCTGGCCTTGCTCAGTGGGTTAAGGATCCGGCGTTGCTGTGAGCTGTGGTGAAGGTTGCAGACGCGGCTCGGATCCCGCGTTGCTGTGGCTGTGGCGTAGGCCGGCAGCTACAGCTCCAATTAGACCCCTAGCCTGGGAACCTCCACATGCCGCAGGTGGGGCTCTAAAATGACAAAAAAAAAAAAAAAAGAAAAAGAAAAAAAGAACAACACCATAATCCAGAGTTCCTATGATGACTTAGTGGTTAACGAACCCAACTAGTATTCATGAGGACATGGATTCAATCCCTGGCCTTGCTCAGGGGGTTGAGGATCTGGTGTTGCCATGAGCTGTGGTATAGATCACAGACTCTGCTCAGTCCTTCATTGCTGTGGCTGTCGCATAGGCTGACAGCTGTAGCTCTGATTCAACCCCTAGCCTGAGAACCTCCATTTGCCACAATTGTGGCCCTAAAAAGACAAAAAAAAAAAAAAAAAACACGATAATCCCACTACCTACCAAGCCCACGCAGCTTCTGTTGACACTTTTTAAAATAAGACATGCACATAGGCTTAGAGTCAATCTAAGACACACATGCATATGCACATAAATGTATGTGTGTATATATATATATATATACATATTTGTGTGTGTGTGTATATAATATTATGCTCTCAAGAGTATGTATTTTATTTTATACGCTCAGGGTCAAAACTCAAATGCCTATAGAAGGCTGGTGGGTAATACAACTGAGTGATTCAGGACGGGTGTATGAGATAAAACACATTTGTAGGGAGAGGTAGTTGACAGGTCATTAGTTTGTACCAGTTAATGAATCTTAAACTGCTAAGATTAGCTCAAGGTTCGTATATTTAGTCCCTCATACGAAAATCTTATAATGCATCATGATGATTTTGTTTATTGATTTTTTACAGGGAAGAGTAATTTAGGAGCACCTTTTTCTGGCTACAAAGAATTATAAAATGAACAGATCCAATAGCTAATATAAGAGACAGTTTATTCTGTTTCAGTTACTGTAGTCATTTCTCATTCAATCATTAAAGTACCTTATGAAGTAGCTATTATACTTTTTTTCTTATTTTATAAATGAGGAAACTCAGGGTTCAACAACTTGTTCAAAAACAGATTTTTAGGAAGTTCCCATCATGGCACAGTGGAAATGAATCCATCTAGCATCCATGAGGTTGCAGGTTCCATCCCTGGCCTTGCTCAATGGGTTAAGGATCTGGTGTTGCCATGAGCGGTGGTATAGGTCACAGACGTGGCTCGGACCCTGCATTGCTGTGACTGTGGTGTAGGCCAACAGCTGTAGCTCCAATTTGACCCCTAGCCTGGGACCCTCCATATGCATCAGGTGCGGCCCTAAAAGCAAAAAAAAAAAAAAAAACCTGATTATTAGGACCAGGATTTGAAGCCAGGTTAATCCAGCTACAAAAACTTAATCTCTTGGTGTTGGAGTTCCTGCTATGTCACAGTGGGTTAAGGAACTGGTGTTGCAGCAGCATGGGTTTGATTGCTGTCCAGCACAGTGTGTTATAAGTATTGCAGCTGGTGTTGCTACAGCTATGGCACGGGCCACAGCTATCATTCGGATTCGATCCCTGGCCTGGGAACTTACATATTCTTTGTGTGCAGCCATTAAAAAAGAAAAAAAAATGAAACCTAAGCACTTAAAAAAATTGCTACAAGAGCTGAACTCTCAAGACATAATGGATATTTCTCTCACTTCCCTACTCTGAGCCTGCACAGGCAATATGTAGTTGTTAAGAGCACTCAGATGAACACTTTATGATTCCTAAAAATCCCACAATAGAAGGGGAATGATGGTCTGTTTTACAAATGAATTTTAAGTATGTTTTAGATTATTTTTTTTTTCTTTTTTTGGGCCGCACCTCAGGCATATGTAAGTTCCCAGGCTAGGGGCTGAATCAGAACTGTAGCTGCCGCCTACATGATAGCCACAGCAATGCAGGACCTCTGAGACCTACACCACAGCTCACTGGGATGCCAAACCCTTTAACCTACTAAGTGAGGCCAGGGAGTGAAATTGCTTCCTCGTAGATACCAGTCGGGTCCTTAACCCACTGAGCCACTATGGGAACTCCATATTTAAAATGTTTTAATGATGTGAATGTCTGAATAAATGTTAAGAATATTTTTTCTTCAAAATTGACTTTAAAATAATTTGATTTTGTAAAAACTATCAATACTTTAGGCTACAAAGTGACCATATTTTAATCAGATTTTTCTCGTACTATTTTTCTAAAAAAATTACCTATTTCCATCTGTCATTTTCTCTTTTTCTGAAGTATGATTTTTAAAAAATTACATTCATGGAAGTCTACAGCTCGTTTACTTCTGAATTTAATATGCTTTAATGGGAGTCAGAGTTCAGATTGATGGCTTTCAGAACTGTAAAACTGCCACCATCAAATATTCAATGATACTTTCTACTTGCTTACTAAGGCAACCCTCCATCAAAAAGAAAATCTACCAATGAAAACACCTCTTGACTTGCAAAGCATAACCATTGTATTAGAAATTTAATAAAAGGATGAGTAATAATAAGGACAAAATCTGGAGATGGATGGGCAGAGAAAGCCATGTGCAACCAAACTCAACGATGGAGAATCAACAGTGTGTAAGAGGAAATGTTCAATTTTTTGGCCAGAAACATTGTGCAGGAAAAATAACTACTGTTATGGGAAAAGCATAACCCTGGGGGAAAATTTTCCAAGGGCTTAAGCCAAGGTCTATAATGTTACTATTGTTTTCTATATAAATATATATTCTGTAAAATGGATCTAGGGTGATTTGATATGAGGACCTGATTCAATAGCAATATCCAATAAACAACAGCTGTGACACAAACCCTCCCAGAGCATCTAATCATGAGGCATATTTTACTTGCAACACTGGCTCTCACCAGAAGTGTCAAGTTATTAGTTTTGAAATTTTATAGACCGGTTTTAGCAGATTCAATATAGCCAAGGGATATAAATTGGTACTGGAACACTCTTATGGAATTTTCCATTGGAGCTCAACTGAGGATAATCCCAGAAACTGTATATTATAATTCATATGTATAAGTGTGTATGTATAAAACTTGCACAGAGAAGGTAAGAGCACCTGGCTATGGATCCATTCTTTCAGGAGATATGTACTGAGTGACTACTGTATGCCAGACCTTGTTCCAGGGCCCAGAGAGGCAAATGGGGAACAAGAGAGATAAGACATCTGTTCTTGTAGAGATAATATTCTATCTACTGCAAGAGTTAAGTGATATACAACTAAACAATAAAGGAATGAGATAATTTTGACAGTGGAATGATGTACAAAATATAAAACAGAATAATGCAGTAGAAAGTAACTGGTCTCAATGTATAGGCAGTTTTCTCCAGAACAACAAATGGCAGTGAAAGCTGTATTGAGGGCTAAATGTGAAGAAAAAGACAGACTGACCAAAAGCAGTATGCATACATTGTACTTATATCCTTTTGATCCATTTCTAGTTTTGTTTTGGCCTCTTACCAATTTTTTTTCATGTAATCATGTATGACAATCTAGTCTGAATCTTAAAACTTGCACAGTGCATGGGTCTGGTTATCTTTTCTAATTCTCCTTTATAATCAGCTGCCTCTCTATAGCAAAGCTCCATATCCAGCAAGCCACTTTTTTTTTTGGTTTGTTTTTTTAGGGCCACACCCACAGCATATGCAAGTTCCCAGACTAAGGGTCAAATCAGAGTTGTAGCCACTGGCCTATGCCACAGCCACAGCATGCAGAATCTGAGTTGCATCTGCGAACTTCACCACAGCTCCTGGCCACGCTCGCATCCTCATGGATACTAGTTGGGCTTTTTACCACTGAGCCACAACAGGAACTCCTCCAGCAGGCCACTTCAAAGAAGCAAGTTTTCCTAGAATCTTCCAGGCAGTATACATCTTAGAGTGTGACTACTATATTGTGTGGAGTGACAAGGTTTTAATTATATCCTTTTGGGTATGTGATATTTTTGTCTTAGTATGATGCTAAGCATATAGTAAATATAACATAGAAAATATTGTGTGATTTCTCTAAAAGACTGAGGAATGACAGATGGACTTGTATAGCTAAAAGAGCACTTCAGTTTTTCAAAGAGTGAAACATTGATGTCATTTGACCCAAGGGGATTACAAGTCCACTAGTTTTCTTCCTTAAATTATCTTCATATGATACAAAGAATTCTTAATCAAAGGCAAAATCAAAGACTAATGGGAAAAAATGGAGACGAATAATTTTATTAATTAATTCAGTTTAGGTATTCATAGCTACACTATATAGTTCTGAATAGTAGGGGTGTTAGCCAAATAGTCTTATACTTGTCTACTTATGTGAGAACGTAATAGATTCATGGCTCAGATTTGCATCTTAAAATATTACCTTGGTTTATCCAGCATTGTCAGTCATTAACATACTTGAAATTCCTGCTCAAATAGTTATTAGAGAAATCATTAAATCATGAAATATTAAAAATGTTCCCAAGTGCCTAGATCTCATCATGGAGCATATAATGAATAGAAGATATTTTCATTAGTTATTCATACAATTTTCTATAATGATTAAGGAAGTAGTATACTTAGAAATTGAAATATATTTTCTACACCTAGTTTCTACAATTTTGGCACTGACATTTCCTGTAGTTTTCATTTTGATACTTAAATTTCCCAAACTTTTGGAGTTCCTGTTATGGCTCAGCGGTAGCAAACCTGACTACGATCCATGAGGATGCAGGTTCAGTCTCTGGCCTCGCTCAGTAGGTTAAGGATCTGGCGTTGCCATGAGCTATGGCTGAGGTCACAAGATGGGGCTTGGATCTGTCATACCTGTGGCTGTGGTATGGGCCAGCAACTGCAGCTCCAATTCCACCCTTAGCCTGTGAACTACCATATGCTGCAGGTGTGACCCTAACAAAGACAAAAAAAAAAATTCCCAAGCTTTTTATTTTTGCCAGGTATCTGAATTTTAACTAAATAATTTAACATTTTGACTTCCTTTATAGAAAATGAATTAGGAAAGCAATAGTTTTATAAATATCATTTTTCAAAACAATAGTTTTATAAATATCATTTTTCAATCATTAAAATATTCTTGGGAGTTCCTGTTGTAGATCCGTGGTTAACGAATCCGACTAGGAACCACGAGGTTGCTGGTTCGATCCCTGGCCTCACTCAGTGGGTTAAGGATCCGGCGTTGCCGTGAGCTGTGGTGTAGGCTGAAGACGCGGCTCGGATCTGGCGTTGCTGTGGCTGTGGCGTCAGGCCGGCAGCTACAGCTCCTGTTAGACCCCTAGCCTGGGAACCTCCATATGCCGCGGTTGCGGCCCTAGATAAGGCAAAAAGACAAAAAAAAAACACAAAAAACAAACAAAACAAAACAAAAAAACATTCTCGGTTTTGTAACAAGGTTCTCTAAGACCAGAGTAGACCATATCCTATTCCCTTGACTGACTCACTCAACGTCTTTTCCAGTCTTCTTTTACAGCGCTTTCCTGTGCACGGAGTCTGGAAAGTTGAAAATGGAACATCCCAGGTGACTTTGAAGCTAGGGTTTCAGACGTGATATTAGTTCTAAGCAGGTGAACTGTAAGGAGAGACTCAAGACCCCAGGCACCCATTTTACAGGTGCAGATCAGCAAGTAAAACCCGAATCTGAAGCCAATCTTCCTGTAGTTTCCCCTTGACCCCCATATTACTGCTAAGCAATGATTAACTGAAGACAGTGATGTAGAAGAAGTAGCAGCTTTCCAACTGGATTGTAGTCAAGTTAATATGGTACCAGAGCCAGTAGTTGGTATAATGATTTCTTGATTCCCCAGCTTCCTTATTGTGGAAGAGATAGAAGTTCCCATAGTAAGCAATTCTTGCAGTTTATTCTGGGAGTCTTTCCTAGGGATCCAAACCAAGAGCTTGCACCGCTAGCCCTTCGAGTGAAATTATAAGCATCTCATATACACCAGGTGCAGGTAAGTTTTCAATTTTGTCTCAGATGAAATATGGAGGCTCTATTTAAGTCTGTTAGTTCAAATTAAACTCAGTCTTCCTAAACTTTTAAAGAATGAAAGCAGAGACTGAATTCTAAAACTGGTAAGTGTTTATGGTTTTAAAAATAGAAAAATATAATTTTTCTTTCACTAAATTATTTTTCCTTTTTTTAAAATTGTAAGGATGACTTTATAAACCTCAAGGTTAAGTTCCTACTCAGTGTCTTTGATTCAGCCCCTGATTTTGGTGAAGATAATTGAATGAAAGTACTTCAGACTGATATATCAAAAATTTGACTTGAAAAAAGCTTGTCATAATCATAGGCAGGAGCTCTCAGTTGTCGTCTATGCCAGGAAAAACCACTACTATTCCCCAAGAAGAAAAAATACACACACACACACGTATCTATTAAAATGTCTAGATTACAGACAATAATTGGGGCTTATTGGCTTCCTGGATACTGGCACAGTTGAATGCACCTATGTGCAAGCTATGCTACTAGATATGTTACCTGAGTCTTATTTCTTCAGAGTAGATTCGTCACACTCTTCACTCCCCATTTCCTCTCCGCGTGCAAAAGATGCATACAAAAAAAAAAAAAGGATGCATACAAAAGATGGAGGCTCTATCAGATTACAAATCTAAGATGATTTTCCTACTGAGCTTTATTAGAATGCTGCAACTGGAATATCAAGGATTTTACAAGTCAATAAAAAAGCAATACCTCTTCTGCTATTGTTTGAATGGGGAGCTTTCTGTGGGACTTCTTGGGTCATGGACAAGGAAATAGTTGTTATTCTTGAGTTCTTGGTAATCGTGTTATCAAAAACTTTACCGTGAGTTCTAGACTGAAGAGTGGGGGGATAGAGTTTTTTCATTACTCTTTTGGTAATCCGGTAGTTTTATGGACATCTGGCAACCCAAGCCTTAAACTATAAAATGGAATGGAATAGTCTAGCTGTGTCCAAGATAAATATTCACACTTAGCAAGATAATATTTGCATGAATCCTTGACCTACTTGTATAAAGACAGTTTTAGAGCTGTCAGGTATTGTGCTTAAACCACAAGGGAGTTTAATAAAAGCAAGTACAGAAAAGACTAGAACTCCATCACTTCTTGAAAATAGTCCTAGTGTGTTCTAATTATTTTTAATGCTATTCTCCCATTAAAATAGATATTGAGTTTCCATGTTAAGCAGCTATATCATGGTAAAAACAAGATCTCCTATTGTTTAACTATGGTTCATACTTGATCAGCCAAGTACATTTTATCAACTGTAAAGAAATGCTAAAATGCTAGTGTCCTTTAAAACATGAGTAATTTTGTTCTGAGAGCCAAGGTCAAATATATGATTCATTAGCAGTTTTAAAATATTTTATAAATAGGTGATAAATGTAGGTAGAGAGACAGACAGATCGATAGTAGATAGGTACATGGTTAGGTAGACAGGTGGACAGGTAGAAGCTAAGTGAGATTAAAGCCCAAGTTAGAGTCCTCCTACTCCCTGCAAATGCAAGAGATGCAGGATGTTTGGTAGATTTGAGTAAGAAAGGGAGACTAATGAGAATCAGGTCTAAACTTTTCTATACGTAGAAACTTTTCTCCACTCCCTGTGTGCTTAACTCCATGTTTTACAGTTGTTTACACACTAACAATCTGGCTGAGAATCTTGAAATATTTCAGTGGTTGATTTATTTTTGAATCTCAGCTCCATTCTGAACACCTTAAAGGCAGGGACCAATTTTACCACTTCTCTCAAGTACAAACCCTGCTTACAGTCAAATCTGAAGGAAAGTGTATGCAGTGAATGAACTAGTTGTCAGTTTGATTTGCATCTTGTTTGATGACGTCAAGAGCTTTAGCCAAGTGCTCCTCAAACAAACGTGAATATGATTATCTGAGGATTTTGTTAAAATTCATATTCTGATTGAGGAGACCTGGGGGTAGTGGGTGGCACGAGATTCTGCAGTTCTAACAATCTCCCAGGTGATTTAGATGCTGCTGTTCCTTGGACCATACTTTCAGAATCAAGTCTAGTTGATTTCTGGTCTAGTTCACTGCTAAGGGGTTTATTTCTGTGAGGCAATGCTGCATAGTAATTAAAACCATAAATAGAATCAGAAAGACATGAGCCCAAATTCTAGTCTTGTACTTGCAGATGGAGTAAATATAGGAAAATTATTTATCTCCCTTGCCATAATTTCTTTATATGTAAAATTTTGACAACAGATCAATATTTTATATGGGTACCATCTTTAAATCAAATAACATATGAGAGTATGTTATGCAGTACCTGGCATATGGCAAGGACTCAGTAACTGGTAGCTATGCATTCTCTTGTCTCTGCTCTAAGATTATATATTCAGAAAACTCTTTGTAGACCAAGTGAAATTAAACCTCAAGCCTAATTTTGCCAAGTTTGCTTCTCAGAACCACTTACAGAAATTACTAGCAAGTGCAGGAGACCCAGGGTTGTGAGGTAGGTCTGAGTGCTAAGGCAAGATTAATGAAAAACAAAGACTTAGAGGCACCAGATAGAAATGTAGGGATGCTAACTGGAAACAAACAAACAAACAAAAAAGGAGTTTTATAGTAAAATAAGGTAAAAAAAAAAAAGGCTAAAGAACAAATAGCCTATCTGTGTTATTGGGGAAAATGGAGAATGAGCACAGAATTTTAAAATGGAATTCAAAATGCTTTTGTTTGTTATGTCTTAGGTCTGGTTGCCCATAAGAAATGTCTTGCATCAGTGATTCATAGTAAGTGGCTTAGTAAGGAGGTGATACTGGAAGAGCAGGAAGAGTGTGGGAGCTGACCGAGGAAAGGGAAAAAGCCAAACAAAGATGAACTGGTGCTTAGGCAGCCTCACAAAATGAAACTTCAGGGAATTACTGGAGTGTAAATTTGCTTCAAAGATGTCCTGATTTGAGGAGAGAGAGCTGGAGTTTTATTCGTTGGTTTTAGGCTACCCCAAAGAAGTGGAGGAGACATAAATTTAAATCCCCCCACACTTCTAATTCTCCACAAGTGCTGGCAAAGCAGGTCCCAGTGCCTGAAAGCAATCTTCCAATAAAGCAACACAGGTCTGAGGGGCTCGAAGCCAAACCATACAGAAGGAAGGGAGGAGACACAAAAATGATAGATGCCAGACTCCAAAATATTAAATTACAAGGGAAACTTTGCTGTTTATACCTTCCCAGGACAACTGCTAACAAAGAAAGTATTCATCTCTGTGATTCTTCCCATGCTTATGGCTTCTTACAGTAAGATATTAAACAGAAATACCAATGGGTTCTGAAAGTCAGGATGATTTTTCAGTCTAAGTTTTTATGTTGTTTTATTTTTTGTTTCATTTTTTAAAAATTGCTCTTCAATAGAGAAGCAGTGAAAATAAGCAACATGGGGGAAGTGTTAGTAAACACCAACATATATAGAAATTTTGGGGGAAAATATATACATATATCACATACAGAAATTGGAATGAACAGTAGCTGTAGCCAAGTTGCTTATTAGAACCTGGCATTTTAGACCAGAGAGGAGAATGTCTGAAATGGTATGCTATAATGACACAAAGTATTAACCAACAATATGGTTAATCTATAAGACTTTAAAAATTGTTTGCTTCTTTTGTTTGTAATCTCACTTTCCAAAATAAATAAACTATCATGGAAAACAGAGCTGAATCAGTGATCTAATGAATGATGTCCAAAATAGCTTTGCAATTTTGAATTTCATGACTTGACTGGCAGAAGTTTAGAGGCTGAACATAGAAAGAAGTGTCTTAGGGTAAAAATAAACTGAAATGTTCTGTTCATTCGAGCACTCAAATCTAGCCCCATATTTCACCTTGCACACAAACTGAATCTAAGTGAAAAACTAAAAATTCTTGAATATATTTTTTGTGCTTGTTACCAAAAATACTGAAATTGGAAGAAAGGGGGAATTGTCTTTTCCCAAGGACAAGAAATATAGAATGTTTTCCCCTGAAATTTTGAGACTTCAGTTAGGTAAGACAAGCGTTAGATTAATCGTCAAATAGCAGAAGCTTAAGAAACTAACAAGCACAAGTATGTGTGAAAATGTGTGTGTAGGAGTTCCCGTCGTGGCGCAGTGGTTAACGAATCCGACTAGGAACCATGAGGTTGCGGGTTCCATCCCTGCCCTTGCTCAGTGGGTTAACGATCCGGCGTTGCCGTGAGCTGTGGTGTAGGTTGCAGACGCGGCTCGGATCCTGCGTTGCTGTGGCTGTGGCACAGGCCAGTGGCCACAGCTCCGATTAGACCCCTAGCCTGGGAACCTCCACATGCCATGGGTGCGGCCATAAAACCCACGGCCATAAAATGACAAAAAAGGCAAAAAAAAATGTGTGTGTGCATCTGTGTAGTATACATATTTGGTGTATATACATATACATAATCATATTTCTAAATGAGTCAAGTTTAAAAAAGTGACAGCATAGCAAAGAAATTCTTGATAAAAATATTGCAATGAAACATCAGATATCAACTTACATTAAAGAGATACAGAACTTAATAATCTTAGAAAAAAATAGGTGATTCAAGTGGAATAAAGAATCTAGGAGCATTATCATGAGGATTTTAGTATATAAAAATTAGCACTGGAAACCCATGGGGAAAATATACTCTACTTACTGAGTAATGGTAAGATAATGGGAGCTCCATTTGTACACACTAAAGGCAAAAATAAATTACAGATGAAATAAAGATCAATTTTACATAAGTTAAATATACACAAAAATGAACATAAGAAACACAACCCCAAAACTATAAAATTTTAAAATAAAATAGGGATTGTAGTTTTGGTGATATTAAGGTAGGGGAAAGCTTTCTAGGTAAGTGAATCAGAGACTGCAAAGAAAAAGCAGAATTGTCTTGTAAATCCTTAAAACATCACTATGATTAAAGATGCTATAAAAAAGTTAAAATATGTGTCAGTTTGAAGAGAAAGTATTTGGGATATTTTAACACATAAAATAATACCATCTCAAATAGAGAAGGAGGCTAAAAATCTGTAAAATAAAAATAAGGTAGAGGATAGGATATTTTACTAAAGAAATTCCTGTGGGTAATTACCATATAAGTGATGCCCGATGTCACTGGTCATCAGGGAACTACATTTTTACATGAAATGTTAGTTCATAAGATAAGAATATACTCATAAAATTTGATAGATCAATTTTTATATTTTTATTTAATTTTGAAATAGATAATATATTCACATGGATCAAATGCACAAAGTACAAAATGCTATATAATAAAATCTTCCCACTGAGTTCTCTGACAACAGTTTATCTCTTACAGGCAATTTATTATATGAATCTCACATGAATTTTTACAAGAATATTTTATGCATTTACAAGAAATGCACAATGCTTTACACTTTAATTTTCACACAGACACACAGAGAACTTTCTCATTCTTTTTTATGGCTTTATAGTTTTCCATTGTATGGATGTGACATAACTGAGGGAAATGTAGGTTGATAACAGTGGTACAACAAAAACACTATTCATAAGCTGTATCACATAAATGTGAATATATCTGCAGGATAAATTCCTAGGAGTACAATTGCTGGATCAAATGATATTCACATAAATGTGAATATATCTGCAGGATAAATTCCTAGGAGTACAATTGCTGGATCAAATGATATCTATACAATTGCTGGATCAAATGATATCTATACAGTTGTAAATGAGTATAGTCTTTTGGAGGAGAAATTTAGAGATAGCTTTAAAATTTTAAGTTGTTATACCTTGGGAAGTACGTTCAACATTACAAAATAATGTCTGCAAAAGGATGCATATTGCAGAATTTTGAAAGCAATAAAATGGAAATCTAAATGTACTCTCTATGGGAATGATTCTAATAGTTATAAAATATATTTAATGATCTATTCACATTACAGAATACCATACAGTGATTAGAAGGAATGAGTTAAGTTCATATAAACAAAAATGGAAATGTCTCTGAGATATACATAATTAAGTGAAAAAAAGCCAGTGACTGGACAATATGTATCAGATGATTTATGTTTTTTGTTTTTAAAGGCATTTCTTCTGTCTAAAAGAGTACACACCAAATTGTTAAAGGGGGTTATCTCTGAAAAATGAAAAGAAACCAAGTATAGGGGCATCATAAAGGGGAATTTTATTATTTTTGCTGTATGTATGGATTTAAATTATTTTTGAAATTAAAAAAAATGAAAATATTAAGAACACCACCCGAGATGTGAAAGCCTGGGATTTAGGTGAACTTGCTACAAAAGGCCAGTCTCTGAAATCCCATGCTTGGCTGCACTCTGAGACCCTAAGGCAGAGACTACCTATTGCAGTGGATAAAAAGGTGTGTCAACAGGGATGACAGTCAGGCAAGGCCAGCAGGAGCAGGAAGGCGACCTACTTTCTCTGGTACATATGGTATTCCTATTGTGAAAGCACCTTTTCAGCTAAAAGTAATAAATCTCATTTTAAACTAAAAAACAAAGAAAGCATAGCCGCAATCTTTGCCATTTTTAAAGAATAAAATGTGATAATTTTGGCAAAATATACAAAATGCATTTTATATAAAAAGGAAAATGTGGAACTAATATAAATAAATCATGTTTTATAAGTTATTTGCAATTGACTGCTCTTTATGGATCTACCATATGAGCCTATACTTACACCTTATAAACGTGAAGAATAACTAAATCAGCAGGAAGGATTTCTTTCCATCAATAAAAGAACCACATGCCGGGTAAAAGGTAAAATAATCACATCCACCAATGCTGTTTCTGAACCAGTGTCCCGGCTCAGTCACAGGACTCTGGGTAAATACACCATGCGTTTTATGTAATGATATAGAGTGATCTTTACTTATGATGTGATGCCATGGGACAAAGCTAAGGATAGAGACTTTCTCTTACTGATTTGATCGTCACAGAAATATTAGTGAAAATTAAGATGCAGCCCATGTTAAACACCTGTGTACATGCTCCTGCTCTCCATCCCAGTGGAGTAGTTTCTCAGCAAATACCGAGCCCCAGAGTAGTCTCAAATCTCAACCCAGCACTTCAGGCAGCAGTTACTATCAATCAAAGAGAATTATCACCAAACCAGGCGAAAGTCAAAACATTCAGCTCTCCATTTCAATGTTTCCTTTACAATACTTCTCCTAGATCGAGATATTTGGTTCTGCTGTTGATTTTGAGACTTAAATAGTTTTGATCATTTTGCAAGTTTATGACAATAATGAGAGAATCACATTCAACAGAGAAATACTTTCATTGTAATCCTCATGTGATTTTTGTTCTTATATTTACTGCACTGTGAGTTAAATGGAATGTAAAGAATTTAATGCTTCACTCAGGATTTTTTTCAGTAATTTGAAAATAAATTAAAGGTTTTTTTTGATTTACACTTTCAAAGCCAGAAGTATCAGTCTTTTTCTCACTATATTGAAACCTGTGATTGGGAAATATTAAGCATGAAAAGCATCTGCTTTCCCAGGCTCTTGACAGGGAAACATCATTTGCAAATACTTCAGTACAAAAGGCAAAGTTTAATAGGAGTTTTCATCCTCTTCTGGGCTTTTATCATTTTAGAGCCAGACTTTAAGTTCCTCTTTTTTTCTTTTTTGTTTACTTTTCATTTATTTTCAGTACTTATAGACAGGGGAAAAAATAACTTTAATAAAAGTTTCCGTGTATCCTATGTATTATTTATAAGTGTATTAATAAATATAATTTTAAGAAAAGAAATAAGTAAAAGCTTACTTGACATAAAACTAAACACTTAGCAAATATATAGCTTAGAGTCCTGGTTACATTTCCAATGTCAAAACAATTTTTTATTCATTTCTGTTAACCTGAGTAGTTTTAAAACTTCATAGTTGTGAGCAGATGAAATTGCTTTTTAAAATTTTCTGTAATGAGAAACTCTAAATTTCATAATTTTGTATTCAGTTGTTGGAAGCTAGTGTAATATAAGTGTTAACATAGTTTTTATATGTAAATGTCTTAAATTATACGATGAAACTTTATCTTATGCATTTGTTGATTTCTTATGTTCAGAGCCTTACATAGTATGAGTTATGGTTATACATTGACTGACCAACTGAAGAACAAAATACGTGAATGATAAAAATGAATAAGAAAGACTGGGTTCTTTTGACAAATAGTTGTTATGCATTGATGCAGTCATTTAATCTAAAGGATGCTTAATTATTGCATATTATGCACTGATTTATGAAATCTATTGTGTGTGCCTATTGGGCATGTTTATAATGGACCCATACTGTGTTTATATTCTGTGTTACCAATACAGATACCCAACAGTTTAGAGAATTTTGGCTGTCTTATTAGTGAAATAGATACTATAATAAAATTAATTATAAATATATTCTAGGAAGTACTAACTGTATTTCCTTGATTTAAAGTCACATGTTTGCCATGTTTAATGTGGTAATAAGCCCTTCAGAAATGATAAAGATTTACATGTATTCTATGTATTATTTATGCAATTCTTGTAGCTTAGGAAATAAAGCAGTTGTAGAATACATCTCTAACTGATAGGTCTCACCATCTCTTCTTTAGCCACCTCCTTATTCTAGGAACATGAAGATGGAGCCAGAATTATGTGTAAACAACATTTACACTCAACATTGAATCGTAGTGATGAATGGTCTGCCTGGCTTTACCAAAAAGCTGTTTCAGCAGTTAAAATATGAAGAGATTTGACAAGTGGCATACAACACTGGAAATTTGGGGCCAAAATTTTTTCTTAAATTCTACACTCTATATTACTCATATGTATTCTTTAGAAATATGTCATCTCTCACATAATCAATGTTCTTCCCTGGAAAAATAGAAGTATTGATAGGAAAAAATGACTCAAAAGCAAAATAGAATAGAAAATTAGAAATAGAATAGAAAAATAAATTTTGTTAATTATAAGTTTAAAAATTAGAATATACAATCTAAATGCCCTCTTATGTTGAGAATATTTTTAATACATATTCAGGTTTCATTTTAAATGTTATTGTTTGCATTGCTAAATAGCTTAGTAATTTTTTCTAGACTGATAAGTCCATTAGGAACATAATTAAACCAATGCTGTGGAAATTCACTGCCATTAATTTAAGTAAAATGGTATCAAAGATAAAGTTTAAAAGATAAAATTTCAGTCTATAAAAATGTGTTTTATATGTAAGCTAGGATATTTACTATATTAAGTAAGCAAAATTTTAATTAATAAATATATATATTCACTAAGGGGCTGCAGAATAAGTCATTATTTCTCTTGACAATGGCCTAGAGAAATTTGATTTGACTCATTTATTATTGAATTAATATTTATTATATTATATATTTTTTGCATAATATAACATATAATACATATAAATATAGTCTAAAAAATTACACAAAATATTTAATTATTTTTATTGTTGGAATTTACTCATGACTTCAGTAAAAAGCCATTCATTTTATTATGGTTAAAAACCAAAATGGAAAAAGCCTTGTATTTCAAAGTTTTCAGGGTCTTTACCACAATTGTTTCATATGATCACAAAAACATCAGAGTAATCAGAACACACTCCATTAAAAAGGAATTATATTTAAGATGATGTTATCACTTACAAAAGGCAAATACATTGAATCACATAAAGAAAAAAATGACCAGATTCAGTAATTTGTAATCAAAATCTATTCTTGTGTAAATTAATTAATTAATTAATTAAAATTTTAAAAACCTAATCTGACTAGTATCCATGAGGATGCAGGTTCTATCCCTGGCCTTGCTCAGTGGGTCAAGGATCCTTCATTGCCATGAGCTGTGGTGTAGGTTGCAGACACAGCTTGGATCTGGCATTGCTATGGCTGTGGTGTGGGGCAGCGGCTACAGCTACAATTTGACCCCTAGCCTGGGAACCTCCATATGCAGCGGGCACAGCTGTAAAAAGACCGAAAAAAAAAAAAAAAACTACCCTTGTGTCCCTAGTGCTGTGAGATGCTCTAAGCAAAAAACTGTCATGTAGTCTTATTTGGGGGAAATATCACATTTTCTCTTGGTATAATTTTGCTTCTACAAGTGTTTGCCTACATATGAGTGTGTATTCATTTCATATACATCTTCCCCATTAATCTATAAATATCATAATAATAGGATTGGTTATTGTTATATTCAGCCTAACTGATAAAGATTTTCTTCTTGACCAAAATTAATTAGGCTCCTCAGAACTTTCTTCTCAACTTGGCCCTGATTTTAAGGCTTTCTTTTTAGTCTCGGCAGAGTTCAATTTTGGCAAGGATCCTGTTAAGTCAGTTTAACCAGAATACCACACTCAATAGCTAATCACCCTCTATATCTGGTTTGGTTCCTGTTTTCCTACAATTCCTCAGGTGCTGAATGATCACCCTAGCCTACATTCAGTATGAAGACTTCTGCTTGGTTAGCCAGAATCCCTCTTACCTTGGATGTTTACTCTTAGTAATTTTCTATCTACCAAACCTTCTCTCTCACTCTGCTTCTTGACTATAAAATCCTTCCTTTTCTTTGTTGTTTCTCAATCTCTCGCTCCAACTGCAAAAGTCCATTGCAGTGTCCCTTACACCCATAATGATTGTGCTGAATACAATCTATCTTTAGCAAGTGCAATGAATTATTTTTTCTTTAACATAACAAAGAGTAAGCCCTCAACATCTTTAAAAAAAAATAATAGAATTTAAATGTTTTTCGGTTGGAAATCAATGAGTTGTACTGGCATAGTAAGAATTCTAACTAGTTCTTCATAAAGAAAAAGCTGTTTAATTTTTAAATACTTGTTTTGCAAGTTGACCTACTTTAAAATAGGTGCTTATGGAATTCTTTTTGAAGAATTGAAATGCTAAACTAATTGGAGCTTTCCCACTATGGCAGCTAATGTAGTCAATACGAAATATAAAGGCAAAAAAAGAAAAATAAAAAAACGGCAGTGGGGATATCCAAAACAAATACATATATTTTAGGCAGTGGGGATATCCAAATCAAATATACATATTTAGGACAGAACTCATTTTGTAATCAATGTAGGCATTAAGCAAGCTTTGCTGAATGTGGTTATAACATTGGAGGACTTAATTTTTAGTTGTTTGAGTCCCATATATATTGCTATTTATAAGTGTGCAAAATACTTGTTTATTTTTCTCATGCATATGTTGACCCAAGATATATCTAAATTCTGCATGAGCCACATTAGGTTCTATGCTCTTCTGTGATATTAGTAGCATTTATATGATGACTGACAAATAGGTATGATGATAGCTTTCTTATATAAAGTTAATACATCCATATTATTGAAGAAAGTTACACTTTTCACGTTACAGCTTAATTTTATGTAGATTCAGGCACAGTCTTAATCTTCTAGATGTTGAGGTAAAGCCATTCCAAATAAATTATATGTATATATAATTTTGCATTCTAATTTTCCGCATCTGCATGTGCTATTTACATATTTTCTGTTATTGTTATAACCCAAACTACCAATAGAAATAAATAAATAAATATATTTATGCTGCTTAAAGTATAAACTCTAGGAGCAAACATTTTTAGTTTTAGTATAAAGCAAATAAAATACTATTTCAATATTTAATCAAACTCCACTCAGTGGATATGTCAGTCAAATCAGTAAATCCTCCAAAGATAACAGTGAATCCTTTCCTCCCCCAGATCAATACATATAAACTAATTAAAATGCAATTAAAAAGTATTCTCTTGTAACTTCAAAAAGATACCTCCTTGCAGAAACAAGTATTATAGATGCAGAAAATGTGTATTTTTTATGTTGATAAAGATAAGTTACTAGTTTTTGCATTGTGAAATCTCTCACAAGAAATTACACCTTTGATTTTTTCCTTTTTGTGTAACTAAGCAATTAGAAATTAATGGACTATTTAAACAGTCCTTGTGCATGCGTCTCAGAAGGTATGAATTCTGATTTCTCCTATTTTATAATTCTAACAGAATAACTCATGTATTACCTATACACTCAGGAACAGATCTTTCTGTTCACCACCTAAAATTTTATCAGGATGTCTCAGATTGAATTAATCTCTCTACATTTTCATGTTTGGCCTTTACTATTCTACTTTACAATTACGTATGCTATCTCTGTCATTTCATTATATATTTCTGAGAGCAGGGAAATCAGTCTTAAAGATTGTAGTTGCATTGCTATGTATATGAAACAGGATAGAAATATCTGAATAATGTCCCCAGACCCTTGATATTTTATACTGGAACTATTTCTTAAACACTGATACAAACTGTACAATTTTCAAAAATATTATATTTATGTGAAGTTTATCTTTTGCGATTATAATGGTTTTGATAACAGTTGTCTTCTTTAGTTTAGAATTTGGAGATTTATTTTCTTTTTAGCTTAAACTGGAAATACATGACAGCATCTGTGTATGTGACCTTTTGCAAACAAATTGAAACAATAATAAAATCCTAGCTATTTTAATTGTCTTTATTATCTATACCACTCATTTGGATTATTCTTAGATATTGCATATATGATTTTAAAATATCACTAGATGAATATATGGTTATAGCTGTGCCATCCAACACAGTAGGCATTTAGTCACATGAGATTATTTAAATTTAGCTTTATAATTAACAAAATTAAAAATTCAGTTCCTCATGTACACTAGTATATTTCAGGTACTCACTAGACACATGTGGCTACTATACTGAGTAGATTAGATGTGTTACAATTATTTTTGTCATTTTTCATCATCACAAAATTCTGTTGCTGAGCTCTGGACTAGAACTGAGATAAAATCAGCGATAAGAATTAAAAGATATTTTTTCTGAAGTCACAGTGTTGCATATAAATAATTCAAGCTTTTCCTTTTAATCTCCTCGGTATTTCAATGACAGAGGCAGCCATTAGGTAATAAATAACATTTCCTGTACCTTTCTGACAGATGTGACATCGACGGGATTATTTTTCTGTTTCTTTAAAGTACAACATGCTGTGAGTTCACTGGGGTACTATGCCACTAATTCCCAAGATTCCATCACTCTTTTAGACTCAAACATTTTGCTATAACTGAAAATCTAATTTTTCAACTTGCTTGATGTGAAGTAATTACTTTTCATCAGTACCCATTGCCAAAAAACAAAGAACTTGGATTAGATGAGGCTTACTGATAATGGATGATTTTATCATAAGAAAAAAAAATATATATATACATTTGCACACTCCGTGCTCTTTCCTCTATAATTTAATATGCAGTTGTCCTGCCAAATCCTGGAAAATCCTCCTGGCTTTATGAGCTGTCTTCCCAGATGATCCCTCATTATGATTATTTCATACTTTCTTTCTTCCTAAGGTCCCACTTTCTTCCCGCCATCCTCAGAGTGGATGCTCTGTCATATTTTTCTTTACTAAGATCAACGCCATCTACTTGTGCTTTCACATGTATGTTCTCTAAGACCTTTTGCTTAAACTCGTGCTTGTATTTTGTGCTCTCTTTTTATCTTCTGTCACTTTTATTTGTTTCTGTGTTCTCCACTCCATGATGTTGTAATCTTAGATGAAAGAGAGTTTATTTTCTTTTTTTTAATTTATGATTTTTATTTTTCTATTATAGTTGATTTACCGTGTTCTGTCAATTTCTATCATACAGCTTATCTTCTGCTCTGAAGTAACTTTCCCATCCACTGCCTTGAATACTTTCCACTCGTGTTCTTTCCCTGACTTCTTAAATCTCTAACTCCTTCCTGGTTCCTTTTCATATCAGCTAGGATTATACAGTCAAAAACAACAGAGATTGTCCCTGGCTATCCCATGAAAAAGAAAATTTATTGGAAGCATATGAATTTCTCACAGACTTCAGAAATAGTTGGAAAAAACAAGAAAGGGCCAGAAACTGGGGAAGCCCTAAAGATCCAGACTATGAGCTCAAGGCTGTCAGGACATTATGATTAAGTTAAATCTTCTCCAATCACTTTTTGGCCTAAGGAGAGGAGAGTGTCTTAACTTGAGCCACAATGGACTTTGTACAAGGGGTAAGCAAAATTTTCCTAAAGTGAAAACAGGGTATTTGTTACTTGAAGAGATGTTGCATTCTAGAAGGCATAAACTACAACTCTCTATTATAGTCCCCCTTCAAATATGCACAAAACCATTTAAATTACATACATGTACACAAACACACACCCCAACACCCTATCATTTGCCTCCTTATATTATGATTCCATGGTAATATACATCATTCATTGAGCATATTTATCATATGTAAATTCTATTCTAAATATTTTACATATACTATAGTAGTTATCCTTACAAGGACTCTCTTGTTGGGTACTATTACGATCCTCATTTTTTTTCAGAGGAAGAAATCAAGTCTGTTGTCCAAAAGGGTTCCAGTCTGTTTCAATCTCTATCTGCCCGATTCCAAATACTGGATTCTGAGCAAATATTCTGTAATATTTCTGTTTTCAGAAAGTCAGTCATTGATCTCTGGTCTGTTTCCTAGGTTTCTGTTGAAGTGACACATTCTCTTTAGTCTTCTAAAAACCACCTTCTATTTTTCTTGATCCTGAGAAACTACTGCTTTTCAGTTTATGAAAAACTTTCTTTTAGCCATATCCAAGGCATTTTCTATGTCTTTTGACTTTCTGTTCCCAGATGACACTATGGACCATTTTCATCTTAAAATATTCTTTTCAGTTTTCATGACATCATTCCTCTTGTCCTCTCATCTTTCTGTATATAAGCTCCTATAAGCTTTGTCCTTTCTCTTGCATCATAACTCTAAAAGACTTCCTCAGCATATAAAATGTAAGTTCTGAAAATAAAAAGCCCAAGGCCAAGGACAATGCCAATTTTCTTAGAGAGCTAAAGTCTTATACCCATTATTTCTCAGTGCTAATTATGTCAAATATTATATAGCTAACCCTTTAAATTCTAAGTTTATATTTTTAGCTGCCTGCAGAACATTAGCCTCTTAAATTTATATATAAAAGTATATCTTAATTGGCTGCCTTTTGGAACATATCTATTTCTATATTAGCATCGTTAGGTCATGAAATTGTGTCTATTATTTAAATTTTTTCATGAATTTTGCCTAGATCATAGCCAGTCATCATTATTTTCTTCAGCTGTGTCCTTGTTTATTATTTACTTTTCTTTCTTTCTTTCTTTATTTCTTTTCTTTATTTCTTTCTTCCTTTTTTTCTTTCTTTCTTGTTCTTGTTCTTGTTGTGTCTTTGCATATTGTTTAAACCACTTATTTTCATCTTATTCCTGCTTAATACAGGCATCTCAGTCCAGATCTTCTGCTTGCTTTCACTGAGGATTCTTATGATTAGTATCCATGAATTAGGAATATATATATATATATATATATATATATATATATATGGAAAATATATATTATATAATATTATATAATATATATTATATGAATATATATTATGTAATATGTATTATATGAAATATATTATATAATATATAATTATATACGACTATAATATATTTATATATATTATGTATAATATATATATATATATATATGGAAATTGAATTTCAAGGACTCTCTAATGCTTTCCCATGAGCCTTGTGCTGTAAATCAGTGTAGTAGGAAAAAAACTAAGTTTTGGAAAGAATGGCATTATAATACTCTAAATTATGACCTTGGGGAAGTGATTTAATCTCTCTGAACTGAATTTCCTTGCTTATAAAAATAACAAGTATCAATGTTATTTATTTTGCAGGGTTATTTTGGTGATTAAATAAGTAAAAAGCCTAGCAAAATATCTGGCAAATAATATATGCTCAAAAAATATTAATCTCTCTCTCTGCAGGCCCCAGGACTGCCTGCTCATTACCCCAATGCTTTGTTCATTTAATTAGAAATTGCTATTTCTGTAGAAGTATTGCCACTCTTTTAAAGAAGCAATTGGTGAATGTATAAGTTACAAGAAGTTATGCAGGATGCTCAATTTTAATCTCAGTCCCAAGAATAACTATACTTTCTTTCCCTTCTCTTCCCCTCTCCATCAAAATTAAAAGCAAATTTATATGGGCTTTTTATTTGTTTTTAAAAGATGTACTCTAAAACCTCTCTCTGTGTTAGATTGTTTTGACTTAACACTACCCTACTATGACACTGTAATATTTTGATAGCCAGTACTCCTTGTGCATATTTACCCTCTCCATCACTGAGTAAGAAATGTTTATTTCCTTGGGGAAAGGGAAAATACAACTTAGAATAATGATAACAAAAAGGACCCTAACCATATTTTTCAAAATTTTATTGTGGTTGTTTGTCTGTTTCTGAATTCTGAGAACTTGCATATTAAGAGCACATGTCTGGAGGACTCAGACTGTAGGATTATACAATGAGCTACATAATGAAGAAAGGTTATGGAATGACCTTAGACAAATTTTTCCATGGAAAATTATGTTCTGGGATAGGCATAGGAACTTGGGGAGGATTTGAAAGACAGAGTAAGAGAATTTAGATATGAATGTGAAAATCTGCTCTCATTTCATCTCCCTCTTGCACTCAACTCAGAGAGAAATCATAAGAAACTCTCAATAGGTCTGGCTAAACAAAAGCCAGACTTCCCATCTTGAGCTGTGGAGACAGAGTTGAGTGCAGTCGTGTGATCATGTCGGTATGGCAGATCCCCAAAGACTAAGGGATTCGGATTCCTCACCTCTCTCCCCCTTGAGTTGTACTTAGCTTCCACAAGACATTGACAAGGTGTGAAGATTATTTTCATGCCTGAGAATTGAAAGACTGTACTTAAACCTAATGAGGTGGTAGGTACCTAAGGGACCATTAGTATCAGCTGGGGAATGGATGGCCCAAACTCCAGTTTAGTTGTTTGGTTGGAGGATATGACTGCTTCTCATGACATCACTACTTCCAGTGGCAGCTGAGGTATGGACATATTCATCAAGAAGTGACCATGAAGTTCTCTATCCACTATCCATGTGGAAAGAACAGAAAAGCTACATCAGCAGAGATGTGCTCACAGGAGAGAAGCCCTTCTCTGAAGGATGCCAGGATGACGTGAGGCCCTCCTGAACTGAGATTACCTACAGAATACAGAGACAGCAGGGAGAGTATTTATCTAAAGAAGACTGAGATTAAATCACAAGAAATTTTAATATCTTAAACTGGAAAAATCAAATTTTCTGCCATCAGCAGAAATTAGGGTTTGAGAGCTAAGTTCAATAGAAAAATATATCTCTAAAAAAAAAAAAAAAAAAAAAAATATATCTCTAATTCTAAACATGTTATGATGTAATGTAAAATTAAGTTTACACTACCAGAGCATTTACTCGAGAAAGAAAACATTATTTCCATAGAAACTCTCATTTCAAAAATGGAAAAATAATAGTTACCCACCTCAGAGAACTGTTATGAAGACTGAATGCATTAGTATATACAAAAGGAACAACTGGTGAGTGTTAGTTATTTTGTTATAATTACCGATTATGCCTGGGATCAAGCTGATGTTGATAGACCAACTTGCTTTATTTATCCATGTACAGTCTGGGGCAGAGTGAGTTACAAAGTTTTGGTATCATTTACCCATCTGAGAATCTGATGATCATCTCCATAAAAGTGAACATGTGGACATCAAATTTTACATATAATTTCAGAAGTTCAAGGATAATTCAGGACTATTTTTTAAGCCTCTAAAATTTGGGGGACCCTAGGCTGAAAGCCACAACTCTTAACATTAGAAATAATAAATTCTACTGCAGCACTAAATCTGCAAGGAGCTAGGTGTCTCTTCTCAGTTTTGATTAAAAAAAGATAAAACTGTCCCATCAATTTTTTTTTTCTTGGAGAATAAGGAAAGGCAATCAACAGACACTAACACTGAAATGAAGTGGATGTTGGAATTACCTGACAAGGATTTTAAAGCAACTATCATATAAATAATTTGATGATCAATTACAAACACATTTGAAACAAATGAAAAATAAATGGTAAGTTTCAGTGATGAAATCACTTGAAAAGTATAATAATATAAATGAAAATTCAGTGGAAAGATACAGTAGAATGGAGAGGACAGAAGCATAAATCAGTTAACTCAAAGATAAGACAGTAGTGGAGTTCCTGCTGTGGTGCAGTGGGTTAAGGACCCAGTGTTGCCACAACTGTGGCATAGGTCACAGCTGCAGCTTGGATTCAGTCCCTGGCCCGGGAACTTCCATGTGCTGGGTGTGAAGCCAAAAAAGAAAAAAAAAGTTTCTGTAATCTATCAAGGGAAATATAAATCAATTCCTATACACATTTTAAAAATATGTACTGTGTACTTATCATTATTTTAGACTCTCTTAAAAGAAAATAAACCTATCACATAACCTTTTTACAGCTAGTTAACTGATTTATAATATTAAAAGCATGTATCATTTATTAGTTCACATTCTAATTTGGAAACAAGAGAATCCATTGCAACATGTTTAAACAGAACAGGAAATTTTATATGCAGTGGGTGCAGGCATAAACAACAACAATAACAACAAAAGCGGAAATTATCCAATGCAAACAAAAGAGAAAATAGACTGAAGAAAAATATGACAGAAATTCAGTGATGTGTTGGACTAAAACAAAATATTTAACATGTCATTGGACTTTAGGAAAGAGAGGATAAAGAGAATAGGCTGAAAAATATTCTAGGAAATAATGACTAAAATTTTCCCAAATTTGGCAAAAGACATAAGCCTATAGATTCAAGAAGCTGATCAGTTCTCAAATGGGATAAAACCAAAGAAATCTGCACCAAAATATATCATAATTAAACTCCAGAAAACTATAGACGAAGAAAAAAAATCTTTAAACAGAGTGATTTCATTGCCTATAGGGGGAAAATATTCAAATGACAGATTTGTCATCATAAACCATGAATGCCAAAAGGAAATGGCACATTTTCAAACATTGGAAGAAAAATGTATTAGCTCCAAATTCTGTATTTGGCTAAATTATTCTTCAGGAATGAAAGGGGAAATCAAGACAGTCTAAGATGAAGGAAAATTAGGAGAATGTGAAGCCAAAAAATCTACTCTAAAAGAATTGTCTAAAAGACATTTTTTTTGTCTTTTTGCCTTATCTAGGGCCGCACCTGTGGCATACGGAGGTTCCCAGGCTAGGGATCTAACAGGAGCTGTAGCTGCCGGCCTTCGCCACAGCCACAGCAACACAGGATCTGAGCCGTGTCTGTGACCTACACCACAGCTCACAGCAACGCTGGATCCTCAACCCACTGAGCAAGGCCAGGGATCAAACCCGCAACTCCATGGTTCCTAGTCAGATTCGTCAACCACTGAGCCACGACGGGAACTCATAAAAGACATTCTTGAATATTCATGATCTTAATTGTTTTACTAAAGAAAGATATAGTTATTGCTCTTATCCAAATCATATAAATGAGAATATGGAAGCTTGGAGTATGAAATGTTATTCAAGGTTGTCCAGAGATAGTGTTTTATTATAAAAATATAAAACTTGAACAAAGATTTAAAATTTATTTCCACCTTTTGTCTTCTCAGCTATACTTTAGTTTCCCCAACATAAAAAATTATTTTCCAAAATCTTTTTAACTCTTAAATGGAATGATGTCTTTTAATTATAATATTGTAATGGTAACTATAATATTCCATTCCCAGAACTAGACCATAAAATGGGTATAATACCTTTAAGAAATTACAGAAACCATATTTTTAAAATATCCTGCCTTAGCTAACGCCTATAATGACAAACAGTGAAATCATTTTGAATCTGCTGGGATCAATTTACCGGTGCAGTGCACAAGGTCCAGCGCTTCTAGCTATAATTAGAAAACAGTGCCTGTTCTCCATTAGTTTTGGTTACTATAGTAATTCCATATGCCTGCTGACTAGTGAACTAGATCATGTATCTTCTGTAAATTGCTCTTGTTAGTCACTTGTAATTTATTTTATGTTTCCAACAACAATTTCAAACCAGCAGTGTCAGGAACACATGTTTTTGCAATTCCTGGAAAAACAAACTGGAGAATGTGTACCTCCAACCTCATCCCACTCTTGGCTATTAATGTTTACATAAACTACTGACTATTTTTTGAACATCATCAAAGACTGTCAACATATTTTTTTAAAATATAAGATAAGAAGGCATATTCTTTTTCTGCCAAGAATACTTATTACAAAATTTTGAGGCCTTTTTATCTCTAGAAAAGACTATAAAATGATTTATAACCTGCACTGTTTTTCCACTCTGCATTTTGATAGTCAATTTTTTAGTGATAGATTATTTGAAACCTGATTTTAACATCCATTGTGGATTCAGATTCAGTCAAATTTTTTTAAGGTACCTAATGTATCTGAGACTCATTTTCCCATTCTTGTCCACAGGTCTGTGTTCAGCAAAAGCTAACAGTGTGCTGCTATGTTCTTATTCCATTTTGGCACCTTGCCAATGCTCATAAATACATGCATAGCCTCAAACAGAATAGCTTACCAAATAAGTATTGATAATGTGTCAGATGCTCAGTATAATAATGAATATTTCAACAGCTATCCCATATAGCTTTGTACTATAGAGGGTAAAATATCCCATATTGATCGACACACATATCTGTACCTAACATATTGCTTTCCAGTTGTATTTTCATTTAAGAAATAAGAAATGTGGTTCATAAAATAAAAATGTAAAAGTTAAATGTTAATTTATATTGTTTTAGTGCATTAATAGTGTAACATAAAAGTAGGTCATCAAATATTTATTGATTAAATGAGTAACAATTTTCAACACAAGTCTCAAACTGAAAGGATATATAAAGTGAGGAGGCTTTCTTGTAGTGATAAATAAATTTGCTTTAGAATAAATTTTGTAAATATTGATGTGTAAAAACCCAAATTGCAAATATACCACTAACATTGAGATTATCAGATTTCATTCAGAATATGGTACTATTTGTTTTATATATATACATATAAAATATAAACTGATTACTTATATTTTATATCCCTGTGCTTATAATTCTAAATTACTGCATCTAAAAATTTTCTAAGATTTAAGTCCTAATCATACAAGATAAAAAGATAAAAGAATGGTAAGATTTTAAAGCACTGTGAGCTCTTCTGAACTCAAACCTTTACCCCAATATTAAGAGTAATGAAGCTTCAAGAGACAGTTGTATACACATTAATTATTGTAATTATTCAAGATACTTTCCCTCAGGGCTACGGTATTTCTAAGCCAAAATGGCATTCTTGGTCCACTATGACAATTAGCATCTGATAAATGATGCTATTGCCCACACTTCTAATATAGAGATTGATCATTTCCAATTAATTCCTGAAAGAAATCAATAGTTTCTTCCTAGAGCATTTGTGTTAACTAATTGATGTTATTATGATACCTTATATCCACAATTTGCAAGAGAAGATGGGCCTTTCTAAAGGCCCAATAAATATATGAACTTTATTTAATACTTTAGAGCTTCAGTATTCTATTTCAGAGCTCAAAAAACAAAAATGTACAAAAAATCTGTAAAGATCAAGTAAATCTGGGTAATTTAACCATAGCAACTAAGTCTTGATGCTGATGAACGTTGGTCCAACTGAAATGCAACAAAGACGCTTTGGAAGATTTTTCAGTTTGGCCATAGTTTGGAAACGTGATTTTGTACTGAGGACCCACTCTCTGTTTAGATTTCTTTCTTTTTTTTTTTTTTTTTGCCTTATCTAGGGTCGCACCCATGGCATATGGAGGTTCCCAGGCTAGGGGTCTAACAGGAGCTGTAGCTGCCGGCCTTCGCCACAGCCACAGCAACGTGGGATCCGAGCCGCATCTGCAACCTACACCACAGCTCACGGCAACGCTGGATAGTTAACCCACTGAGCAAGGCCAGGGATCGAACCCGCAAACACATGGTTCCTAGTCGGATTTGTTAACTGCTGCACCACAACAAGAACTCCTGATTAATAAAATTTGAAGTTCACAACACATTACCCTCACAGTTATATTAAGAGGTTCCGTCTGCTAAGATGATTTAACTGTAGAATTTGGATACTATATGACACCATTCAGATGCAAAGCCTTATTTACTCAAAGCCAATCTTACACATTTTCCCTTAGAAGCAGAACCTTAATAAGTGGACAGCACATAGACAACAGCATTTAGATTTAAAATGTTCTAATATATTCAATACACAGCCAGCCCAAGGAAAGTTATGAGAGCATCAAGATATTTGTTCTCAACCAATACTAACAGAAAACAGACACATACAGTCATCTTATCTGCTGACTCCCTTAATTTCCCATTCCTTCCTCTCTTTTCCTCCCTTCCTAGACATAGACTCTAGAGTGATAACAAGATTACTACACTCAAAAACATCTTTTGGGAGTTCCCTTCGTGGCTCAGTGGTTAACGAATCCGACTAGGAACCATGAGGTTGCAGGTTCGATCCCTGGCCTTGCTCAGTGGGTTAAGGATCCGGCGTTGCCGTGAGCTGTGGTGTAGGCTGCAGACGCGGCTCGGATCCCGTGTTGCTGTGGCTGTGGCGAAGGCCGGCGGCTACAGCTCCTGTTAGACTCCTAGCCTGGGAACCTCCATATGCCGCGGGTGCGGCTCCACATAAAAGGCAAAAAAAAGACCAAAAAAAAAACAAGTCAAACTGTGAGTCTGCTGATTCACATGTTAATCATGTTAGATTTATCATTCCTTTATCAACTGATCTGAGCTTAGAGTCTGACCATCTTAAGAATTAAGAAAAGTAAATGGGTTTCAAAAAAAAAAAATCTTTTCAAGTTCTTAACTTTGTTTAAAATAAGACAAACAATACAAATTAAGGTTCTAATCCCGGCTGTATTTATTCAAACATTTGGAGTATTTACCACATGCCAGGCACTGTTCTAGGTGGGGCGGGGAGGGCAGCTATATGGCTTCGGCTTTTATGTCACTTATTTTTCTGTGTGCCCTCGAGCATTGAAGTTAACCTCTTTTAGCTCATATCTTGATTTATAATATGGTCTCGGTGTGAAGATTAAATACAGTTATCTATATAATGAACATAGATAGCATGGATGTTAAAAATATATAAAAACGGATTTCAGATGAAAAAATGGATTTCAATTTTTCCTTTAGTGAAGTCTATAATAATTTTTATCATTTTATCTTAAGAGTATACAAGAGTTCTCACTGTAGCACAGAGGGTTAAGAATCAACTGCAGTGGCTCAGTTCACTGTGGAGGCTAGGGTTTGATCACCAGCCTGCTGTAGTGGGTCAAAGATACAGCGTTGCCACAGGTGTGGTGTAGGTTGTGGCTGCAGCCTGGGAACTTCCATATGCCACAAATACAACCATTAAAAAAAAAAAAAAAGTGTGCAATCTAGCAGCAGAAATAGGGAAATAAGTTTACAAACAATCATTCTCTAAAATTAAAGTTTAGTGTTACAAGCTTTAGGATTATGGGTCAATATTATGACTTGCTCGGATAGGTTGTTTCCTGAAAAAAGACTTTCATGTAACAGACAAAGAAATTGCCTTTCTTCTTGCATTAAAGGGCAAATGAAATCCAAAAGATGGTTTACATGGATTAGAGCTAGAAAGGACTCAAACCAAAGGAAATAGAAATTTGCCAGTTTTAACTCACATCATTTAGGGCAGTGTACTTGCTGGTGGAAAAGTAGTTTGCGCCCAAGTTTCACAATAGGGTAAAAAATTCTACAAGATTATACAACTCCTTTTGCTCTAATCCCATTTCCAGAATTAGGTCAACTTTCTGAATATCAAGTTTTGCAGAGAATCCTGCAATCAACTAACTTGGCTATGGACAAAAATATCTTCATGAACAGAAAGTAATATTCTCCCTAATAAAACTGAATAAATCTCTCTTTAGTTTGGTGATTGAGGATCACTGCAGGTGGTGGAACAACTGGGTAAACTCACAAAATCAGGTTCCCAAACATACTAAAGAAACATTCTAAATGATCCTCCTACGGAAGCCACCAAAGGAAAAGTAAGAAATATAACTATTTTAGTCTAGACAATGTAACACCAAGGTTGTAATTTATTGAATTATTTTCTTGCTTTTTAGTGCCAAACCTGTGGCATATGAAAGTTCCCAGGCTAGGGATTGAATAGGAGCTGCAGCTGCCGGCCAGACACAGTCAGATCTGAGCCGCACCTGCAAACTACACCATAGCTCACCACAAATCATGTCCTTAACTCACTGAGCGATTCCAGGGATGGAACCTCCGTCCTCATGGATACTAGTTGGGTTTACTTCCGCTTCGTCACAACAGGAACTCCCAAGGTTGTAATTTATTAACCTGGTCAATGGCAGAAGCAGCACTCATTCAAAAGTTTGAGTTTTTTTACCATCAAATATTAAATTAATATCCAAAGGCATATATTTGTACTTAATACGCTTTAAATGTTTTTTTCTTGCATTTAATTCAATGCTTTAAATTACTTTGGTCTTTCAATTTGTAGAAATGAAAAATAAACTTTCTGAATAACACAATTTTAATACATGTTGAGACTGGTTAATTGGTCAAAACATTAGGTTAACAAAGCCAAAGTGCGGGGTTTAAAGTCCAAATAAACCCCCAAAGTGCGGGGTTTAAAGTGGGCTTTCCAAATCATTTCTGACAACACACGTTATTGATAAAAGCAATCTCTTCACTTCTACAGATTTAAAAACACAAACAACTACAAAAGGCATTAATGATATAAAAAAGGTCTCGTCTTGTCACTTTAAAGCTTTTTCTTTGAAAAGCACATATCTTTTCAGCATTATTAGACATGTGTCTTCTTAAAAGCAACTACTGTTAATTCTATGGCTTTAGGTAGGATACTTAGAACATTACCTCTTCTATAGAGAAAATCCATGAACTACAAGCCAGTTACTTTACATATTTGTAAGTCACTATTATACCTATTATAAATTAGCACCTGAAATAATATTATGGACACATGAAATTATATGAGATCTGGTGAGAACACTGGAGCTTTAATTTTGTAAACCAAAATTTTGTATTCAAGTAATCAATAACAGAAAGTATCCCATAGAGAATTGGGGCCGAGGCTGAGACCTAAAAATTGTCTCCTCCCAAATGCAGTATCATGCGCTGCTCCCAAGAGCTAATAACAAGTCTGTCCAGATGCTAAGTCCAGGGACTTCGAAATCTCCATCTTGAGCCTTACGGGACTTCAGGGCAGTTAGAACTTCATCTTTCAGAGGTGGGGGGGCCTGACAGAGGCTTTGAAACCTGGTGAACAACTCCTCCCAGGGCACATCCTGGGACTCAGTTCCAATCCAAATGCCTTTCTGAAGGTCATAATGCAGGTGCCCACCCCAGTTTGTTAGCAGACCCAGATAGACCCGGGAAAGTTCTGGATGGCGGCCTGCCACCGAAGTTAAAAGCCCGGCTGGGAGGATGTGGCAAAAAGCAGTAATGACTTCTGATTTCCCCAGGAGCCAATGAAGCAACTGTTGACCCCCCTCTCCCGGTGTTCTGGGGCTGCCCTGTTCCAATTCCCCTTCTTGGGACCAGGGAGACGACGGGGGCAGCAAAAGCGCGGCCGCTATCACCTTCAGGAAGTTGTTCTGGGGCACGCGCTCCCACAGGCTGCTGAGAAACCTGCCAGGGCCCTGGGATTCGCCCTCCCCCACCTCCTGCAGACGCTCGAGAAGAAGCTCCGCCTGGGTCTTCATCAGTGAGTCTTCCTGAAGGACCGGGTTCTCTCTATAGCCGTTTAAGTGCAGCAGGTGGACAGCGGCCTGGCGGCGGGCGAGAAGTGCCAGGCTGTCTTGGAGAGTCTCCTCTTCCGCATCCAGGACGCCAGGGCCAGGAAAGAGTTGCTGCAGCAGGTAGCGAAAGGCGGCATCTCCGAGAGCCCGGTTCGCCAACAGTCGCAGAGACAGCAGATGGTCGCAGTGCTCCAAGGCCTGGAAGTTTACCAACCCTGGGGCTGGAGCGGGCCCAGAGTCGCCCTCCTGCTTCCACTGGTTTTGCAGTCGCTGTTCCAGAGCCGTGCGAATGCGGGCACAGCGGCCAAAGCGCCTGTAGATGTGGCGCAGGTAGCGAGCCCACTGTAAGGCCCTACGCACGGTCGCGGGGTCCCAGCTGCTGACATGGGAAGTGCGAGAGACAGCCAGAACCTCGGAGAAGCGTTCCAGGTGCTCGAGGAGCGATTCCATGAAGGCACGCATTACTTCCGCGTGCACCCTGGAGACGGCTACTCTCTGCGTGCTGATTGGCGCCTTGGTGAAATGACACGCCTCTCTACAAGGCTATTGGGTGAGATACCTGTCAATCTGATAGCGGCTTCAATCCGGGTACCTGCACTGCGGGAAATTTAAGCCGGAACAAAGGCTTCTTTTACTTTCGTCACGGATATTGAGGAGCCACCACGCAATGGCGAATAAAAGGCGGGTATACTGGAGAGAGTTCCGGGAGCCACCTGCAACGTGCTGCTAGTTACAGAGGTCTCCATGCTTCCTTTCGCTTTGGAAATAATCTGTAGTAGAAATTTCCTGAGTTTTGCCTTGGTGAATCTGTGTTAACGTTATCGTAATTGGGTAAAGCCAGCAACATGCTGTTACATGTAAAAATATTGTTAAATGAAGTTTTTAGTTCAGCTTAGTAGAAAGCTACTGACCTCCAATTAATTTATACCAGGCACTGTGCTGATATATGGGCTTTGACCTTTCCTATATTTTCCTATTATTTCCTAATAATTAAAATTATTAGAACTTGAGCCCCAGGTTAATGGAAAGGTCAGGTACTTTATTAAAATACTAAAGGAACTTAAATTTTTATTTCAAAGTTGCACAATTGTTTTTTTTATTTTTGTAATTTCCAAGGCAGAATAGCTTAATTGACTCTTATTTTCTCAAAATAAACAGTTGAACTAACTGGCATTTAAGAGCGTAAAACAAAAACAAGTACTTTTCTAAAGATTGGGGGAAGGGGGGTAGAATAACCCATTTCTGGAATGTCATCTGAATTATTCATTCATTTGCGTATTCTACAAAGATATATCTGCCAACTTCTAGGAGTTTCTTTGTCCAAAACCTGTAACAACTTCTAGTACTCTGAAGTTGATGACATAACTCATTTGAGCTGAATTTGTTAGCAGTTCTAAAGACACCAGGCAAAACTATTCTAGTAAGTAGTCAGAATTGGTGTTTTGTTCTGTTTTGCTTTAACAAAAAAGGGGAAGAGAAACAAATTTAATGGAGGAAGAGTCATTTTTTAATTCATTTTTTTATAAATGAATAAATGAAGCAGTGGTATTTATGCTGTTAATTCAGTTTTAGCAGTTGATATTAATCAGTTAGCCTAAACCCTTATTTGGTCCTAAAGTGGTTATTTGATTTTTTTTCCTTGTCTTGGCTACTAGAAACTTTGAGCCAAAGGTGCAGTCTACTTGTAAAACACGTGCTGGCTTCACCAATTTATTCATTTATTTGTTCTTGTATTGAGTATTGTGTTACGTAGTGTAAGATACTAGGAATTTAGTGGTAAATAAGTAAATGCAGTCCTTGTGCTAGTGGAGGAGTTCATTTCCTAACATTTAAGGAAGAAATTAAATACTCTCAAATGTGATAGGAGGCTATAATGAAGGTTGTTCTCCAAAACTTAGGTGATGGGGAAGGCCTCTTTAAGAAACTGATGTTTCACCTGAAAGCTCAAAGGTGAGCGTTGAAAAAAGTTTTCAAGGCCAAGGAAACAGTTAATTTGCAAGTATCTGAGTTAAGACAGCCCAATCCATTCAGGAGGTGACAAAGTCCAAAAAAACTGCCGTCATTTCAGGATGGGAGTGAGACCTTATGGCAAGAATTATGCAGATTAACTTTAGCTTGAGATCGTCCCACTTATTTAAAATTTCATTTAAAATCCTTGCTTGGGTATTATAATATAAATTTATACATAATACACGTTTGCTTATTTTAATAAAACAATGTCTGTGAGGTTTTCCTATTAGAAGAAATAAAAGCCTAGGGTTTGGAGCTTCTCAATATTTAATTTAATCAACAAAATTAAGCTTCTGCTCTATGAAAAGTACTAGAGATTGAAAGATGTTTATAACAAGGTCCTTCACTTCAAGAAACCAATATTCTTGAGGCAAAGGTGGAAGAGGAAAAAAAAAACTTAACTATAATACAAATCAGATTTTATATGTTTAAAAAAATTCTAAGAATGATGCTATGAGAGACCAGATGTAAGTTGACAGGAGAGTTCTAGGAGGGCTTTACAAAGGCCTTAAGTGGTTTGAACAATCAGGAAAATTCAAGTGAGAAAAATAACAAGATAAAACATAAGGATGTTAACGTGTATAGTGTATGCTACAAATACCAGTACCAGCCTCCCATGTCTTGGTTATGATCCCTAAATCTCCAGTATATAGTAAATTAGGACAGGTACTGGAAGGCCAAACTTGAGGAGATTTCATTAAAATATATCAGTCAAACCATGGAAGTTAAACATCCTAAATAACTAAGGATCAGAAAAAGAGACTTTAACAAAGAGCCTACCTCATAGGGTCATCGTGAGTATTAAATGAGATAATAAAGGTGAAATGCCATTCTTGATGTTATAGATTATCTTTTAAAATCCATTCTATCATCACTCCCACCCTCTTTGCCTAATAATGATGCAGTTTGGAGTACTGACTCCACCTCAGCTCAGGGGCTAGGCCAATTTGGGCCAACATGAGTTAATCCACCCCTCTCAATTCAGTAATTAATTTAGGAACCCTATCTTAAGCCCATTGATGTACAGCATTTCCTAATGAAAGAAATTTTTTCAGAAATGGCTAGGTGAATCAATTCCAATCAGTTAGGTTACTTCCCTTACTTACACTTTAGAGTGGGTAGATAATAAACATTGACTAATGTGAAGAGTTAGCTGTAATTGACAGTGTGGATGTATGTAAGCTGGGTATAAAATATACTTAAGAGATAGTTTCTTCCTTTTGATGTTGTTATATATTTATATGAAGCCGAAAGGTGCCATAGTCTTATCCTTTCCGGAGCCAATAGATTCTCAGAATCACAAGGAATATATTGAATTAAGACAACTCTCAAACTAAGCCTGTTTAAGATTATAACCCTATAATCTATATATAACCCTATCATCTATATATTATATATAGGTTATATATAATCTATATATAACCCTATAATCTATATATTCCCAACTTTTTTCTTGTTTTTGTTTTTTAGTTTTATTTTCTGTTGCTTTCAGTTAATTGCACCCAACTATTACAAGCCCTTCAAAACACTGTGTAGTATGTGGTACTTATAAACATTCAATAAACACTGGCTACTGTTGTTGCTAATTATATAAGCCTCTGAAGTATACATCTTCCCGTGTCTTCTCCAAATTCCACTTCTCCCTGATATAAGAGAGCAACCACCAACATTGTATGGGGAGGTGGAAAAAATTTTAGCAGAGAAACATGAAGCTTGATGCTACAGTATTTACTGTTGGTCCTGAGAGATTGCTAGGACAGTCTTTTCCAATGGACTATTAGGTCTTGAAGAAATGAGTTGATTTCATGCTCTCAGTTGTCTAATTTTTTGGTTATTTTAAGATATGCATTAAATCAGAAATTATAGGATGCTATGGAACTGAGAGACCAATGAAAAGAGAGTATTTTGATGTACCTTTATTTTACTCTGAACAATAATATATATTTACATATTAGTATACTAATTTCAGCCCTTTGCTTATTGAAATAATATTTTTTTCTACATGAACAAGCAGACCTGGACTCTACATCTTCAGGCAGAGAAGACCTAGAGGGCTTTATCTCATCCCACAACTGACTTCATGGAAGGAAAATGCTTTCACTTTTTTACAATCACTCTGAAGGCAAACGTTATGGGCTATGATTATACCTGATCCTGACTCCATTACCTCATTCAAGACTGGGGTAAGTGTAGGTCTCTCTGTGTTCTTTAGTAGCAACAGTTAATAGCATTGCTGGCACAACTTTTGAAGAGAGATTTCTTATAGAAACTGCAAACATTTGTCATTTTTTTGTAATAATGCAAACTGTCTTTCTCAGAGGTGACTATAGATCATAGTGGGAGTTACTTCTATAAAATATAAATTTCTTCCTTTTACTTGTTTTCCTTACAGAGGGAGAAAATCATCAAATGAATTAATTGTAGTGGACAGAGAATTAGACATGTATAGGAAAATCTGACAATTAAGTTTCCGGGAACAAATGACCTTGTCTTGCCTTCTATGTTGAGTTCCTGATTAGACTGTAAAACCTGATATCAAATCTTAAAAATATTAATTTTATATACAAGATAGGAAAAAAAATTGATCTTTTTAACCTTAAGAATTGTTTGCAGAGTTCCTGTCATGGCTCAGTGGAAATGAATCTGACTAGTATCCATGAGGATGCAGGTTCGATCCCTGGCCTCACTCAGTGGGTTAAAGAACCGGTGTTGTCGTGAGCTGTGGTGTAGTTCACAGAGGTGGCTCAGATCTGGCGTTGCTGTGGCTGTGGGGTAGGCCAGAGGCTACAGCTCCGATTTTAACCCCTAGCCTGGGAACCTGTATATGCTGCAGTTGCGGCCCTAAAAAGCCACAAAAAAAAAAATTGTTTTCAGATTGGCTACTGACTATAACTAAGCAAATGTTTTTCTGGGTCTTGAGCTTCCTAATCAATGTACAGCAGGAAAGGTTATGATTGTATGTTCGAAATATTGGTCATCTTTGGCCTTGGAGCATATGAGTGAAGTTTGGGAGGCTGGAGTCATTACTGAGATAGTGAGAGCTCTGATAACCCATCCTTCAGTTCTTTTTTGGGCATGCTCTGCCACCTGGGCATCTACTCAGTGGCTAGAGTAAGTATACATGCAACCCATCAAGAAGTTAATGGCAGAGTTCCAGATGTCCAAAAGGACAGGGCAGACCCTGATGAGTTCAGAGGAAGGCTTTGGAAGAAGGATTAAAGGATGGCATTTCCCTCTGGGCACAGATGTAGATGAGAGCTCCAAATCTCTGTTTTCACAAATGTGAGATATTCCTTTCCATTAGCAGTGGATGTGACTTTACGTGGCCTCAAAACTAGCAGCAAAAGGACTGCTCTATAATGCATGTTATTTTGAATATTAGAACTTCATAAATACTTTGGAATACCTGATTTGAATTTTTTTTCTTTTGGATTTGAAATTCATTTGTTATCATAGTAATGTTTGACATTATACTGCCTTTATAAGGAATGGAAAAAAAAGGGCTTTTCTTAAAATATAATCTCATTCCTTATAAATTTTAAAAGGCTGTGTAAATGCTTTTACCTATTTTATCAACAGCATTTCTAGTCAACGGTGATGTGAGAATGTGAAGAGAGCTTTGTTAAGGTCTTGTTCAGGAATTGTGACTGACCATTTCAAACTTGAAAAATGGTATTAAAAAATTTATGAAAGCAAGCTTAATTTTTCTCTTTAAAAATTCAGTTTTAAATGTTGGGAAGTTTCAAATAAATTTAATATGTAGAAGCAGCTCTATTTGTAGTATCATACAAAGAGATGACAAAACATTTTATTTCATCAAGTCATATATAGATCTTCCTCAACTTATAATGGGGTTATGTCCCAATAAACTCATCAAAAGCTGAAACTGTCTTAAGTCAAAAATGCATTTAATGTTCCTAACCTGTGAAACATTATAGCTTAGCCTCACCTGCCTTAAATGTACAGAACACTTACCTTAGCCTGTAGTTGAGCCAAATTATCTAACACGAAGCCTATTCTATAATAAAGAATTGACTATCTCATGGAATTTATTGAGTACTGTACTAAAACTGAAAAACAGAATGGTTGTCAGTGTATTGCTAGTTGACCCTGGTTCATCACATGGCTGACTGTTCACTGCCACTGCCCGTCATGAGAGAGTAACAGACCATGTATGTCTAGCCTGGGAAAAGATCAGCATTCAAAATACTAACCTACTAAATGCATGTTACTTTTGCACCATTGTAAAGTGGAAGAATCATAAGTAGAACCATTGTAAATTGGGGACTGTTTGTATGCATCCCAAATTCTCTTCGACTGCTGTGTGCCATAATGTAAAAGAGATTGGAAAGCACAGCTCTAATATGGGTACTTTAATACAGTTAGCTAAGAGAGAGGGGCAAAAGAAAGGGCGCTGTAATCTAATTATCTTGGCTTAAGTTTCTACAAATAGGAGAGGAAGAAAGTTAGTTGGCTAGTTATTCTCCATTTGTCCTTCCCATGTTACCCCATCCACGTCTCCTTTCTTTTCCCTGTTCTTCACAGAGGACCGGCCTGATCCTATTTGACTTTGTCAGCCTTATTCCCTTGCCCTCTGGCTCCCTGCTAAGTCAACCAATGAGAGGTTAGCAGTCAGAGAGAGGAGAGGGACATAGGGTTTTTCTTTCTTTACTAAGGCCTTAGGGTTCTGGTTCTTTCATTTAAAAATTCTATGAGGCCTTCCTGAACTTCTGATACCAGCTTTTACTCCCTGCAGCCCTAGGGCTTTCCTGCTGCTACTAATCCTTGGATTCCCTGACATACCTTGTTGATTTCCTTAATCCTAGCCTTGCTTCTGCAGATGTAGCTCTGTTAAATTACCTTTAAAATCCCTGCTGACTGTGCTGGTTTCCTGCCAAGACCTTGACTGACATAGTCATCTGAGTTTTCAACCGTTCTCCTAATTAATATAAATCTGTGAGTCATAATATTATCAATCAATATGTACTTAGGGAATGATGAGTAATCTGGTGCAGTGATTCCCAAATACCTGTCATTGCCAGATACCCCTGCCAATCTATGAGAGTAATCAGCATTACAGTGATATATGAAAAATAGATGACAGAACAATGTGAAATGTTTTCATAAGCACAATTAATTTAAGTAAAAATAAGTATTTCTTTATAAAGGTGATATTAAATGTCAATTTTGTGTTTTCTTAATTTGGAAAACTTGCAATTATTATCTTAGACACCTACTTTAGAAATTATGTGTGTGTTTGTAGGTATACATATGCAGATATAGACATATATATATATAGCTAAACAAAAGAGATTATAAACCTATGAAATCTATAATTCTGGTCATCTCCTGTCTCGTGTGGTAGAAGAGTTTGTAGCTGGACTCAGGTTATGGAGATCTGGGAACACGACAGTGAGGAATACAGTCTGTTCAGTTGGCATTCAGCTACTACTGACGGTTTTGGAGAACAAGAACGACACGATCATATCTGTTATAAAGCACTGGAGAACTGGTTATAACCAGAGGTGACAAATGGCTAGAGATGGAGGTCCACTAGAGAAATATCATAGTAGTCTAGGTGCACAAAATGATAACTGCATTAACGAAGTGGCAGAGAAAACATTAAGGAGGAGTGGGGAGTGAGTGGTGCTCAGATTTGAAAATTCCTCCTGAAGATGAATCTTGAGATCCAAACGGAGAGAAGAATCAAAATTACTCTGCATGTTCTCATTGAAGTGACTAAGTGAAGTCTGTGTACCTTTGGAATGGAACGTTGATTGGTATTGATTTTAACTAATGCCTGTAATTGGAAAAGAGAAAAAAATGTCAAAGCAAAACACATCTCAGCGGAAATGCTCATGAATTTGTTTTTCAATACCAGATTACTGTCACACCTCACACTCTTCAGGATCCCCTCGATGAGCATGCTAGACACTAGAATAGCTTGTTAGCAATTACTGAATACTAGGATAACTTCAGAAAACATCTTAGTTGCCTGATAATTACTAAAAACATGGATTGAATTATGCAAAGGAGGAATTTAAACAAGAATGTCTCCCCTTCCTTAAATAATTTCTAATTCAGTTCCCAGAATCTTAACATTTAACTTGATACTTCTTGGATTGCTAAATCAGAAACTATTTATTTTTTTTTTATTTTTTATTTTTTGCTTTAAAATATTTTCAGAAGAAAATCATGTTAGAATTATACTGGAAAAGTTCTTAAGGCATAAAACAATACTTTGTGAAAGAACAGGTAGGATTTTAAAAGCCTGGATTATTATTACAGTAACTCAAAACAGGTCCATAGGTGAGCAATTAAGTTATAAATTGGTTACAGCTGTCCTTCAGTATCCATACGGGGACTGGTTCCAGGACCACTTGATATCAAAACCCGTGGATGTTCAAATCTCTTATGTAAAACGATATAGCATTTGCACAGAAGCTATGCACAACCCTGATATACTTGAAATCAACTCGATTACTTGTAACACTAATACACTGTAAGTGTTATGTAAATAGCTGTCTGTATGTAGCAAATTCAAGTTTTGCTTTTTGGAATTCCCTGGAACTGTGTTTTTTTTTTAAATATTTTTAATCCATAATTGGTTGAATCTGAGGATGCCCAAATCTAAGGATACAGACAGCCAACTGTATTACTCATTTCTTTTTTTTTTTTTTTTTTTTTT